>OZ024935.1:26406540-27645918 GCA_964017235.1 Sabellastarte sp. h YS-2021 | reverse complement strand
TTGGACTTTGCAGTAGAGATCAATAATCATACCCACCTCTAATAAGAACCTCAACCAATCCCTGTCTCTATGAGATAGGCCTCTTAAAATAGGCCCAGTAAATTGGTGACAGATAAAATGTGTTGGTGTACAGTGACTCGTATAAGAGCCTCAGTCTTTCAGCTGAGGAAAAGGAGAGAGAGAACATGAGACAGGATGAAGAAGGGGAGAGCTTAGTTGCCTCTGTCACTCAGGAGAATGTGTTGGATTGCAATTGTGACTTGTGTTTATTGAACTAGAATAAGCTGTGAAGGAGTAATTGTGTGTTTCATTTCTGTCACCATGGCGACCCTGGACCTCTCATAAACACCAGCCAAGCGAGTCTAGACAAAAGTGGACATAGTGGAGATCTGGTTACCAACAGCTGCCAATCGGTACTGCTGGAATTCACTCTCAAACCTCTCGAAAAATAAACAATTAGACAAATACTTTATTTGGATCCATTCTCTCAGTGCAAATGCGACAGGCCCCAGATGATTTTACATTTTAGTCTTTTAGTTTAGCAACTTTCCTTAAGCAATGGTATATGTAATGCCAATGGAAATTTGGCAGCATAGCAGGACCAATGTTAATTAAATAAAAAGATAAATTAAGACAATTAAAGATAAAAGATTAAAGATAACAAAATTTGTGCCGTGGTCCTGCTACCCTTTTGGAGGAAGTATATTGTGGCCTTAAATTTATGAAATTATTGAACTTCATTATATTCTTGAATATTTCTCACTTATGTATTTGCTTGTCAGTTGCAATGTCTTCCATTGGGGATCTTCAAAAGGTTTATATGAAAGATGGTGATGGAAATGCATATCTCATCAAACAGGCAGTATATGAAGGGAAGATTGTAACCCAGTGGTCTCACCTCAGTGACCAAACTTATATTTTGAAGAAGCTCCATTTGCTACAGCATCGTGAAGCTGACATTTGTTTAATCACATATCCAAAGTCAGGTATGATGCATGAATTTGGGGATTCATTTTAATTAATTTAATTTTATTATTTAAACCTCCGGTCAGTCTTCTTTGTTTGAACACCCCACTAACCGGTTCTTTTAATAATCATGGTATGAATATATGACACTACCTAAAAGGTAGCTGAAAGTCTTTAATGTTGATTCAGAATTAATTTAATGGTTGCTTTTAAATAGAAAAATAATTGGGGTCAAAACTCGAAACAATCCAGTGGCATAACATCTAATTCATTTGCTGGTATTTCACATAGCCTGTTATTTTTAAGTTTATGTTTGTTGGAAAATTCTGTATCTTGAAATATATTTCAGGTATGACGTCAAAGTATCAAGATCCAAAAAATATGGACATTTAAGATAATGGTCGACCACTTTACTATCCAGCTTGGTGAGGGTTTTGCAATGAAATAATAATGCTGGAAATCTTTGAAAATATGTGAAATTGTATTTTGGGTTGACACATAGATACATAAGTTACATACCCAGATAGCATTCTAACGTTGGACCAGTGTTTGCTTAACATTGACACATCTGTCTGTCCGACATTGGCAGCCACTGTTGGCCCAATAGCTTTTTGGCTGGACAGAGGTGACATTGGCCAACCATCGGCAAGCCACCAGTAAAATAAGTCACATGACCAAACATTAATAATGGTGGAACAGTGTTTTAAGGTGTAGTCCAGATTCCAGTGATAAAATTATAATGTTCACAAAGGACTTGTAGTTTGAATTTATAATGAGCATATAATTTTTATGTCCTAAATTGTTAAATAGTTAACTAAAAACTATGGGCTCACTGAAATATGATTTTTAGTCATACCATAATAAATAATTTTTTCCTAAGTTTAACAAAATCCCCTATTATTGCTTGCCACCATCTTGAATAAAAATCCAACATTGACCCAACATCAGAAAAATATAGATATATACAGTTTGAGTATTGGTTGGCAAACTCTGCTAACCAAGTGACCTACAGCCAACGTCGGTCAAACGGCGGAATGCTATCTCGGACTCTGCAAATACATAGAGTTACATAAGAATCCATTGTAAATTTATTTTCACTAATGACAGGGACCCATTGGATATATGGAATTGCCGCTATACTGACTAGTGGAAAACTGGAAGTACCGAAAGATCCCAGTTTTGGTAGATTTCTGGAATGGGAAACAACATTTAAGAGAAGAAATGAAGAGCATCCAGCTGTATATTGTACACATTTTAAGTATGAACTGATGCCAAAAGAAGTTATTGAAAGGGTAAGTAAATATGCTTTAAGGTCCTTTATGCAATGTATTTGATCTAAATAACAGGAAAAGATCAGGTACTAATGTTTCTTTTTCTCTTCCCTGAGGCCCCTTATTTTTATGCCCGAGTCAGACAGACACACATTTAAAGTTAAAATTTGAAAAGAGTATTTTTGTTCAAATTCTTGCCAACCTATCAATTAATCTCCAGGAAAGAATACCCTAGTCAAATTGGCCCCCAGAAAATTATTGTAATCTAAAAGGACAAAAATCATAAAATTATGTGTTGGTGAACAGAAGCCATGGCTTTAACCAAAGATGTAATCTAATAGACACTTTAATAGTACTTAATTTGCTTTAAATCTATTGCACTTATCGTGATTCTAATACAAACAAGTGAGTTTATGACAGAAAAAAGGGTATTGATTACAGTATCTAAGAAGCTTTGTTATCTTTGCTATAAGTTAATTGCACTTTTTGCTAAATATAACTAAAGAAGCTATCACGCTTGGCATAATGCTATCATCTAATTGCAATTTTGTTTATTCTAACATTAACTAGTGTCTAGAAGGCTTAAGTTAAAAGACTTCATCGAACAATCAAATATCATTGATAAATGTTAATTGCACTTTGCTTTGACATACATAATATGATTACAAATAATTATAACCCACTATTAGTCATTAATAGCCTAATAAATGCTTTTGTAATGCACTGTGTATAATAGTAAAAAATTCCCGAATGACATATACAGAAAAATTTATCGTGAATGAAGATAACATTATGAGTGCATAGCACGAGTGTTTTTATTCACGATATGTTTTTGGTATATGTCTGATAAGGGATGTTTCCACCATTTTGAATGATTTATGGTTTAAATGATACAAATATTTAATGAGAGAACATGAAAAAACGCTATCAAAAAGAGCGACGACAGTGAATATAGAAACTTTAATCTTTAACTTGCAATATAATTAGTCATTTCTGCATGGATATTTATGCAACAAACATGAGCAGTTCTAAGTGCTGTTAGAATACATTTCTACTGATATATTATACATACTTTCCGAGATATTTATGAAAAATGAAAGTTATTTACACCCGTTATCCATAGTACTGGAGCGCCGGAGTATACAAAAAATACACCCTGGTATAGCAGCAGAGATATTGTATCCCTCAAAAAGTGTGTGGGGATACAGAATATGACGGGTGGGGCTGTCAGATTCTGTATCCCCTGTTAAATTCCATATCCGCCATATAAATTCCATATCATATTTTGCATCTCCAGAAGTGGCCAGACCTATCAGTATTTAAGTCACATGTGTGTCATTTTCCTTACTCTGTGATAAACAACAAGAGCACTCGGAGAACACAGACCTCCGCCAAGGAAGATCAATCCGGATCACAACCAATATATTTTTAATTGATCCAGACAGTGATCCAGATCACTCCCAAAATCTAATCACTTGTTCCTTGCCCCATTTAGGACATATCCTGGAAATTTCATTAAAATCCGTCTATAAGTTTTTTTATAATTATCTTCTTCACAAACAAACTCACAAACCCACAAACACACCAAGGCGAAAACATAACCTTCTTGGTGGAGGTAAATATGATGTATGTTGTTCCATGAAACACACTATGAAATCATTGGTATACTATAGTTGCCTCCTTATATTTAATCTTTTCATAAGTTAATTGTAAGTATCAATTAAGGGCATTAAGTGATACAATTAAGGAGATGTACTGAAAACAGTAACGTAATTAATATTTACAGTTTATTAATAGTTACTGCTATATTTACAGTTGTGAAAAATCATGTTTATTTTGGAAATGGTATTTGTCTTTACCCATCACCCACCTTTACATACATCAAATGGATTTAAGGCTGGTCTCAGTAATGCATACTAATCCTATTAACTAATCACTCACAAGTCAGTTAACTAAACTAAATGTAATCAAAAGATGTATGTGGCAATGAGCTATGTGTGGCTTTTAGTTTTTATGACCAGTGGTTAGTTGTGGCTTTTTTGCTGTTGGACATCAATTGATAATTTTAAAACATATTGTCATGGATTCCTTCATAGAGATGACTATAAAGACTGGGAAAGGCCAACTTGTGTTATATACTTCACTCTAGTTTTATTACTGTATAGAGAGAGAGAGGCCTATAACACATGTACAAGGGGAAGTGTAAAGGAGCTATACAATTAGGTGGGTAAAGTGTAGCTGTGTATTCAGTATAAATTCAAGGCTTAATAAAATAAAGCTCACTTAATGTGTTATTGATGTCCCTTTTTATAACAATGGGTTTCAGAACAATTCATTGATTACATGTATATCTTATTTTGACATATTTGGCATTAGTATAACTTGTCCCTCTCCCCTAAGAGATACAGATTTGTTGGGGATACAATATCTGCCTGTCAAATTGTGTGCCCCCTTATTCCCTCTATTGTTGGGGATACAAAATATTCTGTATCCCCTAAAAGATAAAAGAGGGGAAACACAATTTGATGGGGATACACAATTTCATGTTACACCGGTCTGTATTTCCCCATATTTAGGGCAAATACATTGCATGGTGGATAATAAATATAATTGTCTATCAGTCTTAGAGTCTGCCATATGATGGAGATTAAGTGTTATAAAAGTACTGTTATTGCATTGCATTTTGTACCCTAGGACTGAGTTTGTAAGGGTCAAGGTTTTACCGAGTGGAGTTTCTAGTGGGGCGATGTTGCAAAGGGCCAGTTTGGCAAAGGGCTTATTTGTCCAGCAGCCCGCTTGTCTCCATCGGTCTGTTATCATTTGCAACACCCTTGATACAACAACAACAACAACAAAAACTGGATTTTCAAAATTATTTGTCCGTATTGTACTTTCTTGAAGTTTGCTATATAAATTCAGCAAATGGAAAACACATTTTTGGTGCTTTAGGTCCTTTAACAATGCGTCTTGATTTTCCTTATTTGATCTCTACAAATAAAGAGGCTTAGAACAATGGTGACATTGCTGCAAGGAAGCCATGATATGCATTTGCAATTTAGGAGAAAATAAGAAAGATGATTGGCAAAGACTCCTGTGACACTACCAATGAGCTTCCATGTCAGGACCATCATCTACTAAGTGATGACCTGTCCCCGGCAAGTATGTATCATAGGGAAGGGGAGGAAATTGTTTTTTTTTTAAAAAGAATTGTTATTTGGGAAACTTTTTTTGAAAGTTTAACACAACTATGCATTTGACAAGAGGAAAAGACAGTCTGAGATGTAGCCTGAGCCAATACAGCATGATACCCAAGAGGAATCCTAGGACAATGTGCTGACCCAGGATGATTTCTGCCTTTAACATACTCTATTCCCAGAATGTATTCTTGCAACATCAAACTCTGCTTCAATAATCTCTTGTTTGTGTTCTTCATTTTGTGCAAGAAGACTAGAGGGTTGTGATCTGTGTACTCAATAGTAGGTTTTGACAATGGAGATATGTATATGTCCTGGTAGAAACTCCAATCTGGTAGAATTTCAAATGCTACCGATAGAAAGCCCAATTGGAGTTTCTGCCAGCAGAAAGTGGGATTCTCTTATCTGAAGTCACATGATTCAGTTTCCAATTCAGCAAGAATCTCCAAATTACTCAACCTGATTTACATTCAACTTCAATATCAGGAGTGTCACCCACACCTCATGCCCCTGATTGCTGTCATTTTCTACATTACAGTCAGTGGCCATGACAGTCAATGGCTTTGCCACATCCTTTTCAGAGTGTTATTTTACCATATTCATATGAACAGTCTGGTTGGCTTGATTCTGTCCGAGGTTTTAATAACGTAGTATAGACTGCCTTCTCTCTTTATCACTTTGATACCTGGCCTGTAATGTGTCCCTGGGCTGGTATTAACATTAAAACCTTGTCTTCTGGTTTGAAAAGACGGTTTGTGACTTCCAATGATAAAGTATCTTCATTTTTGACTGAAGGATATTTAAATTTAGCTAGTAAGCCTTTTTCAACCTACTTCTAAACTTTTAGACATATTCTAACAGGCTTAAGCTCTCAGTGTTCTCAGATAACCAATTGTCTTCCAACAACTTGAGAGGACTACAAATTGAATGAAAACACCAACTCAAAGGGATTAAAGCCTGAAGTCTCTTGAACTGATTACAGGAAACAGTAACAGTTGATACCTTCACCCCAGTATTTTTTATTGTCTAAATAATATGTTCTTATCCTATTTTTCTAGGTTTAATGGAACCTTTCAACTGTGCCTTGTGATTCTGGGTCGTAAGCACTAGATCTGATATGTTAGGCACCTAGTTTAAATACAACTTGTTGAAATAGTCCTAAGATGAAATTTGACCCTTGATCTAACTGGATCTCATTTGGCAAGCCAACTGAAGTAAAGATGTTGAATAAAACTTTTGATATTTTTGGTGTTCTTATGTTGGTCAAAGGTATGGCTTCTGGTTTATGCTTGATGCTCACATAACAATCAAAAGATATTGGTTCCTGAATCTAGTCAAGAGGTCGACACAATTAATTATCACTTTGCTAAATGGTTCCTGGAATGCTGGGATAGGTTTCAGTGGAGGTATGGGAATGGTGAGGTGTCACTACAATTTGACAAAATGTGACAAGTTTTACAAAATACTGCTAGTAGATTTGATGCCAGTAGAAATGTTTGGTTAGCTTGCTATAGATATTATTCATGCCTAAATGACCGCCCATTGAAGACTGACGGGCCAACTGCAATATATAACTTTGGTATACCTTCTGTCATTTCTGACAAAATAGCCTGCTGGGAGCTTATCTAGCTCTACTGGTGGTAAAACTAGCTTGAATGGAGGAGCCAATCCAATGTGATTTTTCTGCTCTAAAATCAATTTTGATTTTGAGAGTGACCATGAATTGTGTCTTGTTTTTCAGAATCATCCCTCTCCTAAAGGTCAGTATCACTATGATTCTGCATATCATACTCATAGTTGTTCAAGAATGTATTTAATAAATCAGTTAGCCATCTGTAGATTGTTTACAATCTTTTGGTTCTTCTGGGTTTTAGCCATAGCTTGAGTAATGCCAGGAATAACCTCTCCCAATATCTCAGTGCTAATCAAAGTGATCAAAGTAATCTTAGGTTCAACAACCACTTTACCACCTGCCAAATCATTTCCCAACAGCAAAGATACCCCCGAAATGGGAAAATTGGGCCAGTAACTAAGTCTAATACTAAATTGACCTTATGTAAGGGAATTTTCACACAACCTCATTCAATACCTTGAGCAATAACAATCTCACTAGTAGCAGTACTTACACTCAATGGTAATACACCATTCAAAAGTAGTGACTGAGTAGCCCCACCTTCTCTTAATATCTTAACTGGAACTAGTGTCTAAGGATACAAAACCCTCAGATACAAAAGGTTTGAACTCTTCCCTAATCATCTCAGACTTGCCTAAGCCAAAATTAGATGCTGCTCTATTGAAATTTGAACATCAGTTAGAATTGCTTGAAACAATTGTGAAACAATTGTGTTTCTCTCTTTTTTTAAAAGCCAACAGAAAAAAACATGCCCAGGTTTTTTACAGTAATGGCATACAAAAGCAAAGGATCTGGGTTTCTTATTCTTACTCATAGTCAGGGGACCACGGTGGCAGAGTGGTAACACTCTCGCCTCCCACCTCTGAGGCCGGGGTTCAGTTCCCGGCATGGCCTCAAGTGGGAAAGCTGGATAGTTGCTTGCTGTTGGTTGGCAGTTTACAGTACAGAACCCTGACGGACTGTATGTACTGTTTTCCTCTGCCCTTCTAACTACCTGTCGTGATATGACCTGTACAATGTTGAAAGCAACGTAAAACACCAAATAAATAATTAAATCTTACTCATAGTCTGTTTTGAGGTTTGAATCTCATATAAACTATTTTCTGGAGCTACATTTTCAGATTTCCTTCCTATTTTGAGATAAGACTTCTTAGTGTAACCTGAAGATCTATTTTTGTTGAAGGTGGACTTGTGTGTCAGTGCAAAATCATCCGCATAAGCTGCTTTTTTGCAAATTTTCTACTTTTCTGTTCACCCAGATAGGTTTAAATGTCATCACAAACACACCTTTTGAACTCGTCAATCAAAATGACATGATTAAATGAGTTTTTCAAAGTCTGTACCAACTTCTCTAGAATTAAACCATATGTCAAACTATAAACTTCTTTCTCATGAGTAAATTCAAGATGAATTTGACTTTCTCGCTTATGGTAATTTCTGAAGTTTTGACGATATGTTTCTAGTAACAACTTTCAAAATAGCATTTTTCACAAAGTTATAGTCTAAACATTCAGAAAGTGGCAAAGGTGTATATATCTTTTGGGCTTTTCCTTTGAACTTTTTGCAGCAATAAAGGGCACTGGTCTGTTGGCTATTTCAAATTTTGTGACTTTTGACAACAAAATGTTGAAAATATCTATCATACCAGGCACACATTTTTACCCAAATCAAGTTCAATGGCAAATTATTCTGCATGGGCAGTGAGGCGTGCGTTGAGTTGTAAAGCTTTCATTTCTGTTTCATGGGCTCAAGCTCTTTTTAAAATGTTTTAGCATCAAGCTGTTCCTTTGTCTTTGAGCCTCAAGCTCTTTCTTTTGTTGTTGAAGCTCTTCTTTTGCCACTGCTGAGCTTCAAGCAAGCTTTTTTTTTCTTTTTTTCAGCATCAAGCTCCCCTTTTCATGGGTGTGCTTGAGCTTCAAGCTCTTTCATTTTTGAGCTCCAAGAGCTTAAAGTATTAATTCTATTTTAATTTCTAATGGGCTTCATCTGAAATTGCTTAGAAGGTTCAATTAGTAGAGGTTTATGCACATCTTTTATGAGTATCAAGTAGAATGCCTTCATGAACTAACTGTTCAACACTGTCTTTTAAGTTCATGTTAATGTGTTGATCTTTTCAGCTCTAACTGTAGTTTTTGTATCTAAATTAACACATCCGTTTTTAAATTCATTTGACAATTTAAAAAATGATTACAGTCAACTGAGATACTCTTAAAGACCACAGTGCATAAATTTTTGTTTTCATCTCTGTACAGATTACGTGTGTAACAACACACCTGCCAAGTCCAATATCCAACTCACACAAGAAAACACATAAAAAGCAAGTTGAATCAGACGCTTGGAAAAACAAACGGATCCCTCTCTAAAAACTGTGCTATGTCAAACAAGGTTATTTGTCACTCGGATCTGTGTGTGTACATTACCAAATAGTATAAAATGGAGTGAAATTACTGTTTTATAAACTGTCTTGGAAAGGGTCATCTTCAGTCAAAAAGAAAAAACAAATCCTACACTTAGTGGAAATATTCTTCTATCAAATGAACTTGAAATATCTTGTGGTCACACACAAATAATGGTCTTATAATTAATCATTAACACTAAAACTTAGCTGTAACTTTTGTTCAAAATAGTGTTTAAAATAGTGACTAAGTAGTGTAGTTTTTCAATATTCATCACTAGCTCTGGTTGATCAAATATCTGCCATTGTGGCCTATTGGGTAACATACTTTCCTAGGAGCACAGAGGACGTGGGTTCAAACCAAGTATAGGCAGATACATAGTGTCTTGGATGACCACTTAAAATGACAGTCATTGGGTGTTATCCCCAGTGGCAAGCTAAAGAACCTCAAGGATATTGATAAAATGGTCATCCCTGAGTCTCTGTCTTTCAGTTAGGGCAATGCAAGTCACTTGAGAGCTTGGACTGTACTTTGTTTAGTAGGATGGGTCAAATAGCGCTTTGAGTCCTGTAGTATATATAGATTATGCACTCAGTATAAAAACCCAACACAACAATATAATTAAGAACAGACAGCATCAATTTATAAAGCCAGATGGTCAAAACACACTCAGTGTATTAGCCTCTTTTATTGGGTTACATGACTGCCAATATTGAATGTAAGCAGTCTGAAATGACCAAATGTTAAGCCAAATGTTGTGGAATTGTATGCAAGAAATAACCAAGTTAAAGACTATACTTGAAGGGTTCATTGAAAGTTTTACAACCCAAGCCAAAAGAAAAAAAAACGAACAATTTACTAACAACAATTGATACACATTAAGAAATGTTTGTAACCTATCCAGCTCTTAGAATCACATTATTATTTCTCTCTCCATCGTTGACAGTTTTTGATAGAGTCTGATTGATAGCTTACATAATAAAGAATAAATGCTAAGCATCACATTAAATTTTTCAAACAAAATGATCCTGAATCAGTTGAAGTTAAGCTTCAAAATACAATTAAATCAGCTACATATTCAGTTACATTCAATACATTTATAACAAAACCATGGCAAATGTACAGTTTTGTGTCTTTTGCTTCATCACAACTCCTCCACACATGTTTTCAGTGATGCTATTCTATATGCCACTTTGAGAGGTTTCCCGGGGATGCTTTCATTGATGTGTGGTTTTCTTTACTGGGATTGTCTTAATCTCTTGTATGCATACAAAGTTTTAAAGGAATTTTTTCATGCACTGTGGACTTTAATAGATTTGTACTTTATTACAATAATGATACCAGTCTGACCTGACCACAATCCTATCTCAATAATAAGCAGTTATGTTTGTCCACTGTGTCCACTGTATCCATTGATCTGTCCACAAATACACAAATTTCTGTATCCCGTGGTCCGTTGAGCATCCAGTAAAACAAAATGTCCATATCATGTTATCTATTTGGCATCCTCTAAAACAAAATATCTATATCCCAAGTGTCTGGACTGCTTCTCACTCCAAAATGGGAATAATATCCGGAATAGACCTTTCCACGGTGTCAAACAAAATGCCGCAAATCAACAAATATCCTGTTTACTACAATAGCAACAACCAATCATTTCCTCCGATTTTCATTGGCGCCATTTTGAATTACAAAAACGTGGGCATTTTTAGGGACATATTTGTAAATATTATTGCTTTCTGATAATGGTACAAAATGAAACCAAAGTATAATTTGATAAAATATATCATCAATCCTACCTACTTTAAAATGTTTGAAATGTATATATATGTCCCCAAGCTGCCATTGTTTACATTTGACTGCAATGCACGAGGATTTGTTTTGATCATTAAATTGTTTATTTATTGATTTCATAATTTTTGTCACAATAAAACACGTGTACTTTATTATATAATTTCTTATTCTATGCTCAATACAATCATTTATAATACATGTTATTTCTCGTATATCTTGAAATACTCCATGTGCACTACATTTGATTTTCCTCCATTTTCGCCATTTGTTTGTCAGACAAGGCCTGACATGGAGACAACTAAAATATCGTAAACCAGGAAGTGGGCGTGGCCTATGGAACGGTCTATACAGGGAATCCACTCTCTGATAAATCCATATAATACATCTAGTTCTCTCCAATCAGAGTGCAGCAAAAAATAAAGCAAGTGCAGTACACCCTCGCTTATCTGAACCCGAATAATCCGAAAATCTGGCTTAACAGAAATTTTCTGATGTCTCCCATATTTTGGTTTCATTGTCTGCCCAGTCCGATGGGTGATAATAGGTGATTTTAATAAAATCTTCATATTTACCTAGCTAAAAATCATTAAAGCCATTACACACATCTATTAAACCCAGTTCTTTGATGTGCAACCTTTTGTTTAAGATAACACACAATAATCCTTCCATGCTGAGCCCTTTCTCAATACCAAGTCTCATATTGATTAAGTGCTTGTGATCAGCTTGGTTTACAAACTTAGGCATTTAAAAATTAGGTAATTAACCCCCCCACCTCTACACAAAAATAACAATATCCACTGAATATATTGTTATTGAAAAAGGCAGTGTCTTTAATTGGTGAACATGGTGTCATGAAATCAACAAAATCAGGTTCAGATGTATTGTTTTGTTTATACGCTAGAAAAGAAAAAACCTTCACAAATAAAGCCTATAATAAAGTACGTATTGACATCTTTTAGTGGCTTAATATTATGGATTATTCATTAAAAATAGAAGAACATAGGTATTTGCATCTTTTATTTCATTTTCATGTAGATAAAAGCAATATTGACAAAATCACTCTATTATCGACCATAGGTGTTGCCGCAAATGCATGCAAGAGCTTACTCTTGGCTATCCAAACCTCCCGATTATCCAAACTTCTGCGATGTCTCCCAAAAGGTTCAGATAATCGACAGTCTACTGTGAAGCAATCTTTATCCACTTAAAGTTGAAACATAAATAAAATGTAGCAGTTCATAGGCTGCTGTGGCATAGCAGTTTTAAAGAACAATTAGCTTTCCTTATAGCAAGTGAACTTCTTTAATAATACTGTGGTCAGGCTTACAGCACTTATATACAGCTGGGAAAAGGCCCAGAAGGTTATGGAACTAACTGGATGGTAAATCCTGTTATAAGAACTACTGGGGGAGTTCTAGAGACATTAAGATGTTCCCAGATTGAGTAAACACACCATGAATACAGAATATGGTAACAGACCCACACAATACTTTTCCTCAGATTAAATCATGCACAGTGCCCATTTATGTAACAATGTAGAACTTTAAGGAGGTATAAAATTCATGACCATTTCATTGTCTGTTTATGTGTCTGTTTATTTGTAAGCAGGATTATGCAAATACACCTGCTTGAATCTTCATAAAAATATACAATGGGTCTTGTTTCAATTTAGATTCCATTAGATTGTGAGAGTGATCCGGATCAAAGATCTGGATTTTCTTGTTTAATTATAATTGAGCCATTTTAATAGAAGTCATACATGCCTTGTGCTCTTCTACCCAGTGAGTGTTTTATATCTTGATAAACATTGATAAACATACACATTAAAATGTTGATATTTGGTTTAAAAATGAAAACAGATATGTTTGGATTCAAAATATTTATCAACATTATTCATGTAAACATTGTTAAATGTTGGTGACTTCAATATTTATCAATTTTAACATTTTTAAATGTTGATAAATTTAACATATTTCTATGTTTATTAATATTTGTTAATGTAAGTTTGTTATCAATCCTAATATCATAAACTACAAATATTAATATTGTCAACATATTTTAATACTGAATTTACAAACATTTCTCAATGTTGCTATTACGAGAAATGTTTAATTATGCTGGTATGACAAATATACATAATATCAAATTATCTATGATGCAAGTTTACTAAGATCTGTCAATATCTATTTTATTAAAGTTTAAGAACTTAATATTAGTGACATTTTTCAATCTCACTCTAACTTATGTCTTGGTTTGTAGGACAACCATTGATGCCTTACAACATTCACTAACAATTTTGTCATTTAAATTTCACCTAAAAGCTGTGCTAAATATATAACACTAGTATATCTAAAAAAATGAGAAATTAAAAGAAATTGTACCAATGCAATTTCACTTTATTCTGCCAACAACCATATGGACTTATATCTCTAAAACACACACAAGTTGTATACACTAAAGTGTCTAATTTTCTAATTTGTAATTCTCAAAGCTAGGAAAGAAAATGTCAGAAATAGTAATATTTTGAACAATCTCAGACATCAGTAAATTACAAAAAAAATCTGATTCTTAGTTCTGAATACAGGGACGGAAAATGTCAGCAACAATAAAACTAAATATTTCAGTTATATATATATTACAAATATAGTACTTCAAAATTCTTTTGGAATACTTGACTTGCATTTACATACTGTACAGCTGATGTAACAAATAGTGTGTAATACAACCCCAATCAATTTACAAATATACATGTTCATATTTTATCAAGGCATTAAAATCACTGGTTACAGTGAGATTGAACCATACATATTTGTTTCGGTGAAATACTTTACACATAAAAATTCAGAAACCTCTATTTTGCAAACTTATGTTATCTAAATAATCAATTGGTACCATTTCCCTTTGTTTTATACTTAAATAGTCTAACAAGTAAACACTATTTTCTGAAGGAATTCTACAAAACCCTGGCATATCTGTACAGTTGGATACTTAAACACAAGAATGTGCCTATTGTATCAAGCTCACACTTCCTTGATTTAGATGTGTGGTGCTCTGGTTCTCTTTTTTAATCTTGCTGTAATTGCAGCAATGTCAGCCATCTTATGTGTATGAGACCGTTCCCAAGTGGTCTTTGGCACATTGTAAGCTGTTTAATATGGCATGTACAAGAAAACATACGTTTTGGTCCACAAGTATTTCTCAACAAAGGATTTGATAAGATTCTGCAAACTGTAACTAGACAACAGTCCACCCGAAATCTATATAAAAACTTTTAAATAATAATGTCCAGCAAATTACAGTGTGTTATTGAAAAGTTAAAGTTGGTACTAATAAATTAATATAGAAAAAGTATGTGTCTCATGTTTAGCCACATTTGATTTCAGGTATGGGACTAAATATGCAATTAAAGTGACTGAGGTATATACAGCCAAAACAGTAACAATGAAAACTACATAGAATTAGAAATAGCTCGACATTACATCTCCACAAATCAGATATATTTGAACCTTTAAAAACATTAAAGTCACATGATAACTTTTAAGTTGTCCCCACACCCCAAACCTAGAAGCAGTAGAAAAGTATATACACTTGGCCTTGATAGAAGGGTCCAAGGTCCAATCTCACCCCCGACGATTCAGGTCATATGACATCCTATAAGTGGTACTCACACAGTATGGCCAATATGAAAAGAGATACAGGGCATTACGTGTATCAAAAATCGCAATTGACCTAGACGAAAGGTTCCAAGGTCAAATCTGACATCGCAAAAATATACACATCACATGATTTTTTGTAACTTTTTTCACATCCCAAACCTCTAAGACTAAAAATAAAAGAGGTACAAGATTCTGATGGATAAAAATAGCAAATTTTAATAAAACAGTGAAAAAATAGCATCGGAGATGCCTGTACCCCACAGCCCGGGGAACAAGTTTCAAAACCATGAGATATAGAAGTAGTGAATCAGTTCAAAGATCAGAAGACTTTCAGAGCAAACCGTGTAAAGGTCCAAATAATGTTTAATTAGAGAAAATGATGATTAAGAGATATAAATTTTATGTAAAGACAAAGTTTTAACGCTGAAATTTCAAGTTGATGGTGGCATTAATAAGTAAACTAAAAATTACGAAGCTGTAAAATTTATCAATCGAAGTATAGCTGTCAATGGAAATAGCACAATTATGTAAAAATACATATACCAATCAGTTGAAACAATAAATATATCTTTATCGTAAGAGAAACATGTCTCAAATTTGGTAGGTGGACACACACTTTGAAGGAGCTAAAGTTGCCAAGATGCACACCTACACCCACTAACCAATGGCCATACAAAATGGCAACCGTTTACAGTTTATGATTTCCAAGATAATACTCAGACAAGATGTTAAGATTCAAGGTCACTACAGCAAGGTCAAAGGTCAATTCAAGGTCGCACAATGACATTGCACAGCTGTAAACCCTAACCAATGTCTGTGCGTTGGTGTCTTCAATTCTCACATGATTTGTTCAATGAATATCTCAACCAAAAATTGACATACAAGAAAAGTTTATAAACATTTTTAAACATTTTACATTGAAAAAATGCAAGTAGAACAATTTTATGGCAAAAAACAGACAGTGTTGCCAATTAGGATAAATCCAAATTATTCTTCACTGAAATAATACTTGATGAAGTTTAAAATAAAGAAACATAAAAGTACTTAGTCTATAACTATAGTTTATCTTTTTAGTAATGCAATTCCTGCCTTAAATTTAGTAGTCCTTGTAGAAAACTGTCTGTATTACAATATACTATTTACTACACACCAAACCTTAAAAACTAGTACATTTTAACTGATGGGATATATAAACTGAGATATAATTGAATACACTATATGTTTCTCAATCCAAACCGAAATGGCTAAAAGCTATGATGACATCAGCATCGAAATTCAAAACGAGGCTGGTATATTTGGTTTATTTATGTTTATTGCTTATCAACGTACTTTAACGTATATGCTTCTGATAGTTTTGCAAATGCTAATTAATGTTTAACATGAGACTAGAATATTGTAGAAAATTTGTGAAAATGTTGAATATGAAATATTATTGTTAAGCTATGTTTATAATTTCATATTCATAATGATTTATTTATAGCAATTTTATTTGAAGATGAAATCAGTACAATCTTTGGTATCCAGAAATAATGAAAACAAAATGCATATTAACATTGCAAGGTATATTCCTGCATACAAATGATCTACATTCAGCTTTATTGAGTACAATAAAAACAAACAAATTAGACACGAATTACAATCTTTGACAAATGAAATATCCATCTTTAAATTGCTTAAATTCCTTGTTTATGCTAATTTTCTATTTACATAATCAAGGTACATTTATATTCATTATTGCACATAATCAATACTTTATGCGATTTGATTATTTTAATGTCGATATCACTGTGTCTGGAAAAAACATTAACAGAAGTTTGTTATTAGAAAATGTTTTCCAAAAATTAAGAGATGGATGGTACTATTGGAAGTTAATGTCAATATATATAAATGTAATCATTAATTTAAAAAAATAAAAGAAATATGCACATTTCTCTAAGGAAATTGTGTGATTATAAAACATGTTCAATATCATATCCTTTTAAGTTATACTTTTAACTATATCTCAAAAACATTTATTTACGTTTTAAAACAGTTTGCACTGCGTCAGTAAATGTTTTTAAACATTTAGGGATGAAAGGAAAAATGTTGACAAATCCTTTCAACAGCAATAGTTTGACCAAACTCCGCCAACTTGGTTGTTTAAAGACTGTAAAGTGTTGATATTTCATCGATAAACATTGTTAATGTTTATAAACATTTAGAAAGGTATGCCATGTTGACTGGGTAGTGCTTTTGTTATGTTTTTTGTAAACATTATGGTCTATCATGTATACAATCACTATTTTACTATAAAACACCCTGCATCCAGTATCACACACCCTGCTTTTGCCTCGCCAAACAAGAGACCACAGCATTGAGTCTTAGCTGCCAAAAACTGTGTGAGAGTGGCACCCAGACTGAACAAGGTTATTCCAACTTAAAGGCACAGTCAAATGAGCATAGGTCCTTTTTGATGAACACTGCCATGTATAAGATCAATGGTGTTGTGTGTTTCAATTAAAAGTAGAGAAACGTGGACCTAGTAAACTTGGCACATTGTGCATCAGGGGATACTGCATAAAGGGCTTGACATTTGGAAGTTCTTTATCTACTAGAGCAGCAGTAGCAGCTTGTCCAACGGCAGTTGAACTTAGAAAGCTGGCAGATGCAGCTGTACCAGCTGTGTTCGCTGTCACACCTGTACATCGACAGCCTCTGCCATAGCAACCTACTGTGCTATTCCAGGTAATAGCCTCTGACCCAACTTTGCAGATATTGCAGATTGTTTTTCCTTGGAAATGAAAGGGGCCAAGGTTACCTGACCTCCAGTTGCAAGGCAGGTAGTACTTGACATCGGTCGGCAGTTTATAGTATAGAACCTTGACCAATTTAATTTTCTTGGTATCATCCACCCTTCTAAGTACCTTTCACAATATAACCAATACAAAGTCACTAGGCATGACTTAAAACACTGAATAAATAATAAATATGCAAGATTGATTTATATTTTAGACCAAAGCAAATCAGTCAGCACTAAAAATACTAAATGTCTCAATTGAAAATACTTGCAAGCAGCTGCCAATTCTCTATTTAAAATACTTGTAAGCATTTACCAACTTTCTTCACTGAAAGTACTTGAAATCAATGTTAACGTTTTTCCTGAAACAAAGCCAAAGAGTCAAATTAAGGCAACATGGTATTTAAAAATACCAGGAACTTTGCAACATAAAAATTGTTAAATGTTGACATAATCACTTGAGTTTTTTTAAAAGTTTGAAGTAATTTAAAATCAAAATGTTTCAAGTACTACCTTAAGATCTGACATTATTTTCCATTCCTTTAGTCTTCGAACAGTCTTCACGTACTCCTATGTTAAATCCCTTTACAAAATTGGATGTGTCTTTGGTATGACCTATACAAGTTTGAAGTGCCTCGGAAGGTTTGCAGTGTAACCTCCCACAGAGCAATAAAATAGAGTAGCTATTAAACATATGGTATTAATTTTTTCATACTTTTTCTTATTGCTTTATTTCCAATAACTTTTGACTAAGCAAACACATGGAATACACACAATACCGATTTCACTGAAATTTCCAAACATCTTATAGTGCTAAGGCGTTGAACACACCAGGAATTATTCTAATGTTTCAAGTACAGTCTCTGCATTTTGGTAATCTCTGCGTCTTTTGCCAGCTACATGTGACATATTTCATGCATGTCCATTCTTTGCACTGTTCAGGCACAAATGTAGTCTCTCAAATTCTAAATCAGAAATTCATGGGTGCGCACCCGCATACCTGAATCTAACAATGTGCAGCAAATAACACGACAGCAGTAGTGAAATATTCTGTCTTCATCTGGGAGCCCCAAGCCACTAAAAGGTTCATCAGCCATGTGAGAAGTGAAAAGGCATCCACATCACAAAGCATGCAATATACAACAATCATTGCCTAGGGGTGTTTCACTTGCTGGAATCTCCATGATTTTTTTTCACTCAGATCATAGTTATTAAAAATTACTGCATCACAACTTAAACCCATGATACTTTTCTTCATTGAGATCATAGTCATTAATAGTTTACTCATAAGTCTAAGAACATAAACCATTGCCGCCTTACCTAATCCAACTTATTATTGGCATCCACCAAGAAAATGAATCATGGTGTTGAAATCCTTATAGTTGTAGCAAAAGTGAACCATCTCTCTGTGGACATTTGATTTCTCCGCATTAATCATCTTTTGCCCGGTGGGTGTGATGAAAGCTCCATCTAGATGAAAACTTGGCTGCAACTTCCTTCCATTTGTCACTTGTCTTTGGAGAGTGTATTGCTTCTTCTGAATACTTATCAAAAATGGCATCATATCATGGTGAGGCATGCCATCAGACTTCTCTATATCTCTCCAGTAGCGAGATGATGACAAAGCCACAACCTTGATTAATTGGTTTTCTGCACTACCTAGTGTTATATACCTTTCAATTCTAGTCTCAATTCTATCAAAGACTTTCTAAAAAATTGTCTCATGATCCTTTCATAGTGGCCAAAGTCAAAGCATTCATGCCAAACAAAGTATTTACTGTCGGCCATATTTTGAAAATCCTTCTGGCCAACATCTTGTTGCATTGCTATGCATCCCCCTGTTTGTAAAGCCAATGCATTAATGGAAAAGGAATCTGGAGACAACTATTTATATAAAAATGCAATTGGACACAACATAATAACAACTAAATATCAACCAATCCATTGTATTATCAGTAAAATATGTTGGATTGTCTTCCTTATTCTCACCTTTTGTCACCTCTTCTTCTTTTTTTTTTTTTTTTTTTTTTTTGCAGAAGCTTCTTCATAACTCCTGTTTTATTCTTGCTCACTCTTGCCTAATTTCTTCCGTAGAATGTTATTTGTACGAAAGTCACCCTTTTCATTTGTTTTCTCATAGTCAAGCTATTGTAAAGGTTTCATCCTAGAGGCCTTAAACTTGATAACTAAATGAAGCAATATATTTGACAACCCAATGAAACAAAAATACATAATGCATTATATAATATGTGAGGCTGAGGACAGCAGTGACATGGTTGGGTGATTTTTGCCAGTAAAAAGTGGTCTACCACTAGGTGAAAAACTGGAACTAGGGGGCTATTGATTTCAAGAGCTTTAACAAACAACAAAATACGTTGCTATCTAAAAGGAGAGGTGTCACAATCATATAAGATACACATGGACCTGATGGCTGTGAGGTAGTTTGTAATATTAGAAGCAGAAAAACAACCTGTACTAAAGTCTAATACATCCGGAGTAGACGCCTGGGACAGACACAAACCATCCAGAATTAAGAAAGGCAGGAAATCTGAAAACATTCTTTGGTAAGCACTAACGTGGCAGGTCTAAACCCTGCAAACAGACCGACAGTAGTGAGTAGATCCACCAACACCTGGTTGTCGCAATGAATTCTGCTTCATTTATTAGTCCATAATGATCCCCAAATATTAAGGGCTACAATAACATTAACCAACTCTAAGTGGACAATGGTATAGTCTCTGAAACCACCAGGGATAGTTAAAGCATAATCTACATTATTATAACAGCCCGTGAAGCATTAAGAGAGAAACATATTCAGTCAGAAAGGGCATCAAGTTCACATATAGTGATACCATTATAACTCTGAAGAAATACACAGAAACCAGTTGAGGTCATTATGACATTGCAAAAGAAGCTGCAACATTCTGTTGCAGGCTTGACACAGTTGGTTATATAAAGCAAATGATCATGAAGGGATTACAACTCTTGCTTGAAATCAGGTGCTCCTATGATCCCAAATATTAAATTTAGCAATAATTTCCTGCAATTTTAGGAGGTATGGATATGCTGAGAGCCAGAGTGTCAAACAGAATACCTAAGCACACCTCCTTGATATCTGGATTTGTCAGCTTCTTGTCATTAATAGAAGACTTAAATCCTATAACAAATTCAAAAGAAACTCATTAGGTTCTTGAATTTTGAAGGAAGGTCATAATACAAACGATCATCAACATAAATCAGCAATGCAGGAAGACCATGTTCTTTCATTTTTTTTCTGATGGTGTCACTGGCCTGAAGACCCTGCCGATGTCCACTTTAAAACTTTTGCAGCAGGGCCAAGTACATTAAGCCTATTCACTAAGTTATCTACAGAAGGATATGAGATAGATAGCTAGATATGAGTCATTTTTACACCATTGTTGACTAAACAGCCTTTACGCCAGCAAAAATCAATTAAGGGTTGTCTAGGCTTCTAGCTATAATCTGCCTTCTCCACAGTCATAAAAGGAGAAATGTCAGCTGGAATAGGCAAAATATAAAAAAGGGCCAGTCATGGCACCAATCTATAATTGTTCCGGAATATATTTTTCAACATGGTTAGCCAAACTGTGATTATCCTCAGGAAACAGCTTCTACTACCACTCTGTCATGAGACCTACCCTTTACTTTATTTGCATACACACATCCTTTCTTGGACAAGTGTTTAAGTTCAGTTTTGGATAAAGACTGCAGGTATGTTATCTCAGAGTGTTTGCATTGTTTATTCACCAAAATTTTAGTTTTGTGGGCATGCTTCTTTGGAGATAAAATCATGCCCAAGCTTTTTCGTTTTTGAACATAGTTCTTGCTCTCATTAGCCCAAGAAGCAGAACAGATGGGTTTATTAGCACTGTGAATATGTGCCTGGGCACTTGATGCCAACCCCCAATTTCATCCTGTACCATGCGACATAAGAGCACTGCATGGCTGGCCGTTGCAGCTGACCATGGAAACACATAGCATCCTCTGATAAATTTATCACATGAAGTTTAACTTATTCAGATACATCTTGAAACACCTTAAATTTGATTAAACACCAGAAAGTATCTCGTTATTATGAATAAAATATAAAACTTCTAAAAGTACTACTGTATCAAGTCAAAGTCAATGAAGTACCAATAAACAGTTCTGGGATAAAACATAGCTTAATTAACTTCAATCTAAACAGAATTAAAACATAAATATACCAAACTTTACATCACATAATGATAATATGATTAATATGCCAAAACTTACTATCTCTGGCACTCTTCAGGTATAATTCCAATACTTTTGGTGTAAATTAAAATTTCATTTACAAACTTTTGGTATACAAAACAAGGACTAACACAAATTGTGTTTACAAATGTATCTTTGTACAAACCCAAGCCCATAAATCACATCATACCAGGGGCATTTTGGACCCATTTAGTTGATTAGCCATGATGAAATTTAATCTGTACAACTATAGCAGTGGCTCTTGCATGAATGCAGTAAATTTATGTAGCCTTACATTGGCTCAATTAAAAGCACAATTATACATTGAGTTGTATATTAACATATTTTCCTTGGGCATATTTAATGTTAAGAGTAGGTTTAGTTACTCTTTCCTCATTCTGACCAATCAGTACATTTTATTTTAGTATTACCTATTTTTGCACTTTTAGCTAACTCCCTAAATCGAATCCGGACCTCTTCCTGAATTTCATGTTCTTGACTCAGTACATTAGGAGGAGGAAAGTGAGCACCAGAGGTACCAGAGGAAAGTTGACGCAGACATGTCTGCTTGACTAGTTGACCATACAGTCTTTGTTCTCCAATTACAAAGACCACTTTTACTGAATATTATATTTGACATCTCTTTGGTTTTCTTGAAAGAATTTTTATTTGCTCTTTTAGTGTTTGACAATGTATCACCTAATGAATTAAGCTGATCTAAAGTGTTCCTTTAATTCTTGTTTACTGATGTTGGCACCAACAGAACCAATCCTACCTGAAATCTGTACAAATATAGCCAACCTGGTACCACAATCGGATCCGAAATTTTGAAGGTAAGAGACCCAGAATTCCTTATCAGAATTCTGCAGTAATTCCCTCCAATCAAGATCAGATTCACTTGTGGTACCAGAAACATCAGATCAATGAACATGAAGGGCTGCAGCGTGGCTAGACCCTAATAGCTGTGTAACAAACTCCGCATCATTAACCAGCTTTATCTGGACTGGTATATGGGCTTTCTGCCTCCTGGTAGATCTCATGTTGGCTTCCATAGCTCAAAACTAAGAAACATAAAAACTACAAAACTAAAATCTTAAGAAAAACTTTGTTGATGCATGCCTGTCAGTCGTCAACATTTAAACAACAGCAGGGTCAGCTGCTGCAGCGGTCAGACCTTGCTCAATTCAATATCGTAAAATTCTGTGGTCAAAACACAATAACAAATGGGAACTAACCACTGGAGGGACTAATGACTAAATTAATTTTTAAGTTGGTTCCCCAAGGATAATCTCATATCCTCCTTGATGTACGAGAACAGAACAAGGGATGATGTTTCCCAAATATTGTACTTTTATCGATATGTACCCTCTTTGATAATTTTTTGATAAACCTAAACGTTGTAAGCTTATAGTATGTCCAGATATTAGTTGAAACTGGTTACTTATCATTAAATTAATTTTTAAGTTGGTTCCCCAGGAATAAGCTCCCGTCCACCTTGATGTACGAGAACAGAACAAGGGATGATGTTTCCCAAATATTGTACTTTTATCGATATGTACCCTCTTTGATAAATTTTTGATAAACCTAAACATTGTAAGGTTATAGTGTGTCCAGATATTAGTTAAACTGTTTGCGTATCATTAAATGGGTATTATCCTCTACCTGATAATTCCCATGGTTTCACTTTGAATGTTCTTTACAACAGCCAAATCAAATGTATCATATGTAATATATATAGTTGCCGATTCATTTTTTCTGTCCACTGTTGTTAAATTGTAATTTTGTACACCCCATACATATGCACTAATCGTTCACTGTTTCTATTAACTTCTTGGTATTGCTATGAAAGACAGGTTTGTACATAGAAAAAGTGGTTGCACCTTTTACTAAATTTCATTTTTGGTCTCTATTGGTCATGCATTGCACTTTCTGGTTCTGTTATTCCATATTTTTGACTGCTGAGTCAACTGCCCCACCAATGAAAATAAATTGTCATCACCAGAAATTATTAACCCAAGTTTATTATTCTCTTTGTACAGTTGCAGCACTGCTTTTGTTGCTCTGAAGGCCAGATTTCATAAAGTGACGTACTGTTTCAGAAATGTCAACCCATGGTGGTCTATTATCTTGATTATCTCTGGGAACTTTAGCTTAAACCTGGGTCCATCAGTCGGAAAAATTAAAGCTTTTTTGCTGAATGTGAAACAATACATCTGCCTATATCAACTTTGTTTCATCAAATGACCTTGATATCATTGGTTTCACAGAGACCTGGCTAAGACCATCAGATACACAAGGCCCAGTCGATGAGGTTACTCTTACAGGCTTCCAGCTTCACCACGTCCCACATAATAGCAAGAAAGGGTGAAGAGTTGCTGTGTTTGTCAGGAACGACAGTGATAGTGTCTTTGATCAGTGACCAGCAACAAATGTTTGAATATATCACTGTCAATATATCAGAGAGTTGGTCAAACCAGCTCATGGTATATTATTAACCTCCATACACTAGCAAATGTAATTCATTGAAGAATTCAATAGTTTTATGGAAGCAGCTGCTTTGTCACCGCATGAAAACATCATCTTGGGAGATATCATTATCCATATTGACAGTCAAATTTGTTGGACCAATAATTTCAACTCAGTTTTGTAGGATATTTATTTTGTCCAACATGTTTCAGTATCTACACACATGCATGGACATATCCTTTATGTACTCTGTACTAGTTAATCCCTCACTTCCTCAGTTTGTCATTAAGGATGGCATATCAAACCACCTGGCTGTCTTTTTTTACAATAACATTCCCTGTCAGAAATTCATGCAGGGTAAAATGCTCAAAAGTCAGAAAACTTGGCAAGATAAACTTATCCAGGCTCCTTACAAAACAGCTCGTTTATTATCACACCAATGTTTTATACACTTAGGAACTTACTTGACAAGCATGCACCTATACATGAACACAAAATTCCACACATGCCAATAAAGGGTTCATCAACAGCAAGATTTGGGCAGCAAATGGGCAGATGTAAATGCAAACTTGCGAGGGAGTAGCAACGGGACAACTCTGCCATTAATTGCAGTAGGTATAGAGCCACAGTGAACCACTTTAAGTACCTCTGGAAAATGCTCAAAAACCAGATAGAAAATGAGGAAAAATGAGGACAACTCCAAGGCCTTGTGGAATTCCATAAAGAAAATCCTCCACAGATCACTAAAAATAGTATTCCCAGATCATACAACTATCATCAGCTTAACCAACACTTTTGGCATGTATTTTGCAGACAACATTACTAAACTAAGGACTGGATTAAAGTCTACTGATGCTGATCCCCCTGTCCCAGGCTCCTACAAAAATAAGTTTGTTTCCTTCCATATCATGTCAGTGGAAAATTCTCAGAATCATTAAGTCTACACCAAATACATCATGTGATTTGGATCCAATTACAACATCTTTGGTCTATGATTGTATCAGTGTACTCTAGACCCCCATTACAAATATTGTGAACCATTCCCTACAGGAGGGTAGTTTTCCATCCTGTTTCAAGACTGCACATGCCACCCCCTGCTGAAAAAAACAGGTCTTGACACTCTCAAGAATTATCAACCAGTATCCAACCTCAGCTACATATCCAAGCTTATATAGAAAGCTGTGGCTAAGCAAATTAAGGAGCAAATAAGCAGGGTATGTCAGACATTAATCAGTCTGCAAATAGAGTTTTTCACTCTACAGAAACAGCATTGCTAAAAATACAAAAAGACATTACCACCTCAATGGACCAGGGAACTGCTGCTGGATTGGTCCTTCTTGACTTATCCACAGCATATGATACAATAGACCACTCAATCCTATTCAATTACCTTCAATATTGGTATGTGATAGGTGTTGTGCTTGAGTGGGTTCAGTCATACCTCAACCCACGGAAACAGCAAATCAAAATAGATGGACATCTTTTAGATGCTTTTCAACTTCCTTATGGGGATTCTCAGAGCTCAGTCCTTGGTGCACTCCTTTTTAACCTATATACTCTTGCTTCAGTCATATCTAAATTCAATGTTATCCATTACTTACATGCAGATGATGTACAAATGTACATGGAACTTGACTCTAGGAACTTTGATTCAAGTACCACTGAACGAATCATAGACAAATTGGCCCTTTACCAAATCGGCCCCTGTCAAATCGGCCCCAAGATAAAATACCTTAGTCAAATCGGCCCCCAGGAAAAAAATACCTTAGTCAAATCGGCCCCCTGAAAATTACTGTACTCTCAAAGAGAATGTGTTAAACAAATGACAAAAATGACAATCTAACAAGAATGTGATTTTAAAAAACTATTATAGCAATTAATCTGTTTTAAGTCATTTGCACTTTTAATAACACTAACACAAATAAGTGAGTAAAGGACAGGGGATAAAGGATATTGATTACAGCACCCAAAAACCTTTGATGCATGTTAATTGCACTTGGCCAAATATCACTAGTTACCACCCTTGATATAATGTCATTGTGCAATTGCACTTATAATTATTCTACTATAAACAAGTGTCTAAAGGACATAAGTTAAAAGAGTTTGATGAAATATCTAAATATCTTTGATATGTGTTAATCACACTTTGCAAGTGTCACTTAAGACGTTGTCATCCTTATGACACATAATTACAATGAATTACAGCCATTATATGCCATTAATAACCTAATACATGATCACCTGATGTACTGTGCATACTTAATATCTGTTAGTGTTAGAGTCTGTCATATGATGGAGATTAAGTGCTGTACAAGAACTCTTATTGCATTATATATTTTTTTTGTTTTTAACCTGGGGCTGACTTGTCCAGGGCCGAGTTTTTATTGGGCCGATTTGCCGAGGGCCGATTTGTCAAAGGGCCAAATAGTCCAGCTCCCCACTGAACTGGCAAATTGCCTTGAGACCACCCAGTCGTTGATGGGGAATAACAAACTTAAATTAAATTGTGATAAGACAGAATTAATAGCGATTGGTGATGATCAAATCAGAATCTCCCCAAAGTCATTTTCCCGGTAAGTTTAATTGGTAACATCATGGAACCAACTGAATCAGTCAAAAACCTTTGTGTTATCCTGGATGCTTACAACTCAATGCAAAGACACATGGCTAATTTGTGTCGCGTATGTTTCTACTACCTCTGTGAACTACAGAGGATCTGCAGGTACTTAAATTATGAAACAGCTGTGAAGGTTGCAACTGCCTTGGTAAGCAGTTGCTTGGATTACTGGATCACACAAAAAAGTGTATACTGTCAGACTACAAAGAGTTAAAAATGCCTTACGCCACACAGTGTGCAGACTAAATAAACTTAGTCATGTCACACCTTTCCTGCACAAATTACACTGGCTTCCTATACATTATCATATATTGTTCAAGTGCAACCTTCTTACTTATAAAGCAATAAATTTTAGCCAACTTCTATATAGACATGGGGTCAAATGTAAATGCGTTTACATTAAAATGCATTTTAAATACTTTTCAAAAGTATTTGCATTTGAAATTTTCAAATGACAAGTATTTACATTTGCATTTGAAAAAATAATTATAATACTTTAAAATAGATTTTGCAAATACAATTTATTGTGCAAGTGAATGAATTTGCTGTTTTTTTTCTTTCTTTTCGCAAAACATATAATTTAAGTTATTCTTTTTACTGCTATTATTATTATGCATTGGTGATCCCAATTTAATTTAGATTTTTATTAATAGTTTTACAAAAGTAATAAGTTAAAAATATCTTATCTTGTTGATTTATCAGATATTAATAATATTGTAGATATGTCTCTTTGAAGATATTTAGCTGATAAAGAAACATTATGTCAAAGACGAATTGATCTCTTAAAGTAATAATGGAAATAACATCAACAAGCCCAAAACAAACCCATTGTCCTACATACATAAAAGCAGCTTACAAGTGGCAGTCCCATCATTGTATATTTGTGCAGAAATACATAAACATACAGCAAACATTCAGCAAAAGATTATTGGGAAGATTCAAGATGGCAGAAAAGATTAAGCCTAATGTTAGACAAAAATTGTCTGTTATGAATGTCCTTGATGAAAAAGGAAAGTACAATGTATTGTGTGAGGTTCAAGCATTGTTCTAGTGAGTTCAGTGACACAGCAAAAGCAACCATTAGCCCCCTCACTTGAAAATTAAAATGTCAAATATTTCTGGAATGTTACTGGCATGTAAAAGTTCAGTCCTTCAGAAAGAAGTTATTTAATTACAAATTAAATGTCTTAGAAGCTCAAGAAATAATTTTAAAATACAAACTTTTTGAACATTGTAAATTAATTTATTTTTTTCTACAGATATTTATAATATATGATACCTAAGTACATAGGTAGGTATGTTTAGGTATATTTATTATATATGTACTTACTACATACTTGTTGTGAAAAGAAAAAAGACATATGTAAGGTACTTTTACATATGTAAGGTCCTTTTACATTGTTTAATTTTTGTTTTCAAAACCATATTGTGCCTAATTTATGGTTGAAATCTATTGTTAAATCTAGTCCAAAAATCCTGAAAAATCACCTTATGTGCAACTGAATTACCGTGGTATTAGTCTAATATCTTGTATTGCTAAAATATACAGCAGTATTTTAAACTCTAGAGTTTCAGCATATCTATCTAGAAGATAGTAAAATGCTAGTTGAAGCACAGAATGGTTTTAGAAGAGGTAGGTCCTGTGAAGACCACATATTTGTATTATCTTCACTTATGAATAGCAAAAACGCAGAAAATAAAAGTGTTTCTGCAGCTTTTATAGACATGTCAAAAGCATTTGATTGTATAAATCGTGATTTCTTGTTTTATAAACTATTATAACATTGGTGGAAAAATTTATTGTGTAATCAAGGAGCTCTATAAAGAAACATTATCCTGTGTGCAGCTTAGCAATATGAAAACTAAATGGTTTCGAAATCTGTACAGAGTTAGACAAGGGGATAATTTATCTCCCACTCTTTTTAATGTTTACATTAATGACCTTGCAGAAGAATAAAAAGTATGAATCTTGGTATTATAATTGGCGATATACATATTTGCATTCTGCTATATGCAGATGACATTATTATATGTGAAAATGAACAAAATTTGCAATGTATGCTTAGTCATGTGCACAAAACAGTGTTGTAAGTGGCAAATAAAGGAAAACATTAAAAAAACAAAAATTGTACATTTTCAAAAAAAAAAGTGAAGGAAAAACAAAATTTACAAGTGATCTGACACAATCGCCTATCAATTTCCTCATTTAAACTGAATAAATGCTCAGGGTTGTGCAACTTTACATTAGCTGCTCTCACAGTATGGAGCAAGCTCCCTCAAGCCATTAGAACCATGGGAAGTATCTCTGGATTTAGAAAACAGCTGAAAAACATATCCCTTCAGATTAACCTATCCCCCACCATAGCCTATCTCCCCTCTTGGATGCTTATAAGGATATTGACCTATTTTTGGACATTGGCATCTTAAAGGATGTTTGCACGTTATGAAGGCTTCTGGCTTACTAATTACTAACAACTCTGACTTTCAATTGTAATATATCTATCAAAGCTGTTGTTCCTTTGTGTTTTTAGCAAAAAATAATTATTGTGATAAGGAATCCCAAGTCAGTGGCAACCTCATATTTTTCACACAGGATTAGAAGCAGAACATATGAATATGATTCTACCTTTGCAGGATATTTACCAGTGTTCTTGGAGGCTCCTTGTAAGTTAAAAAGTTTTCATTCTGTCAACCCCATTTTAATGATTTTGAGAAACAAAATTGTGCTATTTGGATTGATTTGAACAGGGTTACCAAATCTGGACAAGAAACAACTAATGTATTTTTATATCCAGTAGAAAAAAATATCTGGAAAATTTTTGAACTAATGTAATGCCTCAAATTGGTCACTGCGTAGTATTCTAGTCTGTTTATCAACTTTGTATAGATTAACAAATGGAAGATTTGCTTCATTGGCTTAATTCCACATGTAATTGGTGACATGGTAAATGGTTAGTGTCATGGGTGACATTTTTTTAGGTTTTAATGTTGCTTTCAACACTGTGTAGGTCATATCACTATGGGTAGTTTTATGGGCAAAGGGGTTTACATACAGTTGGTCAAGGTTCTGCACTGTAAATTGCCAATCATCAGTAAGAAACTACAATCTCTCCCACATAGGGTTCGGGATTTGAACAGCTGACCTCAGGGTTGGGAGGCAAGTGTGGTACCAATGTGCACCATGGCACCTCAGCATGGTCGAGAGTAATATTGTTAGTACTTAGTGACATGGTCAGTAAATGGTAACAAAATTAGTAGCTAGTAACTAGTTGAGAGTTAGTAACATGATGAGTAACACAAAGCTCTCTATACCAGATTGTGAGAATCACCAGACACTTGCAAATAAGTTCAATGACTTTTTTCTAGATAAAATTGTTAAAATCAGGGAGGGTATATTTTCATCACTCTCCAGAGATTCATTGCAAACACTTAAGGAAAAGCTGTTTCCAGGGACCAGTATGAACAAATTACAACATTTCACTCCAGCCAGTGAGGAAGAGATCAAGAAAATTCTGAAAAAATCCTCATCAGCTACATGTGAGCTAGACCCAATGCCTACACATTTGTTGAAGGAACATGTTGACACACTAGCTCCCATCATTACAAAGATGGTGAATTCATCCCTTGAAACTGGTGCATGTCCTACTGCTTTTAAGCATGCTGTAATTTCTCCCCTACTGATGAAGGAAAACTTAGATAAAGATAACTTTAAAAACTATCGCCCTGTGTCAAATTTACCTTTCATATCCAAGGTTTTAGAACAAGTGGTTTCGTCCAGACTGAAGGCTCATCTTGATGCTCATAACCTTTGGCAGAAGAATCAATCAGCATACAGAGCATTTCATTGTACAGAGACTGCTCTGCTTTGTGTGCAAAATGATATTCTTTCATCAATTAACAAAAAGCAGCTGGTTTCACTGGTCATGCTGGATCTTAGAGCAGCTTTTGATACCATCGACCATCAGAAATTATTAGACAGACTCTCAGCCAAATACGAAGTTACTGGTGTTCCTCTGAATTGGTTCAAATCTTACCTCAGTGATAGGTCACAATCTGTAAGGATTGGACACTATATATCAGATAAAAACTATCTTCACTTTGGTGTGCCTCAGGGGTCAGTCCTCGGACCTCTCCTATTCACCTTGTACAGTGTGCCTTGTACTTGTCCCCAGTGTGTGATATTGCGACCAGCTATGGAATAAATAGCATGTTTTATGCTGATGACTCCCAGTTGTATGTGACAGTAAATCCCAAGGGAAATACTAATCAAGTTATGTCAAAACTAGAGAACTGTATCGAGGACATCAAAATTTGGATGGAAAGAAATTTCCTGAAACTAAATGATTCAAAGATGGAATTCATTGTTTTTGGCTCCAAGTTGAACCTTGGTAATGTCTCTGTTTCACCTATTACTGTGGGTGACTGCAAGATTCCAATAGCCAGTACAGTCAAGAATCTAGGGGTAGTGATGGACAGCTTGCTAAATATGGATAACTTCGTGAAAGCTAAAGCAAGGAGTATCAACATTAACCTTAGAAAATGTAGCCGTATACGGAAGTATCTCACACATGATGCATGCAGATCGCTAGTGCAAGCCACTGTCCAATCTCGCCATGACTACTGTTCTAGTTTGCTGTATGGGATTAAAAACCAAAACATAAGCCACCTCCAAAGAATACAGAATTCAGCTGCACGCCTGATCTATCACCTTCCCTCTTATGAGCACTCTTCTGGTCTCCGACACAAACTGCACTGGCTGCCAGTGAAACAACGAATTGAATTCAGAATTCTGACTTATGTTTACAAATGTCTACACAACAGTGCACCATCGTATTTGTCTGAACTTTTTCAACTAGCAACCTCTCAACGTCAATTGAGATCAAGTTCAAACCTTAACTTAGTTCAGAGTAGAACTGTCAGTAAAGCTGGGGACCGAGCTTTTCAGAACATTGGCCCCACTCTCTGGAATAGTCTTCCATTGTCAATAAAGCATGCCAACAGTGTCACATGTTTTAAGAAACTTTTAAAGACCTTTCTTTTTAGATGTGCCTACTGTTAAATTTTAATCTGTTACTTTTACTTTGTTATTTTTGTACAGCGCTTTGAGCTCCAAAGATAAAGCGCTTTATAAATGCTGCTTAATAATAATAATAATAATAAGTATGATGATCAGTTGTAACAAAGATGGGCTGATATTCAATAACATTTCAACATGTAGAATAAACATTTTTCTTAGAATTAGAAAACTTTTCTTGTCAAAGACTTTTCTTATTCTTTGAAAAAATTGTATTCACAGTTAAAATCTTAGTTAAGATTTTGTTCTAAGAATAAGAATTCTCTTACTTAAGAATTGTAAACAGAAATATGTGTATGCATATATTTTTGTGATCACATGATCAGTTATGTTATTTATTTACACATTTATTGTTTGCAATGGATTCAGAATCAGGGGCCAGATTCACAAAAAGTCTCTCCGAACTTTTTACCAAACTTTTCCTTTTAATTACAACACAGTCTTAGAGGGCAAGCTTTAAACTATAGCTAAATAATTGGGTCTCTCACCACTGTTGTTTCAAGCGTTCGTTTACTTATAGCTATATATTGAAATGCTGATAAAATACCACAGTTGTTCAATTTTGTTTTGATCTAGTTTTCTACAATGGCACCTGGTTTGAACATGTTATTGGATACTGGTCAATGTTAAAGGACAAACCCAATGTGCTGTTTTTATTCTATGAAGACATAATAAAGGTTGGTCTTCTGCATTTATTTCACACATTAAAAGCTGTTGCTACAAAATCTTTGGAGCAAAATGTTGTACCTAATAAATGTAAAAATAATTACATATTTGGTGACAACTACATAATATTTTAAAAATATATCACACTTCTCAAGAAGAAAAATGTGCAAACATGCTTGATATTATTTAAAGACTAAAGTCATCTCCAATCTGATGGCTTGGTATTTTCTTAACATAAGATATATTTATTTGGATTAGCTGGCATGGAGGCAAGGAAGTTTGTAATTTAATCAATAAAATTTAATACTTTGTTTGGTCAGCTTAAGACAACAGTTGGACAACTGAAACATGCTTTAACCCACTTCTTTTACTTTTGATATCAGTTAATATCAGTTAATGAGGCTTGTGTAGAGTAGAAAAGTTGTAAAACTGGAGGTTGGGAGGATGTAAAATACCCAGTTGGATCTTTTTTATCAGTTTTGGAGATCCTAGTGTCCTTATAGTTGGCAAGGATTTGTTCACATGCAATGTTACCTCCTGAAAAGGAAGTAAACCCAAATTTTGAATAGGCTACATAACAGATACGGGTTGAAGTATTGATGTATTTTATAGTAAAATTTACTGGAGGACTCAAGTCCTTCAAGTATACTTACTTGAATTTTATCTCAAATCTAACTTTCTCTTTTGTAGCTTAGTTTTGACTTAAATTTTGTCCATATTGACCATGGCTAAGATATTTTTTCAGGACCCTCTGAAGTCTGTCCAGAAGGTCTCTTCTTTCTTGGGATGTTCCCACAGCAGAGCATTCTGTGAGGAAGTGGTAAGATTAACTAGTGTAGAAAACATGAAACATGTGGAACAACAGATGATGGATGTTAATGGCTCAAGAGATATATGGAAGAATGGACAGTCAGGATATGTTAATTCAGGTAAAAACACTACAGATACGAAAGGGAATGCAAAGGTTGACTTGTTTGAGTATAAAGTTGATAAAGCACATCCTGAAGGTGTTTATCAATATGATTTGATGCATAACATAGAATCAATGTATACATGTTGCTGGTCATCAATCACATTGCCATGAAATTTCTTTTCCTTTATAAGACCCTTGTCAAGTTTCATGACCTTTCATTTGTTTGTTTGTTTTATATAAAACCTTGTGTTTAAGTTACTTGACAGGACCTTTTCATTTCCAGGCCACTAAATGATTAAAAGTATTACATTATATTATCCTATACAACAAAGCTGCCTTCTCTCTTAGAAGACTAGCCTTTCATGTTGATTTATTTTTTTTAATTATGTTACAATAAGCTGATGGAATTTGCTCAAACCACTCTTTGAGATAATTTAAATATAATATTCTGATACATTGAATTGTGTTCATATTCAGTATATTAGAGTGAAGAATATCTGTCATATACAAACATTTATAATTGTATTTTTAATTTTTCATATGAAAGGTTTCAGTAGAAAACTGTCTGACATAAACATGAATGGTTGTCATGTGTTTTATTTGACAGGAAAAATAGACAGCTGGAAAACACACTTTACTGTCGCACAAAATGAAGCCTTTGATACTATCTATGAAAAGGAAATGATGGCCTATCCAGACTTGAAAGAAAAGATAAAGTTTGAATAATTTGAAAACTGTAGCAAAATATTTGAAGTAGTTCAGTGGCATCCCAAATAAATACTCTTGTAAATAATCGTGTTTTGAAAATTTAAAAAGCTAGCTCATTTAATAATATTATACTGAAATTCACATACAAAGATTGTAAAATACCTTCCTTGGTATATGTGAAATGTGAAATTGAAATCAGTATGGAAATGTTAATATAATCTGAAAATAGCTAAAGACTGATTGCTTAGTCAGAGACTTGAGTAATATTAGGGCTAAACATTTTCTTTTTCATAATTCAGTTAAGAAGGATAAAACTAGATATTGTGTTCATAAACAAGTGGTATTTTATTATATTGATAATTTGTTGTACATTTCACATGGACTTTTCATACAAGAAAAGGTTCAAGTAACATTAAGGGGTTATAAATCACTTTAGTTTTTTGAAACATTTTAGTATGTGTTTAAATATGGAAACCAAATGACATTTTTTGCATTATGTATCTAGTTTAACGGACGTTGTGATGTCTTGAAAGTAATTTTGACATAATGTCAAACTTGTGAGCATCTCAATAAACAGAGCTGTTATTTTAACTACTGGTGTAGCCGGGTTCTTCTTAGACTTCTTCTAATTCATTTTGTTAAAATAATTTAATGCCTGCCAAGTGGGACCTTATTTTACAACATAAACAAACAACTTTAGACTTTCACTGAGTTTTGGGAACAAGCCCCAAGAAACTTCAGAGGGTATAATTAGTTAAAACCCCAAAAGGAAACGACTGCCTGCACCATAGAATCCTGCCTTACATGCAGTCAAAGACCTTGACAACCAATAATTAACTCAATCTTACTTAAACTCACTTCTAATTTAAATATTTATAAACTTGCTAAATTCCCCTTTATCTAATCCAATAATTTGGATTTGGAAATGCAAAGTAAAATCACATAAATGTGGCAACATATTACTCAATAATATCTAGAGGACTAATTAACAAAAAGAAAGAAAAAGATTACTCAGCATTTTGTAGAAAGGGGATAAATTTCATTATCTCAACTGTTTGATCGGAGTCCCTCCTGGGCCTTTTCAAGAGGGGTTCCCATTGAACAGATCCAGATTCACTGTACCTGGTCGTCCTCCTAGTATGGAGGTATATTGCACTCCCCCCTCTGCCACTTCCCAGGTGGCTTCTACCTTCCAACACCATCTTACTGCCTAGCCTACTCATACTGGGTGTTTGGGGCCTTGTTCTCCCTTCAAACGTCAGTTTTCTACAACTCTTGCAGTGTTACGTAATCTGGTAGGGTTCCTACTTATAATCTAACACCCCATAGTTACTGTTTTATTCAGTTCACCTTGTGTGGCCTTCACCTTTTAACATCATTATTCTTAACATCCTTTCACCATAGGTCTTCAATATGTACTGGTCGTTTGACCTTCAGGTGACCTTGTGCCATCTGAGATTAATGTATGGTGGTTACTATATCCATCTAGTTTTAATTGTTCTTTTGGTGACCTTTTACCTTTAACATCTTCATATCCTTTTTAGCCCCTGCCCTTTTGGGGTAGGATTTAGTCATTATTATCTTAACTGCTAATTATGATTGGTCGGCTTGACCTTCAGCTGACCTTTATGCTTATTTATGTCAAATGATTATCATTGCTGGTCAGCTTGACCTTAATTTGACCTTATGTACTATATCAAAGTCAAAGTATGTTGTTTACAATTGATGTGCTTATTATCTTACAATTCTTTTAGTAGTCACATTTACCCATTGTTGTTATTATAATAAATATGTAATCCCATAATGCATTTTCTTGTGTTGGGGGGGACTGGAGGAATTGGGATAAATTTCATCATCTCATCTGTTGACGAGTCCCCGCTACACACTTAGACAAAAGCGTTCCTGTCAAATGTATCTATCTATTATACCAATTTGATAAGTTAACACCCACACCTCACAACTAACAAGTACTCCATACAATTTAACTTCTAACAGTGACATTTTGCAAGATCCCAATTGTAATATTCTAATATAGTCATGGTATCAGTTAGACAATTGAATAACATACTTTTCCCTTGTCTGTTATCCCACTCAAGAGTTACACAGAACATCTCCAGACATCATGTGAATGATGTAACCAAACAATGGCAAGCCCAGCAACTATAGTCAGGCAGCATAGCTCATATATTCAAGAATTTTGCACTCTGTGATAAAAGCACCAAACTTCCCAAATATGTAGACCAACATATTACTAAAAATTCTGGATATTTAGCCATTGATGATTTGGCCTCTGGTAGCCGTGGCAACCATTTTACAAAATGGCCATCAGCGGATTATAAACTTGCAATCCTCTTTGTCTACCGAGGTAAACTTATAGATATAACAGACCACCCATGCATGGCTCAAAATGTATATACTAATTAGACTATGTTACTATTGACTTTAGTACTAGACTCTATTATATGTATTCACGGATAACATATATTACAGTAGACTAAGATAATCCAAACTTGTTTTGACAAAAATGAATAATAATAATAAAATTGACTTGAAACAATTGGCTAAGCTGTCTATTCTCCATAGTCTATACATATTTACAAGATCTATAATTTAAACAAAGTAAGAACAAATTCCCTTTTCCTTTTGCACATAGTGACATCTGCACTGTATGCCTGAATTTGACTATAATTTGTTGATAGGCAATATTTTGCTTGTCTACTACATCACAATGTAGATGCATTTGTGATGTAATCAGCTGTGATGACAGGTAGTATTCACTTTTACATCACAGTTTGTAACAGTTCTGTGTGAAGGATTGGAGTGTTTTTTCTCACACAGGTTGCAAGATGCAACATGTCTTGTGCACAGTTTCATGGGAGGGATTCATCAGAGGCCAGTCTTTTGTTGCAATGCACCTTTGTCAAAAAAATTCACATTATGCAGAATACAGAGCTTTAGTGAAGTGCATAGTGTTTTACTGGGTAGATATGGTGGTTTCTATAAATCAGTGGTGCAATCTAATTAGGTTTAAACCACAGTCTGTAGATATCTCTGACTAAACCCAATACAAATAATTTAGTCAACATTGTATTGTAGACTATTTTATTGGGTAGGTGTGGTGGTTATTGTACAGTCAGTGATGTATTGTAGATTAAGTTTGAACTACATAAGAGTCTTAAAAGATTAATAAGACTCAATCCAATAATAATGAATTCACACCAAATGATTTTTAGGCCACATAATAAATGTAATAATAAAGTTTTTACTTTCCTGTTCTGTTGGGTGTACATCAATGTTAAAAAAATATTTACACGATCTCAAGATGATAAACAGCCCCAGCTAAGACCAGTATACAGCTGGTATGTACATTTGTGTGATTAGGCCTTAGACTTGTATGTAGTAGTTAGTGTTTGATCAGTAGCAGAAGTAGGCCTAGTAGTAGTAGTGGTAGTGGTTGGTTGACTGCTGGTGGTAGTAACATTAGTAACATTGCATAGGATACTGTCTTGTGTCGTTTCAGGGTTGTGATTGAGTGATGATGGAGCAATAGCCATATCCAAAACGTTCAAGTTGGTTGAACTTGGGACCTTCCCCAGCTTCCTCACCTGGAATCTTTGTATCTTCTGTCAAGAGGATAAGAAAGAGAAACTGACATGACCTTTGCAGTCCAAGCAAAGAGATGTGGGGAGTGGCTATAGTTCACTGGCAGACAATTTGATTAGATGCAGCAGCTGACGACAGCTGACGACAGCACACCAGGTCCCAACCATCAAGTACAGAAAAGTCAAGTGCCCCATCCTGTTTCTTCTGGGAACAACCTGCAGGTTCTGAAGGGCTTCATGAGGCAGCTACGTTAAAGATGGACAGGCGTCTGAGGGCTTGCACAATCCTTCTTGAAGACAGTGCCCTCCTTGGCCAACTCAGTACTGGCGACATGCTGGCCCTGAAGGCTAAGTACCATACAAAGTGCCTGACAGGACTTTATAATTGAGCCAGAGCAGCCCAGAGCTCTGAAGGACGAGGAGAAACTAAACCTGGCAAGGAGTTATCAAGAATTGCCTTTGCCAAGCTTGTATTCTTTATTAAAGAGACCAGACATGATAAAGAGAGTGCACCTGTGTTCAAGTTGGCAGAACTGACTCAGCTGTACCAGTCCAGAATGGAACAGCTAGGATCCAAGCGTAACTCAAGGGTACATTCCACCCACCTCAGGCAGAGACTCCTAGCCCAGTGTCCTGACATGTAGTCCCACAGTAAAGGAAGATACTTTCTGCTGGCATTTCGAGAAGATGTTGACAAAGCTATCGCCGAAGTCTGTGAGCTGGAAAGTGACAATGATGCTATCCATCTTCCACGTGCTGCTGAAACTGTGCTTGACAGCATGTTCGAAGAGGCTCAGCCTTTTATTGGGTTCTCTCGAGGCTCTCAAGAGAAGTTGGTGCCACCTCTGCTGCTTGCCCTGATCAGTATGATCTTAGATGGCTCCAGCATCAAGGACCAGATGACAAACACAACCACTGCCACTGTTACCATTGCTCAGATGTTGAAGTTCAACAATGTGAAGCACAAGCGTAAGCAGAGTACCCCAGCATCCTCTACTGTAAGACACAGACCTGCACAAGAAATGCCTGTCCCCATATACATAGGTCTGATGTTAGAAGAGGGAACTGGTGGACAGGCTATTACAACTTGGTATCAGCATTTCATATGCACATGTTCTCTACCTCACAGCCCAGATGGGGAACATCGTCTGCCAGCAGTTTTACCTGGAGCAGGTGGTATGTCCACCAAAGATGCGTGTGGCAGTTTTCACTACACAGTACAGTACTACACAGACGTGACTTCTGTCACCAGCAGTATCAAGAATGTGTCTCTTCCAGCAGGCAGGGTGACTTTGTTGGCCAGAGACATCAAACAGCACAAAGAGGAAGAATATATGTGACTACACAAGGCAAGACAGGTGCTAGATGGCAATGATGGGGCAGAAGATAACATATTGTGGGCCGCATTTCATGCCAGCCGGCAACCACCAGAAGCTCAACCCATCTGTCCCACCATACTGCTTCTGATGTTCCAGGAAAGTGCCCACACAGTGGCCATGATCTGACACTCAATAGATGTAGTGAAGAATGCTGTGCAGTATCTGAATCCTGGACAGACACCAGTGGTCACCTTTGATCAGACTCTGTTTGCCTTGGCCAAGCAAATTCAGTGGAAATTGCCAGAGGACTATGGTAAAGACAAGATTGTGGTAATGTTTGACAGTCTCCATATCAAGATGGCTGCTCTGAAAACCCTGGAAGACTGGGTGGATGGGAGTGGTTGGTTGCAGAAACTGGTTCAACCTGAGATGACCACCCCCGGAACAGCTGATTCCTTCCTGCGTGCAGCACCTGTCACTACACAAGGCAAGCTCACCAAGTCACTGCAGCTGCACTCTATATCCGGCAGCACCGTGCATATGACCGATACTGTGAGAGAGAAGCTACAGAGGCAGTTGATCAGCTCAAGTTTAAAGACTGAAGCTACCAGAGAGGAGATGACATCTCTCAGTTCTAGTACTTGTCAATCATGCTGGAACTAAAGCTTCTTTTGCACATCCATGCTTTAATATGTATTTAGATGCTTTGACAGAACTGGCTGGTTGGTTCCATGCCTTGGACCACACCAACTATGCCAGGTGGATTCCAGTTCACTTAAAGGACATGGCTGAACTTCCAGAAAGACATCCCGAAATAGCCAGAAAGTTCAGAGAAGGCAGCTTCACAGGACATAAGACAATAGAGGTCTTCTCATCAATCCCAATCAACTAGGCAAATGAGCAGAATAAAGCCTGCATCAAAGGAGATGGGGGTGCTGTTGGCCTCACTGACAACCCAGCTGCCCTCAGAAGTTGGATGATTGCTGGACCTGAGGTTGCTTGGGTTATAGAAGAGTTCCAAGATGGAAGCCAACTCTCAGGAAGGCAGGATGACATGTGCCACCATGACCAGACACCCAGCATCCAGACTTCATTTGCTAAAATGTCTGTTAACTGGTCTATATGACCGAAGAGCTTGGCAACCCATTTGTGGAAGAGAGTATGGATATGGTTGCTCTGAACAACAAAGAAATCGGTGGTCCCGCTGCACTTGATGATGTCCAGAAGGCGAAAAGGATTGGCCAAGAGCAATTTAACTCTTTCACCAGATTGTCTGCTGGATGAATCAAGCCAATTGATGATACCATTCATCAAGAAAGTGTTGAAAGCTCCAGCAACAAGAAGTGTCAGCAAATAGAAACAGCAGCTGACCAGCCTCGAGGACAATGTTGAACTCTTCTTACAGCTGTACATCGGTTGCCAGATGAGGGATGGAGACTTGGAAGAGTTCTTCCATCTTGAGAATTAGGCATAACTGCAATCACTTTGTGATGCAGGATGTCTTCACCAAGGTAGAAAAAGCAATCTCCTTCCATGCTTGCAAGAACTTCAGTGAGTACGCATATGAGATCTTCATCCCATACATGTCTTCAGTCATCATCACGCCTAGGCTTGGTATGGGACAGCTATCTTGCTGACTCACTCAAAAGTAGTGCAAGAGCAAAGCATGGAAGAAGAGTATCCAGACGTGTGGTAGCAGATGTAGTCATACCAGGATGCCAACAAGACACAGTGGTTTTAGTTCCTTTTGGAAGCTTTCATCCAGTGGTTTGACATTGAAGACAAGCAACTTGTAATCACTAATGGGGAGGAAGACTTCAACAAGCCTCTACTACTGCCAGATCTAGCTTCATTGACTCCTTGCAATCATGAGGAAGCAGACAGCCGAATGTTGCTCCATGCATCAGTATGGTCATCAAAAGATTCTCATCCGAACTGTTGACACTGATGTTCTGGTATTGGCTGTGTCCATGGATCAGTGTCTGCAGCCAGAAGATGAACTGTGGGTGGCTTTTGGGACTGGAAAGGGGTTCCGATATGAAGTATCTGCTGGACTTGGTCCAGAGAAAGCACGAGCACTCACAGGGTGCAACACTGTGTCCAGTTTTGCAGGTCACAGAAAGAGGAATACCTGGGCAGAGTGGAACGTGCTGCCAGAGCTAACTGAAACTCTGCTGAAACTTTCATCTGCACCAGGAGATGTTCTACACACCATTGAGAGGCTTGTCATCCTGGTCTATGGCAGGACATAAACATGCACAGACATAGACAAGGCTCGCAGGACACTCTTTGCAAAGAAACATGATGTACAGCTGATTCCTCCAACCAAGGCTGCTCTGGAGGAACATGCAAGAGGGCAGCATACCAGGCTGGTCATGTTTGGGGCCAGATGCTGCATCCTGCACTGGCACTGCCCCCAGCAACCAGTTGGGGACTGATCAAGAGTGGGGCAGGAGTGTACGAGCCATACTGGACAAGTCTACCTAAAGCAGCCCACCTGCCATGAACTACTTTCATGCAAATGCAAAAAAGGTTGCATGAAGCACTGCAAGTGCAAAAAGGCTGCACTTGACTGCAGTTCCCTGTGCCAGTGCGAAGGAGAGTGCACACAGAACTGATCTTGCTCACCACTCGTAACCATGATAACATACTGCTGAGAGGTCTGCTGGACATTGCAAATTATGAGGCTAGTGAGCATTTGGAGATACTAAAGAGAAACTAATATAGTTATTGGTAATTCATGTTTTCTGTCCATTTTAATAATATTTACAGTAAAATTAACACAGGTACACATCGCCTCTAATTTTGCAGTTTTCATGGAGCTTATGATTCTAGCTGACCCCATTTGAAATCACAAAATACTTCTTGGGACCCTATTCTGAACATTGGTTTAATTGAACTGGCGGCCATTTTAAAAAATGGCTGCTATGGCCGTCAGGGACCAAATCGGCAGTGGCCAAATATCTAGATCTGTTCACAATATGCTTTTCTACAAATGTGTCAAGTTTGGTGCATTTATCACAAAATACAAAATAGCTAATCTTTACTTCTAGCCTTCTAGACCTCACTTAAGGGGGCAGATCAGAATTATCATCAGAACAGAAAACATCTAAATTCTCTTTCGCTCGATCAAAATTCTTCAAAACTTATACTTTGGAAACATTTAAAATTCAATTAATTAATTTTACTTCTAATTCTAATTCTTCTAATTCCCAAACCAAACTTTTGACACTATTAAATATTATAATTACATTTGATTATTTCAATAAACAAAAGTGTATTTCAAATTGGATGTTTGTTTTATTTCAATTAATAAGAAATGAAGAATATAAATTCAAGTGTGAACTGTAAATTAATGAACGCTGGAAAGAAATTTATACAAACTAAATGTCTATTTGTGAAACATTGAAATACTGGATTAAATCAAATAAAAGATGTCCAGAAGTATTTCCAGTGTGTTATAGTAGGCAATCCAAGGACTACTATAAGATCATGTTGTCCAATGTCCACATTAATGTTGGATATGGCAACTAAATGCCTCTCCACTCACAAAGCCAAAAAGCATGCTCGGCCAAGTAGGAAGAGACACTCTACGATATCATAAACTTTAAGAATGAAGTGAAATAAACATTGGGAACTATTAAAAAACAAATTAGATTAGGGTTTAAAAGAGGCATAGTACACCCTGTACAAGCTAGCCTTTCAGACCCATTCCAATATGTTTGCTTAAGTAATGAACATATTTAAATTGACACTACAGAAGTAATTATATTTCTATTTAACAATAGTATAAGAGGGTAATTTGACGCCCTCATACGGCAGTGATTCAGGACATTCCAGTCATGTGACATCATATGGTATCAGAGGACCGAGAGATCTGATTGGTTAAATTTGGCAGGAAATAAATTTGGGGTGAATCAAATTTGGTGGGAAATAATTATTTGCTGATGTAGCTTATTTTGGGAGGGGAAAAAATTAGTGGGAAATTTTGTGCTGATGCAGCTTATTTTTGGAGGAAAAAAATTGGAGGAAAAATATGTGCTGATGCAGCTAATTTTTGGAGGGAAAATTTGGAGGGAAAATGATAGGGGCTATTTTGAATGAAGTAATGGTTGCTGATATTTTTGAATGATGCCATCTTTGCTGGGGGGTATTTTTGAATAATGCCATGGTTGCTAGGGGCAAGTTTTGAACAATGCCATGGTTATTAGGGACTATGTCTAAATAATGTTATGATTGCTTGCGGCAATTTTTGAATCATATTATGGTTGCTAAGGGGTATTTTTGAAAAATGCAATTGTGTTTGAGGGCTGTTTTTGAAAATGCCATGGTTTCTGGGGGTATTTTTAAAAAATGCTATGGTTGCTAGGGGTTAATGTTTGAATAATGTCACAAAATATTAGATGATTATTTTTTTGCAATAGAAACATGCTATGAAAATTCTGTTTGCAGTTTAACAGGTCTAATGCCAAATCAAGAACAATGCAGATGTATCTTCCCAGGGGTGACATATCCCATTGGGGACATCTCCCCCTGGGGACAGGGGCTGCTCCACTGACAGATTGCCTTGTCTGTCAGTCCAAAAAGTTCTCTGTGCATTGACACAAAGTGGCAAAGTGTGTTGAAAGCTGGTGTTTAAATTGTTAAATAAAAAACAACATTGAACTGATTTTAATCAACAGAATAATCTTAATAAAATAACTGGAATCACATTGGCTGTAATATTTGAATGCATCAAAAGTTAATGGTGACTGAGTTTAACTTTGAACAATGGTGTTAACGAATACAATTGGCAATGACATCAAACAGTGATAAAAGAATCAATTCCTTCCTCCTCCGTTGGGAGAGGGCGGCTGCTTTATAGTGGGAATAAAAAATTGGTGGGGAATAAAATTTCCCCTTGAATATTTCAAGTTAAAAGCACTTTGGTCTTGAGCTCACCACCTTTTGTAAATGAGGATAAGGAATGGACAGATGATTTTTTTTTCAAAGCCACTCCCGCAAGATACTGAAATGGAAGAACATGGTTGTAGACCACCCTCTTCAATTTCAATCTTGTCACTGTGCTGCCCATCCAATCATACAAATAATTTTCCTGATAGAAATTGACCAACGACTCAATCTCATCAAACCAACTCAAATTGAATTCCAATCAGAAACGACTGGAAAGTGGATCTCTAATGATTTTCCTCACAAAGAGTCTGTCCGGAGATAATTTAACCACTAGTCTTAATTCTTCTGTTGAAAAATCAAGCAGCACAGAGAAAGAAAATGGCTCTGACAAAAAGTCAAAGCAATTTTTCATTCCTTTAAAAGAGTGATGTAGCTCAACATTTTGAAATGAATACAAAATTGAAAACGCTGAAAATATGTCATGAGATGATGACATGACACACGATTAACGTCACATTGTTTTTATTTTGTGACATCATAAGAAAACTGCAATTTACATTTAGCGATTTCATTAAAACATGCAAACTGATAAAAAAGCATTATAAACGCTTAAGTATGACATTGAAACTGAGTTATTGACACAAAAATGCTTGATTATTTATTGTAAATGCAGTTATTTTTAAACAGTTTTTTAAAGGAGAATGATGAAACTTTTGTAAAATCTCTTCAACACTATAAAGCATACAATAAACTGTGTTGTCTACATTGCAGGGACGAAGATGGTCAACTCCTCCTCCTGTATAAATAACACACTTTTAATTGGGGGGAGGAGGCGCTCCACTGGAACAGTTTTGAAAACACCAATAAATAGATGTCTCTCTTACCAGAAAGCATCATTCACGCGCAAGGCGGCAAAGGAGACACATGGATAGCTGGTGTGAAAAGTCCTTGAACAAATATTCAAGCCAAATGATCATACTTGCTATTGTGATTATAGCATTTATTGTGAACCTGTCATTGAACCGGGACGAAAAGGGTATTTGGTTACCGCTGTTGTGTTCATCTTTGGGATCCATACTGCCAAATCCTATTATAAAAAAGAGAGAATGAATAAGCTTTTAAGTTCAATTTTCTTTGATCCCTCACACCCCACAAGCTTTTCAGGTCCACAGAAATTGTATGAAACAAGACAGCTCTGTGACCCTCAGTGCCGTGAAGAGTTGGTTGAGTGGAGAGGAGACATACACATTTCACAAGCCATCAAGAAAGAAAATTAAAAGAAATAGAGTCTTTGTCCAAACAAGAGATCAACAGTAGGATGTTGACTTGATGGACATGACAAAAGTAGCGAAATATAATGATGGTTATCATTACATTCTTTTAGCTATTGACATCTTTTCTTGGTATGTATGGACGGCGCCACTCACTGATAAATCTGGAAATGAAGTAGTTCGTGCACTCTCAAAGATATTCATGGAAAGAGTACCAGAAACTGTGTGTTCAGACAAAGGCAAAGAATTTTTAGGACACAAAGTTCAGAGTTTATTCAAATCACACTTGATCCGTAACTTTGTGACCCAAAATGAAGTGAAGGCCAATTATGCAGAAAGAGCTATTAAAACAATAAGAGGAAAAATACACAAGTACTTTACATATAAGCAGTCTTACCGTTACATTGATGCATTGCAAGATATTACACGGGCTAACAACTCAAGTGTACACCGTTCCATTAAAATGGCACCAGTACAAGTGACAATGAGCAAACCAAATTCAGAAAGAATGAAGGAAGAAGAAAGAATGAAGAGTGAAAAAAACACTTTTAAGTTTAAAGTTGGGCCTTTGTCAGAATCTCCCGTGCCAGAAAGATGTTCACAAGGTGGAGTGGTGATCAGAGGTGGAGTGGTGAACTGTTCCAAATAGTCAACAGAGATGGGTCGCAAAGGTATTCCACATACAAAATCAAAGACTATGCCGGAGAGCCCTTTGATGGAACATTTTATGAAGAAGAGCTATAGGTCACTCCAAATGAGTATTATAAGGTGGAAAATTTTTTAAAAAGTCGCAAAATTAAAGGTTGCACCAAAGAGGTCTTGGTGAGGTGGTTACATTGGCCATCAAAGTATGATTCTTGGGTACCAGCCACAGAAGTCACTGGTTATTATAAATAGAAGGTGTCCCGAACTTATGTTGTCATTTTAACGTGAACAGTCATGGTGAAAACATGTCTGTAATTAAAAAGAACGAATATGTGTTAAAGATTTTAGCTGAAGGTATCCCCAAAACAACAAAGTACATCATTCGTGGTGCAGACAGACCACTCATTCACTGTTTTGTAGATTCTGCTCGCAATATTCTAGAGGGGAATATTCCTCTTGGGCTGAAAGAAAAGAATAGACTGGGAAAGTATAAAGAAGAACTGCGAGCATTAAGGAAACAGAACACCTCTGACAGAAAAAAAAAACAGATTTTGCAAGAGGGTGGATTCCTGCCTGCTTATTGGCTCCTATTTTAGGAACTGTTATTCCTCCACTTGTTAAGAAACTGGTAGGGCTTTTCACTCGCCAATGAATAAATTTATTGAAAAGATTGCTGTGCCCAAGTCATTCTTGAACACCAGACACTGTGCACCAGTAGGAAGAGATGCCACAGCTACAGCTATGGCCAGATTAGAAAAGGATATGAGTGGACTGTTAGAAGACCCCGTATTGGAACCAACTGAAAAATGAAGCTGTACAATCAGTCAATGAATCGTCTGCTGACTTATGATCGAAAGCAAGACCCTGAACCTGTGGATCCTTTTCCAGATCCTGTGGCCCCTGTGGAAAACCCTAAATAAGATTTAGAAGATGACTTGGCCATCACTCTGCCACCTTCTCTGAGGAGTAAAGGTCAGCACCTGTATCAAAAGTTAAAAGTGACTGTACAATGGAATGACAAAGGCGAAATTTTAACAGAATACAATCGACCCATTAGTGGATCACACATTACAGATTTGATTAACATGGCTATTCGGACACAGAGAAAAATAAGAAAACTCCCAACTGGTTGGGGATACTTTAATCAAAAGTTACAAGAGGCTAACATTCCAGAGAGGTTATTAGGTCGTGGTCCCCAGTTTCAACCACAAGAGGTGTGGAAACCTGAACCAGAACCAGAATCTGAACCACAATCTGAATTGGAATCTGAATCAGAATGGCAAAACAAAGACTCCAAGAAAAAAGTACAAATGGGAGAGTACGTAAAAGGGAAAACATCCTTTGATTTTGTTCAGTATGACAAGAGGCACAGACCATAAAGGACTTTTATGTCTATTTACCAAACAATACAAAGCACACGGGTAATACTCCCGGAGAGTTTATTGTACCACTGGCTCAACCTTATGAACTGGTCGGTGAATGGGAAGTGGGACTGATGGAAATTCAGGTTGCAAGAACATGGTACAATGTCCCTTCAGATCAATATGTTCAAATTGGGAATACAACCATTCTCATCCCTGAGGGTATTTATGCTGACATAAAGGAATTGATCAAAACCTTAAATAAAAAAAATAAATGGGGCCTTGGTGCAAATGCACGTATCACTGTTGAATTCGATACCATTGAAGCCATACAAAAAACAAGACTTAAAATTGCAATAAATGACTCATCAGAGGACTTACCACCAGACTTCTATCTTTCCAAGAGATTAAGTGACATATTAGGGTTTGTCAAGACAGGCCCATACGCACCCGGAGATAGAAAATCAGAGTATCCAACTGACAAGATGGCACACACAACTTGTATGTCTACTCTGATTTAATTGAGCATATGTGGCCGTGGGAAATGCCAAGGTGCCCCTCCTGAGAAATGTACCCATCCAAAAGGGTCCCATTGTCACCACCTCTTATGATCAAGTGTTCTACTATCCAGTGATGAGAAAGATTTTTGGAGCTGTTGAAATCAATATAAAGGGGGATACGGGAGAAATTATTCCATTTGTTGGTAGGAAGTCATTTGTAGCACTTCACTTTCGTCAAAAATGAAGCACCATGATTGTCGTTTAGCGTTCACCAGGGGTAGACGTTGTTTTTACACTGCGGTTTTAAATTTTCATTTTAACCATAGAAATTCGCCTGTAAATTTAAGTATTTGCTACATAATATCTGTTATGAAGCACATCTTGGTGAAATAAAAAGAGCATAAGTATGTATTGTCACTAGACATTGTTAAACTGTTTGTTTACCCTCAAACGGGTATTATTGCCCACCCGATAATTCCCGCGGTTCTTTACTATTGTTGTCCACAACAACCAAATTAACTGTACTATATTCAAAGCCCTGATCTACAACAACCAAACATACTATATTAAATGTAAAGCCCAGATACACCATCTACATACAGCTAAACCCTTTCCACCATCTTACATACAAAGCCACACATTTACAATAACCAAATTAATAGCCCTGATTAACCATCCATACCACAATTTTATAAATATGCACTAATTTTTCCTACTTTCACAATCTATTACAACTTTCTCTTTTGGCTCCATTGTGAAAGACAGGTTTGTACATAGGGAAGGTAAGTTGCATCTCTTCTAAATTTTTAATTCTTGGCCTCTGTTGGTCTGGCAATGCACTTTTCGTTCAACTAACCCACAAAGTAGATTTGTCATCATTTCATATCTTTGCTCTTAGTTCTACATTTTTTAGTCGTATACATACTTACTAACAGTATTTTTCAAAATGCATTTCTTGCATTTTGCCGTTTACCTCATACTGAGCGGCATCAGAGTCTTTGACTCATCTGAACCAATCATGCACTCAGGCCATCCTGTGATCATTGAGTCGGGGATTCACCCATGTGTAGATAGCATCAATTTTGCCTATCTGGCTTTCCAAGGTCACTGTCAAAGGGTGACACATAGTTTCCGGAACATCCGGACATCATTGCTCCTAGCTCTTTCGGGTGATATCAGTCTCAATCCAGGCCCTGATTCTAGATCCCTTAATGGTTAGATCTATCAGAAATAAATCGGCTTCCTTTCTGGAGTTCGTCAAAGATAACAATGCTGATCTTATAGCTGTCACTGAGACATGGCTTAGGCCAGAGGATACTGAAAGTTTTATCTCTAGTATCACACCTCCTGGTTATAAGTTCACTCATGTACCTCGAAATGTCATGAAAGGGGGCGGAGTTGGCTTTTTCATCAAGGAGGACCTAAATTTTGAGCGAGTTTCAAAAAACAGTTATCAGGCTTTTGAAAGTATCTCCATACAGATTAGCACTGAGGGTGCTAAAGATGTTATATTTCATGTAGTCTATAGGCCCCCAAATCCCTCAAAGTCGCAGTTCCTGGACGAATTTGGCATGTTCCTCGAAGGTGCTGCTTTATCAGGCTATGAAAATATTCTCCTTGGTGATCTTAATTTTCATCTGGATAAACATGACACCTGGACACTGAAATTTTATGATATCCTTGAGCAATTCAGTTTTACACAACTTGTCAATACACCCACACATATTCATGGTCATATTTTGGATGCTCTATGTGTGAGGGATTCCTTCTCCTGGGCCATTAGTCCCAAAGTTATTGGGGGACTATCAGACCACCAGGCAATGATATTCATCTTTATCTTCCCTGTCAGAGAATCCTGTAAGTTTCAATGTGTTCCCATCTGTAAAATTCACAAGATAAATACTTCAGATTTTAGAATGGATATCCTGAATTCCGACCTCATTAGATGCGTGTACAAAAGTGCCAGTCTTCTCAGTCATCAATACTTTAATACTTTGAGAAGCCTTCTTGACAAGCATGCCCCAATCATGAAGAAAAATATACCGAGACATGCCGAGACTGGTTTCATGAATTGTGACATCCTCAAAGCAAAACGACTCAAGAGGAAATATGAGCGGGCATGGCGTCGTGAAAACTCAGCCAGTAATCGCAGCCGATACCGGACTGCAATCAACCACTATAATTTCCTGCTTGAGAAGTCCAAATACAATCATTATTCCAACATTGTGGCTGAAAACCAAGGAAATCCCAAGGCTCTGTGGAACTTTTTCAAAAAGATCTTACACAGGTCCTCTGTTGCTGTTCTACCAGACTACACAAATAAAACCGACCTTGAGACACTTTCTGTAAGTTCTTCTATGACAAAATCCTCAAGATAAGATCCACACTGCAGTCATCAATACTATCTTCAGTTACTAGACCCAACCCCACTAAAAATACTCTGTCCTCTTTCACACCTGTGTCAGAGGAAGAACTACTCAAAATTCTAAAGTTCTCACCATCCAAATCATGTGACCGTGACCCGATTCCAACGTCACTGGTCAAGGAGTGTGCTGATATTCTCATCACCCCCATCACTAAAATTGTAAATTATTCAATCACAGAAGGTAGTTTCCCCAACTGTTTTAAGATGGCATATGTCACCCACTTCAAAAGAAGCTGAGCCTTGACAGAAATATCCTCAAAAACTACAGGCCGGTGTCAAACCTCAGCTTCATATCTAAACTTATTGAGAAGGTGGTGGCAAAGCAGCTAAATGAATTTATTTCGCACAAGGGGCTCTTAAATGTCAACCAGCTGCTTATACAGGAGAGTGTCTCAAGTCTGTACAGGAGTGGATGGACGGTGTCAAACTAAAACTAAACCCAGAAAAAACCAAATTTATCATTATAGGTCAAAAAGCCATCAGAGAGTCGCTTGCACCAAATTTCCCTGTTCCACTCCTCCAAAACAATATCTCTCCGTCGGTGGAAGTAAAAAATCTGGGTGTTATTTTCGACTCAGACAACTCCTTTGACAATCATGTTGCCAAGGTTTGCAGAGCATGTTACTATCATCTTTGTGATTTGCGACGAATTCGTAAATTCCTTGGAGTCGAGACAGCAATACTTCTGGCAAATGCTATGGTCAGTAGTCATCTAGACTACTGTAACTCTCTACTCTATGGGGTAAGCAAGTCCAACATAGCCAAAGTACAGAGAGTCCAGAATGCTCTTTGCCGCATCATCTTCAGACTTGACAAAATGAGTCATGTTACACCCTTTTTGAAAAAACTCCACTGGCTCCCAATTCAACATCGCATCCTGTTTAAGTATAATCTTTTGGTATTCAAGGCTATTAATCTTTCACAGCCCCCGTATTTCTCAGCTTTAATAAGATATGGCAGCCTCACTCGCGGCAACAGGCTATCTATCTCCTCAACCCACCCTAAGAAGCACACAGGCAGGCGTGGCTTTGCAGTAGCTGCACCAGCTGAATGGAACAAGCTGCCACAGACTGTCAGATTTCAGCAAACAATAGATGGTTTCAGAAGCCAGATAAAGACCTACTTGTTTAGGCTGGTATACCCCCCACCTTAGTCATACCCTGGCGGGTGCTTTTTAGATGTCGACCCATGCCTGTCCCTGGACTCTCCCTTCTTGGTCTCAAGCGCATTAGAGGATTTGTATCAATTTTGCGCTATATAAATCCTACTATTATTATTATTATTACCAGGATTACTGCTGCAATGATTCTACCCGTCAAGCATATGAGCAGTGTTACACAAGTCAAGCAGGAAATGGATTACCAGGATTTCAAGGTTTGTGATATCAAATAGGTCACGGTTTGGGATGCCTGTTTCGGGGACTCGTTGGAGTGGCTGCTCCCCTGTTGAAGAAAGGTGCCATTGCACTGGGAAAGTCCTTGGGACAGAAAACCCTCAAAGCAGGTGTGGAATTGGCACAAGATTACCTGGGAGATAATAAAAGGAACAGCAACCAAAGAAAGCGTGTCATTTCATCGAGAGCAGTCAAAAGAGGAGGACCTCCCAGGAAAAAAACAAAAAGATGAAAACTCTTAAACGTGCCTCTGATTCACGCACTGTCATGCGAGTGTGTTAAAAGTGAACTGGATTTGTTTGCTGTGCCACTCACTCAAACCAGTGTTGAAGAAGGGAGATTGGTAGAATATGGACCAATTACAGCCATCAGGGACAGTGATGACACCATTGAATTTAAATTGCTGAGACAGATGCAGAGTACATAGATTTGAAAAACAGCTTCATTCGAGTCAAGGCTAAAATTGTGAATGCTGAGGGAGAAGCTTTGGGTGCCACTGCAGACGTCGCCCCAGTAAAATTTTGGCTGCATGCTTTGTTTAGTCAGATAGAGATGATCCTGAAAGACATTTTAGTCACCACCTCCAACAACACCTATCCTTACAAAGCATACATCCAACACTCCTCAGCTTTGGCACTGAGAGCAAACAAAGTCAACTCACAGCATCGATGTGGTACAAAGACACAAATAACTTTTCTCTAGACCAAAACAATAAGGGATATGTCAAAAGAAAGGCACTTGCCCATGAAAGTCACTTGATTGATATGATGGGAAAACTGCACCTGGACCTCATGTTCCAAGATCGCTACATACTCAATCACACACCCATCAAGTTGCATCTAATCAAGAGCAAGGATAAGTTTGCCATAGTGAGCCCAATGGATAACCAGCTTCAGAGTAAAGCTGGATAGTGTTAAGATGATGATCAGAAAAGTTCAAGTGAATTCCATTATCCAGGCAGCTCATGCAAAGGTCTTAGAAATGGAACAGCTAAGTACCCCATAACCCGAGGTGAATGTAAGACACGCACAGTCAGTTCAGGCACAAGAAGTTATGCAGAAGAAAATTTGTATTCAGGTCAAATTCCAAAACGTATTGTCATAGGTTTTGTCAAAAACAGTGGCATCAATGGAACATACCAAAGAAACCCATTCCAGTTTCAACATTTTGATATGGACCATATCACTCTGAGTGTGGGTGGCACATTCATTCCTGGTAAAGCACTTCAACCTGACTTTGAGATGGGAGACTACATGAATTGCTACATGACCCTTTTCTCCGGCATGGGATCAATGTATCAAGATGAAGAGAACCACATAGATAGGGAGGACTATAAAAACGATATACCTTGATCTGCTTTGATTTGTCACCTGATTTGGAAGAGGGTGGAGGATATGTGAACTTGAGAAAAACTGGCACAGTTTCACTTGAGGTGCACTTCAAAAAAGAATTGACAGAAAACGTGAACATTGTTGTGTACGGAGAATTTGAAAATACCATTGAAAAATACAGATCTGTTGTGACTGACTTTACCCTGTAGAGTGATGAATACATTTGACTTAGAAAAAGTGTTAAAGACCTTCAAGCCACCTGGATGGAACACTAGAGTTTTTGCCAGAAATATCCTGAGAAGTCCAACAAAGAAATGTGTCTTTATTTGCAACACAGACTGCTCTCACAATGAAGGCACCCACTGGGTGGCACTCAGCATCAATGATCAAGGCGAGGGTCTGTACTTGGACTCATATGGATTACCACCTGTCTTCAAAGAATTCAACACATTTTTTGAAGGTTGTGTTTGCACTTACAATGATGTTCAACTACAACAACCTTTCTCACTGGCCTGTGGACATTACTGTGCATTGTTTGGCCTCCACACCTTTGCTGGATGCAGCATTGAGACGACTGTCAACAGGATGGAGAAATACAGCGATGAACAGATTGAAAACTTTGTAGAACAAATATTGATGAAATATTAAAGACTCACGTTTCAATTGCTTTAAACTTTGTTGTGCATAAAAAATTAAAGCATAGCCTTGGACATTTGTATTGTATTTAAGTTAAAGATAATCAAGTGTTGCTGTTATATATTAAGAGAGTTTAATAAAATAATAAAAAAGTGTGTTATTTATGCAAAAACAGGAGGAGGAGGGACGATGTAGAAGTAGCCTTCAATATTAGGGGGGAGGAGGAGGAGGGAAATATATAAATACTAGAAATTTTCACAAACAAGTTAATTTTCCAATCAGACACTGATGTGAAAAGATGTCTCAGTGTTTAGTCTTTGGCAAGTCCTTTTCCCAAAGTGATAATTTGAAAAGACACATTAAGAATGTTCATAAGAATATGTCACCAGAAATGCCAGTACATCACACTATGCATCACCAAGGTGGCTCCTACATCACCCTACTAAAGATGACTCAGCCATTTAATTGTCTAGTGCCTAGTCCATTGTTGTACAGAAAAAGTGTGCTATTGATCCAGTAGGAGGATGGGCAGGAGGGATCAGGTAGAAAAGAAAATATGTAGAAGTAGCAATCAATATGAGGAGGAAAATATAAATAGCAGAACATTTTACAAACGAGTTCATTTCCCAATCAGACACTGATCTGAAAAGATGTCTCAGTGTCCAGTATGTGGCAAGTCCATTACCAGAAGTGATAATTTGAAAAGACACATTAAAAATGTTCATGAGAAAATGGCACCAGAAATGCAAGTACATCACCTTAAGCATCACCAAAGTGGTTCATGCTTCACTGTTGCCCTACCCAAGCTGATTCATCCTTTTACTTGTCTAGTGGCTGGCCCAACAGGAAGTGGAAAAACATCATTTCTGAAAAAGTTACTGGAACTGAAAGATGAAAAGATATACCAATGTCCAGAAAATATCCTGTGGTGCTATTCTCAATGGCAGCCTCTTTATGCCACAATGAAAGATGTGGAATTCTGACAAGGTTTACCAGATGTTCAAAAACTGAAATCTTGCCTTTTAGTGTTAGATGACATGATGGACCACTTGGAGAGTGAAGTGGCTGACCTCTTTACCAAAGGGAGTCATAAAAATATATCCGTCATTGCAGTGACCCAGAATGTGTTTCACCAAAGCAGATTCCAGAGGACTATCAGTTTGAACACACACTACATGGTCCTGTTTAAGACTCCCAGAGATGCCAGCCAGATACAACACTTGGCCATACAGATGTACCCCAAAGATCCAGAATACCTAGTGCAGGTGTATGAAAGAGCGATGACCCTGGGACTGTATAGCTATCTGTTCATTGACCTCAAGCAGGAAACACCGGTTAATATGAGACTGAGAGCAAATATATTAGAAAATGAAGAACAATATTATTGTCAAAGAAAAAAATAAACTTGTATGAACTTTAATGCCTTGTTTTTCTTGAGTTGAAGAATTTGCTGGTTCAAAATAGATCAATCAGATGCTTGCATCAAACAACCAAACACCTCCATCACTCCATTAACCAATCAATGACATCATTAACAAGATGCCTACATCAACCCCTATACACATCATAAACAAATCATGTGATGTCATCAACCAATCAAATGAGTGCCAACCCCTTAACCAGTCAATCAGATGCCGGTGACATCATTAACCAATCAAATGTCTGCATCAACCCCTTAACCAATCAATATGCAAATGACATCATTAACCAATCAAATGTCTGCATCCTGGTTTATGTCATGAACCGATCAGATTGCAAATTATATCATCAACCAATCATTGTTAAAGTCACTTGGTCACTATCCATTAGTGCGATTAATCAAAGTATTACAGCCAATGTGATTCCAGTTATTTTATTAAGGTTATTCTGTTGATTAAAATCAGTTCAATTTAAACACCAGCTTTCAACACACTTTGCCACTTCGTGTAAATGCACAGAGAACTTTTTGGACTGACAGACAAGGCAATCTGACAGTGGAGCAGCCCCTCTCACCAGGGGGGAGATGTCCCCAATGGGAGATGTCCCCCCTGGGAAGATACATCTGCATTGATCTTGATTTGGCATTAGACCTGTTAAACTGCAAACAGAAATTTTTATAGCATGTTTCTATTGCAAAAAAAAAAAAAAAATAATCATTGAATATTCCTATTAGCCCCTAGAAACCATAGCATTTTTCAAAAATACCCCCAGAAACCATGGCATTTTTCAAAAACAGCCCTCAAACACCATTGCATTTTACAAAAATACCCCCTAGCAACCATGATATGATTAAAAAATTGCCGCAAGCAATCATAACATTATTTAGACATAGTCCCTAATAACCATGGCATTGTTCAAAGCTTGCCCCTAGCAACCATGGCATTATTCAAAAATTCCCCCCAGCAAAGATGGCATCATTCAAAAATATCATCAACCATTACTTCATTCAAAAATAGCCCCTATCATTTTCCCTCCAAATTTTCCCTCCAAAAATTAGCTGCATCAGCACATATTTTTCCTCCAATTTTTTCCCTCTAAAGATAAGCTGCATCAGCACAAAATTTCCCACTAATTTTTTTCCCTCCAAAAATAAGCTACATCAGCAAATAATTATTTCCCGCCAAATTTGATTTCACCCCAAATTTATTTCCCGCCAAATTCAACCAATCAGATCTCTCGGTCCTCGGATAAGGCATGATGTTACATGACCGGAAGTGTCCTGAATCACTGCTGTATGGGGGGTCAAATTACCCTCCTATACTACTTTTAACTAATTAATTAAGTGACTGATAACATGCTCCCATGTTTCATTTTCATCAAACAATATTAAATATATCAATTTATTTAACTTTAGCGGCATTTACTGGTGCCACGTCTCTCTGAGTGGAGGACTAATCGAGAAGTGTAAAAAGGTTTAAGTCAATATCTCCACAACACATTTCAAATGTGGTGTCGAGATCCTCAGTGGCCTAGTGGTTAGCAAGTTTTGCATCTAATCACAGGCTGTCACCTCTGTGTGGGTTCGAGACCCACAAGTGGCAATGCTGAGGACCTGTCCAATATCACCCTGGCTGTTGAATAGGACTTAAAACCACAACTTTGAACTTCAAAAGGACAAGTAATCTACTATTTAACATTAAAAACATTATCTATGACCACTCATGACAAAAAATTAGAAATGCTTACTACAAAAGAGCACTTTTATCTACAGTGGATAGATATATCTGGATATGTAAATCCAACAAAACCTTCAGGGTTTAAATTTTGCCTCATAACGATAATATTACAATAAGGTGGAGATTTGACATCATTAACCAACCATGCCCCCACACCTTCTCATAAATTGCCTGTATTCAAGATGTCTGTACTTTTCTCCAACTGTTATCTACAAGTGGTCCAAATAAATTTTAAATGAAGAGAAATAGTGACAAGGCAACTGCCCTCGAAATAGCTAAACAGACTGCCAGTGCAGGTTCTCTAAGTGACACGTACTTTCAAGCATATACCCCGACACAGTGTCTCTCATTCTGCAACAGAAAAACACATAAAATACATAAAGGTACTGATAAACAGTTAATAGTTATTTACACCAGTGGTACTGTATGTGTTTCATGTAAAGGAAAAACGAATTTCATATTAAAGATTTAATATTTCGAATGTTAAACATGACTATGTTTGCTGTGTGGCTTCATCTAAAGTGTGGAGCAAACTTCATGTTAATGTATAATAGCAGCAAAATAGAAGAGGGTTCAAACAACATTAAGGCTTTTTATTTCAATTTTTGTCTTTAACCTCCCTGATATATGGAAAACCAAAGATCATTTCATTTTTCAGTGGATCTTGTGCCATAAAATATTTAATTTACATGTCCCCACATAATGAAGCACAATGCTTGTATGTATGGTCACACATGCTTTATTTTCTTGATGTTAAAGATGTTTCAGACATATATGACTTATGTACATAAAGTGATGCATATCTTTTCGCCCCCGACTTTTTGCAATGGAACTATAAATTCAAATTTGAATTTTATGCAAATTTTTACAGGTAATTCAATAATGTGTGATCTAATGTTACTCTGACCATGTTCACTGTTCACATGTACTATTTAGTATGATTTGTAAACTGAACATTTTCAGTTAGCCTGCCATGGAATTTGTAAAAACTGTGAAACGTTTGCAGACCAAAATCATACATATAGTAATCTTAGATATGTAGTTTTAAATTCACATAGAGCAATGGTTTAGCACAGCAATTTGTCAGCAGATAAGATGTTTTCCAGAAATCTCTTCTTTCTTTAATGTGTCTTTATTTGACATAGCCAGTCGAATGGTTATACATTATCCCTTAATTTCGGGATTAACCTTGCCAAAAATTAGATCTTGCCCCAGCCTGGCATTTGGACGAAAGGTCATAAGTTCTGGAAACTTGTTGTTAAAGTTTGTGATTTTCATTATCATGTCATCCGTTAGGAAAAGAATGTCACATGGTCGAGATATTAGAAATACCTTTCAAAGGCAGAGGTTACTATATATACTGTATAAGTGGTTATTTTTGTGGGAATTTAAGTTCACGAATGTACACTGAAGGCCTGGTTCACGAGAATTTATTTTTGCGGTGAAAGATATTAAATTATCGCCCAAACTAACAACACAGTTTTAAACTCACAATTGACTTTAATGATCATTTCCAAGTAATCCAATCTAAATACTAGTACCCACTAAACAGTCCTAGGAATTATAGCATCCCAACCCCTCAAATCTGAGGGAGAGCTTATCTGCTCCCCCACTGCAAGTGTTTATGTTATCTGAAGACCATGTAATTAATAGCCCATCATCTGCATGTGTCTTGTGGTTATGAATAACTGTTCTCTCATTTAAAATGTGTTGCCAGTACTGGAAGAAAACAAGTATACTTATCAAACCCAAACCACATTTAGTTGTTAAATATATGCTTGTAAAAAGAAGCATATATACTGTTTCTATCTTTTTCATTCACTAGGATTTAATGAACAAGTTGTATTTTACTGGTACACACATTTATTATCTCCACTAAGGTGGTATTGTTTTCATGACCATTTGTCTGTTTCTCTGTTTGTCTGCAGGATTGCACAAATGCTGCTCCTTGGGTCTTTCTTTAAAAGTCATAAGCTGAGTCACAGTTTCACTTAGTTAGATCCCATTAAATTTTGAGTGATCTGGATCACTGTCTGGATGCAACATAATAATAATCCAGATTTTCTCAATTATTTATTAGTGAACCCCAGATATATGCTGTTACTTTTAAAAGATACCTTATCTATCAAGGATGATAAACTGCTCAAGGCATTAGAAGAGCCATTAGAAGTCTAGAGCCATTAGAAGAGAGGTATTATTGCTTTTACAGTATTTTTTTAAATATGTTATTCACGTTCTTTTTGGATCAGCTATAATATAGTACAATTGCACTTGTAGCTCATTGCACAGCTGAGCAATAGTTTCTTTCAGGTTGTCACTGTTGAGTAAATCACTTGTAACTTGGAAACTGTTGCATTTACAGTATTTTGCATTATTATTTTATTCAATTACTTTTGGGCCAGCTATAACATAATAAAATTTCAAACACATACCTCATTGGATAGCTAACCGATAGCTACTCTAGTTTTTCACTGATGAGTAAATCACTTATAACTTGAAAATCTTTGAATTTAGAGTACTTTGTTTAAATAGACTATTCATTTCTTTTGGGACAGCTATAACATAGTAAAAGTGCAGACCTGTAGCACATTACATAGCCCAGCAACAGCTACTTTGAGGCTATCACTGGTGAGTAAATCACTTGTAACTTCAAACTATTGCATTTAAAGTATTTGATTTAAATATTTTATTCACCTACTTTTGGTGGTGGGAATCGGATTTGAAAATCAGACTCAATTAATCTGAAAAGTCCAGAGATGAATAATCAAGTGGAATCAATTTTTGGGTCATAAAGGGAATTTTACAAAAACAATTCCATAATTCTAGTAGTCTCTGGGCTACTGTCAGTGACGGTTTTACAAATATTGATCTTAGTTTCCGGTAGAAATAACTATCAGTAATTTTCTTTGAAAACGATCAATTTTTCCTGATATTTTAATTATATATATGTTGTACTGTGGTTCTATGTTATCTTTTTTCATTTACTATCAGAAAATAATAATTTTCTGGAATAAAATTGACGCAAGCTGTCACTTTACTGTCAAAAAGTTTCACAACTTGCAGTTAAGTTTCGTAGATGATAATTAACATGTACAGTAAACTTCAAAATAGTGAAAGTTGTGTTCAAATAACATAAAAATATCCTTAGTGTGAGAGAATTCAGCTAATTTAACTGAACATAATGCTGAAAAAAATGATAAAAATAGACAAGAAATAAGGAAGTTATGGCTACATAAACATACATTAAACATAAAAACGAAGTTCCGCGATCGCATGTTTTCCCAATTATCGCCAATTCAAAACCGCTTTGGTTACCCCTGATGGCTTGTAGCTAGTATTTCTATTATCATCCACTCAAAATGTCTTTCATGGTTTCATTTTTTTTCCATCGCTGACATTTCCAGTGGGATCAATGTAGATGCTAAAACACAGACTTGAGTTCGGAAATCAAGTTCTCGGTGAATCATTACACCATTACCTGCTTTTGGGTCAGCTATAATAGTAAAATTGAAGACCTGAAACTCATTGCATAGCTGAGTTATAACTAGTTTGAGATTATCACTGTTGAGTAAATCAGTTGTAACTTGAAAACTATTGCATTTACTGTACTTGTTTAAATATGTTATTCACCTATTTTAGGGTCAACTATAACACAGTAAAATTGCATAGCTGAGCAATAGCTACTTTGACTCTCTCACTGTTGAGTAAATCCTTTGCAACTTGAAAACTATTGCATTTAAAATATATTGTTTAAATATAGTACTATATATAGTATATAGTTGTTCACCTACTTTTGCGTTAGCTGTAACAGAGTAAAATTGCATAGGTGTAGTGCATTGTTAGCTGAGCAATAACTACTTTCAGGTTCTCACTGTTGAGTAAATGTACTAAATGACTTGTAACTTGAAAACTATTGCATTTAAAATGTTTTGTATAAATATATCATTCACCTACTTTTGGGTCAGCTGTAACAAAGTAAAATTGCAGACATGTAATTTTAGGTTCTCACTGTTGGGTAATTACTTGCAGCTTGAAAATTATGGCATTTAGAGTAGTTTGTTAAAATATGTTTTTTCATCTTCAACAATAAGCAAATTATAAGCACTTTTAAATCTGGCTGTCCCCATTTGACCTTGAAGGAGGGGCCCAAGGTCAAGTCTGACCACATCAAAAGATTCCTAGCCAATGATTTTCTATAGGTTGGTTTCACATTGCAAAACTCTAGGGCCAATAATAAGCAAGTTATGAGTACTTTAAACTTTGGCTATCCTTGTTGGACCTTGAAGGGGGGGGGGGCCCAAAGACAAATCTGACAACATCAGAAGATTCCTGACCCTTGATTTCCTTTAGGTTGGTTTCACATTTCAAACCTCTAGGACCAATAATAAGCGAGTTATAAGAACTTTTGCAATAGTTTTCAAGTTACAACTGATTTAATCAAGAGTGAGAGCCTCAAAGTAGCTGTTACTCAGCTATGCAGTGAGCTACAGGTGTGCAATGTTACTATGTTATAGCTGACCCAAAAGTAGCTGAATAACATATTCAAACAAATTCTCTAAATGCAAGAGTTTTCAAGTTACAAGTCAATATTTTTTATGTTTGGACTCCCCAGAGCATAATTTTGACTCCTGGGTTAAATAGCTATTACGTCCTTGATTTTGACCCCAGGCCTACAAAAAAGATAGGGTGGTGAGACATCATACCCACCAATTCATGCACTAAATATAAAATAAATCTGAAAGAAACTGTTCCCTACAGCTTGAACACAAGCAATAGTCAAAATTTTGACGTTTTTGACTCCCCAGAGCATAACTTTGACTCCTGGGCTACCAAAAGAATAGGGTGGCAAGATCTCTGCCATAGCAAGCCACTTACAAAATTTAAAAGAAATCCCAAAAGAAATGTGGCTTGTAGGTTGAGCACAAGAAAATCTCTGCGGACGCAGGTGCGGACACTTTAAGGACGATGGACATGCATGATCCATGGGTCTTGGTCCAACTTATATCCTTGTAAATTTTGATTTGATCAGGATCACCAAGCTGTTCACTGTAATTTGCCATGTCCAGCCTGGGGATACACTGGGTCAAATCAACACAGTTTCTAGTTAGATATTACACGTCTTGACAGAGGTTTGTGTTATTTGAGTGTTCTTATTTACATTACTAGATTCTAGTGACAAGTGGACCAACATTGCTTTTACTGTGTATAACGTGATACATTCCTATAAACACAAAGCAAATTCAGTTGCAGGACAAAAAGTTTTCATAGTCATAAATTAATCTTCCTGACTAGGCACATTTTCTTAACTTGAAATTTGCATCCTAAGATCTATGGATACATAAAAAAACAAGTCAGTAAAGAAAATATTACATCCCTAAACACTTTTAATCTATTCATTAAATTAAGAATTGACCCAAATCTTTGTACTACTTTGTTCAATCAAGCTTCAAAAAACTTGCATGGTTGCACAAAAATCAAGTAAACTGATACATGAAATACTCCTGTACACAACTTTATAAAAGAGGCTTATTTGTGTGGTGTAGGTAATGTAATGTATATAATTTATTTATTTATTTGGGGTTTTACGCAGCTTTCAACACTGTACAGGTCATATCATGACGGGTAGTTAGAAGGGCAGAGGAAACCAGTACATACAGTTTGTCAGAGTTCTGTACTGTAAACTGCCGACCAACGGCAAGCAACTACCAGCTTTCCCACTTGAGGCTGTGCCGGGAACGGAACCCCAGCCTCAGAGGTGGGAGGCGAGATTGTTACCACTCTGCCACCATGGCCCCTGTAATGGATATAAATGATGCTTCTTCAGATGTACACACTTGTAAGTATGCATCATTATACCATTATTACATGAATATCTTTATAGTATCTGCATATATGGTGGCCTTAAATGTATATAAATATTAGCGAGAAGTTAATTTCATGTTTTGTAGTCACTTGCGAATATAGCGCATTTTCACGGATTTCATCTAAAATTGGCAATTTTTTTAACTTGACCTAAAATGAAAAAAATGGTTTGACCAACAAAAATATAATTGTACAAATGTATATATGTTTATATTGTTCGTTCTTTGTTGTTGTATAGTCAAGTTCTTTCTCGTTTCAAAAATTCCTTCAGTATAGCAAACTTGATTTTTAGAAACATTTATGACATTATTAGTATCTTGTTCTTTGAAATGTATAATACAAATTGGAAATGTCCAAAAAATACAATACAAGTGTTGTTATGGCAGTTGCATGCTTCCATTTGGCTTTAGTGTGATAGTGATTGATATGTATTGCAAATTTTCTTGTAAAAAATTCTTGCAGAAATGTCAAAAGATGTCTTCAAAATCATAAGTCTGAATTGCAGAGGGTTACGAAATAAAGTAAAACGATACGACATCATCAACTATCTAAAAGACCAAAATGCACAAATAATATGTCTTCAGGACACACATGTAATGGAAACTGACATTGGGGATTGTAAACAACTGTGGAATGGGGAAATTATTTTACATGGACAAAGTACAAATTCAAGGGGGTTGCAATTTTGCTAAGTAATACATTACATTATACTACAAAAAACATGATCTTGGACAAGGAGGGAAATAAAATAGTACTTGACATACAGGTTAATGATCTTAACCTTAAATTGATTAATATATATGGTCCAAACAAAGATGAAGTAAGTTTCTATAATTCTTTAAATCAGAATTTAAATGATAATGAGCAAGATTACATACTTTGGTGTGGCGACTTTAATATGACCTTGAACCCTGAACTAGATAGTTATAATTACTCAAATATCAACAATCCAAATTCACGTTGTGCCACCTCAGATATAATAAAAAGCCATAGTTTGTTTGATCTTTACAGGCATTTTCACCCAGACACAAGGTGCTACACCTGGCGTAGATACAAACCCCTAAAACAAGCCAGACTCGACTACTTCATAGTATCAGAGAGTCTAATAGATTTAGTCAAAAATGTAAATATTAAACCTGGCTACAGAACAGATCATTCAATGTTGGAGGTAAATATTTTACAAAGCAAGTTTACAAGGGGAAAAGGAGTGTGGAAATTTAATACAAATTTATTGCAAGATCAGGCCTACTTAGAATTAATAAATCAATGTATAAAGGATGAGGTGATAAAATATGCTGTTCCAGTGTATAATATGCAATCTATAAACACAATCCCAGAAAATGAGCTACAAATAACAATTTCTGAATATTAGAGGGGAAACTGTACGGTATTCAAGTACAAAGAATAAACTGGAGGTCTCACGTGAATCTGAGTTGTTATCTGATATAGAAAAACTTGAAAATGAAGAAAACAGGGCAGACAGTGAAAACAAAATAAACCAAAAACAATATGAATTGTTGGAGATTAGGGAAAAGAAAATGAAAGGACACTATGTCAGATCTAGAGTGCAGTGGTTACTAGATGGGGAAAAACCCACCAAATTTTTCTGTTCGCTTGAAAAGAGAAACTATATAAATAAAACTTTAAAACGAGTTAAGAGGTATGATGGCACTTATATTACTAAACAAAAAGACATTTTGACTGAATTCCAAATGTATTATAAAATTATATAAATCTTATGACAATCAGCTTGAAGACTTAAACCTTAAACATTTGTTCTGTGATACTGAAATTAACAAACTTAATGAATAACAAGCTAAATCCCTAGAAGGAGAGCTTCAGCTTGAGGAGTTGAACACAGTTTTAAAAAAGATGAAACACAATAAGTGTCCCGGGATAGATGGCTTACCGGCTGAATTCTTAAAGGTTTTTTGGAATAGAATTAAATTTGGGGTTTTACGAGCTTTAAACTACAGCTTTAGGAGTGGCACAATGCCTTTGTCATTGAGACAGTGCATTATCACTTGCCTGCCAAAGCCTGGAAAACCAAGAGATTGTATTGGAAATTGGCGCCCTCTTTCAATGCTATGTGTTGTTTATAAATTAGCTTCAGGAGCAATAGCCAATCGAATTAAACCTTTTTAAAACTTTTTAATCAATAACGAGCAGACAGGATTTGTGCCTGGCAGATTCATAGGTGAATCTACTCGACTAATATATGATATAATGCATTATACTCAAAAGGCACAAATACCGCGGCTCCTCATCCTTATTGATTTTCAAAAAGCTTTTGATTCAATATCTTGGAATTTTATATAAAAGACTTTATCCTTTTTGGCTTTTCGAATGAATTCTTGAAGTGGATAAAATTATTCAATACTGACATCAAAGCAACGGTATTACAAAGTGGTTTTATGTCTGAATTTATTAGCATTGGCCGTGGTTGTCGACAAGGGGATCCCATTTCCCCTTATTTATTTATTATAGCAGCTCAGATACTAAACCTTCTTATAATCAAAAATGCAGAAATAAAAGGGATCACTATAAAAGACTGTGAATTCAAAATATCTCAATTCGCAGATGATACCACACTCATCTTAGATGGCTCACGTGAGTCTACGTGAGCTTTAAATACTCTTGAACTCTTAGGTAGTATATCAGGGTTGAATATTAATACAGATAAAACCAAGGTAACTTGGATTGGAAAAAAAAAGATATTCTCAAGATCAACTAATTCCTAAAAAGTTTGAGTGGAATACTACAAAATTTGACCTGCTAGGATTAAAATTTTCAGTAGATCTGTCTGAAATGCTTGTTCTTAATCTAACAGTGAAAATAAATCAAAAAAAGAAAGAAATAGCCAATTGGAGTAAAAGACACTTGACTCCATTAGGAAAAATAGTGGTGGTCAAAACAATTCTTTTATCCAAGTTAAACGATTTGTTTTCAAGCTTACCTACACCAACTAATTCTACAGTGAAGGAATTAAATGATACATTTTTAAAATTTCTGTGGTCAAATAAACCTGATAAAATAAATAGGGATGTAACAATTTTAGATCATTCAATGGGAGGACTGAAAATGACACACTTGGAGTACTCTCTGGTGGCTATAAAGGCCAGATGGATAAATAGACTGATCAGTAAATCCTCCCCATGGACAAAATTATTTCAACGAACAATCTTTTGGGACTTAAGACGACTTACAGATTTTGGGCCTGATTACAGTAATGCTTTACAAATGAAAACAAATAATATATTTTTGTTAGATGTCTTTGCTGCATGGAAAAAATTGACAAAGGAAAAACAAATAAATTCCAATTTACAAATTGCATCAAGTCATCTTTGGTACAATGAGGCTGTATCAGTTAAAGCTATGTTTTCCCCAAATTGTATTCTAAAGGAATAATAATGATTTCTGATGTAATAGACAATGAGGGAAAGGTTCTCACAATCCAGAAATTGAAAGATCATTACAATTTGGAGTCACTGAATTTTTTGGATTACCTTCGTTTATCAACTGTTGTCCGTAAATTTATTAACAAACATAAGCATGGAGAATATAATAAAATAATTGGCCCTATTATGCCACTGAATTATTGGATACTCAAGAAAAATGACACCAGCGGTTTTTATAAAATTTTACTTGCTAAGCATCAAAATGACCATGTTGCAAGAGGCAAATAGGAAAATGAATTAAATGTTACAATCAATAATCAAATGTGGAAGCGTATATTCCAAATTTGTCACTGGTCAATTAGAGACAATACATATAAATGGTTCCAATTAAGAATTTTGTATAGAATACTGGGAACAAGGTCATATTTATCAAAAGTAAATATCAGTGAAGACGCTAGATGCTTTAGATGCAGAAATGAAATGGAAAATATAATTCATATGCTTGTCCTTTGTCCGAAGGTAAAAGAGTTCTGGAACCAAATTCTAGAATATATCAAAAGTAAGGTCACAACAACGTTATTACTTACACCTTTTAATATCATATTGGGCTATACTTTAGCGGAAGTCAATCAGCAACCCATCAATACAATTCTTCTTGTTGCTAAAAAATATATATTTGAGGCTTCAAATAAATGTCAAAATCTTAATATAAATGGATTTATTCATCGACTACATCAAGTATACTCAGAACAAAAGTTGTTATATCAGTTATGTCATAAAGAAATTTATTTTAATAAAATTTGGAAAAGATGGCAACCACTTATTGGTTATTTAATTTAATTTTAGCTTGATATTTCGTATAGGTATTATGTTTTTTTTTGCTTTATTTCATTTTTCTGTCACACAAAAGACCTTGTGGAGTTATGCAATTGTAAAAATCTGTTTTGTAATTTTTCTTTTTAAAAGTATGTAAAATAGCAAAAATGTTGACCTTGTTGTCTTTGCAATACACTGCACTTGTAAATGAATCTGATGGAGGGTTTGCCACCGTCGCCCTCCCAGATTCTTATGGCACTGATGTGAAAAAAGGATGAATAAAAAGTATATTGAAAAAGAAAAAATACATATTTAAAAAAAAAATATATATATATAATCGTTGTTCATCTTGTTAATCTCAACTAGTACTGGCATGGCTCACAGAGGTAGAAAACAACTAGCGAGTGGTATAAACCTAGGAGGAAGGTAGAAAATAGGAAAACTTCCCTAATGACATACACAGAAAAAACATCACAAATGAAAACAGCAATATTATACGAGTACAAAAATATATCACGATTGAAGATCGATTGAAGAGTGACATATCTTTTTCTCTGTACATACGGTGAGGGATATTTTACTTTTATTATCCACCATTTAGCATGATTTATGGGTTAAATAATGTGAATATTTATTGAGATAATGTGAAAAAGCCTGTGAAAAAGCATGGGTAGCAGTGAATACAAAATAGCATCAGAGATGCCCGTACCCCACAGCCGGGGAAAATAGTTTTCAACACCATGAGGTATGGAAGTAGTGAAACAGTACAAAGATTGGAATACTTTCAGAGCAGTGTCAGCTACAAAAGGGTCCAAATGATGTTTACGTAGAGAAAATAACATCTAAGTGAAAGAAAATGTATGTAAAGATAAAGTATTAAAACAAGACAATTCAATAGCAAGACGACAGCATTAATCAGTAAACTAAAAATTATGATGATGCACACCTACAATCCCTAGCAAAGAAGCAACTAATCTCACAAAAACCCCTGAAAACTTTAAACTCAGAATAAATCCATGTGCACTGTATATGTGCCAAACGAAAAAGATGCTATGACGTCGCACTGTCTAGACAGGAAGGAGTACCATGTGCCAACTGGTGAGTGCACAGTACTGGGACCGGCCGGTGGAAACACAGGACATCTTTTTCTGACGTTTGGCGGGCCAGTCTGTGGATTTTATAGGTCAAGGTCACTACCGCAAGATCAAAGGTCAAATCAAGGTCACACCATGCACTACACATATATAACCCCCAACCCATGTCCCTACCAAGTATCAACTTCCTACACCTTACAGTTTCCGAGATATAGCCCAGACAAGATTTTATAGGTCAAGGTCACTACGGCAAGGTCAAATCAAGGTCAGACAATGATGTTACACACCTACACCCCCTAACCAATGTCCCTACCAAGTATCAACTTCCTACACCTTACGGTTTCCGAGATATAGCCCGGACAAGATTTCATAGGTCAAGGTCACTACATCAAGATCAAATGTCAAATCAAGGTCACACTATAACGTTGCATACCTACACCCTCTAACCAATACCCCTACCAAGTATCAACTTCCTACACCTTACGGTTTCCCAGACAAGATTTTCAAACTCAAGGTCACTACGGCAAGGTCAAATCAAGGTCAGACCATGATGTTGCACACCTACACCCCCTAACCAATGTCCCTACCAAGTATCAACCTCCGGTTTCTGAGATACAGCCCGGACAACCTTTTTCCCACTGCACGCCCGACTGGCCGGACGCAAACCCGCCCGACCATCCAGACACCATGTGTGAAAACAATACCCTGACAGTCCTTAAGGGCTGTGGGGTAAAAAATTTCAATCTTTAACTTGCAGTATCTCAGTCATTTCTGCATGGCATTTATGCCAAAAAACACGAGCATAAGCGCTGTGGGAAGCCCTTTCTAATGATATATAACACATATTTGTAGATAATACAGTGATATTAGTGAAAAAAAAACGAAAGTTAGCGAAACTTATTATCCATGGTACTGAGGCGCCGTTGCATACAAAATAAATGTAATCTGCTCTGTATATCCCTATATACCAGTTAAATATGGCACATTGTGGATAATAAATGCCAATATAAGTACATCTTCAGGAGGGTGAAAGAGTTCTCGCCTCCAACCTCTGAGGCCGCCAGTTCGAATCTCGGGCCGGGCACTTCATGTTGGAAAGTTGGTAGTTACTTGCCCATGCCCGGTGGTTTACAGTGCAGTATGCACTGGTTTCCTCCACCTGTAAACTACCCGTCGCAATATGACCCTGGCTGTTGAACACGACGTAAAACAACAAATAAATAAATTCAGTAGGGTGAAATATTCACTCACAAACTCGCTTCCCAGCTGGCCAATCTGTTTAGCCAAAAGTTCCTTGGTTTATTTATTTATTTGGGGTTTTATGTCACTTTCAATACTGTACAGGTCATATCACGATGGGTAGTTGGAAGGGCAGAGGAAACCAGTGCATACAGTTGGACAGGGTTTCCAAGATATAGCCACTACCAGCTTTCCCACTTGAGGCCGTGTCAGGAACAGAACCCCGGCTGCAGAGGTGGGAGATGAGAGTGTTACCACTCTGCCACCGTGGCCCCGCCCCCCAAAAGTTCCTTGGAGACAGAAGGGTCACAAAGAGACATTGTAATTAGTGAGTTGTTAAGGAACTGTTTGGAAGAGTCAAATACAAAACACAGAAATAGATAGAACCATGGCACACATAGTGGAAAATGTTTGAATGATAGACTATCCAGTAAAATTTCTTATATTGACTTACTTTTGATCAGTGCTCATGTTTTGGTACAATTGGTTAATATTGGGGACAAGGTCTCAGTCATTAAGCCAGGATAACTTAGATGAAAGTCTGGCCTCCTTGTTGGTAAGATATTAAAATGTGGCCCAAACAATCCTACAGTACTTGATTTGCCCAACTTGCAAACTTTAACAAATAACCACAATGATTAAAGTATAAGTTCAGCAACGGTTTAGACAGTTGTTAGATTATTCAAGTGCAGTTGTTCTTCATCTAAATTATCCCTTTGTATCTTTAAAGAAAAAAACCTACAGTACGCCCTACCCCTTCAAAATCAAAATTACAGAAATGATCCCTAACCTTGGAAATTACAAGGCATTAAGATTTTGGTCACTGCAAATATGACACATCGATCTATCTTGCCACACAGAAGAACTTGGAAGTGAAATCATGATTTTTGCAAGTGTCATGGAAATGCATTCGACCTCTACAGAAATCCAGCCCATATTTTTTTTCGGTGTATTGCTTGTCACTCTCTCCCTACACAAGTACAAACAAGGTACTTGATAATAGAGAAATAGGAATATCCAGGTTACTTCTTTGTATCCAGATGATAATCCAGATTAATCTCAAAATTTCATAGTATATAAGGTTATCTATGCAAGATCCATCTTATGACTTTTTTCGTGAAAACTCCAACCAGTAGTATTTGCATAATCATGCTAACAACTAAACATACAAACAGACAGTTATGAAAATAATACTGCTTTTAAAATATCCCATGGGCTATATTGTGATTGGAAATTACACTTATTTGCTTATGGAAGTGGAAGTGTGTTAGCGGACATTTTGTTCAAACAATATTTGCAAATAACCCATATCTGCTCGTGCGGTCACTCAAGTTGAGCATTTTGCTACCTCTGAGTTCATCTTGTTGTGTCTCATTATTACCTTTATGTGAAAAAAGGAATAAACAGTATAACACTTGTCACAGAAATAGATAAAACATATATAATTCTTTATTAAACAAGGCCGAAAGGTCTTTCAGTCTACATGTGCAAACTGCAAAGTGATCACGGACACAAGTAGTACACAGAAATTTGTGAAAGTCTGGTTATAAAACAATTCCAAGTTCATATACCTGACCTCCAACTTAGACAGTCATTGATTCTGAGGTCATAACTTGGAAATAACTGACCGCATAAAGTTTTCATTTCTTGTAGAAATTCCTTTTGATTAGTTTTGTGTGTACGATTTTTCTTTTTGCATCTTTAAAAAAAATTTGACAAAATTTTGATGCCCAAGGAAACTAGATAAATATTAGGTTTTTCACGTTCATGTAGTGTATAACGTCCTCATGCACTTTTTCACTATCATGTAGTGTATAACGTCCCCATGTGTGTTCACCTTTATGAAACAGTAATCTGTGAACTGACCTTTCATTTTAACATCTCATATGTCTATTGACTCTCTTTTGTATTGACTGTACTTACATTAAATAGCTTCTCCTTTCATTTAAAGGTTCAAAGTTGGGGTTATTTGTCCTGTTCAATAGCCAGGATCATACTGGGACAGATCCATAGCATCAGCCACGTGTTGGAATTGAACCCACACACCTCCCAGACACCTGTGTGTCTATCATGGTAGTCCTAGGATGGGCAGACTCAAAGTAAACCTCACCAACCTGAGACACTGGACACTGATTCATAACCCCATGTGGATTATACAGGGACTGAACTCCATACGAGTGAACTACAGGCACAGCAGAAGGAAGAGTGTTATGGGGAGAAGCAGAATGCTTAGGATCAATGCTATTTTCAACTTGACTTAATCTTGCTGAAATGGACTTGAGCTCTTGCAAAAGTTCACCAATACCTGCACTCTGTGTAGACTTAGTCCCAAAACCTTCCCTCAAAAGTCCAGTGACTTGAGATGATGAAGAGCATCTAGAATGCAGTTCCATCTTCCATTATGGACTGAGTTCTAAAACCACTCCGCTGCCTTGCTACCAATTATCGCTGGCTACCAATTATCGTCACCAGAAAATAAAACATTCATATTTCAGTAATGGTCATATACTTTAAAAGCTTTTTGTTGTGTATTTGTTCCATTCGCTTTGGAAAAAGTTTTACCTTATTGCTAGACTTTGGATGCTATTTTGGTGAAGTTATATCTATTTGAATTCTGTCTGACGATAATTGGTACCCGGCGATAATTGGTAGCAAGGCAGTACAGGTTACCAGACCCCACATCCACATCATGGACACTAGAAATAGAGGCAGATAACTATGGCAGGGGTTGTTCACCCAGCTTACGACACCTTGTCCCTGTTGGTGGCGAATGTTTGCCTCTATAAGTACTACATTTATTCTTGCATGGCATAATGAGAGGGGAGAATGACAAAGTAACACAAAGTTATAATCAAGAGACACACAACAGATTAATATCACCAAGTAAAAACTAAAACCCCTTATAAACAAACATAAAGTACTTGTGCAACAAAGTCCACCCAATGAAACACGGTATTAAAGTCCACAAAAGTCCATGTGCATAGCTCTCCCCTGTTCTTCCAGTTGAGTGTCCCTTAGTTTCTAACACATAACCAACAAAGAGCCCAAGTGTGCAGGACTCAGGCGAGAGGGCATAGTGATATGTCCTTGAATACTGATGATGGGTACAGACACCCTAAATGTGCAGTTCCACTAACCTAACCTAAAGGTGGGGTCCCAATGACATGACTGAAACAGCATGCCGACCCATGCTAACCATTAGCCATTTCTATCTAAAGTATCAATGGCGTGACATTTTCTGCTGGGGTCACAAAATTTGATGTGGGGTGTATATAAAGTGATACTTATAAAAAGCTGCTGTTAGCTTCATAACACAGAGTCCACTGAAGCACAATGTAGTAATAGGAAGCTCAAGAATTCAAAGCTAACATATTACTTACACTATTTCTGAAAATAATAGAATCAATTTACTACCGTGTCAGATATGTAAGTGATATTAGGGCCAAGTATTTTCTATTTAATACTTTATATTATATGGATATAATTAGATAGACTGCATAGATAGACGAAACAGAAAGGATGACGAGATATCGAAAATAAATCGATTGTGATACGGCTAAGGAGAAGGCCTCCTTTCAGGAAATGAAACTTTTGAACGCAATCAGTTCTGCTCAACAAAATCACTCTAAAACTTTGCAAATGTCCAGAGTATGGGTCATCAGCTGATAAGTTCTTCCGATTCAGGGTATGTGTCTATTACTTTAAGTTTTCCTGCAGTTAAACATATTTGCAATAAAGTTGGAGGTTACAAAGGGTTGTCATGGTATTTCAGTAACACGCTGTCAATAAAGAGATACCAGGTCCACTGACCAATTCCTTTAGTCACAGAGGGAGATAAAAGAAAGACAGGTTACTGCGTTTCCTTTGAAATCCTTCTACACACATTTAGCTATAGTTCCGCTACAAAAGAGAGGCACAATTTAAAGACAATGGTCATGGTTTGACAAAAGGAAGATACAGAAGACAAATTTGAAAGAAACAGTAATGTTACGGAAAAGACTTGACTTCACAGGAGAAACAGAGAATGCATAATAACATAGAATTAAAAGAATACTCAGTAGAACAGCTGAAAAAATGAAAGGACACTCAGCTCTTACCCTTCGGAATTTGATACCAGCTCTAGTGATTTTTACAAGTTTAAAACTGCCATGTGTGTGGGCATTGAGGAATGAGGAATTGCATAAAATAACTGTAAACATAGCCAATATGGCCATTAGTGCGACAAGGACACTGTATTTGTTTTATCTTACATGAATTGCCATAAGTCGATCGTATCAGACATGCTTGAAAACAGTATCAACCAGGGTTATGGGACATTGTGTGTGCAATGTAATGACATTGCGTGTAATGCTTGTTTCCCACACCTGAAGTCATGGGAGCTGATCGGAAATTGAACTGATTCTGACATTGATCGCACATTTAAGTGTTTTACAGTTGGGATCAAACACGGTTGAACTAAAATTCTTTGACACAGCGTGATCCTTGTGTGTAAATAATGCCGCAGAATTCTAATCAAATAGTATGACATGACTTTGTCGAATATAACCTAAATATAAACCTATAAATTTACTGGTATGGGGCAGTAGGTTGGCTGATGGTAGAATTTATTAAACTCTGTGACATGGTGCCAATAAAAATATGTTTTCAAACAGCATAACACAGGTGGCGGTAACACTGTTTACAGTGTCTTTAGCCTTCATCCTTGATCATATTCATCAAGAGTCCTCAAAAGATATACAACTGTGAAACGATTAATATTTTGAATATTAAACATTGAGAGTCCCAATCAGTCTGAGGCCATTCTGGTCTGAAAGTTCCTGTTCCAAAGTCTACACGTGTCTCTGTAGGTGACTATTCTTTCTGTGTGGCTGCAAATAAACTGTGAAACAAAGTTCTTGTACATCTAGGCTATCAGCAACTGTGAGACTGGGTATTTCAACTCATTACTTCAAAACACCTTTCAGTTTTATTTAACCTCCTCAATTTGGAAAGTCAATTGAGACTTGGATTTTTTTCAGCGGCTATTCTGCTGTACAATTGACTCTATCTTATTTAAATTACCCCAGACTGCAAAAGGCTGGTGCATTTGGCGAGGCATCACATTTCCTTGATGATGAAGGTTTTATTTCAGACACAGATGACTTAATATTTACATAAACTGGTTGTATCTGAGAAATTTGCCACTGAATCAAAAAAATAAATAAAAATTAGTCTTTAAAATATGGATTTCTTTTTATCCGACTTCTTTGAGGAAACAGATACAGCCATTGATTTATGCCTGAACAATATGGCCTGAACATTAAATCTTTGTCAACCAACAAATATTTAAAAGGGCACTTCTTCAACCAAAACATCTGTGTGAAACATAAAAAAATTGTCACTTTTTATAGAGAAAGAGTTGTGATATGGCTATTCTTTCGAATAAGAGCCTACCATAGTGGAGTACATAGTAAATAAACCCAAGTTCTGAACTATTGCAAAATTTGTGTTACCAAAAAAAATACATTGTTGAAACCACATTTTTGGTATTTTACGAACAAGCCACTTCAGAAAAGCACATTCTAAGAACAAAGGTCAAAACATAAACTTGCTCCAAGTCTTTGTATTTGTATCCATCAGTAAAGAGTTAAATTGAAATTGGAAACTTACAGGAGTTCATTATACCATAAGCATTCAGAAGTAAGGGGGGGAAGTCTGTGAAAAAGACAATGTTATTGATGAAGTGAATCAATGAGACCAACGTACCAGTTCACCAAAAAACTATCCAGGTTCACTTGGTCTGCAGCTAAAAAATATTACAGGTATGAAGCAAAAGTTGTCAGTTCATATTTTAATGAGGGTAAATCCAAACTGACCAAATGAAAAGTGCTGGAAATAAATGGCCCAGTGTTATTTTCTGTAAGGTAATCGGAATGAAGAGTTTTCTTGAGATACAGAACATCAAGACCTTTAATTCTAGTGTTACATGTAAAAGCACTGTACCAACGCATTGTTTGATATTGGGCGGACTGTTGTGTGTGTATGTATTGCCATGTAAGGTCTTATTCTAGCATCAGGTATCCATGTGCTTAATCACCAAACTCACGGATTCTAAGGCACACCACCCAAATCATAATGCATAAATCATAAGTCGTTAACCATAACAAGGTCATCACCAGGGGATCATTGGTGTTCAGTAGCAAGAAAAACTAAGGAGGAAAAGACTTCTGAAACAGATAGGTTTTAAGTCGCATTTTGAAACATGATAGTGTTGGAGCAGTTCGAATTTCCAGTGGCAAATCATTCCAGAGTTTTGGAGCATCATATGAGAAGGACTTGTTGAAATGAACTTTCGATTAATGGACTGAGGAACTATAGAAGGGGACTTTGTGGAACATCTTTTATGGATAACTATGTCTTGTTGTAACAGCAGGTGTATATAAAGACAAATATGGGCAAAGTATTTTGGCTTTCCAGTGGTAAGGAACTTGTATATGAGTAACAGGGTTTTGAAAATGATTCGTTGTTTAACAGGAAGCCAGTGAAGAGACTTTAAAATTGGAGAGACATCAGAATATCTAGCCGCACCAGAGACAAAGTGTGCCAAACAATTTTGGATATTTTTAAATGCTGGTATGGTCATTTTCACAACATTGAATCAAATTGATATATTTATCGCACATATATTCATTTTCAGTGGTTATTTCCTGAGATGTGAATCGGGAAAAAAATCAGACATGACATCACAGCACTCATTCTGACTCAAACCCATAAATCAAAAATAATATGATTATGTATATTTCTTTTATATATAGTTTAGGGGAGAGGGTTAGACTTGTTGGTTCAGGGCAGTTTGATTCCTGGCGCTGCCACTGAGATCATCATCTTTCATCAGAGTTGGTTGTTTAAGACTGTCGAGATGATGCTAAGCAATCATTCATTTTATTTTTATGTATATTTCTAATTTGCTTTCAAGTGCATATAAGCATTAACGTTGTAGCCAGTGTGAATTACCCTCAATGTCATCCAGGACCAATTTTGATTTCAGGATCCATGGATGGATGCCACTGTTTCAAAACCTCGAATAGTAGCATATATGCAACATGCATGGTGAAGGTGAAATTTGTTATATTTTATTTTTAGTTGCATGAGCACAATGGACTGTAACACTTGATTTTTGAAAGACTATGTCAACTGTAGAGATAGTGGTGGTGGTGGTAGTCTAGTTGGTGTTGAGCATTTACGAGCAGCAAGCCTGAAGAGAGGTGACAATTTACATGAAAAACTGTCAGATGATCCTGATGAAAAATATTGGTGTCATAAAAGCTGCATATCGTCATATGGATCCAAGCATCATGTCAAGTATCATGCCAAGCAGAAAGATTTTGAAAAGTGCTGGAGAACCACCACAGAAACGGCATCGTCTATCCTATCAGGAAAAATGTATCTTCAAAGAACATTGATCCACGTCATCTAGAAAGATGGTGACCAGTAAGCCAGTGTTGCACTGCTGACTGTGGAAATTGTGAGACATTCAAAGATACGATTCTGCAAAGATGCGAGGAATGGTGAATGGGGTAATGAAATTTACCTTAGGATCCAAGGGGCACTGAGCGACCTACATGTGGCAGCTGCCCAATATCACCGTGACTGCTTACAGAAATTCAAAAGTAACACTAGTCAATCATAGCTTGAAGATGACAGCGAGGATCCTACCTTTGTAAAAGTAGTCTATTCCATGCTGACAGATAAATCAAGGGTCTGGAATACAACTGAACTTGAAGAGGAGTACAACAGTTGTGGTGGGCAATTGTTGTCTCGCAGGATGCTGATTACACGACTGTCAGATCTTCTCTCTCCAGAACTCCTCATACTGTCAGGCACGAGTGTGTGTAGTATCCTTGTTTTCAGGAAAGAGGCCTCAAAGCACATGCAATTAGTTTCAAATGAGGAGGAGGATGTGGACAGAGCCATAACCTGCATATCCAAAGTCATCAAGCATGAGTGCAAACAGCTGCAGCCTGAACAATCTACATATAATACTTGCTTGTCACTGTATGATGCCTTCAACAGCTGCAGTCCAACACTCTGGTGCTTTTACACACAGACATACCCCACTGCAGATTGGTTTGGGTTTGGTTGCATGTGACAAGAACATCATAGAAGTTTTCTAGGACTACGGTGTTACATGTATTTACAATGAAGTTCTGCTGCTCACGCTGCTGTGAGAAACACAGAGAAACTTGGTCTCTCAAAGAGTGCTGCTGGGTTGATCCAAGTTGTCGCTGATAATTTTGACACAAACCTCTTATTGACAATGGAATGCAATCGACACATGCATTAGCCACACTTTTAACCCAACCACATGAACCTGAGTATGACTATAACAATAACAAAATCAAGCACTTACAGAAAGCTGAGGTATCAGGGAATTCATTGCCAGATGTACCGGTCCAAATGTATGATGGGCCAAAGAAACCACCAATGTCAAATAAATGTACACTGATATCTCCACTGCCACTCAGGTTTCTAGCCAGCCAACAAAGTTCTTTGAACAGGGCATACAACAGTGATTTGTAATTACCTCGCAGAGGTACACATCCCAAAATCATACCTGAAGGAAGGACATTTCTTGTGACTGAAGCAGAACCTACACCATTAGAGATTTCCGGAGGTGGGGTGACGTAAAGAACAGAGCTGAGAACAACACATGAGGAAGCAGATGTCATCGTTGTTCAGTAGGCAATACATCTGGCTAGTTTGAGTAAACAAATTATATTTTACACACAGATATTTTCACACTATTGCTCCATTACTGCAAAGCTCAGAATCTCACCTGCAACCTTGTCATGATTGCTACTAGCACTAGCAGAACCAGCGTTGACATCAAGGCAACTGCAGAGAAGTACCCTGACAATGTTGACAGCATTCTGACTGCACATGTTTTATCAGGGTGTGATACAGTATTGATTCTGTGGGGTGTCAGAAAAGGAATAATAATTAAGGTTCTCAGAACTGGAAAAAAACTGGAGGCATTGGGTCAAAGAGAAGCACAGTTGGATGATGTGATTGCTGAATGCACATTGTTCATTGCATGCTGCTATGGTGAGCCAAAGGAATCAGACATGTCATCACTGTGGTACAAGGTATGGCTGAACAAAATGTTCAACCGGAAGTTGAACGCTGCCCCCAAACTGATGGTTCTTCTTCCCACCAGAGAGAATGTTTTCAGGAGCATGTGAAAAGGGTTCACTTGGAAGCAAAGTGCACTTGCATCAGAGCCGCATGATTTAAATGCAGTCCATTATGGATGGTCCATGAACACAGGGTCTAATATTTTGGAGCCGGTAGGCTTGCCACCAAATGTGTCGCCAGCACCTGTGGACATACTAAATGTGGTAAAGTGTGGCCCTGTTCCTCTGCATGATGTAGCTGTTCTTCTGCCTGCCTGTCCTGCTCTGAATTCTGCGCTTGTCGAGGCAATTATGACTGCAGGAATGTCAATACCATAAAGGCTTCTAATGCAGAAGACGACCAACAGGATCTGAATAAAGATGACCATTCGGGGCAGTGCAATTGACTGTTACCTCTTCCTTATTTTACCATGTTTATGACAAGATATTAGTAGTTGATTTAGGCACTGTACCATATTCGTAATCTGATAATATTTTTTGCTCAATTCCTCTTCAAAACCTTAGACATAAATTCTCTTCTCTCTCTAAAATGTTGTTTCATGTCTCAAAAGCCATGAAGTATATTTCTATGGATTCCTTGAAATTCAAAACATAAATTTTGACATTAAAATCAAGTTTCTATGTCAATTGTAAACCAAAATAAGACCAAAAGTATATATCTCGAAAACAAAATGGCTGCCATTTTGAATTTCGTCAATAAAAAAATTTCCCCAAGGGTGCCACCCGTGCTCCTGATAGTTTTGTGATCAGGAGGTTCAACATAACTTAAAACAACCAAAAAACATCTGTTATATCACAAAACTTGGTTTGGTCAATTTCCACCAGACTAACAGATCGTGCTTCTATTAGGAAAGCTAATTATAATGATCTTAGATCTGCTATACTGTGTTTTTGAATTTTATTCTGACTTTTTATTGGAGTTAACTGGATACAGTGTCTGGATCTACCAGAGAGTGGATCTGCTGTAGTTTGCATATTTTTTGTATCTGGATATAGTGTCTGGATATACCAGAAAGTCGATATGCTGTATTGTGGACATTGTTTCCATCTAGATATAGTGTGGACCTATCTTTTGGATATTGTCCATATCTTGAAGTGGACAGCACAGTTGTGCAAACTCTCTGAATATCTATTTACAGACATTTTGTGTTATTGGACATTGAACAGATCACAGGATACAGATCGCTCATTCTCAGTTAAATGGGACATTTGTAGGCCAAATTCTGGCATAGCAGTGATGGTGATATAATTCATTCTTTTTTTGGCGCCATTTTGTATACATGCTGCCAAATTATTAAAAACTTGCATTGTGAATTACATTACTTCATACTGGCTTTATGATTGTTGCAGTAAAAAATTATATAAATGAAATAATAGTATGCATTTAATTCTTAACTGTAGTAAAATTAATAATAAAACATAGTGAAGCAAATAGAATATCACTGATCTGATTTAAATATATTTTTTCTTGGAAAAATACTGTATATATCTGAAAAAAATCTGTAAAACACAATTACAAAACACAGTTACAAAAGTAACTTCATGTCAATGTTTATTACAATGTGAATGCTTCAATTGTTGTCTTAAAAGTTGTATACAAATAAAATATAGACATGAACAAATTTTTGAAAACATATTTGACAAGCAACCAATAGTGATAATACCTTTTACTTTAATGATTTATGATGTTTATGTTTGGTAACGTAATTTACATGGAGTAAGGACGCAAGTAGAGCAAGGTAAAGACAGTTAAATATAAAATTCTGACACTATCACTAGATTCGTTAAGTGTCAATGAACTGTGTGTAAACTGTTTTAAAGCTATAAATGCATCTTTTGGTGTATTATCTTCAAGAATAGGCATCTTAACAGGATAAAATGAACATGAATACCGAATAAGAATGCTTATTTTCAGTCTTTTGCAGTAATTACTAAAATGTTTGTTAATTTAACTTGTTTAAGGGGGTTATTTTCATAATGTCACACATGACATTATTTAACTTTTCTTTAGATTACATTTAATCTGAAGCTGTAATAAACAACAAGCAGATGTCCAGGATATTGTAACATAGTTCACTTACTTTGTTTGCAAATGCCAACACTTTTGTCAAATTGTGTTCTTAGATAATTAAAACAGTGTCTTATTATTTTATTGTGGTGTAGAACACAATCAGTTTACATGAAAAAGCTAATACTAAAATCTGTATATGCATTACTAAACTTGCAAAGTCAATGGGCAGAGTGGTAACACTATCGCCTCCCACCTCTGAGGCCGAGGTTCGATCCCCGTGATGGCCTTAAGTGGGAAAGCTGGTAGTTGCTTGCCGTTGGTCGGCAGTTTACAGTACACAACCCTAGCGAACTATATGTACTGGTTTCCTCTGCCCTTCCAACTACTCGTCGTGATATGACCTGTACAGTGTTGAAAGCGACGTAAAACCCCAAATAAATAAATCTTCACTTTCTGGTTTCAATGCAAAATCATATCTCAGTGAACTTTTAACCTTTTTAGTGAAGCACCCCATTCCTAGTCCTTTGTAGTATACAGTATTCTTTGACCTTCTCTGCTTCTTTTCTCCCACACTCCGGTATTGTTTTTTCCCATGCATCAATAGTGTATCTACTTGCTCTATTTGAGCTAATTTCATTCTTAATAAGCTGTCTGAATTTTTACTCTGGTATCTGTCATTTCATATGTACAGGAAAAAATACATTCATAAGGTTCAAGCAAAACTACAGATAATCTACAAGTTATTGAAGTAAATACCCTCTATCTGTTTTACCCTTCCATAAGTTGATTCCGGTGAACAATTGACTGTAGTCAATGAGAGCATAAATGTCAAAGAGCAAATTGTTGTCAATAATACAAGTACTGAATCATTAACTCATAAATTCTAGAAAATTTCATATTAATTACAGGAACTTATAAACATCAGATTGGGCTACATTTGAAGTGAAGTATATGTAACTGATACAAGTGAATTATGTTACTACTTTGTGAATTACATTACTTTATGTTAGATGCAATATTAAAAGAAGTGTTCATTGGACACTAATCTTTAATACTGCTCTGGTTGAAAGGTTTATATCTACTCTTATGCTCACATACTTCTGTCATATACTGTGACAAGGTACATAAAAAGGTGACATAACAACCTAGTACCTGATAGTTATTTGTAACAAACAATGTGTGCAACAGAATATAAAATAATATTATGCTTAAACTCTATCATTTCTTCCACATGGTCTTCTCCATTCTGTTAGAAATGCTTAAACATGCTGCAGTCAACTACGTGGAAAAATTACCCGTTTTTGTCAGTTCAGGGTAATGTAATTCACAGTAACGTAATTCACTAAATTATACTAAATCAAATATAAAATTCAGAGCTTTGTGTTGATATTGCTCTAATTAAAAAAATCCATGATCTTGTACAGGCCTTTCAAACCCAACCTTAAAGTGTTATTGACACCCAGACACTCTAAGTGATTATACGCATTTGTGAAACAACCTACATGGGTCAAGTCTTAAAGCACTTTATTCCTTAGCATTTTTCTCATTTTTAAGATGGTAAATGTGGTCCCTGTAAAGTTAGTTTCACCTTTATATCATATAGTTAGAGGTGACCTTATCCTAGCTCCCCCTGGATTACATATTCTCATAAATGGTCTAAAACAATGCAATATAGAAATGTCCTAAAATATTAACAGTCCTCAGGGAGTCCCAGATAATAGTAAATAATCAACTGGGTTTTGAAATTTCTATTTCTACTTCTTTTGAAATATGCACATTTAGTTATTCATTAACAATATTTATAATTCTGATCATAACTGAGTTTGGGGTTTGAACGAATCTAAATGTAAAACATAAAAATTGGGTTAGACAAGGTCAAGCGATTTGAATGACCTTGCGGCTATGTCAGATGTTAAGGTAATAATACATGTAGCCCATAGGGCCAAAGCAGTGGATCTACCACAACTTAATTAGATCCGTTGAAACCCCAAACTACTGAATGTGCTTACTACCTTCTATACAAGGTGGAAGAAGGCTATGCTGTGAAGTAGTAAATCAAAACTAATAAGGTTTAAATACAATAATGTACAACATGTATGCAATAAAATTCGCACAATCTGTGGTGATATCTTGAGCAAGTTATAATTTCAGGTGAGAGTAGCACCTATTTGGACAAGATGAGGAGATTTTGAATTAATTTAATTTCAGTTAAGAGCGCCCTAAAAACGATGCAATCTAGAAATGACGCAAAAATATTAAAAATTCCATCCTTGGGCCCATCTATCTAGTAGCAGCCATGAAGAATTTATTGGCCATGACCCTTTGTATAAAATAAATTTTCAGCGGCTCCCCCTAACAGATACTCAAGGAAGGCACATCTTAAGCTCATTTTAGCTAGGCTTAACCTGAAGATTCTAAAATAACTTTCACACCTTCAGGCATTCACGTGCCACCTATGCCTTAAATTTGAATGTGGATTTGCAGCATATCCGGAGACATGGCACCTGGACGTCAGAATGTGTATAGAAATATATCACCCTAGATAATAATGCCACTGACCAAGTAGCTGTAATTTTAAAAATATTTCCACATCTCCAGTACTTTCTAGTTGGGGTTTGGGGACTTTATATACTACTCCTCATCACTATTTTCTTAAAGTGGCCTTAAATTGTTTAATAATTTACTCTACAATATATTAAAATTGTGATTGTAAATAAAATTTAGATATTGAATGTTACTGTTTAACAATATATATATATTCCCCGTCCTAACTGTTTTACTGTGTTTGAACTCGGGGTAATGTGGGGTGTATAAGGTTATACATGGCTTAGTGCCCCGATTCTTTTTTTAAAAATAAAATTTCATATGTAACACAGTAAAGTGTCTATTGGTTGACCTTTGACCCTGGGTCAGCTTCTCACGCACAAAAGTTTAAATTTATCAATCTAGAGGGAGATGTCGAAGTGATAGGACGTCATTATAACTAGTTGTATAAATCTTCTTCCCTCAAACCCACCCTTTAAGGCCTGTATATACTAATTATGTGTGTATTTTCAGGTTACAGACTCAGAGGCCGGCCCTGGATGGGACTGTTGACTGCTTCCGTTCAGTCCTGCTCCTGGCTGTGCATTAGTAGCCTATGTATTGTCTTGCTGCTCGCTCCTGGCTCCAGTTGAAGTGGGCTGGGGCAGTTCGGTCCCTTGCTGTCACAGGGTATGGTCTTCTGGTCCAACCATACCTGATACTCCCTACATTGTTGCACAATGGAAGCCGAAGAACTGAAATAGGATTCAGAAGAATCAGAATCCATAATATACACTAACTGACTTTTGGAAGCCATATGTGGTGACAACAGCCTTTGTTTATTTCCAATAATTACTGGACAGGAAACTACAACAGGAGAGGAATGTTGTACATCTAAGTGATTACCCACATTAGAATAACGTTCCAAGGCTTTGAAGCTATTACCTATAGTGCTTTATGAGGATGCACGACCCTATGCTTTGAACCCAAGGTCGACTTCTCCTTTACCAGGCTGCCATCCAACTGTGATTGAGAATTCAGACCCAATGTGACAGGCGATAGACCTATTGGGTAAGAACAGAGGGGATTGGTGCAATGACTTACATGCCCCTACAGCCCCAGCATTTAAACCCTTGTAATAAGATTGAAATGCCTCAGCGTCAACCTTACACTTAAGGTCACATTGAGAAACAGCAGTACCAGCATGTATTTTGAGTCTACTGTGACGTTGATATGTCTATTATTGACCTTATTGCCAAAATTCCTACCCAAGGCCTGGTGTGTATGACCTTGATTTATGTTAAGTGAGGAAAGATTGGCAGCAGCCACTTGGTTAGTTGTGTGACTATAAACAAAGTTAGCAAAACCTTTAGCAGCTAAATACCACTGCCTCACTTTAGCTTTATCGAGACCAAACAATGCATCAACTTATTTTCCCTGATTTAGTTAGAAAGTCCAAACGCAGCCTATTGCCTTTGAAACAGTGCTTGGCAGACAGACCAACAGCTGGGGAAACATTATTGCCAATTTTGACCAAGCCCTTAGGAAGCTTACCAGTTTTCTCTGACTTTTGATGGATCAATTGTTTCCTTAGGCCAGATACCCGACTTTTAATTATTACCGAGTTGCTCACTAATGGCATTAAGCTGTGTCAAAATACTCTGATGGATTTGATCTTGATCAACAGATTTCCACCTAGCAGGACCTGACCTGGCTGGTGCCTGACCTTAGTTAGCAGTTCTAGCATATCTGCTAGCACATCACAGTTTGGCCATAATTCTGAAAGAACTAGTCATGACATGTCAAGTTCATCACAACTGGATACGTTATAGGACTGTTCCACATTAGTGATTCTATCTTAAAGCTACTTCCCAATGGAGAAATTTGTAGATTGTGGCTACTCGACTTTTATATGAGTAGTATCTGAAAATATGTGTTTACAAGCAGTATGATAGGTTCCTCAGAGACTCTCAATTGGATCCAAAATATCATAAATCATTAGCATTATCAAGGTCTATCCTAGAACAGAAGGATCTGATCACAAATGTTATGAATACCTTTATGATTGATGAAAATGGGTATACTATTAAAAATCAAGGGTTTCCACATAAAGACTTCTTGCTTCTGTTCAAATTAAACCTTCCCTAATCTGGGCTGGCTGACATTTAAGGGTGTCATTCTAAAGGCTAATCTCAAAACATATTTGAGATTTGCCCACTGTAGAAGATCACATGCTACAGATAATGACTGAGTTAGAGGCCAAAGAGCCCCATCATACACTTTGTCAAAATGGCTCCACAAGTGTGTAATGAACTGGAGCGGAGGTTGACCCCAGTGCTTCAGAGGGAGGACTTGGCTCCAGTACTCCATCTTAGCCATCACACTGCAGCACCTTGGGACTGGAGAGATCTACACTTCCACCCAGTTTAGCTTTCAGGTGGGCAATAGGACTATTAACAGATTTGTCTCAGAAGTCTGTGACACGATCATCAGGGGGTGCAGAGACGAAACCAAGCATTATTCTAGTTTGACATAGGGGGTCATTCTTTGAACCGAGATGGGCTTGAGTAACAGTTTGATTTCAGAGACAGGACAAAGAGGAAAATAGGGTCAGGATAGGATTTAAAATTAAATATAGAGTGGGGGACCACATTACGGATACAAAAAAAATTAATGTTAGATAACAGTTTTGCCACTTTGAATTTGTGATGAAGTAGATAAAGTCACATTTTATCACACTCTTCTATAATGTATGGATGTAAATAACAGATTTTAGAGTGATCTTGAAAGGTCAGTGTAAAACCAAGGCTTTATGCAATATTTAACCTGGGGATCAGCAAATGTGGTCATTTATTTTTGTTTATTTATTTAGTGTTTGACATCAAGCCTAGTACCTTATTGGTTATATTGTGACGGGTAGTTGGAAGGTCAGAGGAGCCCAGTACAAACTCTTGGTCAAGGTACTGTTCTGTAAACTGCTAACCAACAGCAAGCAACTGCCACCTTTCCCATATGAGGACAGACCAGGAATTGAACTCTGATCTCAGAAGTGGGAGGCACATTTGTTACCACTGTGTCACCATGGTCCCCAAATTTTGCTTTGATGGCTAACAAATAACTTTAGAAGGAGTAAGCTGTGTATTTGTTTGAAACTAAACACTCTAGGAATGCAATAATACTGAAAGTAGTAACTGTATTCGGAAGCACAGGGAGATATAAAAGGCCAGAAACAGTCTGAACATGTTATCATAGGCTTTAGTCTGAATAACGGATGTCTTGAAACCCAGCAAGTGCAGCCAGTTGAGGGGATATGGAGGCCCAGGGAGATGCAAAAGGCCAGAAACAGTCTGAAAATCTTGTCATTGGTGATGGGCTAAAGGACTCGTGTATTGGCAAAACTTTATCAGTAAGTGTAGCCAAGTGAGGGGATTTAGTTGTAATCAAATACACAACTTAGGCGAGGGAGCCATAGTTATCTGTGCTTTGAGCATGTCATTTTTCCCACAAAATATGACTACCAACAGCTTTATGAATGGCTTTTCTGTATCTAGGCCACTGGGTCATATTTTTTTGTCAGGTTGGTTTGGATGTGAGCTGACAGATGCAAGATGTCAAATAAAGGGTCAGGGATTCATCATCCAATAGCGCACTGGTTCCACCCCTGCTTGCACATGACTGTAAGTTGGCTTGCTCCTAGTTAACCTGCTCCATTTTAATAGAAGGCCACTCAGGCCTACATTGTGAGAGTTTTTGAAAATGTCATCTCCATGGCGGCTATGCTAATGTAAAGAATGTCTGGGTTTTTGGTTTGGTGTTGGTAGTGTAATTTTGGACTGGTTCAAGTCTTATTGCTCTGTATGAATTTGAAACTACATCTCTAAGTTTTAAATAGTTAGCAATACAGTAAATTAAATGTAGAAGATTACTATATGTATGATTTTGGTCTGCATAAGTGAAACGGTTCACAGAATTTTGCAAATCCCATGACAGGTTAACTGAAAATGTTCCTTTTACAAATCATGAAAATAAATATTTTATAGTTGAAATGGTAGCTTACACAATGGTACAGGTGAGCAGTGAATAGGGTAAAAGTGTAATTTGACCACATATTATTAAGTTACCTGTAAAAATTTAAATAACTTCAAAATTGGAGTTTAGTTCTGTTGCAAAAAGTTGGGGGCAAAGAGATATCCCCGCACCCTCCCCCCAATTTTATGGTTGCAGGGGCGGCTGATCCCGGTGCCCCTCCCCAGTTCCTATGCCCAGGATTAGACATTTTGAAGCTGTGCTGAGGCATTAAAATTTAATCTTTGTGGCAGAATGCCAAGGTTATACACCAAGCTTATATAAAGAACCTCAAAGTAACATTGTAAAATTTATTTTAAATGCTAAACATTAAGCACATGAAACTGAAGTTATCCAACCTATTACAGAGTTCAGGCTAGACAATGAAAGATATGGGGATTGCTGATGATTTGTCATCTGTAAATAACAATTCTTAATAATAAGCACAGAAATCTAATCTAATCTACTGCTTTGCAGGCGCAATATCTTCCCCACTGAGGGGAACTCATTGCGCTAGTTAACAAAAATCATTTCTTATAAGGAGAGTCGAGGGGCATTCAAGGTCAGGGTACCAAATTTGTGGGTGAGACCGAGAGGGAAGGAGACAATCAATTATGATATACAATGATGGGAAAGAGTCAAACACCACAGAATGTTAGGAAGTTATTTATACCAAGGTATCTCGGTGTAAAGTTTGGGTTTAAGCTTCTTTCCTAAATGTGGCAACAGAGGGGTATGTTTGATTCCAATTAGAAAGAGCATTTCAAACAGTAGACACAGCAAAAGCAAAGCTATAACGAAAGTCTTTGACAGACTTTTCAGCAGATGAATGAAACTTTGGTACAGCAACAAATTTATCAATATTATGAACTTCGTCTGGTATAATAAAAACTACTATAACAACTAAATACTAGGGAAAAGATTGGAGAAACTTTTGAAACAAGTGGTGATGTTTTAAGTATTGAGCGTTATTCTACATGTTGTATACAATAAGGATTTCCTTCATCTTTCTTGTAAATTTTTCATAGATCTTGATTGGTAAACCTTTGCTAGAACATGTAGTGATGAAATGAATTTTCTGATAAATACAGTGTAATGGTATGATAATAAAATCGATTACATACAACACTGAAACATTCCGACATTTTATAATTTGTAGAACACATATAAGTTTCAATATCCTAACACAAACCGTTATCATTTACCTTCCTTCTCTTTGAACAATTATTTATATTTTTTATTTCTTTTGAATTGATAAAGTATACATGAATGACCTTTTGATATCTATTTTCATTTTAGTTTACATCTTTTACAAAAAATATTTTGAAAAATATTTTACCTTTGAATGTTCACTTTGTGGATACAGTTAACCCTATTCATACTGTGTGGGGTCTTTTGTGACCCCGCACACTAAAAATGCTTGATAAAATTTTAATATGTTCAATTTTCTTTATGATATTTCATGAATTTGTTACCCTTTTATTAATTTTTTACAAACCAAGACAAACAAATTCATGTATGAGATGTGCACAAAAATATGGTAATTACTCCTAGGGTCATAAATGACCCCGCTGAAATAGAACATTTCACACAAACTACTGTCTGATAAAATATAATAATGATAATAATAATAGAATAAAATATAATAATAAAATATAATAGAAATTTAATTTTCTCTTTCCAAATTGAAATGTGGCTAAAATACAATTAATAGCTAGCAATGTAGAAGCTAGGAAAGTTATGATGAAAGGTGGGCTGGGCATATGGGGGCCAAATGGATATGGGTAGGGAAAAAGTATTTTGTCAGTGCCATAGAAGTTTTATCCTAACATTCCTGTGCCCTATGAAAATAATTAAAAAAAGCAGTACCATTTGGATAAGCTTTATTATTTGAATTTTGCTGCTATAGAATCAAAGAGAAGTGAAAACAGTCATATTGACATTATCCTCCACTACTTTAGCAATACCTCAAGTGATATACAGATAAAGAAATCTTGAGGTAAAGGTACAAGTAAAACAGGCTATAAAATGGTGTAGAAAAGATATTCTAGGTTAAAACAGGGATGCAGCCTGTGGGTGCAGACAAGAGAAATGTCAAGGTAGACATTCTCAAAGCAGTTATCATTTAATCTGTTGTGGATCTAACAGGGTAGTCAGCTGTTGATGTTCAGCTGCAGCAATCCACTATGTCCTAAATTGATTACATGAGTTCTCCATAATGTGTAAAATGATACATGATAGTAAATCCATGCTTTTTCTTTTGCCATTCAACAAATGAGTTTTTAAAAGTAAATTCACCATTTTAATGTGTTATTTAAATAACAACTGGTCTTAGCATGGTTATATTTTCATGCATACTGTATTGCAGTCAAGTAAATGATTATTCTTAACACAGTTACTTTCATTTACCAGTAAGTGTAGAAAAAGATGTAATTAATGTAAAGAAGCCTTTGTCACTTTTGTAACCTCAAGAACATATAAATTATCACCTAAGTATATGCATACATAATTACCAATGTTACTGCAAAAATCTATTTTGGATTGTTCTGATAATTCATCATTAATAGCAGATTAATACATGTAAAAAGTCTTATTTCATATTGAATAACTTTAATATCTTTCACACAATAGATGTATTACTCAAAAATTTAACTTTTATTGGTAAATCCTCTAAAAAGCATGGGGTCATTTATGACCCCACACAGTATGAATAGGTTGTAAAATATGTCAGTATGAATAGGGTTAAATACATTGAACTTACAGCGGCACCTACAGCAGTCAAGTACTTGCAACAACTAATGTCACCACTTAATTTTAACTTTTAATCTTTTTAAAGTAACAAATTTGGTTCAAACAAGTACTACTATTATTATTACTTGTGGCAACACATTTATTTTGGTTCCTTCCAAAGATATTTCTTACGAACAGAGGAACATTTGATATTTTCTATGTGAAAAATAAGTTCACCTTCCTTAGTTTTTGCCTTTTATAACAAATTTATTTTCAACAAGGTTTTTACATTAGATTTTGCATTATTTATATCTAGAAGTTTTTATTATATACATGATCTAACCTTTGTTTCTCATTTACACAGCATAGTAAAATTGCCCGTTTGTATGAAAGTCAATAAATAAATACAATTCTGTTATTTTTATGATGGTATACATTAACATCTTTAAAATCTGGAAATGTTTTCTTTAGATGTGAAGCTCTTTTGCAATGTTTTAACACTGAAGGAGGACTGAAAGGTAATTTATGATTGATACATGACATAAACATTTTTAGAATATACCCTGTATACAGAACCAGTTATACCATAGCCTGGCAAATAAAACTGTACAAAAGTATAAAAAAACCAACAAGATACACTCAGAGAGAACAATTTCTCTCTTTTTTGGTGGTGGGGGAATTCATTTGGGTTTAACCTAGGGTGGGAGATTACCCGCAATTGAGGTACCCGCAAGTATGAGATATGCTGGATATATCATGTTGTTTTAACGTTTAGTAGTACAGTTTTTACCCATTTCTTTACAGGAAATACTTTAAACAGTGAAAAATTTTTTTAAAAAGTTAAAAATGAAATGTAAAAATAATCAGAAAAAAAGACTCTTTGTAAACAAACCTAGTCTGTAAATATTTATTTTCCTTATACTTCAAGCAACATACACATTTTTAAGTTATGTCATCTCCACAAACAATAAGAAACAAATTTAACAGAGAAACTTCCAGATTTGGCTCTAAATTGTGAATGATCGGTGAATATAAAATCTTCATTTTTAACTTGCAATTTCTCTGTCATTTCTGTATGGAGTTGTATACAATAAAACAAGCAAAACGCGCTGTAAAAATACCTGTCTAATGATAAAAATAACATATTTGTATTTTATATAGTTTCCGAAATATTAAGAAAAGTCGGCACTTACATTAATCATGAGGTGTAATGGAAACAAGGAAACTATTGACGTGATCAGTAGTTTGCATACATCACAAGAGCCTTCAATTCTGATTAAACAAAAACTTGCAAAGAAGAAATCTGGAGGCGATACTGATTTATGGGAAGCAGATTTCTCTGTCAGTTCCTAGAGGCCCAGTGATTAATATGAACACAGTGACCTTGAAGGTCAAGTTGAAAAAGGCATTGCGGATAATATGTATTTATTTCACATCAAGTACTATACTATGATTATGTACAAGCCAAACAGGCTTTAATGAAAGGCATAGGGTCACCTTAACTAGCACAGATTTGGTGACCTTAACATAAAGACAGTAAAATGGTTGAATGTGGAAGATAGAAGTATAAGAATGCATTATATAAAGTGACTCTATACCCTGTTAACTTAAGTGAATACATAATGAAATTTTAGCATAAAGTTCAATTAATTTAAAATATTTGTAAAGAAATCAGCCAAACCCCAACAGTATAGAGTAGTGCACTGTATCAAGTAGACGACAGTTTGGTTCTAAATATTTCGGCAACCTGTTCCCCAGCATTGGTGGCGTCAGTAATATATCTCCACACACAATCCCTCGTCCAGGTGCCATGCTTCTGGATATTTTGCAACGCTACATTGTTGTTAAAAAGCAAAGATGGCACCTGAATGCTGGAAGGTGTGTAGTATGTAACTAGAATGAGCCAGATCCTACCTATCGAGAATTAAGGAAAAATGTCTTCTCACCCTACTGTTGGTAAGAGGAACCCAATTTCCAGCATTTTTTACTTGAAATAGTGGGAGATTTGCGCCTCTAGGAGTAAGACATAGGAGGTTGGATATGGCACTCACTGGACACAGTTTTGATCTGGTTATAGCTGGTATCGTAATCAATTTCATCTGGTTATTATACTGCATAGTTTTACTCCATTTAACAATGATAACTACTTTATCATGCTGAAATATAACATCCTCCCTTGCCAGATGTTTAAGTGGGGAAAATGTTGCAACAACATATGGTACTAAGTTCGAGATACATAAAACTGAATACAAAGCATTAAAAATTTGCGTTATATATGTACAATCACAGTGTTCTACTATTTGTGAGAGCATTGAGATATCAATGATTTTTTTATACTAATTGTAAGACCTAGTTTCTGCAGCAAGACTTGTAATCTATCATATATTTTGGTTATTTTTGACGGCAAAGAGACACACAGTATAATTCCAGACTTGGTGATCCTCTTGGCTCATAATATACCGTATTCCATCAGACAAATGCTGAAAGATAGAAGACCCATGTTTGAACCCAAATGACAGGAATTGGTCCAGGAAGTAGCCCTCCCAATGAAAATCTAACAGATCTAAGTCCCCTGGGTCTATAGGTACATGTCTGAACATTCAACTGATACCAATTTTGAATATTTGACAACCTTTACCCAATTTGAGAACTTCATCAGTTATATTATAAATGGAAGGGTAAGTGAGTACAAACTCGGTATTCAGATAATTATCCGAAGCAACCCCAGAATTGACAGACTGAACTATGGGCCAGCTAAGGTCAATAATGACCCTCCTATGTTCAGAACTGGACTTATCTCGAGTCATAAATGGGCTTACATGAAGATTTTTGATTGGATCTATAAAGGGGTCAACTATGGCACCATATTCGACTTCTTCTTTCAGATAATGTAATACATGGTCAGAGTATTGCTTTGCACTATTATGATTAGCTAAATAATGACAGATAGTACTATCTCTTTTAAAACCAAGAGGGGAGCCATATTTAACAAGTAATGGCAACTGACAATCTCAATAATTAGCCAGATAACTACCCCATTTTCCAGCATTTAATTTGATTGTACAGGGACTTGAAGTCCCACAAAGTTATGCCTACCGTCTTCCCTCAATTTTCTATGCAATTCCACTATGTTCTGACATATATTGTTTTCATTTCTGCCATATTTCTGCCACAGCTTTGCAACCCATAAATGGGAATAAAGACAAATAATGGGGTATTTCGTTGAATGCACTTTTTATTAGAACTGTTTTTTTTAGCCATACATATTATTTCTGATTTTAATGTTGTCTCCAGTTCCAAACAATACTTATCAGTCTGAGTATGACAATTGTCAAAAACGTAACTTTATAACCACCCCTTTATCGTTAAACAACTGTTTGCAACTGTGGCTATACGGGTGTTCCGGTTACATTGTTTATCAGTTTGATCAGCATTCTTATCCATTTGAGAACTTTTGATGACAGATTGACATTCTGATATATTGACAGGTGATTTTTTAACAAAATCAGAAAGTTGCTTATCTAATTTGCTATAAATTTCATCACTTTCACCACCCATTTACTGTATCAAAATCTAGAGAATCGCCTTCATCTTCAGAATTTTTTTGTCAACACACAATACTGCAAAACGATTAATATGTGTAATATCAACACAATCTTGTTCACTGGTGTTTACATTATTGTTATTAGAGGGGATTTTGATAACGTCAGAGTGCAAAGTACTGGGAGAGGTACTCCTGACAACATATATACTGACAACATATATACTGACAACTTTTTGACATGCAACTGATTAAATAAATCTTTTTCTACAAATTCGTGAAATGGACAAATCCATATATATTTTGTTATCCATTTCATGAAATGGACAAAGTCATGTATAAAAGTTAAATTTTCGTTCATGGCCAATTTTTTATTTAAGTTATCCAGTTTATTCTGCTATAATAATGATATGTATATGTAATATCTTACACTAAGTTAGTTAATAGTTAAATAGTTATAAATATTTGAAATAAATTGGAAATAAAAGTGTCAATTATGTAAAGCAAACTTTTAATGGGAATCACTATTTAAATAATTATCACACTTATACTTTAAAAAATGTGTTGGTACCTGGTATATTATTTTTTAACTTTTGCTTGAAAGAAATATGATAGAACTTTGCCTCTTTTGTGCACTAATCTTGTTTAAAAGGCTTTCCTTTGATAGCTAGATCTGAGAAATTGTAGCCTACCCTTTGAAGATAAGGTCTAAGAGTTATCAAAAGTAACTGTCAATTTAAAAAGTTTGAAGCCATCCCAAAGGTTACAAAAAGAAATGGGCTAATTACAATTAATCCATCTTACTAGTGGTGAGGCTTTCTTTTGGTGAGATCTGAGGATTATAGCCAACCTTTTGAGGATTAGATCTAAGGGTTAATTCACATAACTGTCAGTTTAAAAGGTTGAAGCCATACCTTTGATATGTTGAAGCCATACCTTTGATTATATGTTCTGAGGATTATTGTAAATAACTGTCCATTCAACACTTGAAAGCCAGTTTTAGTCTTTTAGATGTTAAGCTTTTTACAAAAAGTCCAATTAACAAAGTGCAATTATGTCCAGTTATTTCACTATAAATATACCTGAACACCACAAATTATTATCACTTTTTGGAAAACTACTGGCAGTGCTGTAAATAGATTTTGCATTATTTTAGTATTACATACCAGGAAATATGGATGAAGCAATAGGAAATTGTGCATCTCTTTGGACCTTGGACTATGAGCAAAAAGTAATAAATGTTTTAAAGGCAGGGAAAGGTGGAAAAAGTCTTTCCTGGGACAGCTATCATATTTTGAAAACCTACAAGTTGGTTACATTAGAAGGTGTGGATAAAATTGTGGATTAGCCCTAGAGGACAATGTTGCTGTTCCAGTTTCCCAGTTTGACAGGTGCAAAGGTGACCCTCCAAACCTTATTGGGGCTGTTCTGAGAAGAAATCCCAATGGTTATACAATTGGGACCAGAGCTGGCATAATCAGAGGTACTTTAGCAAGGAATCAAATCGAGTTTGTAAAATTTTCTGGCCTTAAGGCAGAAGATGTAGCAGCAGAACACTACACAGTTTGTGAACTGGTCTGAAAACAAAGTATATGTGGAGCCCAAGGAAATGTCCGATGTCACTGCCGCACCAACTGCTTGACAAAAAGATGTTCATGTCTGAAGAAAGGTCTTCGATGCAACAGTGCCTGTCACAGTCATAAATCTTGTGATAATGTGGACAAGTAAATAACATTTGCAATAAGTAATGTAAATAAACTACCAATGTGGTTTACTGTTAAAAGCTCTTAAAGTTATAAAAACTTATAGTTTAGTCCCACCTAGATGCTATCTTCAATACTTGTAAATACATGTACAAATATTAACAAATACGTAACTAATATTGTTAGTTTTTATTTGGGGTTTTACGTCGCTTTCAACACTGTACAGGTCATATCACGACGGGTAGTTGGAAGGGCAGAGGAAACCAGTGCATAGAGTTCGCTAGGGTTCTGTACTGTAAACTGCCGACCAACAGCAAGCAACTACCAGCTTTCCCACATAAGGCCTTGACAGGGATCGAACCCCGGCCTCAGAGGTGGGAGGCAAGAGTGTTACCACTCTGCCACCGTGGCCCCGGAACTAATATTGTTAGAGAAAATGTTAAAGGAATTATAATAAAATGCACATCACCAGTATACTTTAGGTAGAAGTACAACCTTTGATCCATTGATGTATTCCAATACTATGTTTCAATAAAAATGCAAAAAAAAAAGTTTTTTTACTGTGAATGAGAGTAAAAATTTCGTACATTTAGTTGTCCATTTCATGAAATGGACAGTGGATTTTTTATCCGTTTCACGAAATGGACAAATATTTTGTCTATTTCACGAAATAGACAGTTGGGTTGTCCATTTCATAAAATGGACAATTTGCTTGTCCATTTCACGAAATGGACAATTTCACACCTGGGTGGTAACATATACATATCTCGTACTATGTACAGCCCTACTTAATTCATCTAGTTTCTTGTACTATTCTTTTGAGTACAGTTCTTTCACATATGGGTTCAATCACAATTTTCACAAACATGTTTGAAAAAAAATACCAGCACTTTTGTGGTAGGAGGGATATTTACAGTCCCCGTCCTGGAAGAACCGACAGTTGACACCATTTTTAGTGCCAGTATTTTTTTTTATTTTTTAACAAAGTACATGTAGCAGAAGACTGACTTTGACTAATGTGTCTGTGCATGTGCCCTATGTAACCGGTCAATTTCCGACCATGTCACTCTATCTGCCTCCATGTTAGTAAGTAAAATGCCATGGGCACCCTTAGGTGAGTCCCAAGAAAAGTCTGAGGCATCCTCCATTAGGTTGCCTAAATAATCAAGCATAAGATCCCTATTGCCAGCAGACTTTTCTTCCTGGATACACCTAGCGAATCCAGATACCCACTGTGTGATTGTAAGATCATCATAAGTTGGGCATGTTTTATGGGCACCAGTCAAAATAAAATTTTTGGGGCAATCAATCAATTTTTGGATAGTAATATCCCCAGGGCCACCCCGTGGGGACTTAATCCTACCTTGTGTAGGCATTTCATTGACATTCTTAAGTTCTGCCAACCGTCTTTTGACATGAGTCTGAAAAGACTCATTATTTCTAAAAAATGCTAATGAGGGGACCACACTCTGAGCCATATTTTCATCAGAATCGTAACCTGTAACTTGTCCAGCAGTACCCTGGGAAGTAGCCGGAATGTCTGTGGCTTGTGCGTTACCCTTTTCGAGTGCTGCCTCCGTACATTACACCTTCTTGTCCATACAATCCATTTTTTCAACCAACTGACCCAATTGCCTTAATATTTCATCGGTACCTGTAATTTCGTTATGGGAAGAGGGGGCAACGACCTCGGAATCACTATAAAAGGACTCACTTGCCTTCAGGTGACATTTTTCCCCACTGGTCAGGCACGTTGTGTTAAGCAACTCATACAATGAAACACTTTTGGCATGATTTGAATTGAATTGAGCAATAAAAATAAAATTAAATTAAAAACACTAAAATGAAAAACAAAAATAAGATAAAATTGTTAGCTCAGTTCAAAAACATCTGAATCCTTCAAATTTCAAACGAATGTGTCGCCAATATTCAACAAAGGCTGGCTTTTATAGGGAAAACCAGTGAAGCATAACACCCACAATGCAAAGAATTAGTCTGGGCCCGGAACTGAAGGAGATGCCCACTCTGTGGTCATCCCCCCAATGTGCCCAATTGAAAATTTAAAAAGCTCTCTTACTCAAATTTAACATAATTTGGAGGTGGTGCATATCTGGAATGACCTCCCTCAAGATGTTCGCAGTGCAACACCAGTTGCCTCCTTCAGGAAGAAGCTTAAAACATACCTGTTTGCAAAAGCCTACCCACCATAGCCTCCCTGTCACATCTGTGTCTCCTTGGTACGACCTGGCTATGTACCTTGATTAAGCGCTATAAAAGTCCACATTAGATTAGATTGCATATATAAGCACTGTGTCTGTGCATTATTTAATCTAAGCTTTATATATATATGTGTATTAACATCATAATCTAAATCATGTTAAAAATATTTTTCTGTTTAAATACTGTAATCTTTTTTTTCAATTATTCAAATTTTATTCTGTACTTTAAATCGCTATGGTTTTCCATCTGCTTTTCATAAATGTTATCAAAGTCTTCATTTTGTTTAACAGAAAAGTGTGCCTTCCAACTGTCTATTTTACCTGAAAATAGGTTAAAGAAAAACATGTCCTTATTCCAGATTATGTTTTTCTGTGACTAAGATATGACATTATTACCTTTGTCATTTTAATTTCTGAAGCTTGAATGTGTTTGTGATTGTGTGGAAATATAAGGTGAATCATACAGTTAAATTAAACTATAGCTCAAAGGTATCTTAAAGCTTATTGTTTACATACCTTTCCAAACAAATCCAGCATTTTCCTCCTTCCAATACCCTTTTAAAATGGATGTCATTCTTTCTTGTTCAACTATTTTCATATTCTCCAAACTTGTTAACCTGACCACTTCCTCGAAGAATTCTTTGCTTTGATTATACCCAAGAAAAGATGAAATCTGCTGTATACTTTGCAAAGGATCCTGTAACATAACAATTTGATTTTTGAAAACAATGATCAGTTCAAAAGTTCAATGTTCAACGATTATTCAATATTAGACATAACACAATATTTAAAATTCATCAATCATTGTTTTTGATAACATTCTAAAAATGTGCACATTTTGTATAGGGATCGACACTGCAATTTGACTAAATTGAACTGCGCGTAACCCGTAACTTTGTCATACTAATTTTTTTTGATGTTTGAGCTTACCTTTACCAATTCTTCAAAGAAGACAAAAAGCACATTTGGCCTCTTCTTTAACATGGCCCAGTATTCAGTAACATGGTCAAACCAAGTCCCTAAGCAGGTGTCTTAAATGGATGCACAATTAATGACATTAATTATTATACTGATATCTGAGTGAAGCACGTGTAAACTTCTTTATGCTGCACATGTATTTTCACTACTTGAAACACTTATAAACTGAAAAATTAAATTAGGAATATTTTACATATCTTGTGCAGAAATTTTCACATAAAATTTTAGTGCTATTGAACGATAGTTTTCAATTAAGGTAAAATAGGCTTATAGAATACAAAAAAAAAACAAAAAAAACTTTTCGATTCAATATTTATTATGACTGATTAATGATTTATGCTATTTTTTGTGTTTTTATATCCACGAGGTTATAGTAAATATGATCGTTTACAGATCTACAATGGAATGCTATAAAAACAGCTGTTAATTTGTCATTGACATACAATTACAATTAAAACAGTCATTAAAGTAAGTGCAATGTATTTTATCACAAGTTTTCAATACATCCGTGTATTTTATACATCTCACTTTCATATATAACAACAATTGAAGTTTATCAAACAAAATGTAATAATTTACGTCACGCCCAGTACCTTATCAGTTGTATTGAAATGTGTAGTTAAAAGAGCAGAGAACCCAATAAATACAGTTGGTCAAGGAACTACCATATTTTCCACAAGAAGTCAAACCAGGATTCGAACTCTGATCTCAGAGCTGGGAGGCGAGTGTGTTACCAGTGTGCTACTGTGGCCTCTTTTTAAAGAAGAGAAAGACAACTTTTTAATATGCCCTGAATTAAATTAGTATTATCCACATTTGTTTCATTGTACACTGGTCAATAAAAGGAGCCTGGATAATAAGAAACAAATTTTATTTAAGGTTGTCCACCAAAGCAATACAGTGCTGCAGTCTATAAAACAAGATCCACTTTTATCTGTCAAAAGGAAAAGCTTCCGCTGTGGTACAGTTTGATCGGTCAGTCATGTTCACACCATTGAGCATTCTACACTTTTAGTTGTTCACAGTCATGGTGTGGTGTTGGTAGCATTGTATATGGATGACTTAAGCCCTACCTCACTGATCATATTCAATGTATTAAAATTGGTTGGAGCCTTTTAGAACTCAGGACATTTTGGACAATGTCCCTCAAAGTTCAGTCCTGGGTCCCATATTATTTATATTATATACTCCTCTCAGTTAGGTCACTGGTAGACACCCTTTTACAAAGTTTCACTTTTATGCTGATAACTCTCAGCTCTTCATTCATCTCACCCATAACAATATGACCCAGTCATTTGAATTTTAAATAGTTCTATCTGTTCTTGAGTCAACAAAGCATTTTTGGATATAGTTTTGTGTATGATACTATCAAGGTATGGGATGAGTTGCTGGATACCATTTGCTCTGCAACATTTCTTCTTCATCCTTTAGGAAGAAACTAAGAATCTATCACTTTACAAAAAGCCAACCCACCCTAGGTTCATTGTATCCTTCTGATTGTCTCTGTGGTGTGGACTCCCCTTTAAAAGACTCTGGACAATAAATTTTTGCACTTTTTCTTTCCTGGTTGCTGTGCCTTAGAGACTTCTTTTGACAGAGATTAAGTGCTATGAAAGGTTTATCTGAAATTAGTATGGATTTCTATATACAACAGAATTTATGTCATAACTCACACACTTAATAGTGGTATCATACTGCCTCCGGTGATTATTAGGAGTGGGCTTACATGGGTCTCCAAGAAAAACAGGTAAAAATCCAGCAAAGGTAGAGTCATATTCAGTGACTTTCAATCTTCTTCTTTGAGAAAAAAGTGAGGCTGCAACTGACTTGGGATTGCGGACCAAGTAGATGATTTTTTGCTAGAAAGTGTAAAGCAAAACAAATTTTAAATAATTTCAAAACAAAAAGTAATAATTCAATTTGGAATTTGTTCCTTAGTTGATGTATCTCTGTTTTGAAAATTTTTCTTCTCCTGGTTTGGAGATCTTTTTAACACACAAAATTCTTCGCAATGTCTCTTCAGAATAGCAATAATATATCATCATCTTTATCTTCATAACTTGTGGAAAACCATTATGGTAAAACAATTATAAAAATAGCATCAGAGATGCTCGTACCCCACAGCCTAGAGAAATATTTTTAACACCATGAGATATAGAAGTACTGTATCAGTACAAAGTTTGGGATACTTTCAGAGCAAAGTCAGTTATATAAAGGTCCAAACAATGTTTAAATAGAGAAAATACTGTCTGAGACAAAGATAATGCATGTACTTTATCTACATCTGGCATGGCCGAGTTATGGTTTAGATGTTTTGAATATTACCATGCATACAGAAGTGGTAATACATTCAATGAATGCTTATGTGTGGTGTTGGAGCAAAATTTGTGACTCACTTGATGAAATACCATATGTTAAAATGGAAAATTGTAAAAGTAAAACTCTTAATGAATTCTAATATGATTTTAACAGTGCTTAATTTGCATCAAAAGACAGACCCAAAGGTGCAACAAGATTTTAAAGATCAAGGTCACTATGACAAGGTCAAAGGTCAAATCAAGGTCACACCATGACGTTGCACACCTACACCCCCTAACCAATGTCCCTAGTAAGTATCAACTTCCTACATCTCACGGTTTCTGAGATATAGCCCAGACAAGATTTTATAGCTCAAGGTCACTACGGCAAGGTCAAAGGTCAAATCAAGGTCAGACCATGACGTTGCACACTTACACCTCCTAACCAATGTCCCTACCAAGTATCAACTTCCTACACCTTACGGTTTCGGAGATATAACCCAGACAAGATTTTATAGGTCAAGGTCACTATAGCAAGGTCAAATCAAGGTCAGACCATGACGTTGCACACCTACACCCCAACCAATGTCCCTACCAAGTATCAACTTCTTACACCTTACGGTTTCTGAGATACAGCCTGACAAACTTTTTCCCGCCGCCTGCCCGCCCATCCGGACACCATGGGTGAAAAAAATACCCCGACAGCCCTTTAGGGCTGTGGGGTAAAAACTGATGTGATAATAACGTACTTTTCCAAGAACATCTTTTGGCATCAAGTCATATTTAAGATGTGTAGGAAAGACTGTTGGAACTGCTTCACTTTCTGTTCTTTTGAACGATTTCTTTACCTCAATGAGTCTTTCCATAAACGTAACTTTTGCAGGCTCCAGTTTACCACTGGTTAATATGCTAAGAATCTCATATACCCAGTTTGTACCTTCAAAAATATATTGTACATCATATCACTGATGATAGTGTTATATTCCCTTGTAAAATTATGTAAGCCAGTTTTGCTTTAATTTTTTATGTATGTTTAAGTTTTCATCAATTAACTGTGCATAGTAAACAAAACATAATTTGGTAGATATTCACAGAAATTAGATATTATAATATTTACTCTGTGTTGAGATTTGCCCTCATAATCTTTATTCGAATGACTTGAACCAAGCAATTTCAGTCTTGCTAGTGTTTGTAGTTAAAAATACTTTTTTATGAAATATTTCGGTGATCTATCACGCGATAAACAATAATAACATTACAAACTTTATATTTTCTTTAAATGTACAAGTTTAAACATGTTTTTTATTTCTCGGAGTATTATGGGGGATAGTGCTTGGGCATGACCCTTATCAGTGCTAGGTGCATCAATCATTCTTGTCCCAATGGTCAAATAATCTGATTGGGTGATCCAATTAATTGAACCAACTCATCCCCATTTGTTTGGATTTGGGGCCTTTTAGGCCATTGCTTATGTGGACATAACAGCTACTGGATGAACGCCAGTCATCAGACAATCATCAGACATCTGACAAGTCACCCAGTGATTTGCACAGGTCCCAGGAATGGATGTGCTTTGTTTCATGCGCGTTTTGCTCTGGATTCAGGAGCTTTTGTGAAGAGAAGAGTTTTGAATTTGAATTTTATTGCTTTGTTCTATATTTTAACTCACTTTAATCCCGTTTAAAATGTAATTATTGTAATAACTATTGCATATTTTATATAGCACTCATGTTTACATGAAGAGTGCAATTTAGATCATTAATTATATTTTCAGTATGTGTACCTCATACCCTCATATAGGTCTGTATGTAACAAAGCCCTCGGGTCGGGCTGTGTATTGTTTTACAGAAACAGTGACTTTTAAATATGAAATAATTCAAAGTGTCAGCGTACTATTGACACAATGGACCTCAAAACGTATCAGTGTGACAATTGTGGTGGATTGCCTAAGAGGCCAATTAATAAATCCTGCTGACGTTAATACCACAAAGAGTGACATTAATAGCCATATCGATTTCATACAGATATAGAAGCCTATCTGAGTGAAGAAAGAAAGCATAATGCCATTATTGGTCCATTTAAAGACTCATCTATAGACCCATGTAATATCCACATATCCCCCTTTATGATCAGGGAAAAACCAGGATCCATCAATAGGCAACGGAAAGTAGATTTGAGCTTTCACAAAGGTCAAGCTGTCAACTCAAATATATCAAAATATATTTATTTAGACACTCCTTTTGTTTTGACCTTACCATTTTCACATTACATCACAAATAATGTCAAGTAGTTGGGTAAGGGATCTTATATAAAGTTGACATCAACTGCAACATGTAAGTAAAGCTATATGTCATATAATGACATCACAAGGTTGTAACGTCATAAACTATGTTGATGACTATGTTGATGACATCATTGGCTTTGCAACACACATTTTGATCACTTAAATACATTACTTAAAGACATAGGATTTGATTCAGCACCAAGAAGCTCGTTGCCCTAAAAACCAAGGTATCATATACAGGCGTACATGTGGATGCAGAAACTTTTATGGTAGCTATTCATCAAAAAAAATTACAAAAATTTTTAGAAATATGTAAGATATGGCAAAATAAATCACACTGCGCTAAGAATGAACTCTAATCTCTGATAGGGACCCTGTTATACATAAGTAAATAAGTAAAGCATTCTAGAAGCTTTCTTAACCAAATGTTGGAAGTCTTGCGTCAAAACTATGATGCCCAACAAGTAGTATTGACCACTGACTTTTTCCAAGTTTTCTACCCACATTCAATGGCAAAGTTTTCTTTGACCACAGGTCAATCAAATGAGAAATGGAATTGGGCACATGTCTCCAGGGTCTAGGGGGTAGATACAACCACCAAATATGTGCAATTCAAATACCCTAGGGGTATCTAGACATGAATATAGCACATCTGTAAATGCTAAAGATATTAGTGGTAGTTGAGGTATGGCAAAGGGTAGGGGCAGGCAAAAGATTCCTTACTAGTTGCGACAACCAGGCTGTTGTTCCAGTATCAAATTCAGGCAGAACAAGAGATTTAACACTAGCTGCCATTGCTAGAAACATCTTCATTGAAGTAGCCAAATTTGATATGGACTTATAAGTAACACACATACAAGGTAAAAATAACAAAATCGTTGATTTGCTGTCAAGAAGGCACATCTCATATAATCCCAGAAAAGCAACTAAACAAACTGCCGCCAAAACAAAAATTGCTCAATTTTTATCCCCTCATTCTAAATATAGAGAGCTTCATATAATATCTAGGTATCTCCCCATGGGCACAAGAATTATCAGATAATACAAGGGTATAAGTTGGCTTATACAAGGAAATTCGTGATATTTATGGCTTATCTTATAGAGTCAAAGATAAGATATATATAGAGTCAAAATAAATAAGGTTATTGACGTGTGATTCTGTGATTCAATGTTTATGGGCCAACTCTACAAAGCATCATATTAACTTGTTTTTTTTCTTCATTTCTACGAATTTCCAACCTTGTACCACACACCTTAACCTATTATGATCCACTTGAGCGTTTGTCAAGAGCAGATATCATTTCTGGATACTCAGGTCTCTACATAATAATAAAATGGTCTAAAACCATGGAATGAAGGGACACAGTGAAGGTGATTAATATACCAAAACTGCCTGCATTCCCCCTCTGGGGTTTTACATTGCTTTCAACACTGCACAGGTCATATCACGACGGGTAGTTGGAAGGGCAGAGGAAACCAGTACATAGAGTTCGCTAGGGTTCTGTACTGTAAACTGATATCGGGTCACCATGTCTACAACACCCTGTCTACGAATAGGTATACTTTTGGACAAGAATCCACTTTGCAATACATATGTTCCTATGTCATTATTAAAAAGTTGTATCCACTGTATAGAGTTTTCACTGAATCCATAAAATTCAAGTGCTTTGTATAGGAATTTCCAAGTGACAGATTTGAAGGCCTTTTCAAAGTCTATAAGCATCATTAATCCAAGGATATTTTTATTTTCTGTGTATTGCATTATATCATAGACCAATCTTGTACTATCACTCATTTGTCTTCCACCTATTTGTGTTTTTGAGATGATTTTCTTCAATGATTCTTTTAATCTGCTTGCTATGACTCCAGATGATAATTTGTATGTGGGAGGAGAGAAATTGGTCGCCAGTTTTTAATGAATTTTCTATTTTTATTACCTTTAGGGAGGTATACCAGAATACCTTGTCTAAGTGTTGGAGATAAAATTTCTTTTTTAAAACAACTGTTTATAGAATTCATAATAAAATATTGTAACTTACTGTTGAAAGCTTTAAAGAAATCTGAGGTAAAGTCATCAATTCCGGCGCATTTATTGTTTTTCATTCTTTTTAAGACTTGACCAATCTCCTTTACAGTGATAGAGTCTCCTAAATTACTGTCACAGATTTTTATATCCCATACATTTTTCAATATTTCGAATGAATTTACATCCATAGACCCTTTTTCATCAAAAAGATTTACATAGTAGTTTCTGATGGGATTTAGTATTTTAATCTGACCAGTTACACACTTCCCATTTCGTAATTCCAGGTATTTAATTGTTTTTTCAACATTTTTTTTATTTTCTAGACTGGATAGAAATTTTGTAGGTTTTCCCTCTCTTTTAACCACTGGAGCCTTGATCTTACACACTCTCCTTCAAGTTTTATTTTTCTAATGTCCTCTAATTCAGCTTTTCAGAGTCTCATTGCTCTCTAGATATTCAATATCACCAATCAGTTCTTTTTCTTTCAGTTCTGAAAAGAAGCAAACCTGATACTTTTACCTCTAAGTCTTAAAAATAATACCTCAAGAAATATATAGCTATCTATAACAAGGTCAATATTACCATAATTTGTTGGATTGCTGAGAAAGTTCATATTGTATACTGGGATGGCATATTTAAAAAAATTTTGCCCTGTATTGCATTGTTAATAAGGTTTAGATATTCCTTCTGTTTTAAGAGGCTATTATTAAATTTCCATATGCCTTTTCCACATTTAAAGTTGTTTATGACGATTTCTATTTCAGTAGCTGAATGGTCCGATCGACAACCTGGTCTTATATTAGCTTTATGTATTATATCTTCCATGTGTGACGTTATAAGGAAAAAATCTAGTCTTACCTGTTCTAGGATTTTTTTGTGCCATGTATACCATTTCAATCTGGATTAATATGGCTATAGACATCAATTAAGTCTAACTGTTACATCATGTTTAGAACAGCTGTATGTCCTTTTGGATTATTAATGCTTTTATAATTATCTGTGTCTTTAGAAGGGTCCAATACTATATTGAAGTCTCCACATATAACTGTATAGTCTGTTTCAGTGGGGATATTGGGGGCCATGGTGGCAGAGTGGTAACACTCTCGCCTCCCACCTCTGAGGCCGGGGTTCGATCCCCGCACGGGCTCAAGTGGGAAAGCTGGTAGTTGCTTGCCGTTGGTCGGCAGTTTACAGTACACAACCCTAGCGAACTCTATGTACTGGTTTCCTCTGCCCTTCCAACTACCCGTCGTGATATGACCTGTACAGTGTTGAAAGTGACGTAAAACCCCAAATAAACAAATCAGTGGGGATATTTTGAATTTCATTATAGAAAGCAGGATTATCATTATTAGGTCCATATATTATTAAGTGGTTAATAGTTATATTGTAAAATGTCATTACCAATATTAAGTAATTACCAACATCATCTCTTTTACAATCTAAAATTTCATATTCAAAGTTGTTTTTCAACAGTATTGCTACCCCCTGGGAGTTTGTACTTCTTCCATTAAGGAAGCAATCACCCCCCCCCCCCCATAATTCCTTTATTTCAGAGTTCTCCTTTTCACACAGGTGTGTATCTTGAAGGTATGAAATATTGATATTTTTATCTTTAAAAAGGATAGAACATCTCTTCTTTTTTCCAAAGTTTGTAAACCTTGACAATTTGCAGATAATACTACTAGATTATTTTTGTTTGAGCAAATATTTGTGAAGGTCTTCCCTGCAAGTACAGTGTTTGATCCTCAAAAAATTTTAAGTTTGATTGACAGGATGATCTGTAAAGATTAGTCACCTTTACTATAAACTGTATTTTTCTATTTTTTTTTCAATCTTTTCTAGCTCAAACTGATTTACCATATAGGATGTCAATGTGTAACATGAATACAAGGAATGAGAAGGACAATGCCAAAATTGATTGAAAACACAAAACTGAAACTAAACAACCTATGTACACTATATACATGTAACATACAAAAGCAAGTGCCATTATGGCCGTATGGACAAAAAATGGACCAATGTGGGACAAAAGGGGTCCTAGACATGTTATTTCTAGTGCCCTCATTAAATACTAGATATGACACATAGAATGCTCCTAGAACACCATCTATATTTATGTTATGAACATTTAAAATAGAAGCATGATTACGAATAAATGGACAAAATAAAATGTAGCATGATTACACAACACAATTTGCTCATCATACATTTCTTCTAGTATGCAGGCAAAATATTTATGATGAGAATTAAAATTCTGATTTATCTTGAAATCTTCTAACATTTCTCAACAATGCTAAATTGGAGTCTAATCTGAGAAAGGGTTTTCTCAATAGTTTACTTGATTGTAGCTAGATACACAACCAAATATTCCTGGCATCCTCATGCTACTTAAATGTTTTTTTGGTAGTATGCAACAATTATTTACATGTGTATGTAATAGAGGTATAGCCTGGTAATTTCTATACCAAAAAGCTTGTGAAAGCTATAACATTCAGCCTTAACATAATTTGAATCTACCAAAACAAGCCATTTTCTGACAACAACCCTAATACTGTCCAAGATTCAGAAACATGTTCTTAGAACTGTGTCAACTGTCCATAGTAAACATAGTGTAAGTTTACTGAAGTGAGATGTAGGCGCAATAGGTAATAGGTGAAATGTAGGTTACCAATATTTCGCAATTTTGTTTAATCTTGTGTATTTAAAATCTGCAAAGTGTACAAAATTGTACAAACAATAGCATAAGCACCAGTGTAAAACTACCAAATTTGGCCATTTTATACTACATTCCTTATACAGTCAAAGATTAACAAACATGTGATAAGAACCATGTCAAATGACAATTGTGAACAAAGATTTTAAATATTTTACAGTGGTATGTAAGAACAGAATGGTTGATTTTTCAACATAGGGCACCACTAATTATTAGTATTAGAAACTCTTATTGATTAATACCAATGTAAAAAATCTTCAAGGTCTAAGCATGTGATTAAAACTCTTTCAACTGACAATTGGAAGCAGAGAATACACATATTACTATGAGATTTATGGTCAGGTTCGTCCCTTCTATAAACATCAGTTATAAGTTATCAAAGTCTTAAAAAAGTTAAATATCAACAATGTACAAAGTATAAACATGAACGTACTACTACAAATAACATTTGGAAATAAAGAGTACACAAATTGCTGTAATATTTAGTTAGAGATTATTTCCTTAAATAAAACACTGTTGTAAGTTATTATGTATGCTGATTTTTTGGAAATGCTCTTTAACAGAAGTTTTACAATTTTATTGATCTCCAGTTTTAAAATTCTGCAAATTCTACCAAATTATAATACCTAGCATTAGTATAATTTAAATCTACCAAATTGGGCCATTTTCATACCAAGACTCTGCTACAGTCAGAGATTAACAATCATGTGATTAGAACTGTGTCAATTGTGAACAAAGATTTAAATACATTGCAGTGGTATGTAAAAATAGGATTGTTTATTTTTCAACACAGGCCACCGTAAATTACCAATATTACAATCTCTTATTGATCAATACCAGTGTGAAAAAATGTACAATGTCTAAACATTGAAATATAACTGTTTCCTCTGATAATTAGAAACAAAGAATATGCATATTACCATGAGATTTGTAAACAAGTTCATTCCTTTATTTCGTTAGATAAACGCCTTTGTAATTTAACATTTATGCAGATTTTTTTAAATTCTCCTTAACATAAGTTTATGCAGTTTTATTGATTTCCAGTATTAAAAAAAACTGCAAAGTTTACAAATTTGTAAAACCTATAGCATTCGGTATTAGTATAATTAAAATCTACCAAATTGAGCCATTTTTACTACATCCCTTCTACAGTCAGAGATAAACAAATGTGATTGGAACTGTGTCAAATGCCAATTGTAAAACAAAGAGTTTAAATATATTGCAGTGGTATGTAAGGACAGGATGGTTCATTTTTCAACACAAGCCACCATTAATTACCAATATTACAAATTCTTATTGATCAATACCAATGTGAACAATCTCCAAAGTCTGAACATGTAATTGAAACTATTTCAACTGACATTTGGGTAAAGTAAGAAACAGTTGTAGTAAAGAAGAAACAGTTGAACATTTAATGTTTACGTGTCATCAGAAATTTCAAATATGGAAATCTGTATATACGATATTAAAATGTATGTTTGTCAGTACAGGTGATATAACTACTGATTGGGCTTTATCTGTTGTTCAATTTTGTATTTACAAAGTTACAATTAATTATGGTAATGGAAGATTTACACATTTGCAGTACTTCCTGCGAAACATTGTAACAAAGTTAAATTATATCATTAAAATTTATAGCATTAATAAGTATAAAGATGTAGTACAGTTATTGAACAAAGTGTCACATAACTTAGCATCTCTTACAGTAATCTGATAACTTTGACAGCTCTGTTAGTTGTATTTTAGATTAATTATATTGTTTATTGTACATCTATTATTGTGTGTACAAATGATGAAAAATGAAAGATGATGAAGCTTAAAACAATTAATAAATAAATAAATGATTAAATAATAAATAAGCAAGGAAACCCAATGATGATACCTTATACTAAACACAGTGAAATATTTCACAAGTATGTGTTTATAAAAGTAAATAATACTACTACTAATAATATTACTTTGGAATGCCATTTGGCAGGGAAAAAATCTTAATATGTATATGTAAGAGTCTCTCTCTCTCTCTCTCTGCTCTCTCATGTGAGTTAATTATTGTTAGGGTTAATGTTACATGGTGGTAAACATTAAAGGATATATACATATAAAGACTTCAAAAAATTAGATATTTAAACTCTCGAATTTAATGATATTTGTTTACGACTTACTGAAATATAATATTGAGGGTCTGAGGGTGGAAAAAAAAACAAAAAAACTGACAATTGGGAACAGAGAATACACACATTGCCATGAGATTTATAAGTTATCAGTCATACAAAGTCTTATAAAAGTTACGTAGCAACAATGTGCAAAGTATAAACATGAAATTACTGCTATAATTAACATTTGGAAATCAAAGGTACACAAATTCTTATTGATCAATGCCAATGTAAAAAATTTATAAGGTCTAAACATGCAAGTGAAACTGTTTCAACTGAATATATGCTTTAACTAAATATACACATTTACATGTCATATAACTGCTTTTTTGAAAGAAATGAAAGCAGTGTCTTATCTTGTAGTTTTTATTTCTTGTTTGCTTTTATCTCAGAATTTTTATTTCCCATTTAGGCATTTTAAAGTCTGGATTGCTGATTTCCTGATTAGGTCAAACCTTAGCTTGCCCAGATTGTGACCACCAAACTTCCTTGTCACAATCAAGATACAGTCATTGGCATTGTTCACCTTTTTAAAGGTCATGAAGTATTGTCCCTGACATCACTATGGCCAGATATGGTCTTCCCATCCAAGTCTGTTACACTGTATGCATAAATGATATGATCACATGAAACAGTATCTAGATTCTGGTGGAGGGCTCTCAGGACTAAACTTGCCTCAGATCTGGTGTGTATGCAGTGTGAATAGCCTTGGAAATAACTACCTTTTACCTCCACTAAAAGGGTTGATTGGATTTGGTCATAGCTCAGTGGGGTAGTATTGACTGTTATATAGTTGACTGGGTTAGATTCAAAACTGGCAGTTTTCCTAGTACCATTGATGAACAGTTTATCCTTCGACAGAATGGCCCTTGTGCTTCACCCAGTTTCTCTGGATTCCTTTCTAACTGAAGTTAAGAAAGGAATTTGGGTGATACATCTTTCTCTCACCACTTTTGGCAGCTGCTCACTTATTGAGTATGGTGTAGATCTTAAGTATCTTGCACAGGATAACACCACATCACGGCATCTCTGTGTGGCAAATGACACCACCACTGGTCTTGGCTTATTTCCTTTTGCCCCAATTCTATGAGCCACATCTATTCTAATATCTGCTGATGGATTTTCGCACGAAAAAATTTCTGATCGGGGAATCTTCAAGTCTGAGACAATGAGTTCTTGTACTTTTGAGTAGACATTTTCATCCGGTATTTCCTGTAGTTTATAGATGACTACATTTTTGACACAGTTTTCTTATAGCTTCTCCACCTTTTGTGACAGTTTGGCTATAATACTGTCTGATTCAAGCTGGTGAAGTTTTAACTGCTTATTTTTCAATTGTAAAGATTTTAGATCAAGCGTTGAATTAATTTAAGTTTTTTAGCACAGACTGAATTTCTGTGACCTTTACCTCTATAGTTAGAGTTTTGATTCGTTCATCAATGTTCCCCTGTTCTTCAATGCCTGCAATTGTTGTGGCAACACTGTCATACTTTATATTTAGGCTGCTGGCCTCTGATAATGGAGAGCTCATCCTAAAAGTTTTGTTTGGATTTAAAGCTATGCTAGTACTACTTGTCGATAAGTTACTGTAATTTCTCTTTCTGCCAGTTTCTATATCCAGTTCAGTCAGAGCAATAGACTGTCTGTTGTTTTGTCCACAGTAAATCATTTTATTGTCCGTGTTTTCTTCTTTGTTTATGTTAAATCAAAGAAAATAGAGTCTTGTTATTTTATCCAAGCTTATACTGCTACACTGTAGCCAAATCATAACACATATAGTGTAGTTCTTCTTCTAAAAGATTTATGTTTTAATTTATCAGGTTTGGTCTTTCCTGTGTATTTCAAACATGAACAAATAATGGCATATCATTTTTCCTAGGATATCAATGTTGTCATATTTGGACATACAGATTCTGTAACTCTACTCCAGGTGTTTATGTTGCCAATTCATTGGGTATTGTGGTTTGGTCTATTTAATTGATTGCCTTGCCATATACAAAAACACCAGCTGGATGGCTGTCAGATTCTTACCGTAGGGCCAAATCTATCAGGCGTCAATTTGAGCACATGTGGCGTAGGGATAGGTCACAGTTGAGCAGAAGTAGAATGTGCAGACAGATTGCCCGGTGCAATGCAATCATAAATAGAGACAAGGCTGAATACTATAGCACCATCATTAGTGATAACAGCCGTGACCCAAAGAAGTTATGGCATACACTTCGTCAAGTCCTCAATAGTGGTCAAGAGAGTACTCTCCCTCCTCATCAGTCTGAGAAATCCTTAGCAAACAAATTTGCTTCCTTCTTTCATAAAAAAATCAAAAGGATTCATGATATGTTCACAGCCTCTTCGGCAACAGTCATATCACCCATGTGTACACCTCCCAACCTACCTTCCTTCAATGAGGTCTCGGAGGACGAGGTACTAAAAATCATCAAAAATTCCCCTACAAAATCATGTCTTTTAGATCCAGTCCCTACTTTTCTTTTGAAAGATTGTGTGGAAATTTTACTGCCGTCAATTACAAAACTTGTCAATCTGTCATTGGCTGAGGGTGTATTTCCTCAAAAATTCAAGAAGGCAGTTGTCACTTCTCTCATTAAGAAAGCATCACTTCCAAATGAGGATTTGCAAAATTATTGACCGGTATCAGGACTATGTTTCATGTCAAAATTGGTGGAGCGTGTAGTTGTTAAACAACTCATGCAACATATCAATAGTAACAATCTTGATAATGCTAGGCAATCTGCATACAAAAGTGGTCACTCCACAGAAACCGCCCTGCTTCTTATCAAAAATGAGATCCATCTCTCACTATCACGGGGCGAGCCTACTGCATTGGTCTTACTGGATCTGTCAGCTGCGTTCGACACAATTGACCACCCGACTCTTCTTAATTGTCTTAAATCATGGTTTGGTGTGTCTGGCACAGCCTTGAAGTGGTTCACGTCCTATCTCAGCCACCGTTTCCAGGCAATTAAAATTGGGTCAACCCTCTCTGATTTGCATGAGCTGTTGTTTGGAGTACCACAAGGCTCCGTCCTTGGTCCTCTGCTGTTCTCCTTATACACCACTCCTTTGAGTAAGGTTATTGGAACGCATCCTGACATCAAATACCACTTTTCTGCAGACGACACGCAGTTGTTTATTCATATCTCTCACAAAAATGCAGCCCTGGCTTTTAACAAACTGAATTCTTGTCTTCTGGATGTTCAAAAATGGATGTCGTCAAGTATGCTCAAACTAAATCCTGACAAAACAGAGTTTATCATCTTTGGATCCCATGCACAACTCAAGAAATTAGATCCCTATCTCCCAGTTAAGATATTTGGTAATTTCATGCATCCTGCAGTTGTTGTTAAGAACCTTGGTGTCTGGTTTGATGCTAATTTTTCCTTTGCTAACCATGTCCGCAATATTTGTAAGACATGCTTCATTCAAATTCGTGATCTCAGGCGGGTTAGAAAGCACTTGACTGATGAGGCTGCTATCCTGGCAGCTAATGCCTTGGTGAGCAGTCGCCTTGATTACTGCAACTCTCTCTTCAGGAGTCTGTCCAGTCTCAATATGCGTAAACTACAGTGTATTCAAAATACACTTGCCAGGATTGTCACAAACTGTAACAAATACACGCGGGCATCTCCTATTCTCAAACGACTCCATTGGCTCCCAGTTGAATCTCGCTGTATCTTCAAAACTGCCAATCTAGTTTATAAGTTTCTTCACAGTGGTCATCCCAGTTACTTTGGTCCTCTTCTGCCCACTCGTTGCAGAAGATATAGTACAAGATAAAATACAACCATCCAGATAAAAGGTTCCTGGAGGTTCCTCAATTCTGTCCATCTGTACATAAATCCAAAAATCACTTTGGCCACAGCTTTGCTTTTGATGCCCCCACAGTCTGGAATCATTTGCCTAATGAGGTATGTTCTGCCCCAACTCTCACCTGTTTGAGGAAAAGGTTAAAATCATATCTCTTCCACAAGGCATTCCCACCTTAGCATACACTCTATCCGGCGTCTCCGTGGTACTGGACTTGGCAACGGCTATGGACAGATGATTTCTTAAACTTGATTTTTGGTGTTGCGCCTTAGAGTCTGCCTTGCAGAGATTAAGCGCTATAAAAGTACAGAATAGAATAGAATACAAATCAGTTTGCACTCTTCTTTTTCCAACTAGGTATAAAATTTAATTAACTATGCCCATTAGCTGAATATGCATATTGGCTTAGTTTGTCTTGACCTAACAAAACACTTTATACTTTACTCTTTCCAACAAGGTGTAACATTTAATTAACTATGTTCAATAGTAGAATAGGCATATCGGTGGTCATGGTAACATATCTGTTTGTAGTATTAAACACACTAGATGTTTGAAAACAAACCTTAATTTTGCTGCTTTTATCCACAACATTTGTGAACAATATATATCATTCCAGTCTATGTTACTTATCTAACTCCTGAATCTAAAAATACATGACTCTCTTATCCACAGATTTCTATAAATTAGCTTAAAAACCTCTACACATTTTCACACACATTTTCCCTGATTATTGCTCCTAGAGGTTTTTTCGTGTCAATCAGTTCATTGGGTACATTTTACTTTTTAATTCTGCATTAAATTCAAAGTGCATGAGAAAAACCTCATTGAAAATTACTAACTGGAAGAAATACCGCCTGACAAATAAAAAAGCAGTTTAATTTATGAAGTTGGATAGTGATTCTGGTGGCTTTCAGGGTGCATTGCTAAAATGTAATCCAGAGTACCTAATTAATTGGAGTATTTTTAGTGCCTTGGAATGTACATTGATATTGATTTACAATCAGTCAAAATAATGCCATATAAAAGAAGTAAAAAAACATGCAATAATGCATTTGGTCAGTGGAAATATTCCGGATTTATTTTTCTTAGCAGTCATTTATGGAATGCAGTTTATGGAGTAGGCATTCCTTTATGAGGCTTCCGGTCCAGTAGACAATCTTTATAGGAGACACTTTTCCTTCCATTAGAGACACAGAAAGACTGTAAAAAAAATTGTAATTTATAAAACCCAGAATCTTCAATACAACCAAAAAAAACAATTAGAAACTCTCTATTTTATAGTATATTCAACGCCTGAAACACAAAAATAATAACCTACAGAATTAAAATTAAAAGAAATTAGTGTAGTAACACAAAAAAATTCTCGACAACAAATTGTCTAGAGCATGAACATTGCCCTGTGAACAGGCTAAAATTTTCAGGAAAGTTCTTTCTATAAGTCCCAGATCCATATTCTCTCCAGTATGACTCGGGGATTCAGATTATATACACACTTTTCAAGCTTTATCTAAAATTAAATTTTTCCATAAAAAGAAAATCAGTGTTAGACTTTGATGAAACATTAGTGACTGTGATAATAAAAAGAGTAAAAGTCATACATGATATACATGCCAAAGGAAACTGTGCAAAGATTGTATAGGTTGACCAATTAGTAAAGGTGTTAAATTATTGAATTAATTAATTAGCTTCAATTCACAGCATCTTACAATAAATAATTGACTCATGGCGCTTCCACTATGTAAACTTAATGGCTCTTTGGTCTTTTGTACCCCAAAGACATTTATGGAGGACCACTTAGCCATTGTCTATTAATAATCTTTGAAAATCTATGTCAATATTTGTTTTTATCCTTGAAAAAATGCTTTTTAATACCATTTCATCAATGAATTTACTCATAAATATTATTAATCAATTACCATTGGTTTAAAGGCAACTGAAATATCTTAATACTTGTTACAAGTACAATAAAACACTAATTTGTCTCCAGATTTTCTTTTGTAAAATAATATGAATTGATTGTGGAAAGTGCCACAAGTAATTTCATATAGAATATGTTAGTAGATGAACAGAATATCACAAAATTTGTATAATACTGCATTTATAGTTTGAACAGCATATTACAAAAGAGCAAACTTGTATACTATTGCATTACAATTTTTATAATATTGCTTTAAAGTGCCGATCAATATTTTCAATAGTCCTTGTTACTTTTAATCCCTTTCCTTTACTTCCCCTTGTAAATATAAATTTTCTTAAATTTTGAAACTGATCTGCATCACCGTTTGTATACAGAAAAATTCATTTTTTCCCATTTAGTTACTATTACATGCTTTAGGTGAAGTCTTTGCTGTGTGAGTGCTCTTGTTGTTAATTTAGGAATAAAAGACATATCCGAGTGCTTTATGATGGTTTTAAACTATCGATCGGCTGAATATTAAAGCCATGAAGCCCAAAGGGCTGAGTGCTTTAATATAGCAGATCGATAGTTTAAAACTATCATAAAACACAAGAATTTGTCTTTTATTCCTATTCTAAAATGGTTACATTAATATTTTGGTAAAAAAAATAAGCAGTAAATCTTACGCAAACTATCAAAACAAATTCATGTTGGCTGTTCTATCAGTGAAACATACATAGCGATGTCTAGGGTAAAAAAGTAAGTATTTTTGTCACTCTATTTTTATAGAATTTGTTATGAAATATTGATAGATTGTTGCTCTAGATGATTTCAATTTGTTGTAAGCTTTAAAACAATATGCTATTTATTAAAATCAAGCAAGAAATAACAATTTTATGAATATTTTAACCACTTATTTTACCGTGAGTCGTTTGTTTACATTAGCACGCAAAGGGATGATGTACGTAGAATTCAACAGCGTTACTTTATTTACTGTTCTATATTCATGATTTCTGAACTGAGCAAAAGACGTGTCCAAGGTCACAGCGCTGCGTACCATTTTAGAATATAGGAATAAAAGACATATTCGAGTGCTTTATGATGGTTTTAAACTATCGATTGGCTGTATTAAAGCCACGAATCCCGAATGCTTTCATTTTGTTGTAAGCTTTAAAACGATATGTTATTGTTAAAATGAAGCAAAAAAATAACAATTTTATGAATATTTTAACCTCTTATTCTACCGCGAGTTTTTGTTTACATTTGTATGCGAAGGGACGATGTACGCAGAATTTAACAGCGTTGTTTTATTTACCATTCTATATTCGCGATTCCAGCATTGCGCAAAAGACATTTCCAAGGTCACTGCGCAGCCTACCATTTTAAAATCAGAAATGAATGAATTTCCACTGATAAGAAGCATCCTTGTAACAGCGCTAAATAGATATATATGTGTTACAGTAAATATGTGAAATCAGTAAATACGCATATTTACTGAAAATTTCAGTAAATACGCGTATTTACTGATTTGGTCAGTAAATATGCATTTTCCCTAAAACTTTCAGTAAACACGCGTATTTACTGATTTATGACCTGTGTTATTTCACAAGTTTACTGGTTTGACTTTCAGTAAATATGTGAAATGAAACTTTGATGTTCACTGGTTGTAACTATATAATATTAAAGGTAGACCAAACTGTACATTATATTAGAACATTTTACTCAATATAATATTAAATGGTACACCAAACTATGAATTATATTGGAACATTTTACTCTATTATGATGACTCTCAGAACATACTAAGCATACTTTATTTTAGAGTACATTACATGCAAATATGTTGAAAAAATAGCACTGGGCTTTTAGAAATTTATTTCTAAAAACTTTAGGCATGTGCTTTCTGTAGATATTTCATTCAAGCTTATATTATTTTCAATCCCACAGGTACTAAGGACCTATATGTCATCCCCACAAATGATTAAAGATCATTTAACTTTTCACTATTTTTTATGTGACTGATACATAAAAAGCATTTCTATTGAAAATAAATAAAAGTTGAAGAAATTAATTTAAATTTCCAAATTTTAACATATTTTAAATGTACCTTCATTCAGCAGAAATTTTACCTTACCATTTAAGACAAAATGATTTACACCCAAACAAGTCTGCATGTATTCTCAAAGAATCTATTGTTAAACAGAGATTATTAGCAAGTGGTTTCTTTATTTTATTACAATCAAGGCTTAATATTTTGCCATTTTCTGGTACATTTATGACTTTAATGTAGGTACTGGCTACTTGATCAAAGAATTGTTGTTAGAAACAATGAAAAGACCAGCCCCTAATTGGAGTTTATCATAGTCTTTCAGAGGGACTTAATCTCTTTTAAGGCATCTATGATTATGGTATGGCTTCCTCTATTGAAGGGACAACATTTAAGGGAAGTTCTATTTAACCCTAATTATAGATATAAATTTTATTGGTTACCTTTGGAAAGGAAATACATTGTTAAAATACATTATTAAAGCTACAGTGAAAGTCAGTTCTTGAACAAGAAATGTATCTTAATCTTATTACCTTGCTTGTTGTTCCTTATACATAAAGCATCATAATTTTTCATAAATATTTGGATATTTAAATTTCAAAACTTGTCTATTTATATTACAATTTATTTTAAATGTTTGAAATAACTGTTAATATGAAGACATAGCAGATAACACCAAAGATATTTAAGATATAAAGTCTTCACAATGATTGTAGTAAATACGCGTATTTACTGGACCAAAAAAACAGTAAATACACGTATTTACTGAAATTTTCAGGGAATACGTGTATTTACTGACCAAACCAGTAAATACGCGTATTTACTGATTTCGCATATTTACTGTAACATATATATTAAGTATATCAGTAAATATGCATATTTACTGATTTGATCAGTAAATATGCGTATTCCCTAAAATTTTTAGTAAATACGCATATTTACTGATTTATAACCTGTGTTATTTCACAAGTTTACTGGTTTGACTTTCAGTAAATATGTGAATTGAAACTTTGATGTTCACTGGTTTTAAATATATAATATTAAATTGTAAACCAAACTGTATATTATACTGGAACAATTTACTCTATATAATATTAAATGGTAAACCAAAGTGTCAATTATATTGGAACATTTTGCTCTATAATGATGACTCTCAGAACATACTAAGCATTCTTCATTTTACAGTACATTACATGCAAATATGTTGAAAAAATAGAATTGGCCTTTCAAATATTTATTTTTAAAAACTTTAGATATGTGCTTTCTGTAGATATTTTATTTAAGCTTATATTATTTTCAATCTCACAGCTAATAAGGACCTATGTTATCCCTACAAAAGATTAAAGATCATTTAACTTTTCACTATTTTTATGTGACTGATACATAAAAAGCATTTTTAATGGAAATAAATAAAAGTTTAAGAAATTAATTTAAATTATAGTTTTAAAATTTAACATATTTTATTTTTCATTTAGTATGGAATGATTTACACCCAAACAAGCTGTATGACTGTATTCTTTAAAAATCTATTGTTAAACAGAGATTATCAGCAAGTTGTTTCTTTATTTTATTTCAATCAATGCTTAATATTTTGCCATTGTCTGGTACATTTATGACTTTAATGTAGGTACTGGATACTTGATCAAAGAATTGTTGCTAAAACAATGAAAAGGCCAGCTAACCCATAATTGGAATTCATAATCTTTCAGAGGGACTTAATCTCTTTTAAGGCATCTATGGTTATGGTATGGCTTCCTCTATTAAAGGGACAACATTAAAGGGAAGTTTTATTCAACCCTAATTATAGATCTAAATTTCATTGGTGACCTTTTCTTTGCAAGAGAAATACATTGTTAAAATACATTGTTAAAACTACAGTGAAATTCAGTTCTTGAACAAAAAATATATCTTAATCTTATTACCTTGCTTTTTGTTCCTTACAATTACAGTATCATAATTTGATAAATATTTGGATATTTAAATTTATAAACTGGCCAATTTAAATTACAATTTATTTTAAATAAAAAAAATATTACAAGTTTGTATTACATATTACATGCAACTGCTTTTGAAATTATTAAGTGATATAAAGTAGTTATCCCAGTGTTGGATTATAAACAAGTATCAAACTTTGAATATGACAAAGCTATTTAAAGTTTAAAATAACTGTTAATATGAAGACATAGCAGATAACACCCAACTATCAAAGATATGAAGTCTTCATTATGATTTTAGTAAATATGCATATTTACTGGACCAAAAAACAGTAAATACGCATATTTACTGAAATTTTCAGGGACCAAATCAGTAAATACGCGTATTTACTGATTTCGCATATTTACTGTAACATATATATGTTGATAAAACAATGTTCCTCAAAGAAATTGAAAAGAGTAACTTACATTTTACATATTACTCAATAAAATTTAAATATATATATATATATATAAATAATTGGGAATAATAGATCGATCAAAACTTCAGGCCTGCTGAAATTTTAGAATTGATTTCATCATGTAACATTTAAAGTAGGGTGATTCTAATTCTAATTAGACTTTTATAGTGCTTAATCTCTGTCATAAAGACAGACTCTAAGGCGCATCACACAAAAAACATTGTTCAATATTCATAAACCAGAGACATTGCAGGGGTCAGCACCGCAAAGAAAGCAAGAGATTGGAAATTTAGGGTGGATATGCTTTTCCAAAGAGGTATGTGGCTTCAGCTTTGATCTGAAGGAGACAAGTGAGTTTGTGGTGATCTTGTCTAAGCTACCGAACTCCCACTAAACATCGAGTATAAAGATACTGTGCACTGACAGTTTGTCATGAGATTTGCATCTGGTAAGCCAGGTCAAAACTTGAAAGGTTAGTCCTGTACTTCATATTTTTATAGTAAATTATTTTACTGACAAAGGTACTCAGTCAGCTAAAGAGAATACGAGTAGTCTTAGTGGGACCAATAAATCTAATCACATGGCTTCCACTTCACAGATTGTTACAAATAATGACAAAAATTCTAAACAACTAGTCATGAAATGCTAGTCTCACAAAAATTGGATCATTTATAGGGCTATTCCACATCATTGATCTGATTGTAAACCAACTCCCTGGTTGAAAAAATAGTTGAATCATGGCTATTACATCCTTTTGAAGTAGGGTTTTGGGGTGCAATAAAAACACTAGTTGGTCAGTCTATGAACAAATAGTTCTGTTTATGATCATGATGAATTTCTATAGGATAGATAGGAACATGTACATCATCAAAATTCAAGGGTTCCTGAATGAAAACATTGAAAAGGTTGCTTTGACATTTTTAGACAGGTTAGTATTCAAGGGCTCATTCCAATTGTCATTTTCATTGTATGTTTGAACTTTCGCTGCTCTGGTTTGGTACAGTGCCACCCCCTTGAAAACAGTAGATATTATTAGGGAGAAGAAGAATCATTTTAATTACTATTAATTGTTTAATTAATCTTAGTGAAATTAATCAGTAAAACATAGATCTACAATACTTTAAAACATCGTAAGTATACTTATGATATACAGTAGATGTCAAAATGTTTTATATGTTTATGTAAGATCCATGCATTACCATTTATACAAACATCTCTCTTCTGTTTGTGCTTAGTGTGTGTTAGTGTTAGCATGAAGTTTATTTGCTTGCTGTCATTCACAGCACACACTGTGTTGTTAAATATCATGCCATCCTAAATATGCTGTGTTTATAAGACTTGTCATAGATTGATGTTAATTAAATCACTTCTATTTATTTATTTATTTTTATTTATTTACTTTTATTTCAGTTTTGTACACAGAGTACGATTATTTGAAAAAAAGAAACACAAAAATATGTATACAGTTATATATACAAGGAAATATGCTGATCAATCTGTACATAAATAGTCTATCATTGAAGTTAATTCTTCATATGTGAATAATGAAATAACACTATTTTCTCTAAGTAGAAGTAAATCACAAATATTACCAGCTTTACCCATGACATTTTCAGGAATTTGATTACCAAATCTGATTAATTTTTGTCGAACAGAACTTTGCAGTAACAAGTGTTTACTTTTTTTAAGTAAACAGGACACATGATTTACAGTGTTACTGATTTTAGACATTGATCCATTTAAGGCAAACCTATAGCATAACTGCAGCACTTTATTTTCACTATTTCCTACTTTAACCAGAAATGTCATTGCTGTTTTTTTTTTAAAAAAACATCAACTGAAACTCGATTGGTATATCATGACAAATAGAACTTAAAAGATTAAAGTGTGTAGTGTATGGCAAATTAGCTAATTAACATAAGCAATCAGAATAATTAATTTGTAAATTAAATTTAAAAAATAAGTCAGTACATCTAAAATCCATGGTCAATATTTAGTACAGAAATATTATGACAAGTTGTTCTATGTAAACAGTTGAATACAAATGTAGTTATTAATCAAGGGTTCATATCTTATAATAATCAGTGTTTTATATGGTGCTTTGTAATTACTTATTCTTAGTTCCAGTAATTAAAGTTTACATTTTGTTACAATATTAAATAGAACTCTAGTCATTCTTATATAAGTTAGAAGGTTATACAAGTACAAGTAATGGGAAGCATTGCTTCATAGCTTAGGAATCCAGACACAGGAACATCTTCCCATATTTAGAGATAAGTTTGGCAAAATATGTGGTCACATGGCATTTTCAAGCTTAAGAACCAGTCTTTCCCATAATTCCCTGCTAGTCACATGACCCTCCATATTAGGTACTGTTATCTGCAAACTCTGAGATAATAGGTCACCAGTTCTTATTTCTTGGTCACATGGTTACATGCATTTCTTATGAAGACAGGTCACATGATCCCTTACAGATCCGTTTAGGCAATGTTTTGGTTACATGACCAAAACGTATATAAGAATTTACTAAATTACTAAATTCGTTGATCATGTGACTTACATATTTGGACATTTTACTGAATTCTTTGAATATGTGACCATTAGTTCCTGTAGTATTCCAGAGAGAGAAATACTTCTGACTCAGGGCTTGCATTCCACAGTTTGTTATAAAAAGAGCCAGTTTAGCTAGAGAGTGCAGATTTTTCACCAGAGAGACTTTTGACCAGAGTAGTGAGCAGAGCAGGATTACAACTGAGGCACCATCAGAAGACTTTGTAACTTTTTATGTGAAAAATAACTTTGCTAAAATAAAGAATTATTTGTTGAAAATTACATCTTATATATTTTATTTGAATTCAACCAATTGTCAAGTGGACAACCCAGGAAAAACAAGAAGAAAATAAACAGTACAAAAATACAAACCATCCTCTACTTGACAATATGTATAAAAATACACCCAATTGGGAATAAATTTAGTTTATTCTATGTTACACTATAATAGTATTATTTACATATTTTCTCTAACTGATATGATCTACATAATAAACTAAGATCACCTCAGCAGTTGGAATACAGCAACATACATATGTATATTATTTCACATTTAGTTACGTTTTACATAGTTCTACAGTACTTAAAATAGCTAGTTTACTATAAGATGGCCTTAGTATAAACTCTCAATAATGTTAGAGTAGACACTTAAGGTGACCATAAAGTTGGTTTTTTGTGAGGGTGGGCCCTGTGGATCACTCTAAAGATTGACTTACTATGTAATTTTAAAATGTTTTATATTTCAGATTGTACTCTCATCTTTGTATTTCAGAATACAGATTAATTACAAGTAAATTGCAGTATATACATGTTTGAGTTTAAGTACAGAGCTAGAAAGCCCAACAAGATAGACAAAGATGAGTGTAAAACTGCTAAAATAGCATAGAAGTTGAAATTCCTAGACCAATGCATCCATCTAGCTCAAGATTAAAAACACTTTTAGTGGCTCATGCAACGCATCCTCCTGGGATCTAAAGAAAAAATAGATACAGTGTACGGGCCTTAGGTTAGCGCCAGCTCATCAGATCAGTAGCATCATATTATTTAAAATTTAAAACAAGATAATAAAACAGCACTTTTGATTGCACTTCTATGGTACAAATGTTAGCTTTATACATTTGTTAGTATATTGCATAATTTAAGTTTATATATAACAGGTTCATGTCAGCCTGAGCAATTGTCAGTTCGTGTGCCTTGACTGCCAGAAACTCTCAAACGTGAAGCTGAAGGTGGCAGTCCTCAATTCATGTGAAACATTTGCTGTGAAGACAATGGAAGAACTCCTAATGTGGAGCTGGTAGTTCGCAGCTCTCCCCTGATTATGTGAAACCCTTGCTTCCCATTTCTTAATCCGTAACCTTGAGACATTTATACATTTAGCTGGTAGTTCGCAGTCCTCAACTGGTTATGTAAATCACTTGGCTTCCCATTTCTGTAAGGTGTGACTGCAAATACTCTTAGACATGAAGCTGGTAGTTCAGAGTCAAGAGCTTGCTATGTGAATCACTTGACCACTATCTCTGTGGCACTTTTAACACTATGAAGATTTCATAGGTGACACACAAGACTGTTCATAACCTGCCAGATATAACCACCACTAATTATACAATGAAGCACAAAAGCCACACGGTCAGACATTGCTGCCATCATGATGTGTGCCACCATATCTGAAACTATAGGCATAATAGTTAGCTCCATGCACCTAGAAGGCTAGAGGGTTGGGACAGGGGAGAATTGACACATAAATATATTTTAAGATTGCGTGTTGCCAGCTTGACTGCACCATTTGTTATGAATATGGCCACTCTTTGGAGGGAATTCTGACCATTAATTAGGTCAGCAGTGACCAATGGTCAAACAGGTTATTACAACAAGAGAAGTTCCAAGAGACCGCATTGAACTGGGTGGCATCTCACTGGCTATCCATACAACATCACATGTTACAGACAAATGTTCTGTTTCTGGAGAAAAACAGACAGAAAGAGTAGATTGAAGGCTCCATAATGAAACTAACAATATGCGTTTTGGTAGAAGAAGGGTTCAACAATTTTGGGTCAGGAACTGGCTTCAAAGGAGATATGATCGGGGTAGTACTACAGTTGCTGAACAGTTGAACACACCACTCTCACTATTCAAAGACATAGCTCTTGAAGTTTGATGCAGCATGCAGACCCACTATGTGGTGGATTTACCCATTCTTCATTCTTTATATTTTGGTGAAGTGTATCCGAATGCACTCGAAACAGGCAATACAGTGCTATATGCAGGGCTTTAGTCTCTCTTTACTATATGTTTTTGTCAAGTTCTGGGGATTATTTTTTCTTGTGTAACTCTTTTTAATTCATTTGTATTCTGTTGGAGTACTGCATGCTCATCAGTAAAGGTGATCTTTGCGAAATGCTTGAAACTACTACAATGTAAAGTAATAAATTGAGTGGCCAAACATTCCATCTAAATGGACTCAGACAATTATATTTGCTAGTGAGTGTTTTGTTGGTGACTGAGTAAAAGTCAATGGTTGTGCAGAGATTTGTCTTTGACAACTGGGTAACTCTTGAAATGCCCTTTAATATTTTTAGCAAAGCTGAATGTGGCTGGCTTGCTTACTGGGGGCTAATATTGCTGATGCTCAGACTAATTCTGGTCCTGGTTTCGGGCAAAATTGACTGAGGGGTGTCCAGGTTTTGGAAGCTCTTATCTTTGTATGTATTAAGCTGATATCTCATGAATGGTGAAGCTATCAACAGAGATTACTGGGGTCGGCTCCACTGTAGGAGGAGACATGACGTAGATGCTGGGTCCCTGTGACATATGTAATGTGTCTGGCATTGTTGCTCGGCCTGCTGCTGTTATTGCTGGAGCATGGGGGCATTTGGTAAAATGTCCTTTGATGAACAGACTGGGTAAGTGACTGCTGATGTTGTATAGACTGATAAAAGGGCTGTGGATGTTGCATAGGCTGTTGTTGTGGCAGAGGCTAATGAAATGGCTGTTGATATTGCTGTTGTTGCAAGGGCTGCTGTGATATAGCAGGTTATTAGAACTTATGTGTAACTTTAAAGGTGGGATGTTCTCCAAGTGGTTGTGCTCCTTTCTCTCCAAATGTCCAATTGAGGTAAATTCTCAAGCTGACAATTCATTAGACAGTTGCCTGTTTTCAGTAGTCAACCAAACACAATCAGCAAACCATGGTGTACAATAGGTGTCAGATAGGTTTGAGAGTGTACGCTAGAACATATAATCTAATAAGGTTCTTAGAAGATTTACAAAGAATATTCAACTTGTACAATGTATGGGAATCTAAAGTTGATCAGCTGGAAGAGCATACAAAAAATTGGACATCCCTTCAGCACACAGTCTGCCCATGGAATCTGTCCAGAAGCTACCTTCACTACAAGCTCTAAGGAGTGGTGTTACTGATACAGGTGGTATGAAAGAATATAGTGATATATTCTGCAACCAATGACCAGGTAACAGCTACACCATGCAGGACTGGTATATGTAGAGCCAGGTGTGAGTCATATGAAAGTGCTATTTCACCAGAGGCAAGACGTTTGTGTGACAGCTGGTTCGACTCCTACAAGTGAAAAGGTCGAGTCCCAATATGACTCTGGCTATCAAACGGGACGTGAAAAACAACTTTGTCTACCTGCTGTATGCGTACAGACGAATTTGGTTGTGAACAATTTTATGAGAATCAGATTTCCAAAGCAGCTGTACTCAGTAGCCATGTTACACTTTAGTCTCACTTTGTCGACAATATTTTGTACACTAAACTTTGTTTTATGATGGTTTATAAAACATTGATTTTATTTTTGATATTAATGCATATTCAAGGCAAAACGTGCTATAGTTTTAAATTATACATAATAATAAATTATAAAATACAAATTATATATAATAAAATTTTCAATGGTTGCAAAAATGCCTAGCACTTAAATATCCCAGATGACAAGATATATTGCATTGGTAGTACCGATATATTTGACCACAACAAATATCCTCAGGGCTCCAGTCTTACTAAAAAGGGCGGGGTAATTCTTGAGTGAATTAATATGGAGTAATTTGCGTTTATACTCCATAACACTTCTCACTTTTTTGCTGAAATCCAGTAAACTATCACAATTTTCCAAATGAAAATTGGTTTAATGAAATACACAAGCGGTGACAATGTAACACACCCAATTACAATGGTGCTAAGAATCAGAGTTCTCTGACACCTAAATATCAGGGCTTGGTGGGCCAATTTGGGTTTTCTCTAAACTCTAGGTCAGATCTTTCCATGATGGGTAAAGCTACAATGGTAACGGGTCATCTGCTTTTATTTCTTGATCGCTCCACCTCATAAATTGATAGGAGATTTTCAGCTCAATTCGTTGGGACTATGAAATTTTTGAAAAACCTTTGGGAACGAGAGATATTTTTTTTCAATAGAATTTTATCTTTCTAAGAAACCATAGTTTCCTCAGCCTACTGTGTTTCTATGTACAACTTTATACTATAACTTGCATGGATTTTCAGATTAATAACCATACAAATGTTTAACAATATATATTATACGTACTTTACATTTATTTACATATCAATATTTTACTATTTTATCTGTAGAAATAACCCCTACTACTTGGTATATTCTCAGAATTCCTTGCAGGTTCCGTGAGGGTGTGCTTAAAGTAAAAAGCATGGGCTGACTCATTGTTCAATGTGTTCTACAAAAAATGGTGAAAAATTCAAATTATAAATCAGCAATGGCTCATCTGTATATTAATGTCGACTACTAATTTAAAACAAAAGTTAAAACGGGCCATGTTGGGGCCTTTTAATCAAAACCTCTTTGCTTGAAGTCATTCTTGAGACATGCCAGACAGAGATGTTCAAATCATTGTTGATTTGTATTAGACCATTGATTTTAGAGTTAATGTATGACATCGAATATGCGTGAGAGCTTAGAATTTACACTGAAATATCTTACTAAAGTCCTCTTAATTCAAGGGATACCAGAGCTTAAGGACATGCTATTTAAAATTGACCTTGAAAACTGTAAATATGGGGGCTAGCATATTGGGTGCTAGCCAATTCAGTATTTGTAAAGACTATTCCTGTCTCTAACGCCCTAATTTCTCATTGGATGGGCATTGACCCCTTACCTTTGTATCCCCGCCAAAACAGCCATTTTCTTCAGTTGTAAATAAGAATTGAAAGGGGAAACACCCCATCTTAGAAATATTCAGTTTTCCGATTTTATGTCTATTTTATACATTAATTTGAAACTGGGGCTTCAGTGGCACAACTGAAACATCAGAGTTTCGTTGTGTTTCAGTACCCAGAGAGAAAAAGACGACTGGTGGAGCTTGCTGCCGATCCATGGGCTGTTGAGATTCATTCAGATTATTGGGATATGCGTGTCTGGCTCTGGGGTTTCTTGGAGCAACATTGAAAGGGCTGTATGCATTTATTTTTTGGATGGTGCTTCAGTTCCTTGTTCTAGGCGTGCTTATCACAAGTATCTGACCAATATTTTTGATATCATGTTTTAAGATGCCGAAAAAGTTTTTTGATTGCAAGGCCTGTGGCCAAAGTCATGAAAGATCAATTAATTCAAAATGCATAAAGAACAATATACATGTTGTCAGTGGTGCAGAACAAAGTGACATTAACATTCAAATTTTACAAGATCTGAAATCTCTTAGTGGCAGGATGACGGCTGTGAAGCAGAAGGTTGACGCTTCAGCTGAGAAATCAAGTAAAACACAACAGAGGCAGTCCCAGGACACGTCAGACAGTGAAGAGGGCAGTGAGGACACAGATGACATTGTCACACCGTCATTGGAAGGTCTCAGGCAGTCAGCACAGATACAGGTCAATGTGTAGGGGCGAGGCTTGCAGAGTTACACACCATTCAAAATAAAGGCAAGTTCAGATCACAAGGGGGAGGGCCCAAAGACAATTACTGGTGTAAAAAAGAGGTTCCATGGCCACAAAATTACATTCTAAGTGGAACTAGTAAATCCAGAACCACATACGATAGTCTCACTATGTCCCAATGGGTTAGTGGGTTCAGTAATATTATTAGAGAGGAAACTGACCCAGAGACCAAAAATTTTATGCTTGACTATCTCTCATACATTATGGAAGATAGCCAAGATTTTGGTTGGCCCTCTGCAAAGGGGGCTCATGCAGTATTGCTATGTAAAATGGAACAGGACAAAATTCAGTGGCATGAAACCAGTAAAATAGATAGAGTAAGGAGGGCTCACACCCAAAATATTAGCCAAAATCCTCATCAAAATCAGAGAAAAACTAACAAACCCATCCCATGTAAATACTATCAGAAGGGTACGTGCGGCCAGTCCAATGACCACGAAAATAATGGTCAAATGTACCTCAATGCCTGCTTAACTTGCTTCAATTTAGGAAAAACTTACCCCCAACTCTCTCGTGATTGTTGCCATGCAAAAAACGTGTAGGGCACTGCAGTGCCAAAAAATTACAAAAATTACCACAGAAAAATGACTGTAGGTAGGATTGTTGTAAATACTAATGCTGTTCTACCCAGTACAAATTTGAAACATGATTGGTGGAGGTTCAAAAATATGTCTTTTGCACAAATTGTAAAGAAAAAATGCACCAATGAAGTATCACATTGTTCCAAAAACAGAACAGATGACTGTAAGAAAGTCAGTCCGGTAAATGCAATTAAAGTGCGTCAATGTCAAAACCATAGCACTAAAAACCCTTTGTGGTTAAAAAACCACTTTCTGACAAAAAACCAGTGAATATTGGCAATGAATGTAAACTTGTTAAACACAGAAACCTTGTCGTGAATGACAATGAATACAAAGTACCAATTAGTATCACGTCCAACAATCTCCAATGTGTTAACACAAACAAGTGGTTTTCTAAAAATAGATTTGTGCCATTAGATGACATTAGTCCTAGGTCCCATTGTGATGATCAGAAGGTCTTACCCTTCAAACAAACTGATAACAATGATAAAGGGAGCACAAACAAGGGACACAAGGTAGGTGTCGCACATGGCGAACGTCACACCGTCATTCAAAGCGTTAGCACATCACAAATAAGCAAAAGTCCAATGAAAAATTTACTGGGACCAGGCAAAGATGCCCACACACAGGACAAGTATGAGCTTGACCTCAGATTTCATTCACACCACAGACAAAAAGTGGCAAGTGCCAAAAATTGTGATACCTTTAAGTTATGGGGCTTGCAAAATAAAGAAAAATTCGGCTTTATTCCCCTACAAAACCAATTACTCCCTGAAGTCGACATACCTGCAGAAAAAAATTCTAACATTTGGGATGACCATACTGACGTGGCCAGCACTGGCACCTACAACTTCATGAGGGCCCAAATACCAGTCCAGTCTCAACTTAACATCGATAGCTGGGGGAAGTACCTGAAAAATTACTGGTATAAGCAACTTATTTTTCTCATGAAATATGGTTTTCCCCTAGATTTTGATCCTTCCATTGCCCTAAATCATAAAATTAAGAATCATAAATCTGCAATAGACTATCCTCAAGACATCCACGCCTATCTCAATGAGGAAATAAAGTTCCAGGCCATATTAGGTCCCTTCAATGACAGTCCAATTCATAACCTACATGCTTCCCCTCTCATGACAAGAGACAAGCCAGGTTCCCAAAATAGACGGGTCATAGTTGACCTTAGTTTCCCTCAAGATCATTCGGTCAATGCTGGGGTGGATGGCAATGTCTATCTAAAGTCAGAATTTTTACTCACCCTACCCTCTATTTACCATATCACTGACCAAATTAAAAAATTAGGTAAAGGTTCAAAAATCTTCAAAATTGACATATCTAGAGCATTCAGACATGTGAAAATTGATCCGGGTAATTACAATCTCACTGGTTTATACCACAATTCCTATTATATTGATACCTGTTTGGAGTTCGGATACAGAAACGGATCCGCAATTTTTCATAGACTCACAGATGCAATTAGGTACATTATGAGTACCAAAGGTCACACAGTCACAAATTATATTGATGATATCATTGGCTATGGCCTAAAGTCAAAAATTGATCACTCCTTTCAAGAATTGTACTCCCTCCATCAAGACCTGGGTTTGAATATTAATGACCACAAACTAGTGTCCCCACAACAAAGGCTATATGCCTTGGGGTGGAAATTGACACGGAAAATTTCACAATCTCAGTCCCTCCACAAAAATTGAAGGAAATTAGGCTGGCCTGCCATGACTGGCTAACAAAAACTCATTGCTCAAAGCGTGAACTCCAGTCCTTATTAGGAAAACTCCTCTATGTAACCAACTGTGTACGAGCTTCTCGGTTTTTCTTAAACCGGATGTTTACCACATTAAGGCTGGCTCACAAACTTGACCTAATACAGCTTGACATTGAATTTCACAGAGATGTCCAATGGTTTACCAAATTTGCCCAAACATTTAATGGCACTGCCTTCTTCAAATGTGATACTTTCCAAGGAGATATAGAATTAGATGCCTCTCTCCAAGGTTTAGGAGCAAAGGGTGGCAAGTATGTGTATGCAATTTCCATCCCCAAGGGCTATGGAAATTATAACATAGTGCATCTCGAGATGCTAAACATTCTGGTAGCCCTAAGAACGTGGGGCCTCCAATGGAAGGGTAAAGCACTCACCATTCACTGCGACAACCCAGGCTGTGGTAACCATCTTAAACACAGGATATACTAGAGATTTGACCCTGGCAGCCATAGCCAGAAACATATTCACACTTCCCCTGGCTTTAGCTGAATCCACTAGAAGAACTTACAAGGCCATGTTTAGGGTCTTTCTGGCCTTTTGTGTGTTTTATCGCATACAAATGAATCAGGTGACAGCTGACACTGTGTTAGCCTATTTACAGTTTCTTGCAGATATTAGTGTTTCCTCCTCGGGTCTGAGTAATCATTTATCAGCATTAAAAACTCAATTTGCATTATATGCCCTGGACCTATCACCTTTCCAAGACAGTCACCTCACATACTTCACTAAGCCAGGGCTAGGATGGCCCCAATGAGACTAACCTTCAAGTCCATAATTGACATTCCTACTTTAAGGAACATTACTGAGCAATGGGACAGGATTCACATGGGCTTCATTTTTAAGGCTGCTATTGTCCTCTCATACTTTGCTTTCTTACGAATATCAAACATAGTCCCTCACTCAATATCTACATATAACCCATTGAACCAGCTAGAGGAGATATATTTTTCTTTCCCCCAGGGGCTCATATTATGTTGAAATGGTCGAAAACACTACAAAAGAGTAACTCTCTGAGAATCCTGTAAATTCCCTCCCTCTCTCCCTCACCACTATGCCCAGTAGCTGCACTCAAAATTATGTTTAAAAACACACCTGCATCTAGCAAGGCTCCTCTCTTCCAGATACTCAATCATGGAAACCAGGTTCCCCTAACAGACTCCAGACTCAGGAAAAATTTCACACTTTTACTTAAAAAGCTGAACCTACGAAATTAAAAAATAACCTTCCACTCACTCCGACGTTCAGGTGCCACCTTAGCTTTTAATTCAAAGGTCCCCATCCAGGACATCCAGAGCCATGGCACCTGGACGTCGGATTGCGTTTGGTCACATATAACCCAGAATCATGAAGCCTCTGACAGAGTAGCACTGACATTCCAATCCCTACTACAACCCTAGCACTACTTGGGGTTTGGGGCTCTCTTGATCTATTCCTACATCATAATTTAAAGTTCCTTTGGGAAAAAAAACTATCCAGTTAAATCATCTCTTACATGACCTTAACCTTAACAACATCTACAATTCTGTTCTTTAAACTTAGTCTGAATCCAACATTAGGTCACCTTAAGTGACCTCCGCTAAAGTAATTACCTACATATAAAACCCTCACACTCTTGTCAACCTTAACTGTAATTATCTGCAAATTCTCCTTCACTTAATGTGGGTGTTCCACCACAGGACTAAGGCTCCTGATTAAGGGTTTTTGAGGGTCGGTTTGAAATATTTGCTTAGTCCTAGACCTTCTGTAAGGGTCGGTTGTTGCCGTGGGAAAAATCACGACGCAAACCGATTCATATTTCCCGCCGTCAACAAAATGTCCAGTCCCAGGCCTCCTGAGACCCAAATTTACACAGTTGTGTGTTGTCCCAGACATCGAAACTATTAAGAGTAACCGCAGACGTCAGCCATTGCCCAGAAGATCAGCCACTGTTATCACGGAGTCCCAGAGGGTCGGCCTACTGCCAACAACCACTCCACAGGCATCTAGTTCCACTCAAGCAGCAGCTAGCAGCAGTTTTGTGTATTATACACCAAGCCCCATTGGCTTCAGCAACCCGACATCTGTCCTAACTGTACAGGACGAAGGGAGCAGACACAATCTGAGTGGAATCTTAAGCCAGCTACCAGATCTGACATCAACACAGATTGTTGAGCAGCCTCATCAGCAGCAGCAGCAACCACAGCAGCAGCTCTTTACTATCACCACTTCAGCACCGCCTCAACAGCAGCAGCAGCCTCCTCAGTAGCCATCTAGTCAGGACTGGTCTTTGACCTGCCAGGCCCTTTTCAGGGCCACCAATTCTTCCAAAAACAATTATTCAGCTACATGTTATTCCAATTCCCCTCCCAAAACAAAAAAGTTCAGTACAAGTACTTATCACAAGAAAAAAAAATTAAAGTCCAACACCTACACCACCCCAAACATGAAACAAATAACCCATAGTACCACACATAAAAAATTTAAAAATAACTCCCAATATGACCATTAATCAGCCCATTTTTAGATTAAAATACATGGAATAGTTTAAAATCTGTAATTGAAAAGTCCAACACTTACACCTTCCCTAGAGTTATAAGGCATTATCACATACTTACCAACCCACAAACAGACAAACCCGATACCAAACATAACCCCCAAATGACAAACCCAGTACCAAACCTAACACCCAACTACCAAAAATAAACCCAACCCCAGTAACCACCAACCAAGAAACACACAAACTCAAAAGTAAATAGAACCCATGCCAACGAACTGACAAACTGTTTTGCAAACACAATCCCCCATTATTGAAAACAAAACTAGTTCCATGGTTCCACATTTTGTGAATAGAAGTGAAATAGAAGTGAAAATTTAAAATTCAAGATTTCCATAAAACATTTCTGCTACAAATATATTTCCAACCCATGAACAAAAAAATTGGTGGAATTAGGATCTGGATTTCAAAATATATAAAAAAAGTAATTCAGTTTAGGATATTATGTGTGACTTTGTGTTTGGCTTTTGTTTAACACTGGGTTTGTATGTTTGTTGGGTGAGTAAGTTGTGTTTGTCCATCTGAACAAGTTATGTTTGGCATGGGGTTTGTCTGTTTGTCCGTCTCTACAAACTATGTTTGGCATGGGGTTTGTCTGTTTGTCCGTCTATACAAGTTAGGTTTGGCATGGGGTTTCTCTGTTTGTCCATCTCTACAAGTTAGGTTTGGCATGGGGTTTATCCGTCTGTAGCAAGCATAGCTGATTAATTGTTTTTGGAATATTTGGTAGTCCTGAAAAGGACTGTTATAGTTAGTCCTGAAAAGGACTATTTACTGCAACAGGACTTATATTCTGCCATCTTGCCAGGCCACTGCTCCCTCATTATTGAAGTAGTCCTTCAGGTAATCCCTCTGTCTTTTGGCCTCTCTAGCAGGGTTTCTGTCTTGGCCACCACCAGCAGCACCACCAATCAATCCACAATCACCAGGCACATCATCATCATCATCATCCTCCCCAGGCTGCTGACCAGCAGGTTGACCTTGATACTGGCTTCTGAGTATGTTGTGCAGAACCACGCAGGTCATGACCACTTCTCTAACTGTTTCTGGGGGTAGTTCAATGGTGGTCCTCATCACTCTGAATCTTGAAACCAGGATGCCAAAAGCGTTCTCCACAACTCTCCTGCCCCTTGAAATTCTATAGTTGGCAATCCTTTCCTCTCTTGTTAACAGCCTTCTGCCATAGGGTTTCATGAGCCAGTCTTCAGGGCAAAGGCATCGTCTGCCAGAATGAAGTAGGGGACATCTCTACCACCCTGGGTTATAGGAGCTGGGTCAGGGAAGCCTATCCTGCCATCTTCAATCCTCCTCTTCAGCTGAGAGGCATTAAATATCTGGGCATCTGAGCAAGATCCAGCTGTACCCACATCCACCCATCTGAACTTGTACTGTCCATCTACCAGGGCCAACATGACAATGGAAAAGAACCCCTTGTAGTTGTGGTAGAGGGCTCCAGAGTTCTTGGGTTTCTTCAGGGCCACATGCTTGCCATCAAGGGCTCCCAGGGCATGTGAAACATTCCACCTAATCCTGAATTCCCTCTCCAGTTCTTTCCACTCATCTGGAGTAGTAGGACATTTGAGGTACTCTCTGGTGAACTCATCCTGGATGGCCCTGCAGACCTCTGGTAAAAACTTGGAAATGGTAGATCTTCCAACCCTGAACTGACAGGATAGTGATGTGTATGACTCTCCAGTGGCCAGATATCTGATAGTGAGGGCTAACTTCTCCCCAACACTGATAGGAGCTCTGTAGTTGGTGGCCTGCCTGGCTAGATGTGGTTCCAGTCTGGTCTTTATCATTTCAAAGAATTCTGGGGTCATCCTCATGTAGTTGGTGAATCCTGGAATGTCTGTGGCATACAGATCAGCCATAATATTATGGTAGGCCCCCCTCTCCTCTCACTGCAGTAGCCATGGCCTGACCCACATGTTGTGCCTTCTTCTAGGTGTTTGTATGGGTGCTGGTGGTGGTTGCTGTGCTTGACTTGGAATCTGTCTTCCACTAAAAGGTGGCATCCTGCTGTGTTCCTAGAAAAGCAATGATAATTAGATTGTGACTTTGCAAAACAAGAATCGGCGATCCTGGTCTGGGGAAGACTGGGGAGGCTTGAGGAGGCCTGAGGATGCCGGGACTTTATCGGGTGTTAGTCGGGGCTTAGTCCCAGGAGGCCTGAGGCGTCGGTATGTGTACGACAGGATCGTGGTTGAAACCGACCAGAAAACTAGTTTAGTCGGTTCTTAGTCCCAGACCAGTCGGGGACTGTCTGGGGCCGCCTGAGGCCGATCTGTACTTAATCCCAGACTTCAATACCGACTCAGTATTCCCGCCCATTTTTGCTTTTTCTTCACCGACTGTCCACGATTAAGGGTCCCAGACAGGATTGGGGCTCAATCTTTTGGTGGAACAGGGGCATAAGGTAATCTTAAATGACCATCATCTTAAATCAGTTCACATTAGGTGGGTTTTTGTGTGCTAATATTCAGCACATTAGTGCTACTCTCTTAATTAACTTGAATATTTCTCTTAATCTTAAATTTCCTTGAGGTCACCTTAATTTTATTGAGGTCACCTCATAGCACCAAATTCAAAAATTTTAGGCCCATAAGCCACTAGGGCCACATTAAAGTTAATTCCACGTGCATCAATCTTAAATGTCAGTAAGGTCACCTTAGATGATCAACTGTAGTCTGTATGCCCATGAGGCATTAGGGCCACATTAGGTGACCCTGCAATGGTATAATGGAATATGTTAATGTATATGCAAAGTATGTATATAAAGTAGAAAAACTAATATAGAAAAATAAATAAACTAATATAAACCCCCGTGGTAGTATTGCTGAGTCTTGGCATACAGAATACTGGACCCATATGATTACCCTGTACTGGGTTCAGAGGAGAATGAGCAAATTTACGTTGATAATAAAGTATTTGGATAAAAAGTAATAAAGTATTTGGATGTTTTTATAGGGGTCACACGTCTGAGGCAAAATAATTTCCTCTCGTTGAAGAATATTCTCTTTGAAGGCTGCTCTCACTAGAGGTACCATTACTCTCCCAAATAATTAAAGACACATCATTGTATAACCCCATTTTATATTTCAATAAATTGGCTGATATACATCAGAAATATTAATTATTCTCCGTATATCTTATGTAGAAGCACCACTCTGTGAGACAGTGTATAAATGCCACAGATATCCCTGAGCCTGTAATAATGAACTGCAGGTTGAAGATATGCAGGGAGAACTGAACATTTACGCCAACTTCCTGTTCAGAAGTGGTACGTACAGCACTGCATAATCTGCTTCAATGACATACAAAATGTTCTCACTGAGAAAATTACTCTCCTAACATGCTATATCCTAATTTCAAGATTTGATTTATTTTCTGATGTTTGAGACCTTTGCACTGCATCTGTCTCTATTGACTTGATCATCAACCCCCTGCCTTACTTTGTCTCAAGAATTCTGCCAAGCAAAGAATCAGTATTGTCTTGAGAACCAAGATCTATGGGTTTTGTTTTCCGGCCTTCTACCTTTTTCAGTCTTTCTGGTTTTATAAAAACATTGTGAAGCCAAAACACAGTAGAGATAGTTAGATCTATGGATGCCAAGGTATAGTTTCAGTTTTATATTTTTATTATTGTCTCCATTAGGGAAGCACCATTTTTTAAAATTAGCTAACGTTAATCCAAAAACTGCATTATGCTCACTTTATGTCTGCCTTGGTGCTACTGTTGAAAGAATAAATAAAATAACCTCTTTAATCTCCCCTTTTTGACACAATTATTTGATAATTACACATGAAAACTGTCAATTTTATCATTTGATCCCTCTTTATCGCTCACTTTCCCCGTTATCGGGGACTATCACTCTCACAATACAGACCCACTAACCACTCTAATCCCCAGACTTTATGTTCAGTTTCAAACTTTTAACCCCACCAAGATCTCAAATATGATACTAGTATATATCTTACTGGCAATCCAACCAGTCATTGTTGCATATCAGCACCACAGTAACTCGAGGATTCTGTGCCCTGATGTTGTCAGTTTCTGCCCCTTCAAACCCCCCACCACCACTTTCTCCCTACATTTCATCATCAAATCCTCAATATCAATTCCACCAGCCCTACCACCTTTCTGCCTTTTTATCCTAATCCTGCTTGCTGGTGACATCAACCCAAACCCAGGACTACTCAGGTGTTCAAAGGTCACTTACACAAATATTAGGTCAATACACAACAAATATCCTTCCATTGCAAAATTTATTTCTGATAATGACACTGGCCTCTTTACAATGTCAGAGACTTGGATCACCACAAGTGCCAGTCTGTCCAAAATCACCCCACCAGGCTACAATCTCTATCAACAGCCACAAAAGGTCCGTTGCGGTTGAGGATTAGGCTTTTTCTTCAAAAAATCATCCTTAGACAAAGAAGTTTTCACTAGGTCTGTCCCTAATCTAAACTTTATTTCAAAGATACTCGAGAGGGTAGTAGCAGTTTAGCTACAAACTCACCTTGATGAAGACGGCCTGATGACTACCTTCCAGACGGCTTATACAAAACACCATTCTACTGAAAGTGCCCTCCTTAATATTCACAATGATATTCTTCTCAATATTGCCAAAGGGTCCGCATTTGATACCACTGACCACACCCTTCTCATGGACAGAGTAAATGGTTACTATGGAATCAGTGAAATGGCACTTTGCTGGTTCAAATCATACCTGTCAGGAAGGACACACTCGGTCAAGGTAGGCAGCACACTCTCACATCCTGTTGCCCTCCAGTATGGGGTCCCCCAGGGGTCTGTCCTTGGTCCAATTCTTTTTTTCTATCTACACTAACCCAATCAGATTAATCATTCACTCTCACATTTCTATGCCGATGACACCCAGTTATACATTACACTCTCTCCAGCAAATTTCTTTCACTCTATACAAAAACTAAAGAATGGCCTAAATGACATTTAAAATTTCATGTTCACAAATAAATTAAAACTCAACCCTGACAAAACCAAGTTCATTTTGATAGGTCTGAAAAACAAAGGAGTAAACAACTCCTTCCTCACTTTCCAATCAATATTCTTGGTAATCAGGTCTCACCATCACAAAGTGTGAAGAACCTCGTAGTGGTGTTTGATTCCAATTTAACCTTCTCTGACCATGTGTCACAGGTCATAAAGTCCACCAGAGTTAATGCAAGAGATCAGAATTCGTTCCTTCTAGCAAATGCTTTGGTGAGCAGCACATTGGACTACTGCAATTCCCTGTTCCTATCACTCACTGATTTTGAGTTAAGGAGGTTGCAGCTAGTCCAAAACTCACTCTGCAGGGTTGTCACCCTCAAATTTTCTCACATCACCCCACATCACCCCTTAAAACATCAGTTCTTCTAGCAAATGCTTTGGTGAGCAGCAGATTGGACTACTGCAATTTCCCGTTCTTATCACTCACTGATTTTGAGTTAAGGAGTTTGCATCTAGTCCAAAACTTACTCTGCAGGTTTGACACCATCAAATTTTCTCACATCACTCCTCAACTAAAAAAACTGCATTGGCTCCCAGTCAGGCACAGGGTACAATTCAAAATAGGCCTCATTAAATACAAAATCCTTAACCAAGGTCAACCAGTTTACCTAATAGAATTAATTCACCCCTACACTTCTTCAAGAAATACAAGGCCTAGTACCCCTAAACTCAAGTTCCTTCATACCCCCACTTTTGACCGCAGAGTTCATAAATCAGTTAAACACTTTTCTAATTCTTTTACTTACTATGCCCCAGTTCTTTGGAACTCTTTCCCCTTCCAAATAAGAAACAGTCCCTCTGTCACATCTTTCAGGAAACACCTCAAAACCCACCTTTTCAATTCTAGTTTCCCAGCTTAGTCTCCTTCCCTCTTGGTCTGACTCACAACTCCGGATTACTGACCTTGAATGCCACTCAACTCTCCTTATTAAAAATGATTTTTGTTAACTAGAGTTCCCCTTGGTGCAAAGCAGTAGATTAGATTAGATTGGATTTGAATAGTGTGTATTCCATATATAAAATCACTTATCACACCACATTTATTTTGTTCTATCACAGCAGTTAACACACACACTTTTTCTGTAATGTATGTTTTCCCAAGGAAGTATTTACTTCCATAGAGCAACAAATGACACTTTCCCTGCTATCAAAGGCACTTGAGTAATATTTTATAATCTCTGTGTGGGTGTGACTCTCAAAACAGACAATGCTAAAGACTTCTCACAAGATGTTCTGGCTGTTGAATAGGATGTACAACCCAAACTTTGTCTTTTAGTAATGTTTTAGTTTCAATCATACAATATCAGATAAATTCCATAGAACAGCTGTTCAGTAGGCAACTGCTATGCAGAGACTCCACTGTATCCGTCTAGAAAAGTCTAAGAGTAGATATTGTCAGAACAATATTTTATAAATATTTAAGAAAAATAGAGAAGACATTACTAAGGATAAATTGTTTTAAACTTCTGTGTGTGGTGGTAACATGTTTTATGTGTTACTACAGGCTTTATCAGATCTTCAGTTGGTAGTGAGAAAGACAACAAGAAATATTAGGACAAGAAAAAGGGTTATTACACAAAATATGTGATGCCAATGGGGGTAATGGTAGGGACATAACACATAAAATTCAATTCTTTTGCTCTACGCCTGTTTTGAGTATGTGGGTTCATTTGAGCCCCCAAACATTGAATCACACTAAATCTCATGTGTTTGTGAGAATGATTTTCTGAGTGGAAATGTTTGGAGACTGGGGTGGTTTTGCTTTTTTGCCCTTTCACACTTGCTATGTGTTCATATATCCTATATCTAAAGGGTCTACCAGTTTCTCCAATGTACTGTTTGCCACATAGAGTGCACTCAAAGAGTAGATAATACTGCTAATTTCACAAGTTTGCAGTACTAATTTTGGTAAGTTAATGCATATGTGTGTTTTGCCTGTGTGGTGGCTATGAATTTCTTCAATTTTATATCGTAAAGGACAGTATTTACATTTACCCAATCTTGTGCAGATTTTAGGTTTTATTACTTTTACTGGTGTGTGTGTAGGTGGGTATGAGATTCTGTTACTTGTGAGTACATCTTTCAAGTTAGGTAATCTTCTAAAACCAATCAATGTTTTTTGTGTGAAAATTTTTTTAAATTTATCACAACTTTCAGGAATATTCCAATTTGAATATATGAATTTTTTGACATTTTTGGATTTTTTGGATTTGCTGTTTTGAATCTTGTAATCATCACAGGTGGAGTTTTAGAGCTATTTTTCTCTTTGTCTTTTGGCAGGTCTGCTTGGGTGAATTTTGAGACTCTCTTATAATGAGCTCTAAGCTGTTTAATTGGGTAACCTGTGTTTAGATAGTATTGTGTCAGTTTATCAGCATTTGTTTGGAAATCTGAATCAGGTGTGTAAATTCTCCTGATTCTGAGATATTGGCTATATGGTCCCTTACGTGTGACACTTTCTGGGTATGCACTGGAGTGGTGCAGAAACAGATGTGTGTCAGTTGGTTTGTTGTAGAGGGTAGTTATTAAGTTTCTATGTTCATCAGGTTTCACTGGTGTGCCCAGAAAATAAATTAATGCTCTGAAGTAAATTTGATAGTAGGGTGTAGGTTGTTAAGGTTGTGAATCTTTTCCATGTGTCCATATAAGGAAAATATCATCAATAAATCTTTTTCAAATCAAAGGTTGAAGTGGATAATTAGCTAAGGCTTTTGTTTCAAACCTATCCATCAATAAATTGGCAAAATTTGGTACCATTGCTGTTCCCAGAGCTGTGCCTCCTGTTTGTAAAAAGAATTCATTATTGAATTCAAAGTACATGCTGTGGAGCATGAGTTTAAGTAAATCTAGAATGTAATTACCAATTGGTCCTTTGGTGGGGTCTTGTCTCATATGTTCTGCTGCTGCCAGTAATCCTTCATGAATAGGTATGTTGGTACACAGTGAGGTCACATCAAGAATAGCTGATATTGCTCCCTTAGGTATGGGACCTAGCTGGGTTATTTTATTGATGAAGTCCTGAGTGTCCCTAATGTAGGACTTAGGTTTTGGGACATAAGATTTAATGTGTTCATCTACAAATTTGCTGACATTCGCAGTTGGGTGATTAACTGAACTACATACTGGTCTACCTCGAATACCTTTTTTGTGTATTTTGGGTAGTAAGTACAATTGTCCATGTTTGCAATTCTTAGGATTGAGTAATTTAAAATTTTATCTGAGATAAGTCCTTGCTCTTTCATATGTTTTGTTGAAATTTTATCAGGTACCTCTTGGGTGGGGTGATGATCTATTTTTGTGTAAAAATTTGTGTCCAGTACTTGTTTATAGCCTTCCCTTAGATAATCTTTAGTGTTCATCACTACTACTGCTGATCCTTTGTCAGCCTTTTGAATTATTATTTCAGGGTTATCATGAAGGGCCTTTGGGCCTTTCCTCTGGTCCTTTGTGAAATTATCTTTTGGCTTTTTATAACCATTTTGAAGATTTTTAATGAGATATGGGTGTTATGTGGCATCCAATTACTTTTGGGTTTGAATTTAGAATGGATATTGTAATATGGGTTCTCATTAGTATCTAGATTTGAGATACCAGTTCTCTATCTTGAGTATCTAAAATGTTGTTGTAATTATAGAAATGGTGTTGTAAGACCAATCTTTGTTTGGGGGCCTGGGGTTGGTATTGTAAGACCAATCTTTGCTTGGGGACTTGGGGTTGGAGAGAAAATAAGCTGTTTTGTAGTGCCTCTATCTGTGGCGTGTCTAGGTTAGTATCATAAATATTGATAACTGTATGTCCTATGAGAATGTCCATAGTTTTATCAGGTGGCAATATTCCGGGAGGCTAGGTTTGACTGTCCTCCTTAATGTTGTCCAGTATATCCACAACTATTAAAAGACATAATCATGGTATAGAATGTTTATTAAGTAATAATATAGACTCCGAGGAGTCTATCTGGGTCAGATAATGTGACAATAATATATTAGACATTCATAGGTTATTAATGAGTCCCATGAGCAGTTTTTAGTTGAGTGTTGTTCTGTTTGTTGTTTTGTGGTCTTCATACCTGTTGTAAGTTCCTGGTTCTTTGTTGAGGTCTTCTTGGTTCTCTTAGGTCAAGTATCTTTGAAGTCTTGTTCATAGCAGTGCTGCCTGCAGCTTGTAAGTGTCAGCCAAAAAAGTGTTAATTTCATTGAATTGAGGATTGGTGAGGAGTTTTTGTAGTTCACTCAGGTTGGACTGGATTTCCAATTTAACATCCTAGTACTTAGTATTACGATCATCCAGGATAAGGTGGATGAGCTTAGTCTTAGCATCTTTGGTTATGGTGGCCCATTTATCCTTAACAATATTATTCCTATTGACTGGGGTATTGCAATTGAAATTCACTTTGGCTTGGCATTTCTGACTTTGTAAGTTATTTTTTATTTGGTGAACGTTAGTAGCAGGGGCTAACTTTTTCCTATGTAAGGATTTGGTTTTAAGTATAGTGCCTTTCTTTCTTTAGGGTATCCAACCCTCTTATCTCCCTCAGGCGATTAATTTCTTTTCCTTTTTGTAGACTGGTTATTATTGTCTCGATGTTGACCTAATGATGATGCCGCTTGTTCCAACAATTACAGAGTATCATCACTAAGGGTGGACCTAGGTACGGGTGTGCCTATGGCTGGTGTGATAGCAGTTGATGACTGTATGCCAAATGTGTCCATGCTTGTGACTATAGTATCCTGACTAGCACTTGCACACATGTTGGTGCCCACAAGTAAACACTTATAAGGGAGTCTGGTACTAGCAGGATAGGTAATGTCTGATAAAGTGCCTTTACTTTAAAGCATTTATTTCGACCCTCTTGGATTAGAGTATGATCTCATCAGAGGCTGAAGATTTATTGTGACCTGACCCCTCAAAAAGGTGTTTATAGTGGCTCCCGCAAGATCAAGGAGTATTGTGCCCTGTAGGATGATTAGGTACTCCTATTAGTGTAATGGTGAATAACCATGTTGCGGTTTACAAATATCTATATAAGATGTATCATGATAGATAACATGTAAATATATTAATATGTAACTACTTTATACGTATACTTTTTATAAATAAATTCATTATTTAATACTAATACATTCATCAATAATTTTAATGGATATAAATAATTTTTATTTAAAGAAATAAATGCATACTCATAGGAATTTATCAGTTTGTCCTATGGACTTATATATACTTATCAATTTACACTCATTTATTCCCTGGTATCCACTTCTGATCACAATGACCATAGTATAAATTGTGATCATTAATATTCAGAATATATATGACAGTACTGTGATATTTTCAGCATTAAACATAACAACTGTCACAGCTGCCATGGAACTTTTATGGAATCGAACCCCAGCCTCAGAGGTGGGAGGCGAGAGTGTTACCACTCTGCCACCGTGGCCCCTGGAAGTTTTACTGTAATAACCATATTAAGGAAGTCTATATGAACAACAGTCTCAACTGCCATATATGCCATAAAAGTTATACTAGAATTTATCTATTTATTTATTTGGGGTTTTACATCCCTTTCAACACTGTACAGGTCATATCACGACCTGTTGGAAGGGCAGAGGAAACCAGTACATACAGTTCACTAGGGTTCTGTACTGTAAACTGCCGACCAACGGTAAGCAACTACCAGCTTTCCCACTTGAGGCCGTGACGGGGATTGAACTCCGGCCTCAGAGGTGGGAGGGGCGAGAGTGTTACCACAAGTTATACTAGAAAACATGATCTGAAAAATCACAAGGAGGAAGAACACCCCAAGCTTTCTACTTCAACTACACAACCCACACCAATGGATTGGGACATCCACCAATCTTTTTGTGATCTTCTAGACATGCCAGAAAAGTATGGACTGCAGATGGACAGTGCTGGTTAGTCCCTCAATAAAAGCACCCAAACCACAGGAGGTAAGATAAAACTGACCCCACAGGTGAGATAAATGAACTCATACAAATAGTCAATCAATAAAACCAAAACAGAAGCAATTTCTAAGATCAAAAGTTTGAAGGTAAAAAAACCTGTGGTCACACCAAACTATGAGAAACTAGTACAAAGGTACTACCCCAGACTTAGAGACCAATTGGCAACCAAACCAACGTTTGCCCACTTTAAAAACTCAAGCAAGGAGGACTGGCTGGCACATATAACATCTGCAGCCCATGATGACAACACACTAGTAACCATCTCCAGTGACAGTGATAGTGATGACTCAGAAACTACTAGGCCTACAACTCCCACCAATGTGGACACTGTATTTAGGGAGCACTTAACATAGTTATTTGGTGACATTTCACCTTGAGTAAAACTCTTGTCACACATGTTGCCTTATTCACTGAATATACTAATTAAGCACATCATGTTTAATGTTCAATACTACAATATAAGTATTGTGTGTCCCTACATACACATACATATATATAAATGTATTTTGTATGTCTTGTTGTTCATAGATAACATACTAAATTAAAACAATTTTTATATATTGAAATATTTATTCAGTAAAAGAGCTTATGAAATACATTCTGCCTTAATTACTCTTATTTCAACACAATAGGGCATAACATTTAAAAATGTGTATAAAATGATATCTGATAATCACAAACTGATTGGTATGCTTTAACCATAGGCAATAGGAATGAGTGGATTTGACATAAACGTACTAAGCAACCACCTTAAGATGCAAATAAACCATCTGGAACGCAAAAAATATTCACCAAAATGTTTTTTTTGGTAAAAACCTCAAGATGGTTATTCATCATTACACTAATAGGAGTACCTAACCATCCTGTGGAGCACAATACTCCTGGAGCTTGCCGGAGCTACTATAAGCACCTTAAGGTGTTAGATCACAATAAATCTTCAGCCTCTGATGAGACCTCACTCTAATCCAAGAGGGTCGAAATAAATTATTTAAAGTAAAGGCATTTTATCAGACATCACCTATCCTCCTACTAGTACCAGACATCCTTCTAAGAAATATCAAGACTTCCAGAGATGGTCTTGGAACCTAGTTTTGATATCAAAAGGTTCAAATCAAAGAGTTTTTACCATTTATGGAACAATTGCTTGCTGATGCCTGATGTTGAATTTTTCTAGCCCCAATTAAGAATGCTTTAAAGACGATGTTAAAAACAATTCTCAATTATTTTGTCCATCACTATATATTATCATAAATGAAACTTTAATATGTGTATAGATTATGTAAATATATACAAGTTTATTATGGAAAAACATTCATGTTTTACACAAATTAAGCTACAATTGACACAATTGAACAGTGTGATGAGTGTGATTAGGTATTAATAAGCTGTTATAATCTATTATTTTTATCATGGCATCCATTTGAAGTATTTTTTCATTTACTCATCATGATCGTTACCTTGTTGGTTCCAACTCTTTGTGTAAATTTATTGAAATCTGATCTTTTCCTTCAGATCACTGTGGTTTTCCATCTCCTTTTCATACAAAACATCAAATTCCTCATTTTGTTTCACTGAGAAGTATGTCTTCCAGGTATCTATTTTTCCTAAAACAATTTTTAATTATTACAGTTAACCCATCTTGGACAACCATGAAATAAATTGGGCTTTAAAATTTATTTAAAACGTATTGAAAAAGTTGAAAACAAGGTCAGGTGATGCAACTTTTGTTATTATATCTGCAACAACAATTTAAACAGATGTGGAATGTATTATCAGGTGGATAAACATTCAGTGATCCAGGTTACTGTTGCTATGTTATGAAATTTTACTGTTCTCATGAAACTGCCATAATAGGCTGACGAATGTACTGTATCTAATTATATTTCATTTTTATTTTCAATATTACCAAAACAAATTGGTTGATTCAGGTAACACCTTACATTCTTTTTTATGTTTTTAAAATCACTTTAGGAATTCTGATATTCTATCATACTCTATACCTTCTCAATCATAGTGAGGAATCATAGACAAATCGGCCCTTTGCCAAATCGGCCCTCGTCAAATCGGCCCCCAAAATAAAATACCCTAGTCAAATCGGCAGAGATAAGTGCATAAAGGACAGAGGATAAAGGATATTGATTAAAGCATTCAAAAATCTTTGATATATGTTAATTGCAATTTTTAGTAGTTATCACCCTTGATATAATGTGATTATGTAATTGCATTTATAATTATTCTTATATAAACAAGTGTCCAAAGGACATAAGTTAAAAGAGCTTGATGAAGCATCCAAATATCTTTGATATTTGCTAATCACACTTTGCAAGTATCACTTTAGAAGTTGTCATCCTTATAAATCAGATATAACATGATCACAAAGCATTATTCGCCATTATTTGTCACTAATTACCTAATATATGCTCAACTGATGTACTGTGAAAACTGAATATCTGTCAGTCTTAGGTTCTGCTGTATGATGGAGATTAAGCTCTATAAAGTACTCTTATTGCACTACCTTTTGTCCTTTTGAATATATCTACCAATTTGACTGATTCTAAAGATGTCACATGAATATAGTTATTATCTAAAAGTATATTTTAGCTTAATTGCACCAAATTACTTTGATGTCAAAAACATACACCACAAAAATGCAAAAATCTCTATTTTTAGAGATTTATCCAATCAACTGCGAACCAAACTTGCAGGACTGGCAACTGAATTTTGGTTACATTTTTACCTTTCCCAATAAATCCAGCTTTACCATCTTTCCAGTACATTTTTGACAACTGCCCACTTCTTTGTTCTTCTACCATTTTCATAGTTTCAAGGCTAGTTAACTTGACCACTTCCTCACAAAATTCTTGGCTATGATTACACCCAAGGAAAGATGAAATCTGCTGAATGACTTGCAGAGGATCCTACAATTTTTTTTATTCTACAGATCTTTAAAAACCAATTTATTGTTTTAGTCTCTTATCGTACACAAACATGATGTATTTAAACTTAAAAATTATTGTTTCTGAATTTCTTTTAAAAATACAAATAAAAGTTTTTCAGGTATGATACAAAGATTCAAATTGTAATAGAACCTAATGAACTTATTCTCTTTACAGTTTTAGAATTTAATTAAATAATGCATGCATTGTTAAAGTAAATGACAGATATTCTTTATCAACATCAGTCTCTTGTCATCAGTTACATGTGAATAAATAACTAAATGGTCAAAATATAAATTCTTAAATGATAGACCATGCTTAACTCTTATTTGGCAGACACATTGTCATGAATGGTGGTAATAACTACCAATCAAATTCAACTGAAAAAATTCACTTTCTTTCACGAGCAAGAGGGTTCTTTCCTGTTAAGACCTGATATTATGTTACTATGCTACTGCCATTCGATCTCATCCAGCTATAAATAATGTGCTTTGGAATTAAAAATTTCTTCGTTCTTTGATTTGAGTACATTTGTTTCTTACCTTCAATAAATCTTCAAAAAAGATAAACAGGACATTGCGTCTGTTCTTTACCTTGGACCAGTATCCAATGACATGCTCAAACCAATTTCCAACACAGGTATCTGACATAAGTGCATAAGCAAAAGAAAGCATCTTCCCAAAACATATTTATGACAAGGACATATGTACACACCTTTCTACATTCAAACTAAGACCCAAAGTTAGCATGATCAGAAAGTTAAAATTATAAGGTGCAGTGCGGAAGGGGGAAAAGGGCGTGTTCATTTTTAAGTGCCACTTGCACTTAATTTATAGTAAATTAGGTAAAAAAAAACATAGCATACAGTACAGTAAATCCTAAACATCAGGGCTTATGAGGACTATGGATGCATGAATAACATGGTAGTAATAGCCTTTGAAGTGTGCATAAAGATGTAAATTCTGTTGTTGTTTTATATTCCTCTTACGCATTTCATATTTATCGTTCTGGTATAGTTTTTTCTTCAGCAATAGTGTGACAAAATATCAACCAATTTATAGCTTCAGAGGCCAAATGCCTTGTCTTTTTTGGACACACGTACATAACTTAAGAATAAGTAAATGATTTTCAACTGCAGAGAATCTGTTTGAAAGCCTGCAATCCCAATCAAGAGCAGTAAACAATCTTCCAGTGAATGACTTGAAGAACTATCGCCCTGTATCTGGCCTTAGTTTTATATCCAAACTGGTTGAATGTGTGGTTGCTAAGCAACTGCTTGAATACACCCCATGACCATAACTTAGACAACATACCAGTCTGCACATAAAGCAGGCCATTCAACTGAGACAGTTCTTTGGTCCATAAAAATAAAATTCACTAAAATTAGTCAAGAGGCGAACCTACTGCCTTGACCTGTCTGCTACCTCGGCACTATTGGTGATTCCTCCCCTCTTCAGTTATCTTCAGACTTGGTTTCGATTATTTAAGCGTTATATTCTTAAATAATTCACTTCCTACTTAACTTAGCATTATTGGTCACCAAAAATTGGTTGTACTTTGTCTGATCTTTGTAAACTATTATTTGGCTTCCCCCAAGGTTCTGTCCTGGGCCGTCTGTTGTTGTTTCATTTTACACTACTCCTCTCAGTTTAGTTATTGGTAAACACAAAGGAATAAAGTTTCATCTTTATGCAGATGACACCTAAGTTTATGTGCATTAATCCCATAAGAACACATCTGCTGCCTTTGAACAGTTGAACAGGTACCTAGACGATGTTAAAGAGTGGATGTCAACTAGTAAACTATAATTGAAACCTGACAAGACTAAGTTTATCATCTTTGGTTTGAAAAGACAGAGGGATAAGTTAAAAGCATTTTTACCATTTGATATCGTGGGTAGTCCTCTCTGCCTTGCTGAGTCAATCATGAATCTGGATCTGTGATCCATTTTGATCCATATCTTCCTTCCTACAGCAGTTCTTATAGTACCAGGTACAGTCAGAGTTGTGGTAATTCCCTCGCCATTCCTTCTATTCATAAATCTGTGAAACAGTTTGGTTGTAGTTTTGCTTTTGATGCCCCCACTGTTTTCAATGCTCTTCCTGATGAGATTATTGTGTCTTCCTCCCTGGCCTCTTTCAGAAAGCAGCTTAAAACCTACCCGTACACCGTCCCTGGATACTGAAACTGATTGACTGGTTTTTGGTTCTGTTTGAGTCCTCTTTGTAAAGGGGAGATTAAGTGCTATCAAAGTCCAAATAGAATTGGAATTAGAATTAAACAAGAGTCTTGCTTTATCTCTTTGACATAACATACTCAGAAAGTTTAGAACTTGTGTTTTCCACAATGTTTTCCATGTTCCTTATTGTTGTAGTCAAAGGTTACACCAGATTATCTCAATGTGCTAAATGGAAGTAAGCTGGATTTAAGTCTAATATAGCAACGTATTAGAGAGGTAAGCATTCAACTGGACTCAGTGAATGTATATATTATGCAGGATCCACAATATCTCAGGCATTCCTGTGTGTACTTTGTACCTGAAATTCATTGTCATTGGGCAGTCTGCTGTTTGTTTCCTCACTATATAAATATTGTTTAAAACAATAATCTGTGTTAACACAGTTTTTCCATCTGTGGTTTACTGTACTATAATGGATACTTCATCCTCTTTTTTTGTATATCAATTAATAAAAAATTACCCTTTGCTTTCGAGCCAGTCTATTTACTATCCAAAGTTTACATAATATCACTTCAACCAATAATTTTAATGTTGTTCTAATCTATTATGTTTGCTGTGAAATCAGAAATAAAAACTCTTAATACACAAATGATACAGTCCCGAGAGGAAGTTTTTAAGCATGTATATTGGCCTCAGTGGTCCAATGTTTAATTAGTTTACCATTCACTTAGGTAACTGTCACCTCTGAAGCCTTGGATTTGAATCTAGCTCATTGCAACATGTGGTATGCAATAGGAGCCTGTTCTGATAAGACCTTAGCTGTTACAAGGAAGGAAATAAACCACCTTTGCTTTTATGACTTATGTATGAAACATATTTGTAATATAAACATTAGACAACTCCAACAAAAAATAAGAAGTTGAATATTGAAGCTTGCCAGACCATTTATATTCTGACGTATAGAGCTTAACTTACATGGCTCTTGGAGAAACACAGGGAAAAATCCAGCAAATGTAGAATCATATTCATCCATTTTACTTCTTGTTCTCTGTGAAAAATATGAAACTGCAACCGATTTTGGATTGCGGACCATATAGATGATTTTCTGCTAGAAATAGTCAAGCATAAATTTTGACAGATAGTGATGACAGTAATTATAATAATATAGTGAACTTTTGGGAAATATATAAAACCTTTGAACAATAGATTTTAGCAAGGTACTGCTATTTTCATTTAAGATAAATAATGGTCTAACATGTGTTCACGTCATATACAAGCAAAATGTTATGACATACAAAAAAACTGATACTCAGAATTTTACAAATTACAATTATTCAGCCCCTTTAATGCCTTCTTTAGCATTCATGTGCAAACTTTTGCAGTTCATCTCTTATTATATTGCATGTAGGTGGCTTGATGGTGTAGCGGTTAGAGTGGTCACCTTCATCCTCTGAGGTGGTCATTTTGAATCTTGGCCCAATTGCTTCATGTTGGAAAGTTGGTAGTTACTTGCCGATGCCCGGTGGTTTACAGTGCTGAAATTGACAAACTAGTATGCACTGGTCCCTCCACCCATAAACTACGTGTCACAATATGACCCTGGTTGTTGAATACGTAGTAAAACAATAAAAAATATAAATCAATAAAATATTATAGTGCCTGTAGTGTGAATACATTGATGATACAAATAATACCTTTTCAAGCATATGTTTTGGCATCAAGTCAAATCTAAGATGTGTAAAAAAGATTGTTGGAACTGATTCGTCTTCTGTCCTTTTAAATGTGTTTTTCTTCTCAATGTATCTTTCTACCATTCGAATTTTTGCAGATTCCAGTTGGCCACTTGTTAATATACAAAGAATTTCATAGGCCCAGTGTGTGCCTAAATAAATAACAAATTTAAGTAAGTTGCTTTAACCTATGATCTGAATTGTATCTCCCCTTCGATACAACATAGCAAGCTGAAAAATTTAAATTGTGATGACCTATGATCTGGGGTTTGATATGCCCATCAAGGTAAAGTGTAAGACATTTGTTATTTAATCATGATTTATGTATATGTTATACATACAGGGTAAAGTTGCAAGATGGGAAAAACCAATTAAATGGATAAAGATTTTAGAAAACCCAATTGTGTTAATCAAACTATACAGGTAAAAAATCGGACCGTGTGGTGTACCTATGTGAATGGAAGAATCAAATATTACCATCCATAACCCCTTCCACTATCCATACAAACTCAGAACATACTGGTAAAAAATCATAACACATTGGAACATACATATCGAGTTTGACTAGTATGCCCTGTTGGAGGCCGGTTGTGGCAATTTAATGGAACCTTAAATAAAATATTAGTAGAAATAGTGAAGGAGCTGGTAGGATTTATTTTTGTCGGAAATGCCAAAATGTGTGAGAGTTCTTTCTTATGTAACATTTACTCAGCAATCTGGAAATCTATTTCTTATGATCGTACATGTAGACCCAAGACAAGAAATTTTACTTCAAAGTGAGGTACCCCCATTGCGCAAAGTGTCAATTTCTGGGACCGAGAGTGTGCATGGGTACCAAGTGTTATCTGGTCCTGTACCTATCTTAAATATGAAACATAGAAATACTATACATACCACCAGAAAGTGCAGTCATTAAGCTTTACGTTCGTATGAAATAGCACTGTCTGAGTAGCATATGAGCTGAAAAAACTATAATTCTCTACAGGTTTTGATTCCAAAATCATTAATATTTCACATAGAAATTTTGATTTGTCATTCAAAACTTTATCTGAAGGAGTAACATCTTCATGAATACTGGACATACAACTTGTCTTTAAAATGAGGGAGCAGTGTGCTTTAATTTCACATGTTTGATGTGCTGTACCTCCAACAGAAAAAAATGTTTCTTTTTTATGAGTACACCCATATCAGTTTGACTCTATGAGACCAGCATTTCGCATACTACTAGAAAATATTTAACATAATAACTCTTAGGTAGTCTAACAATTAGACATTTACAAACAACTAAAAAATATAGGTATAGGTAAAATTTTATTATTTAAGTTTAAATATAGGTATAGGTTAATTTTTCTTATTTAATATCTTATCTAACAGACTACTGCCATTGGTCCAACGTGAGGCAGTCCTGCCAAACATCAGAAAAAGATGACCTGAGTCACCTCTGGCCGTACTGGTAATGCCTTCATCACTCACTAGAGGGCTGGTGCTTCCTGTACTCTCTAGGTGGCTATGACATCATGTCCTCTTTTTTATTTGGCATAAAAATAATTAGAAATTCTTCTCAAGCTCAACAAACCTTGACCCACTGTATGCACTGGTTCCCTCTGCCCTTCCAAAAAAAATTATTTTTGTGACTATTTTAAGTGCTTGGTTATGTGGATTTGTATTTCATTGTATTGCATGGATATCAATACCTCATATGCACAGAGGAAAGGAGGTTGTGGGAACATAATAGCACGTTTTGCTACTCATACAAAATGTACTCATTGCCAGGATAAGGTGTCCGGAAACGTCCCCTGTGTGTTGGCAAGAGAGGACTGCCTTGCATGTCTGCTTCTCACACTTGAGCAACAACAGAAATTGTTTGCAAGATGGACAGTGGTTAGAGTGTTCCTTTTATTCGCAGGACTTTTAATGTGCTTCTTGCCTTAAATGTTTATGTTCTGGAAGATAAAAATTTTATGTTTGTTGTGACTTCTGGAGCGTTTGTGTTTTTAATAGCGCAGCCATAAAAAGGTATCAGTCCTGATACAGTAAAAATCCACATAAAGCTTGTGAAAGATACTTTTTTGTAGATTTGTCTCCTTCTGTCCCTCCTCTGACATATGTCCTCAGTGTTGTAGAAGGTATTCCTGGGTGCAAAAGTTTTGGCAGGTCTTGGCAGCAAATAGTTTGCGTTCAAGGGTTGTTTTGATATTGAAGGAGGGATAAAGCCTAAAATTCGAGATCAAACCTCCTCTCACTAGGGAACTTCTAATAAGGAGTGTACATGTCAATCCCCAAAGGAACAGTTACCTGAAGGAGGCATTGAGTGCCCTCCTCCAAAACAAAACATGGAAAAGGTCAAAATCCAGTCCCCTCTGGCGTTCTACAGCCAACGTTTTCTTCTGGTGACCCATATTGGACCTCAGCACCTTAAATTGGTTCTTAAAGAACAAAACTTTCAAAATGGAAACCCAAGACTCAATCAGACTGTCTCTTCAAAAAGAAGAGTGGCTCGTTTCACTAAGACTTTAGTGATGCCTACTTTCACACCCAGCTCCAATAAAAATCCCCACAGTGGTCCAGGAGGTCAAGCTCATGAGTCAGGCAAGGAATATAAGGATCCACCAGTACCCAGATGACTGGTTGATCAAGGCACAAGAGACTCAGACTCCATCTGGCCTGTTTCAGGACTTAGGACAAATTTTCAACTTTGTAGGATACCAGTATGACTAGGCTTAGGGAAAGGTCAGACCCACCTCAGAAAGGCGACAGGCAGTGGGTTTCAAAATCAACTCCCTTTTTGTGAAAACAGTTGCTCAGTAAGGCATTTCAAGTCCCTGATAGGTATGTTGACTGCAGTGGATAACCAAGCGTCAACAGTTTACCTTCACATGAGGCTCGTACAATGGTATCTAAAGAACAATTGACATTTAAACACTTCCCTGAAAAAGCAATGTCCCATTGCAAAATTTCTCCATCTATATCTCCTTTAGTGGTTGCAAGAAAAAATTGTCTTTTTGGGCCATTCAGTTCTTTACAGATGCATAATAATGACACACATTTAGGAGTCTGCACAGCAAAAGGAGCTTGGTCTATTCCAGAAGGCAAGCTATATATCAACTTTCTGGTACTAATATGGGTCATTTTGCCCTTAAAGGAATTTGAGCCTTTGTGCAAAGGACAAGTTGACCTTGTGTCACTAACAACACTACAGTGGTGACTTACATAAACAAAAAAAGGATATGAGATCAGGGTCTCTCTATGCCCTCCATTAAATACTCTTGTCATGGATAAACCTCAAGCAGATTTGCACTGAACGCTTGCCACATATCAGGCTATTTAAACATGATAGCAGACAAGCTCCCTCATCACCAGCAGGTCATTCATATGAAATAGTCCATGCTTCAGGAGACTTTGAACAAATTTCCCTCCCATGGCCCCATCCCTGGATAGTTCTATTCACCACCAGATGCAACAAGTTACCTCAGTATCTGCAGTCACAGATGCCAAAGCCTGGGCAGTTTATATTATGAACCTGTCCTGGGAAGGTCTGGACCTCTAATCCTGTCCTTCCATTCCTCTACAGACCAGCGTGATAAACAAGATTGTCAGTCACAGTTCTCAGAGAGTGATCATCATTGCCCTGGAGAGGCCCAACATGGCCTGATTCTGGTACCTTGTATACACATCATTCTAGATACCATTGTACCTACCCAACCTGCCAAACTTCTTGCCCCTGCCCTTTAATGGCAATTTTTACACTGACTTGCTGAAATTGAATTCCCATGCCTGACTCCTAGAGCCTTGGCTATCAGTCGGCAGGACATTTGTGACCAGGTAGCAGAGCGAATTGAAGCCCATGATGTTAGAACCTTTGCCACTTCAAAGGCTTTTCAGTGAGGTGTTTCTTTGGATCAGTTTCTGTCGTGTCAGCTTGTGCCTGAGAGTCGCAGAACACCCTCATTCAGTTTTATTTATTCATGAATACAATACAGAATGATAATAAATAAAGAGTATTTTACACAGTACACAGTTCCATAGTAACACACATTTTTTATCTGTATTGGTCTACAATAATATCAACATCAACCGTATTGGTAATGGTTAGATTGAGTCTTTGTGTGAACTAAAAAGTAGGTGAAAGCGTTTTTGACTGTTGATTAAAATATTTTGTTTTATTTTATTTCATTTGTTTTATTTTACCCATATCTCAATAAAAGAATACCTGGCATCCTGAAACAATAAGTACTGTCCCAGTGCCTTGTCCACTTTATGTAAATATAAAAGTTCATTTGCAAGAATTTTCTTCAAAACCAGTCCTCCTAGGGTAAGGCCACAGAGATTTTTCTTACTTCTTGTACAGTCCATGGATTATCATGTCTAGAATAGGGAGTGTACTCATGATCAAGAATAAAAGACCAGTCAAGTATAAACAGACACCTCTAACAGTCTTCAGATAAAATCCTGTCTTATTCTTGGAAATCTGTTTCAGAACTGAAAGCCGCATCTTCCTGGAGTTCATGATAAGAGACCGTGGTGCAGTCTGTCCGACCAAAAGTGGGTGTTTCCAATGGGGAGGCAAACTCCCAATGACCAGAAAACCTGAGGACTTGACTGGTTGTGTATTCACTGGTGTGCTATCATCAAAGTCTGCCACCTGTTTTGGACCCAGACCCGAACTGACTGGGAGGAGGAAACATCATGGGGAAAGAATAGAGAGGCAGACACTGCCCCTTCATGGGGGTGAGTGACCTAAACCAGGGTGAACACCAGTTCCTCAAGAGGCTGTGTAGATGAAGAAGGTAATGGGTTTAATCCTACAGTTAAGAGTGCTTCCAAACATGCTTCCAAAGCTTGATGAATGATGACTCTCGTACCCAAGCTTTACTGGAAGAAATGACCATGCCACAGACTGGTTAAGGTCTACCAAACCTACCACAGTGACTTGGGAGGGCTCCACTAAAGTATTTGATCTAGATTTTTTTCTCTTTTGGATCTTTTAGGTAGAAGTCGCCAGTTGTTTACTATGTTTAGGGTGGGTAGAAGACATGTAGTGCACGCTTCTTGTCACAAAACACAAAACCAGACCCTTCTCGACAGTGAGTACATCATACATGAGTATAAAAAATGCCTGCATCCCACTAACCACTAGGACTAGTTCTACAAGTACTGGACCCGCAGCCTAGTGCCCAGTGATGTTTTATGGGCTTTACAGTACCTGTACTTATACTGTATGTTGCCAGTGATGCTTGCCCTAAATCAGTCTGACACTTGACAAATGCATGTCTATTATGTCCAATAAGCTTAGCCAGCTGTGCGCCTTACACAACAGATAGATCTTTGATGCTTTTATGGTAAAGATTCTGTAGAGGCCTCTCTGATCTGTCTCCCTGAGCACTAACTCCACTCCCTTTTATAATTTTTCACATGGTAGCTACCTGCATCCCACTAACCACTAGGATTAGTTCTACAAGTACTGGACCCGCAGCCCAGTGCCCAGGGATACTGCACATTTTTTATGCTTTTATGGTAAAGATCCTGTAGAGGCCTCTCTGATCTGTCTCCCTAAGCACTAACTCCACTCCCTTTTATAATTTTTCACATGGTAGCTGCCTGCATCCCACTAACCACTAGGACTAGTTCTACAAGTACTGAACCCGCAGCCCAGTGCCCACAGATACTGCACATTTTTAGCTCCCATTAATTCTGGGGTCCCACAAAATTGCGGGGCCCGCAATCCTAGTGGCTGCAATAATGTGGGGGCCCTTAAATCCCAGATAAGAGACAGTTACTGACCTATTTAAATACAAACACTGCAAGACTGTAATTCAAAACCATAACAATATTATTATTTGTGTTAAAATTGTACAGGACAGTGACTATATGACATATATGACATTAAAATAAATATAACTCCAAATCACGTATTACTTTAAAGAAAGTAAATAAAGTTTAATACAAATACCTTTATTAAGTTTCTTAATGTGTGCTCTTTGAACACTAACTAATTCATTTTTTTATTTCACTTAGAATAAAATCATAAATTTATTGGATGTAGATTGTTTTTGCAAAATGTGATGGCTTTAAAATCTGTAACAGTTCCCATTTGAATAAATCACCTGGCTGATAAAGGAACAGGAGTGGATTTTTTCACAATATTTCCACATATTTTTATTCAATAGAAGATTATAATAGTATACTAGGTCACTGAGGACCTTCCTAAGCCTAGTTTTTGTTTCAGTGTTTGTGGTGTAGTTTTGGACTTGTTCAAGTCTTACCTCACAGGTAAATATTGGCTCTATTTTCTCCGAGGCAAAGAATCTCCCATATCTGAGGCAAAGAAGCTCCCATATCTGTCCTTGGTATAATGCTATTCTATTCTATATACTGCCCCCCTCAGGAAAAAGCTATTTGAAATCATCCTGACACATGATTTCACTTCTATGCAAATAACAAACAGCTATAAGTTTGTTTTAAGCAAACAAATTCAGCTCCGGCCTTTTTCATGTTGGAAAACTATCTATTAAAGATTGGTTGTCTACAAACAAATTAAAACTTAATTCAGACATAACTGACTTAATTATATTTGGATCGAAGATGTGAAAGCTTAATCAATTTTTCAATATACTAGAAAATCCCTTTCATCTGAGGCAGTCAGGAACCTTGGTGTTTGGTTGACTCTGATTTCTCTTTTTCTGGGCCTATTCAGAGCATCTGTAAGGTATACTTTGTTCAAATGAGGTCACAGAAAACTCAGATAGTATCTCGCATGAGATGTCAGTCTTATTGCTGCCAATACTTTGGTTGGTAACAGACTTAATTATTGTAATATCTTGCTTAGCAGTCCCCAGCTCTTAAATCTTCACAAAGTGCAATACATCTAGACCAGTCTTGTTTTGATTGTTACCAATATCAGCATGTAGTCATATATCACTCATGTAAGAAAGACTGTTCATTATTTGCCTATTGAACATTACTCTGTGTTTAAAACTGCCTTACTGGTATACAAGTTTATACAAGTCAATCCTATAGTGTGATGCTTGAGATCCAACTCTTTGCCTCATAACTATACGAGCCTATTATATCAACATTAAGACCTAAAGTTTGCATCTGATGCTACAATGATTTGGAATAATCTGCCTGAAAATGTTCTTTCAGCCATTTCTCTCACCTCATTCAGAAAGAAGTTGAAAACTTATCTCTTGACAAAAGCTTGCCCTGCCTAGTGTTTGGATTCTACTGGTGTTTCTCAGTAGCGGTGATATCCACCATGTCTCTGGTCAAATGATTAGGGATCTCTGATTTTCTGTATGATGTATCTTAGAGTCTGTCTTTACAATCGAGAAAATTCTGTGCCAGAACTATCATATCCCATGTTGTCCTAAAAGTCAACATCAAGGCATATGACATAGAACAGAATAGAATAGAAACATTTATCTATTGCAAAATTGATACAACATCCTCTTATGCCCTTGAGGTCAAAAAGGGAGAATCTGGGGACATGGCAGGTTGAGATCCAGTTTATGACCCAATGTAGGAGATTATGATGGATGATATGCTAGTCTAAACAAGTAGTTTTTCTAACTGGCTTCTGAACCCTGTTACTGTGTGCTGATCAGGTTGATTTTGGGAGTCTGTTCCATACAGTGGAAGAAGCCAATAAAAAAACCTCGCCTACCAATGGCCTTTTTAGGACAAATTGAGGAAAGAGATAGCAATTTTACACTATTTTTTATTAAGGATGATAAGTATGTAGGTTTGGAAAATTTAATGGCCTTGAATGTAACCTTGGTTATGTGACTAGCAAAAGTGTTTCTAGTCAAAAGTAACACCTAAGTTCTTAACTTCATTGGTAGGGAAGATAAAATTTCCAAGAAGCTGGGTGGGGAATTTTTCAATGGGGGACTATCTGGCATGATGATGAATTCTGTTTTCTCTGGGTTGAGTTTCAGTTTCACACTGTCCATCCACTTTTGAACACAAGTAAGACACTGAGTGAGATCAGCAATACTGGGATCAAAGTTTCAATGGTCAAGTGCTAGAGATATTTGGGTGTCATCAGCATACAGATGGTGGGTGACACTGAATCTGGAAATATTGTTACTGAAGGGGATAGTGTAAAGGGTAAAAAGGAGAAGACCCAGGGCAGAACCCTGGGGTACACCATAGGGGAGTGAGAAGGCATGTAAGAAGCTATTACCCAGTTTAACCTTCTGTTTGCAGTTTGTAAGACAGGATTTGATCCACATCAAAAAGAATGTTATGGTCAATAGTATCAAATGCTTCTGCCAGCAATGTAAGCCTTAGCTGAGTCCATTGAAGCAGTAATATAATTTCGGATTTTAAAGAGTGTTGTTTCTGTAGAACGCAATCTCCTGTAAGCGGATTATTTAACATTGAAGACTAGACTAGTTTTCTTGAGAAGCAGGGAGGTGACATATGCAGTTTCGAAACAGTTTGGGAAACTCCCTTCTTTGAGAGAGTAGTTTATTACATTAGCAATTGGAGTGATTATGATGTCTCTATTTTGCACATGTGAATCTTGTAAGGCATTACCCTAATGAAAATTTATATTATGAAACTGTCAAACTTACCTACTATTTAAAAACCTTTATGATCCGTCTCATAGCATCAGACTTTCTTTAATAATGTTTTCTTGATATTTATATTACAGAATACATCACATGTTAACCCATGGAGTTAATGATTATGATTTCTCCAGGATGTTCATGAGGCAAAATATGGTGTATGTATAGTGGACCAAAACTTTGCAGAATGGCAAATCACATTATTCAATTGATTACCAGAGCTTCAAAACAATTAATTCTGCCCAGATGGGGCTATGAAAACATTGTTGACCTGTGGACTTTTTCTTGGGTGGGTTCACTCTTTTAGAAATCATTGACACCAACATCGGTGAGTGATGCTCTTGAAATATTCCTTATGACATGTGGGAAAAATTTTTTATGGCATATGAGAGAGCATAGCAATTGAGCCATTTTTGCACAGCATGTCAAAGGTTCCCCTGACTTTTACTTGCTCTGTCCTGACCCATTTTTAATTTTAGCCTGGTGGTTTTAAAATTTAGCACTGTTTTAAAAGCTGAAAATGCTCTTGACCATGTATAATACCAACATGTGAATAAAAAACTTAAATTTGTGTGTCTACATTGCGATTTTGGATAAACTAGACTTATCAATGGTCATCTATTACAGCTCATCTACATTTATTGATGATGTGTTATAAAAATGTGTAAGCCCTTTTCTGATTCAGATGATGAGTTCTAAGTATCTTAATTTTAATATAAATATAATGCACGATTATTTATGTAATGCTAAACAAGACTTTTGTTTCTTGATACTTAATCATAAGTAAAGTACTTAGTTATCCAGTTGTGATATAACAATGGTAATGTTTCAATAACATGCAATGGTTTCATCCCTTAACCATAAATATATACTTATTGATGTGTTATTTAGTTCCAGAAGCAACCTATAAACTCTGCTAAATGCAAAGTGATTAACTTATGTTGAATTATATGACATTCACTTTTACCACTTGATCAAGAACATAGTCTAGAAAAGTTATTTTTTCTGCTGGGTATGATTCTAAAATCTCCTAATTAAACTTCTTTGTAGCAACACAGATTTCCAGGTGATACATTATGTGCTATGTTAAGACATTAGGATGATTAGATGTTAAGATATAGGATAATTAAAAGAGTTACTGCTACCTGACTTGGGATGTGTGAGCAACCAAACATCAGTTCTTCTTGACTTCATTAAAGGTAATTGATCCAAAACTACTGCTAAATCACCCAAAGGTGGTTCGTAATTGATGATCTGCCCTTTGTAAACTGTCTGTTGTATTCTATATGCATTTCCTTCACCATCTTTCTTGAAGACCTTTTTAAAATCTGTTGTGGTTGGCATTTTCAAGAAGCAATGGTAACTTGACAATGACCCAAATGAATGGGAGTCAATACTTACTTATGCAGTTTTGCTTTGCATTTTAATCAAAGTAATTAATTCAGTGATTGCCGATAATGGGACCTTAAATGTAACTTTGCTGCATATTATTATCGCACAATCAACTGATAAAAATCAGTATTACATAGTGTTGTCATATCCTTTCAGTTAAATACATACAGGTTGTGACTGGTGGCTGTTAGTGGTTCTTAATTAGCAATCAATATTTACATTTGTACTGCCCAACAGTTAAATAAAATAAGCTGTCAAATATTCAGTATCACAATCGCACATGTACAAATAAATTAAATAAATTTATATTTACATTAAAACATTAAAAACTGAGATTTACTGATGGTATTACTTTAATCATTTTCTAGTGACTAGATATATCACAATATTTGTTTTAAATTTTAGTTGTACTTGTAATTCAAATCATAAATCTAAGACTAAATTCAAATCATAAATGTAACAAGTTAAATCACAGAGTTTAAATCACATTTTCTAAAACAAAATTCCTGTAACAGATTTAGTTAAATACAAATAAATCACAAATCACAAGTATCATCACAAACAGTGAAACACTAACCTGTCAGCATCCAACACACTAAACCAACATCCCAATCTCACACAATCACTCCAACATTTCTGGTACCAAACTAAAGTGCATCTTTTTTTTATATTTATTTATTTTTATTACACTCCAAAAATAGACATACATCAGTATACAATATAAATGTTATTGCTTTATTCCAACATTTATATTATTCTGTTTACTCAGATTAGCATATTATATACTCTTATTATAATAAAAGGTTATTGTCATCTGGTATGAATGCTGCCTTGCCAACAACTTCCTTACTATATGTCCTCAAATAAAGGTTCCCATGTAAACCAGTTTTTTAGTGACACATTTTTTTCTATTTGTTTTAGTTTCAAGAGTGTGATCTGTTCAGCAAAGGCTGACTTGTACTTTTTTTGAAAATTGTAAATATTCAAGATTTTATTATTTTTTGCGCATTGGAAAATGTACCACTTTGCACAAAGAATTAACAAATTTATTTGGTCACCGTTTCTATCATTAGACAGGTACCCAAACATAACTTGCTCCTCGTCAAAAAACCACGGCAGTTTAAGTTTAATTCTCATCCAATTGGAAATATTTTCCCAGAAGTCTTTAGTTTTGATACAGTTATAAAAAAGATGTAAAATGGTTTCTTCATTGTTTGTGCAAAGTCTGCATGTGCTAAGTTCTTCAATTTTTGTTAATTTTAAATACTTTCTCACTCCTATAATCCTAAAAAGAATTCTATATTGAAACCATGTAAGTGCATCTTCACCCCTCCATGAGATGAAAGCTTAAGATCCCAAAATCAAATTAGCATCAGTATCTAGCACAGAATCCCGCCATTTGGGGGTTACCAGGGTATTCTAAAAAAATACGATGCACTTGCATCCAAAATGGCCGAAAATGACTAAAAACAACCAAAAATTAGCCGTTTAAATAAGAATGTCTTCCGACAGAACTCTCAGATTGCGACATACTCCCCTCCAAAGGGAAATGACCTCTGGCATTTACATTTAAACAATCTCTGAAATGACTATCCAATACACAAAGGACGAAAATAGTCAACTAAGTACATACTCAAATCATCAACCAATCATGGACAAATATAACTATTCCACTTTTACCATAATATAAATAATTCCATCCATCCTGTAATCTGTAAAATCAGTTACAAATAGAACATACAACACCCATTCGTGCAAACACTCCGTCACTCAACTGCCCAAAAGGACTCATACTAAGAAAACTTAAAGGTGACTATATAAAATTATTAATTTTCATGTCATCCATCCTCTCCAACTCACTTCAAATTAGCAATCATATTCTTCAGCAAACTAATCTTCTCTAGCACTAAATTTGACTCTGGCTCAAGTTCCTGTCAGACCCATCACTCTCAAGAGTTACCGATTTAACAGGAGTAATGCTTCTCCTAGATGTTTCAAACCGGTATCCTTAAATTTGGAGAAAACTGCTTCTAATTGGACAAGATGTTCCTCATATGTGTTACTGTAGACTATGATATCGTCCCAATGGTCAATCCTAAATCAGGAGCTGATTTCCACTTCAGGAGTAGTGATTTCATAGCTTCAACTCTATCACTGTGAAGCTCCTCCTTCAGATATGAAAAATTCTTCAAGAATGATGCATCTCCCTCAAATTTAGCACTAGATTAAAAAAACTCATTCTCCATCTGGTCCACATCCTCAGTACTGTACAAATCACATATTTGGACTTTAGCTGGAATAGTTACATCTTGCAAAACATGGTTAACCAATTCCACTGGTAGTTATGTCCTAGCGTGTCCTGGTGATATGATACTCACACAAAGTGTAGCAATAACTCCTCTGGGTAAATGATGGCTTTCACCCTGGTCTGTCCCAAAATCCTAACTTTACCATTAGCTGGAATGGTCTGTGGCTTATTCACTGTCACTTGATCCTTCATGGCATTCAAGACACTGGTACCCAAGAGCACAGGTACCCGACTGTGGTACGTTGTATCAGGCATAACAAGCATAAGTGCTTGAAATCCATCCAATTCAAGATTTGGGCATCCAGTACTGGTTTCTACCACTCCTAGGTATGGTATGTCATGGCCACCTGCTCCTTTCACACAAAAACCTTGATCCAAAATCTGTACTGACATCTGTAACTCAGCGCAAAGGGAAGCTGATATGGTGTTAACCATAGACCCTGTTTCCAATAATGCTGTAACTTCGTTGTTATTTAAAATCAATGAAACTTCATTAGCCTTGCTTATCACAGAAGGCTGTGTCTGTTTAGAACATTTTACTTGGAAGTCGGACCTCTCTCGTTCCCCAACCCCTGAGAGTTTAAATGGTAGTTCTTTGCTATGTATCCAGGAACAGTTAATCTGCTTCCTCTGACCTTCAAAATGCTTCCTAGGCTTCTTTACCAGCTGACAGGTATGAGCTACCCCTGATGCCACTGACTAAGATTGAGTCTCAAACTTCTTTTCAGGGCACTCAGCCACTGATTGAACTTCTCCAAACCCTCCTGGATGGCAGCAGAATTCTCGATACTCACTTGGTTGACCTTCACCTGTTGTGTAATAAACTTGCTCTCTATCTTCCGTGCCTCCACTATCAGCTGTTGACTCTTATATAACAAATCAAACTTGTGTTGTAATGCACTATTCATCCTGTCACTATGCAACTTGGTCTAGAATTGGGTATTCACCAAGATGTCGTAGTTATTCAGGCTGATGACATTGGTGTCCTTCCTGGTAATGCAACTGGCTAGATCCTCCAGATGGAAATACCAATCTGTCACACTTTTTCCCGGGACCTGGGATGCAGCTTAAAATTGTGCCAAGAGCATATGTGGTGGGTTGACATTACCAAACATGATCTCATACCAGCTCAAAATATCAGTATATTCTCCCATGTACAAAACAAGTTCTTGGGCTTGTCCCTTGATAAATCACTTAATGGCATTCAACACCTAAATCTCCTTCCTTCAGTAAACAGTTTACATCCTGACGAAATTGTTCATATTAGCAATCGTTTGATAAACCTGGGAAAGTGGATACTCTTATGGTGCTGATTGTGTTTGAGCTACCAACTGAAAAGACTGCCCCGGATGTGGTGGAGGTGAGGAAGTGAAAACATGTTGTGACAAGGGAGTTGGACCAAAGCTCTGATAACCTAGCATTTGGATTTGTCAGGCTGAGGTATAATTAACTGGCAAGGGTTTTTGCACTGGCGGCTGTGAAATGCTAGGTTGACTATACTGTTGGCCATTTATCGCAGAACTACTAGACCCACAACCCCAATAAAATTAAAAACCCAACTGTAGTTTTTGCTATTAAATTCAACCTGCTACAGCTTCAAGCACATCACTTAACTGCATAACAACTTTTTGTGACGGTACTTGCTCACTTACGAGAGATAATGAACCTCCTGCAGTGCCAAACAACTCAGGTTGTAACTGCATCGATACTGATCTCAATTCAGGAGTGAGTTTACTCATCTGCTGAGACCCATGATACACAGGTTTCCCATAAAATTGACTCAAAATACTCTCTACTGTCTGCTTGTCCTTGCAGATCAAAAGGAATGATGTTGCATCATAAATTACTGCAACACTACTTTTAGTTTCTTTTACACAAATAGGTTAGCTACATCAGTGGGTTTGAACCCAGAGGATAATTCTGAAACATAAACAGCATGAGCCATACCCGCTATACTGTGTTACCTGTTCAGGCATATAAAAATCACAAGTGTGCAACTTGGACTATCACAAAGATTACACTTCCAACAGCTTACTTCAACTAGAACTAACAGTCACTAGAGCAACTTTACACCAACAGTGTAACCTATAGTATGCACTAGCAAAATAATTACCTCAGTCTAAGGGCAATTATTCTCCCACTGCTTGTGGTTAATATTTCTAATATTTCCTTGCATACTAAAGATACTTACTTTCCAGAGCAAGACACCTAGCGCACCACTGAGATGGGTATAATAGTGCAAAATTTAAAACAATACAATTTCCCTGGGAAGTATTTTTATGCAATAAAATTGTATACATGAGGTGTGATATTATACACAATAAAACACTAACCAAACTTAATGTTTTCTTCAGTGTTTTAGTGATGTCTCGGTATGAGAGTGGTGTCGTCCCAACTCCTGTCTCACCTGGACGAGTCCTGTCTTTTGACTGGTTTCCAATCTACCTATAGAAGGTTCCATTCTACGGAAAGTGCCCTCCTAAATATACAGGATGATCTTTTCCTCAATATGTCTGAAGGCAGTACAACAGCCTTAACCCTCCTTGATCTCTCTGCAGCTTTCGACATGATTGACCACTCGATCCTGTTCCATAGGTTACATGACTGCTATGGCATCAATGGACTGGCTCTGAGTTGGTTCGAGTCTTACTTGTCAGAAAGGACTTAATCAGTCAAGGTAGGCTCTGTGCTGTCACATCCCATGGTTTTGAAATTTGGGGTCCCGCAAGGCTCTGTCCTGGGGCCACTCCTCTTTTCCATGTACACAAATCCACTCAGTTCAATTATTCAATCTCATAGGGGTATCAAACACCATTTTTATGCAAACGACACTCAGTTATGCATTACTCTTTCACCATCAAATTTCAGTCAGTCAATGACAGCTCTAACGGACTGCCTAAATGATATACAAAATTTCATGGCTGCAAATAAACTCAAATTAAACCCAGACAAAACAGAATTCATCCTTATTGGTTCAAAATACAGTCGTAAACAACTTCATTCGCTTTTTCCCACTAATATTCTTGGGAATAAAGTCTCACCTGCCTCAAATGTCAAAAACCTAGGAGTGGTGTTCGACCCCAACCTGACCCTCAGAGATCACATTTCCCAAGTCATCAAGTCAACTCGGTTCCATATAAGAGATTTATATAGGATTCGCCATCTCCTTGACCTTAACACAGCAATACTCCTTGCAAATGCTCTTGTCAGTAGCCGAATTGACTACTGTAATTCCCTCTTTGCCTCACTCACTCTTTCTGAGCTCAAGAGGTTGCAGGGTGTTCAGAACTCCCTCTGTCGAGTAGTCACTAGAACCTCGAGGTACACTCATGCAACTCCAAATCTGGAAAAACTACATTGGCTACCAGTCAAATACAGGGTTCTTTTCAAAATTGGGTTGATCACATATAAGGTCCTTAAGTATGGTCAACCTGTGTACCTCAAGGATAAACTTCATCCATATACCTCATCAAGGAACACCAGACTTAGCAGTCCAAAATACAAATTCTTTCAAGTTCCTTCTTTTGACTCTAAAATACATCTCAATACGTCTCATAAGTATCTTACCAAATCTTTCAGCCATCATGCACCTGTTTTCTGGAACTCACTTCCTGTCCGTGTAAGAACCAGTCCATCTGTCACATCCTTCAGGAAGCACCTGAAAACCCACCTTTTCAAATCTGCTTTTCTGACCTAGTTTTCTTCCCCACGTTCACACCCACAACCATCGGAATACAGACCTGGACACATCCCCCACTATGACTCGGATATTATATATGATTAGTTTAGCGCACTGAGTTCCCCTTCGGGGAAGATATTGCGCCTGCAAAGCAGTAGATTTAGATTTAGATTTAGATGAGCAGCCTGTGCTACCTGTAACTTAATGTAAGCACATTCACTGACTCACTGATTCACTCAACTTTCAACACTGACACAAAACTCTCAACATTTTCACATCAATGTCAAGCTTAAATTTTTTTCACCACTCACACCAGTTCCATTCCACAAATCAGAAAGTCAATCCACTAAGCACACACTGAAAAGCCAAATCATCTACAGTGAATAATGGCATGTATCACAGTCATGGACAACACTATAAACATTCAAAGTTCAATCAACATTACATGTAACACCACACGCAAATGAAAAAAAATAAATTACAAAAATCTTACATCAAATACAATACACCAAATGAATAAACACTTCACCATAAAAATAACACTTAACTAATCTTGAATAGAAATTAAATTTCACCAAAAATTAATCATAATTAACACTTGACTATTTTTAAATTAAATGTCAAAGCATAAATCAATTGTTACTGATTACCAATACAGAAGGAAATGCACAAATAAATAAAGACATAGTAAATAACTCAGTTAATAAATATCAACAAAACCACACAGGAAGATAACTTATTCTACTGGACATACCAGTCACCACAAAATTAGTATTTAACTGAAAATGCAATGTCACTCTAGTTACCCATGTTGACATATTTAAAAACTCAATCAGCGTCCAAAATGTGAAAAGTCTCAAACCTGTCCTTGATGTTTAATATTTTATTAGACGAATAACTGCACAATGGTCAATATTAATACCATCAATCACTTACTGAGTCATCAGACAACCACTCAAAACTTATCCCCTGTTCACTGTCTCAAATGACACTATGTTGCTCCTAGTTGTAGTCGTAATTTAATTTTCTGGAAGAAATATGACATCTACCAACAGGTGTATGATCAATTACCACTGTCGTTCCATGCACAGATCCACGATGAGCAAGATAATGTGAACAGTGCCATATAAAACTGTAGAAGACAAACAGAGCTGAACATCTTCTTAACCAACCCAACTGCCATACGTCTGGGTGAGCCTGTACTTCATCCCCCACATCTCATTAGGAGCTCCAAATGTGACCAGTGGCAGTTAGTGGTTCTTAACTAACAATCAATATTTACATTTGTACTGCCCAACAGTTAAATTAAATAAGCTGTCAAATATTCAGTATCGCAATCACGCATGTAAAAATAAAATTAAATAAATTAGTATTTACAATTTAACATTAAAAACTAAGATTAACTGATGGGATTACTTCAATAATTTGCTAGTGAATAGATATATCACAAGATTTGTTTTAAATATTAGTTGTACTTGAAATGCAAATCATAAACCTAAGACTAAATTGAAATCATAAATGTAACAAGTTAAATGACAGAGTTAAAATCAAATCACATTTACTAAAACAAAATTTCTGTAACAGATTTAGTCAAAATAAAATTAAAAATCACAAAGTATCATCACAAAGAATGAAACACTAACAGCATCCAACACACTAAACCAACATCCAAAACTCACACAATTACTCCAACATTCTTAGTACACCAAACTAAAGTACATCTTCACTGATCCATGACGTGAAACTTATGACCACAAAATCAAATTAGCAACAGTATCTAGGGCAAAATCATCGGCATTTTGGGGGTTACCAGGGTATTCTAATAAAAATATGATACACATGCATCCAAAATGGCCAAAAATGACTAAAACAACCGAAAATTAGCTGTTTAAATAAGAATTTCATCCGACCAGAATTGCAGATCGCAGGAAATGGCACAGGTGATAAAATGCAGATAAACAGAGCTCCATATTAATTTACTGTTGCAGTACCTATGCATTTGTCATGTGACAGTCGAAAAAAGCAAATCTATTAGTAGCCCAACCTTAAACCCAGCAGCAGGGGCAGGGGGGGGGGGGGCAATTCTGTGTTTGTTGTATGGTTTGTGGGCAGGGGTCATATTTCTTAGCAATATCCAATTAGGAATATCCAATTAGGTTTTCCCAAACTTATCCTCTTGTGTTTCCTATCCAGTGAAGTGACAATCAAACTTAAAACAAATACCATCATATACTTCACAATGAGCATGCAAAAATAGGGCTTTAACTGGTAGACCCCCTGATTGAAATCGTACACTACCATTGCAGTTCATTTGAGTTAGTGAGTAATGACGGGTTATTGGTTATCACAGATATGACCAATAATGAGTTAGTCAGTGTGTAATTCCCTGTATTATTTGGAGTGTTGGAATAATTGTTACCACCCTATATTAGTCGGGTTTGAAGTTTTTTTGGATAGTATCCACTTCAGTTGTTTTTTGTATTTATCAGTTTCATTTACAAACTAGATATTTTGATAAAAATCTAACTCAGACTAGACAACATCCTGCTATCACAAGATATTAAATTTAAAACAAAGAGCATTAAGATTACTCAACCCATTAAACATCCAGGTGTTGTAGATCATTCAGCAGTAAGGTTAGTCTTTGAGGCAAGAAACTTTAAAAAAGGATGTGGTTATTGAGAATTAAATAACTCTATTCTTACTGACGCAAGATATTTAATGGAAACTAAGAGTGTCACAGCAAAACTATTGAGGAGTATTAATCACAGAAGTCTTGTCAAATTATATGGGAATTGGTAAAAATTAATGTTAAAGATTACACAATTTGTTATTGCAAAAACAGAGCACAAGATAGAACTAGAGCCACTCGTAGTATACAAAAATAATTAGACATTGTAAATGAAAATATTTTAAATTTTGGAAGTTAAAGAGCATATAAGCAATGAAGAAATAATTAAATTGAATAATCTACATGTGTAAAAATCAGAATTAGAAAGTAAACAACAACATTATTACAGTCTAAAGCAACAAGGTCAATATGTAAGAGCAATGATAAAATGGATAAAAGAGGGGATATGATATCTCATCAAAATATTTTTTACCCTTGCAAAACAAAGGCAGGCAGCTAATATGTTAACAAAATTAACTGATAATAATACTGTTACAGAGGACGATAGAAAAATCTTAAATGAACATTTAGTTTCTATCTGAATTTGCACAAGGCCAAACATATACCTATCCAATTTATAGAAGAATACTTTAGGAACATAAAAAAGCTCAAATCTTTGACCAGTGATGAGCAATCGCTATGTGATAACCCTATAACTGTAGATGAGGTGGCCCAGGTTGTACTTACTTTAAAGAAAAACAAGTCTCGAGGAATTGATGGTCTAACATCTGAGTTTTATCAAGCATTTTGACAAGAACTGAAACCCATTTTTATGAAAATGCTTAGTGAAACTTTTCAGAAAGGAATATTACCAGATAGTACAAAAAATCAACAATCACACTCATTTTTAAGAAAGGTCATAGAACACAATTAAAAACTATAGGCCGATTAGTCTAACAAACTGTGATAAAATTTTAACCTTTGTCCTTGCAAAACGCCTTCAGAAAGTTATCCCAAATTTGATATCAAATGATCAAACTGCATACATTAAAAGGAGGTTCATTGGCTGTAGTGCAAGGCTCACTGATGATATAGTACAATATTGTGAGCATGGAGCAATCATCTGTCTCGCTTTCAGAAAAGCATTCAATAGTTTGGACTGGAATTTTTTATTTAGATGCTTAAAAGCATATAAATTTGGCAAAAAATTTTGTAAGATGGATAAGAATCCTTTATAATGAGCCAACCTTTAGTGTTAAGAACAATGGTTGGATTTCTAAAGGTCACATAAATAGTGGTATAAGACAGGGATGTGCAGTGTCAGCACTGCTGTTCATCTTAGCTGTAGAGCTTATGACATTAGAAATAAAAAAAACAAAGACACAATTAAAGGGATACAACTCTTTACAAAATCTACATGCATAGTTCAATATGCTGATGATACAGCACTTACACTTTAGACCATCAGTCAATTACTGAAGCCCTTAAAATTGTTAAAACCTTTTCAGGGGTTTCTGGGCTAGAACTGAATATGGAAAAGTGTGAGGGAATATGGCTTGGTCCACTGAAAGGCAATAATCACACATTATTTGGAGGAATAAAATTTAGCAATGGCCCATTACAGTGTCTTGGTATATATATCAGTACAGATAAAGATATGTGTAAAAAGAAAATTTGAGAAAATGAATTACATGAAATAAATAATATACTGTCAATTTGGAGCAGTAGAAATCTTAACTTATAGATAAAAGTTGTCATAATAAATAACTTGATTATTTCCAAATTTATTTACAACACGACTGTCTTACCTGCCCTGTCATATGTTATACAAAGACTACAAGATTTATTCTATAAATTTCTCTGGGGTAAAACACAAAATTGTTAAAAATCTTGTCATTGCAAAATGTGAAAATGGGTGCCTTAATCTGACAGACATGAATGTCAAACATTGTGCTTTAAAATCATCATGAATTCCAAAGCTTCATGAACAAAGTAGTATCACTGAAGTTTTGAATATGTACCTATCCTCAGTTGGGATAAGAATGAATTAATGCTCAAAATGAATTTCCGCAAAATAGAATCATTTAATGTTATCAATAAGCTTCCAATGTTTGACCAATAAATCTTCTTGTCCTATAATATATGTAAAACCATTAAGCCTATAAATCAAATGAACAACTTTGAAATATCCTCCCAGTCAATATGGGGAAATGAACATTTTAAAACCAAAGAAAAATGTATATTTTTTAAAAACTGGATAGCTACTGGTTTTCTTCTTGTGAAAGATCTTTTTGAGTGTGATGGAACTTTATGTCTGCAGAAAAAGTACCAAACAAGCTAAAAAATCAAAGTAACTGGATTACTGAGTTCTTTGTTTTAAGAAATGTTGTTCATATGAAAGTTGTTAAGATTAGTGATCCATCTATATGTCAATTCATTCAAAACTCTTGTTACAAAGATGTCTCATTCATATCAACACTTGGAATTGTTCATCCTGAGAACATTACTACAAAATACCTGTATCAAATACTTGTGGAGAAAAAGGCAAAAAGATCTTACACAGATAGTATGAAGCAAAAAAAAACAAGTTTACAGATTAGCAAAAGTGATTGGAAAAACATATATTTATGTAATTTGAGGTCATTCAGATATAAAAATTTTTTAGAGTTGAAGTATAAAATATTGCTTAACATCCTTGCCTGTGGTGATACGCTAAGTAGGTGGAATAAAAGTATATCAAGGGAGTGTGCCTTTTGTAAACAGAGAGAAGACATAAGCCTCATGATATATGAGTGTCCCAGGATATTATCAATTTGGTGTAAAATCAGTAATTGTTTGCAGTTAAATATATTGCTTAAACAATTCTCCAGGCTTTCTGGAGAAAAAAATGGCAAGAATAATGAACCTCGCATAATGTTATGTTAAAAAGGCTTTACCTGTGTACATTACTGTTTTCTTGATGCTTACAGTTTCAGAAGTTTACAGATTAGAAAAAGTGATTGAAAAAACATATATTTATGTAATTTGAGATCATTCAGATATAAAAAGTTTTCAGAGTTAAAGTATAAAATATTGCTTAACATCCTTGCCTGTGGTGATAAGCTAAGTAGGTGGAATAAAAGTATATCAAGGGGGTGTGCCTTTTGTAAACAGAGAGAAGACATAAGCCTCATGGTATATGAGTGTCCCAGGATATTATCAATGTGGTGTAAAATCAGTAATTGTTTGCAGTTAAATATATTGCTTAAACAACTCTCCAGAGATATCTTAATATATAAAAAATTGCAAGAATAATGAACCTTGCATAATGTTATGTTAAAAAGACTTTACCTGTGTACATTACTGTTTTCTTGATGCTTGACCTGTGTACATTACTGCTTTTTTGTTGTTGTTTTCCGTTTTTGACACAAAAAAGTGTCAGGTAAACAGTTACTACTATGTAACTAGGAAGGAAAGTGTAGAGATTACATCTTAATATATAATATAATGCCTGTTATATCTTTATAATGCATATCTGTCAAAGGCATTTGAATTCAACCTTTTGAAGTCTAAAATTGTAATTACTATGTGATCTTATTGTATGTAACTAATGTTGAGTAGTATGATGGCTGGTGTTCCTTCTGTTACACCAGAGGCTGCCCCCCTGCTGGCGGAAGATTTATGGTTGCCCAGCCAATTTAAGAATTTTTTTCTTAGTTTTTGTCAAAATCTACATGGATGATGAAAAAGAGCATTACAATTAAAGTTTTCATACTGTGTATGAATGGCACTGCTAAGGAGAACTGATGGCAGGTGGGAGTGTGATGACAGATTTATTCTATGAAATGACAGATTTATTCTATGAAAGTTAAAGAAACCTACATAAGCAGTTTGATATACATAGCACACCACCACCAGTTCTCGAGATGTGCAATATTGCAATTTAAACCCAGCAGAAGTACGACTAAGTTCTATAAAATGTAGATGAGCTGTGATGCCAAGTATATTTTATCAGTTAACAAACAGCTTGGCATTTTTATTCACATGTTAATATTATGCAGGGTGAAGAACAGTTTAAAACAGTGTAAAAATTTTACAACCACCAATCCCAAGTCAAAAATAGCCTTGGATAGGGATGGCAAAGGTCCGGCGAATGAGAAGTTTAGCCTCTGATGCATTTTCCAATAAATTTATGCTGCAGAGCTCTTCCGTAAACCATTGGACATGATATCCTGCGGTACCATGTTATGCTTAAAGACAAGGGAGCAATAGTAAAGTAGTACTGTTGTAACACACACTCAATCTCTGAGATTGGAATTTGAATCCCAACCCGACTTCAAGTGGGAAAGTTGGTAGTTACTTGCCATTAGTCAGTGTTTTATAGTACAAAACCTTCATCAACTACATGTACTGGTTTTCCTGGTTGTACTAGGTAAGACATGAAAGATTAAGTAATAATAAATTGATTAACACAAATGTTGCAACAGATGTTCTGAATGTGTCTAAGCCGTGTCCTACATATGAATATATCTGAACATAAGAACTACAGTAGCGTAGGAAGCATATGAAAAGTGGGGGGGGGGGCAAAGTTAAACTCGGCCGTTGTGTTAACTTATGACACTGGTAGAAGTGATACCATTCTCAAGGAGTCAAGGGGATATTAAGTTAAAATGTAATTGTTTGTAATATTTGGTTACCTTTGATTAAAACAGTGGCATGATTAAACACTAAATGATCAAATTCCAACTTGCAAGTTACCATTAGCAAAAATTTGAGAAGTAGTTGGAGGGTGGGGGCATTCAGAAACTAGAAAATTGCTCAAAGAAGTCCTTCATTAAGCCACAGGATCCCTAAACTCATTTCTAATCTGGAGCCACACTAATCTGCAAATAGTCATAGGCAGCCATCTCTGGGGAATGAATTCGAACCCCACATGTGGCAATGCTGAGGGCCTATCCCTGTATGATTCTGGCTATTGAAAGGGACGTGACACCCTATACTTTAACCTTTGTTGTATAACAAACTTACTATATACAACGGGAATAAAGTGCTTTAAAAATAAGTTGTCAACCTGAGTTTTAAGTCGAGCATTAATAGTGTCAATGGGTTATTAGGTTAAAACTTATTAGGAGGCTTGGACAACGAAATGCAATTAATGTGACTGGGCTACAGAATGACTGGATTTGACATCCCATGAAAACACTCGGGCCAGGCACAACATACCCAAACTCACTGCATCAATGACCATTTCCCCTCTTGCAAAAAATGGACGCACTATGGATGTAGAACTGAATAACAAGCAATATGGTTCTTTCCCAAAGCCTTAGAAAGAAACAAGAATAAAGTGGTATATAAATGCATTTATATTTTGATGACCTATAATTTGATCTTTCAATGTTACTTATGTTACCCACATGCCAAATTTAAAAGTTCTAAGTAAAATATTTTTTAAGTTATTACATGCCGAAACAAATATATGTGGCAGCGATGGCAGCATGATTGGGCTTTATTAATCAGATGCTTGTTTCCATCACTATAATACTCAAATATCCAATTACAATCATCTCCCAGAAATTGACACTACATGTAACCAAATGTATGCCCACCTTGGTTTGGTTATAGATAATCCCCTCAACCATCTATAGCATCCCTTCAAAAACCTCTTTCATGTAACTAAAATACCATGAACAACTTTCATTTAATGCATCCCTCTTTGCAAAAGAAAATGTAGATAGGAAACTGCTGAGGATACAAACCAAAACCACTCTAGTTGAAGTTTAGTGCTGTCTGATTGGGCTGTCAAAACTCAAGGTTTTTTTTTAAGTTATATAATTATACTACATTTGGGGCACTAACACACTTTCAAGACCTCATGCTCTTATGGCTCAGTTACCTACTACACACTGCAATTACATCATGAAGTCCCTAGTAGCAGTCAAAGGTTGTGACATCACTCATACACTTAGAAACATATTTAATACATACAGTGGCTACCACATAAGTATCTAATTGTACTTTGAATTACATGGACATGTTTCTTAATATTATATGTTTAAGATTATATTTTCCATAAATTTAAGCTGTGTTTGATTCATCTGTTTAAAATAGTTTAAATAGTTAATCTCAAAATATATTTAATCCTGATAGAGTGTGAATTTCTTGAAAACATTTCCAAAATTTATCATCATGTCAAATTTATCATGGGTTTCCAATGTCAGAAAGTGGGGGGGCAAAAGATATGATGCCCCCACCCCCGCTTCCTACGCTACTGAACTATTTCAACAGTATCCCAAATGTAGGTGTCAATGACGTGCAAAAATAGTGAAATAGAGTTCAAAATTGGTTTTAAAGTCTTTACTGAGCAGAGGTTAAGTTCTGGTAAATGAATGAGTTTTTTTAGTTCAAGGCATTATAGGTTGATGGACACAATTTATGCTGATATAGTGCTCCATTCTATTTCAGACATAGTGGCATGGTGAGTAACACACTTACCTCCCACCTCTGTATTTGTTCTGTATTTGTTTCCTGGCTCAACCTAAGTGTAAAATATTATACTTGTTTGCTGGTTTTCAGTGCAGAATCTTTATATACTAGTATGTGTTTTGTCGATGCTCCCAACTACCTATTGTGATATGGATTATACAAATTGTTAAAAGGCGATGAAACTTAAATCAAACAGAAACCGTTAGTTGTTTATCTAATGAAATGTGAATCAGTCTTGAAAAATTCAAAGTGCAAACGGAATAGAACAAAATTCTTGCCAGATTAAAAAGTGGGAGACTTATAGCAAAGCAATTTAATCTCTTCAATTGACTAAGGGAACATAAAACCCGGCACTCTTATGAGACACTGGGCTATTTCATATTTTGGTGTAAAAAAATTCTTGATGAAATTGGATGATATATTTATTTTTTAAAGCATAAAATTCATGAAGTGGATATGTAGATTTATATTTGTTTTATTATGTTTTGAATAAATGCACATTGTTTACTGTTGGATTCATGCATGGATTTTTGGGGGGATGTTCTTGGATATTGATCAATACAAAGTACAAATTTGTCATACCTCTTGTAGTCATAGGACTCGACTTTTGCCTTTGGTTCCTAGCTCTGGTACACACCCTTCAGGTTTTCTCTTATTTTTGTGTTAAATCCACTTAAATTCATAGTATGAACGCATAGAAATTCTATCTTGACCAAAATAAAAAGTTTCTTTATAAGGATACAAAAAATTCTGTTATATTTAAATCTTGTGTTGGTTGCAACAGTTTTTACACACCAGCAGCTATAATGGAGGACATATTTGGTCAGTGTAGTCATCACACTTTGTTTCTTGACAGTGTCTAAAAAAGGACTGGATAGATTGAATTCTAATTTGGCATGTGGATGACACTGGTCCTCAAAGTGTTTGCTATTGTTTACTTATTTATTTATTTAGGGTTTTACATCGCTTTCAACACTGTACAGGTCATATCACGACGGATAGTTGGAAGGGCAGAGGAAACCAGTACATACAGTTCGTTACGGTTCTGTACTGTAAACTGCCGATCAACGGCAAGCAACTACCAGCTTTCCCACTAGAGGCTGTGCCGGGAATCGAACCCCGACCTCAGAGGTGGGAGGGGAGAGTGTTACCACTCTGCCACCATGGCCCCCGTGTTCGCTATTGTAAGGTGACCTTAAACTAAAAAGTAATAACATAATTACATTGCATTTTTTCATTTCTGGACAGTATCTCAAAGATGTCTTGACAGATTCACTTAATTTTGGCATGAGGTTCTAACTAGTTCGCAAGCTGTGGCCTATTTTAAGGTGACCTTAAGCTCGCATGTATAAAATAATCATATTGGATTTAACTTTTTATTTTTCTGTGGAGTATTCTTAATAATATCACAAGAAATTTCATTCAAATTTTACATATATATCTAACTGGTCATAGATAAGTGCCATACATTAATGTGATCATAAACTCGCAGTAATATCATAATTACATTCACTTCAAGTTTGACATTTTTAACAGAACTTGGAATACTGTGCAATTCTAAGCATGTTTAAGTGTATGTAACAAACTTTGAACGCATCTTGCATGAAAAGAGTACCTTAAACTCCCCCACAACTGTAAATTTGCATTCTAATCTAATCTACAGCTTTGCGGGTGCAATATCTTCCCCCACAAGGGAACTCAGTGCACTAACTTAACAAAATCATTTGTTATAAGGAGGGTCGAGGGACATTCAAGGTCAGTAATCCGGAGTTGTGGGTGTGTCCAGGAGGGAAGGAGACTAAGTTGGGAAACTAGAATTGAAGAGGTGGGTTTTGAGGTGTTTCCTGAAAGATGCACTAGAGGGGCTATTTCTTATTTGGAAGGGTAAAGAGTTCCAAAGAACTGGGGCATAGTGACTGAAAGAATTGGAAAAGTGTTTGATTGATTTATGAACTTTACTGTCAAAAGTGGGGGTATGAAGGAATTTGAGTTTGGGGGTACTTCGCCTTGTATTTCTGAAAGAGGTGTTGGGATGAATTAAATCTCTTAGATAAACTGGTTGGCCCTGGTTGAGAATTTTGTATGTAATGAGACCTATTTTGAATTGTACCCTATATTTGACTGGGAGCCAATGAAGTTTTTTCAGTTGAGGGGTAATGTGAGAGTATTTAGAGGAACGAGTGACAACCCTGCAGAGTAAATTTGGACTACCTGCAATCTCCTTAACTTAAAATCAGTGAGTGATAAGAACAGGGAATTGCAATAGTCGAATCTGCTGCTCACCAAAACATTTGCTAAAAGAACTTGATGTGTTAAGGTCTAAAAGGGGACGAAATCTATAGAGGTCTCTTGCGTGAACTCTAGTGGGCTTTATGACCTGAGACATGTGGTCTGATAATAAGAAATTGGAGTGGAACACACTTTGTGCTGGTGAGACCTGAAACAACGGTTATTTTTGGAGCCTATCAGAATTATCTCAGTTATGTCAGGGTTAAGTTTAATTTGTTTGTAACCTTTGAGGCCGGGGTTCGATTCCCGGCACGGCCTCAAGTGGGAAAGCTGGTAGTTGCTTGCCATTGGTCGGCAGTTTACAGTACAGAACCCTAACAAACTGTATGTACTGGTTTCCTCTGCCCTTCCAACTACCCGTCATGATATGACCTGTACAGTGTTGAAAGCGACGTAAAACCCCAAATAAATAAATAAATTTGTTTGTAAACATGAACATTTTGAATGTAATTCAGGCAATTCTTTAGTTTTTGTATAGAGTGAGAGAAGTTTGTATGTGAGTGTGTTATGTATAGTTGGATGATGTGAGTGTGTTACCTACCTTGACCGAATGTGTCCTTCCCGACAGGTATGATTTGGACCAGCCAAGTGCTGGTTCATTGATTCCATAGTAAACATTAAGTCTGTCCAGGAGAATGGTGTGGTCAATGGTATCGAATGCGGCAGATAGATCCAAAAGGGTAAGACCTTTGACAGCCCTTTGGCCATATTGAGAAGAATATCATTCTGAATATAGAGGAGGGCACTTTCGGTAGAGTGGTGTTTTCTATAGACGGATTTGAAGGCAGTCATAAGGCCGGCTTCATCAAGATGAGTTTGTAGCTGGACTGCTACTACCCTTTCCAGTATCTTTGAAATGAAGTTCAGATTTTTGTCTAAGTCTACAGTTGGGACAATTCTTCTGGCCTTTGGAAAATATTTGATGTGGTAATTGAGATTTTTCATTGATAGTCAATATGTATACATGTATAGAGAACAAGAAAATAAAAACCTTTTTGTAAGGATACAAAAAATTATCAATATTTTTAAAACACATGAGTTTAAGGTTGAAATAGTTTTGATTCACGAGCAGCTATAATGGTAAACATACTTGGTTAGTGTAGTCATCACACTTTGTTTCAGGACAGCATCTCAAGAATTGCTTTATGGATCAAATTTAACTTTTAATTTGAAGTTTTTTTTTTTAAACAAGCTGTACAATTGATTGATCAGCATGCCAAGGGGCAGAAAGAGAAAGAAGTGCCTACAGATACTCAACCACAGTTTGAGTTAATAAGAGATACAGATATAGATAGGAGAAGGAGGGAGAGAGAGGAGAGGGAGATGAGAGAGCAGGAGGAGAGGGAAAGACAGAGAATAGGGAGAGGAGGGAAGACAGCAAGTTAAGGCCAGAAAAGAGATTGTGAACAGACACGGATACTGATATAGAATCCACACAATTCAGACAGAAGAAGGGCCAAATGAAGTCCATTTTCCTGATTGATTTAGATTAAGTAGCCATCGTGGATTTCATTAAACAGCACAAGGAACTTTATGACAAGATCAACGACAGTTTCAAAGACAAGCAGAAGAAAGAAAGACTTTGGGAGACACTCACAACTACCAGGAACTTACCTGTCAGCACTGTCAAGAAGTTGTTTGAAACTCAACGTACCATATATGGCAAGCTCACTCAGACCTGGCTCACAACAGACCTGGCTGAAGGACAGTTTCAGTTTTCTATGGGGTCACATTAGAAGAAAGGGAGTTTCTAAGTCTTCTGTGTTCAATTCACCACTGAGACCTTCTGCATCTGCAGCCACAGCTTCAGTTCCGGATACTTCCAGAGACACTGAATCTGAGATGTAAATCAGCATGACATCAGATGTTACTCATCAGCCTTCGAATACCAGTCTCAAGTGACGAAAGCCTGCAGTCACCATCACCACTGCTGAGGATCCAGTTTTAGATCAGTTCCAGCAGAGGTCTTTGATTTCCACATTTCTAGGTGCACATCAGGACCCCACTCCAAGTCCAAGTCAGTCGTTCTGCAACTATCTCCACTCTGAGATTGAACACCTTGAAGAGTGAGACTTTCTGACCTTCAGCAATAAGACAGTGAAACCTCTCAGTGAAATACAGTACAAGGCCAAAGAAGCAAAGGGAGAGGTCACAACAAATCAACAGGTCACCACATATCAACTTCAACAAGCAACACAGGCCACAGCTGGACGAGAATACATACCATACCGGATTCTCAACCAGTCTCTGTACCAGTTGTGCACCCCTACACAGATAGCCACAACACAGCCTGCTACAGTGATTGCCAAAGTACAGCAACCATAGGGGTCTGCTTCAGTGTCAGCACAGCCAATGTCTTATTTAGTTGTGGATGACCAACAACCAGGGACTTCCAGCAGCTGATGTTCAGCCTGAGTCCAAGCAAGACAGTCAACCCACCTTCAGTTGCAGCTGTACAACAGGAGGAAAGTCAACACAACACTTCTGGATTATCCAGTCCCTTTGGAGGGATTCCCAGTGTACTGCGGTACCAGCAGATAGACACACCAAAGCCATTTTCACCCTCTCAACTGAGACCTCCTAACCAATCCAACCGGCAAAGTCAGCCCAAAAGAGAAGATCAGTCTGCATAAGTCACACCAACCGGCCCTTATAAGGGCCACCCAAATCTTCCATAAACAATTATTAAACTGAATATCTATGCCCAAAAACAAAAAAGCACACCGCCCAAGACTTACACTTCCCCCATAAGCACAAAAAGTTATGTGAATAAATGAGTGAATGTTGTACAAATAAAAATAAAGTTCCAACATAAAACAGAAAAAGAAGTAAAAAAATGAAAAAAAAACTCAAAAAATCAATAGTCCCTCGAGAATTTAACAAAAAACCACCCCCACCCCCCAAAAAAATTAAAACAAAGCTTCTCCCCACACCCCAACCCTGAAAAAATTTACCAAGATCCAGACATCAATCCACGTCCCTCTCACAAAAAATGAAACCCAACATCCACACATGTAAATTGTTTGGGATGTGTGGAGGGACCAACATTCCAACTTATGACTAAAAATATGGTGACAGAGGGGCTAGCTTAATGAATGGGACTGTCACCTTGTAAATTTTTGTTCTTGAAATTTTATTTCAGAATTTTTTTTCAGTTTTCTTTCTGGTATTTGGGGCCAGAGTTAATTTTAAAAAGTGGGTACTTTTATTTTCAAATATTCAGCATTTTTTTTTTTCACAATAAACCCAGGTCAGATTGGTGTGGGGTGTGAACAACGTAAATTGAGGACCTGGGTTTAAATCTATGTGAGTTGATATTTGATTTTGTGAAATGATTTTGGGATGGATTTGTGTTTGTGATGGGGGATGTTTTTTGGTGAAATTGAAATTAGGATTATTTTTTTTTGGGGGGGATGGGGTCAACACTTCACTTGAATAAAAGTTCTTGGATTGTTTGGGTAGCCCTGAAAAGGACTAATAGATGTTCTCCCCTCCGTCTTCTGCCCTCAGTCTTTTTAAACTCTGTCCTCCTGCCCAGCCAGTGCCCCCACATGATTGATGTAGTCTTTCAGTAGGTCTCCTTGATGTTTGACCTCCCTCGATGGGTTTCTAAAGTTACAATTATGTCCCTGTTCCCCTGGTCTGCCTGAGGTGGTTGTATGTCGTCAGCTGGAGTGGGTGGTCTGTCTGCTACCCCTGATGGCTTCTCAGCATGTTATGCAGTATCACACATGTTAACACAATGTCTCTCACAACTTTTGGCCTCTGCTCCATGATAGTCAACAGCACCCTGAATCTCTTGAAAAGTGTACCAAATGAGTTCTTGACCACCCTCCTCCCCCCTGGATATCCTGTAGTTGGCTATTCTCTCTTCTCTGGTCATTTGTTGTGTACTGTAAGGCTTGACCAGCCAAGACATCAGGGCAAAGGCTTTGTCCCCCAGCAGGAAGTAGTGTAGATTCCCCTCCCTGGTCCAAGTGGTTCAGGTGGTGGTAGTCCCAAACTTCCATTCACAATTCTTTTCTTCAATTTGCTGTGGTTCACTATCTGAGCATCAGATGATGGACCACTGGCCCCCACATTGACCCACAGGAATTTGTAATCTGCATCGACTAAAGCCAAAAGTACCAGGGAGAAGTAGCCCTTGTAGTTGAAATATTCACTGCCTGATTTCTTTGGCTTCTTTATAGCAATATGTTTTCCATCTAGTGCACCTACTGCATGGGGGACATTCCATCTGTTTCTAAATCTTTCTTCAATTTTCTTCCAGTCTTCAGGATCAGTGGGACACATCAAGTACTCATGTTGAAATTCTTCCAAAATGGCTTTGCAGACCTGGGGGACAAATTTGCAGATGGTTGTTCAACCCTCCAGTGGTATTGCAGCGAAGTGTAGCTTTCCCCTGTGGATAAGTGTGTCAATGCAACTGCCAGTTTCAACCGGACTTCCAGTGGCTTCCTGAAGTTGGTGCTTGACTTCATGAGATGGGGGTAATTCTTCAATCAAATCAAGAAATGCTGGTTCCATCCTGGTGAAGTTTCTGTAGCCTGGTATGTGAGTAGTGATTAGCTCATCCAAGAGTGTTCTGTAGCATCCTCTCTCCTCTCTCTGGAGTATCCAGGGCATGACCCATGGATTCTGTGGCTTCCTTCTCCTTCTGGGTGGTGGGGTCAATGAAGCTATAATAACAAAGTCATCTCAATAAAAACATAATCATCCTCGAGTGATCAAGCAGTTGCTCTTGATGTGTTGCTGTCATCTTTGAAGGGTGATATGAGTGGCAAATCCCTGGTGACAGGGGTTTATATAGTGTGATATGGATCCCGATTCTGGATTCTGACTATAGATACAGACCCACAAAAACAGTCAGTCCTGTCGGTAGGGGTCGGGAGCATACTCTTAGCTTGTCTGTTTGCCTTTACGGCTTGTCTGTTTGTGATCCAGCTTGTCTGTTAGGGGTTTAGGGCTTGTCATACTACTTCTACGACTGGCCGTGCAAAACATGTCCCTGACCCTACATCTTGTCAGGATGCTCATCACGTCGTGTCTGTAAGTGTACCATCCTGTTGGGGATTTCATACCCGACTCTGTATTTTTGCGCCCTTTTTCCCACGACCATCTGACTTTTACAACCGACCCTAGAGTCATAGTGTCGGTTATATAGTTGGCTCCAGTGGAACAACTTCATTACATACCAGATAAATTTCATAGAACTGCTGTTCAACAGGCAAATGTTGTGCAGAGATTCCACTGCATCAATGCAAAAAGGTCAAAGTGTAGACATTTTTATAGAATATTTCATATATATGTAGAAACATAGAAATTACACTACAGTAGACTCAATAGAATAAAATGTGATTAAACATTAATCAGCTGTTAAAAACAATTACAATTGTCATAACACTCATTACCAAAGTTGAAGTGTTTTTTTGTTTTATCCATCTTTATTATTACAAGGTTCTTCTTTCTTTAGATTATTCAAATCTAATCTTTTCCTTCAGATCAGTATGCTTCTCCATCTCCTCTTCATATAAAACATCAAATTCCTCATTTTGTTTCACTGAGAAATAAGTTTTTCAGGTGTCAGTTTTTCCTAAAATAAATTCAAACAAATATATTATATATATATTATAGAGCTTACCCATCTTGGATTGTTATGTAATATGTTTGGTTTTAACCATTTCCTTGAAAAATTGGGAAACAATGAGCTGGCAAGCAACTATATTTTTACATTATATGAGAAAAATACAGGTACACAAATTATTTTGGAAATTGGTGATGTCTTTTGAAACAAAAGGACATTCTATTTTTCTGATGAAAGTACCAAAGGTTTCTGAATGATTTGCTTAAGAAGTACTTGTTGATATTTTATTTTTGCAATATTATTAAAACAAAGTTATAAATTTATAAACCCTAACAGTTGCTATTTATAATCATTTTAGAATTACACATTGGTGCAAAGTATATTACTTAATACTGGTACATGCAGAACCAACAATTAAAAAATCCTCTGGAATAAAGTTCTCTGTCAATCTACAAGAGATGATGGAATTAAAGTTTCCACATAATGTAACACAGATACGCAAGTTAGTATCCCACTGGAATAAAAGGTATTTAACACCACTTTGAAAAATAATAGTACAATAATGTGATTTTGTAGGGCATTATAGGTTTTTACAGGCACACCATGAATCATTACAGCTCGAGGGCCATAATATGCAAAATCACATTATTACTATTATTATTAGATTTGAATTTGACACTGTTATTCACCTGAATTCTCATAAATGGTATTATTTCTAACATTTTCTTGCAAAACTTTAGTACTTCAAAGGAAACCATATATTTTGATTCAATTGTTTATCTGTAACTGTAAACATGCTAAAAATAGTTTTTAACTTAAACTTTAATACTTCAACTCTTCAATAGATAGCATATTTTTAATGTTAAAACCCTTTTTAAAAGATTGCTTAAAAAGCTAAATGCAAAACAAAACAAAAAAAAGTAAAGAAAACTTTCCTGGTGCAAAATTGTGTATATAGATTTGATATTTGGTTTGTTATATACTCTAGAGATGTTCTGCAGCAACACGTTGTTATATATTTTGATCTGTGTACAAAGTGAAAAAGTAGAGTTAAATATAAACTTGTGCAAGTGTAAAGGGTATTATAAAAGTAATAGTGTTAATGTTAAAACAATTTAATGGGCAATATAGAGAAGAAAAGAGAATTAATCTTCAATTCCTTCAACTGCAGAGGTTTAAGAGACACAAAAAAAAGACTAGACGTATTTCATTGGCTGAAAACATCCCATTATGGTATAACCTTTCTTCAAGAAACCCATAGCATTGATGAAGATAAAACAGTTTGGGTTAAGGAATGGGATGGTTCAATATATTTTTCAAATGGAACATCTCAGAGTAGAGGTGTAGCTATCCTAATACCACAGGCTGTTCATAGGGATCTAACAATAATAAGTGAAAAAAAAGATACTGAAGGTAGACTAATACTTATTGCCTGTATATACCATAGCATGAACATGACCCTTGTCAATGTCTATGCACCTACAAAAGATCATCTGGAAAACCAAATTACTTTTTTGTCGGAACTTAATAAAATCTTGGAGGCCAATACTTCAAACAATCTGATAATTGGCGGGGATTTTAACACCCAGTTGAACATAAAAATTGATAAAAAAGGTGGGAAGATAGAAAATCAGTCTCGTTACTCAAGATATTTACAAAGTTCAATGGAGGAATATAAATTGATCGATATTTGGAGATTAAGAAATCCAAATGATCTTAAGTTCACTAGATGTGAAAAAACTAGAGGGGGCCTAGTCCAGTCTAGACTAGATTATTTTCTTATTGCTGAATCATTGACATATCTAATTAAAAAATGTGTTTTCAAACCTGGAAACAAGTCTGATCATAGCTTAATACAGATAAGTCTTGAAATATTAAGTACTCAGAAAAGAGGGCCTGGACATTGGAAATTTAATAATAAACTTCTTTTAGATAGGTTATATATTTCTATGATTAAAAACCAACTAGACGACCTCAAAACGCACGTAGAAATGGAAAACAAAAATACTCTTTGGGACTTTGTTAAGTGTCAAATAAGATCGGTCACCATTGCTTACTCGAAAAAAATAGCCCTAGAGAGGAATAAAAAAGAAGCTGAGGTAAAACATCAGTTAGAATCTTTGGAGAAAGAAATAATTAACAATAGTGGAAAAATTAACGAGTATTATGAGATTAAAGGAATCTGGGAAAGTATGCAAAGTGAAAAGGCAGAGGGAGCAATTATAAGGTCAAAGGTACAATGGGCAGAACTAGGAGAAAAAAATAACAAGTACTTTCTAAACCTGGAAAAGAGAAATTACAATATTAAATATATTAAAAAACTTGTTAAAGACAATGGGGCAGAAGAAACCAATCCATCGAATATACTTGAGGAACAAAAAAGATTTTACCAAAACCTATATAGTTCACGAAACTTAGACCATACATTAAGGGACATTTTTCTTAAAAATTGCAGTGTACCAAAGCTCAATGTGAATGAGAAGGGATTATGTGATCAAAAGCTAACCACTGAAGAAGTTGCAAAAGCTTTGAAAGAATTACCAAATGACAAAACACCGGGAAGTGATGGTTTTACTACCAACTTCTACAAATTTTTTTGGCCTGATATCAAGCATATGCTACTGGATAGCTACATATATACATTTGAAAATGGGTATCTCTCTAATGATCAAAGACGAGGAATGATAAATATAATTCCAAAACAGGGTAAAGATCTTCAATATCTACAAAACTGGAGGCCTGTTAGTCTACTCAATAGTGACTACAAAATCTTGACCAAAACATTATCTAATAGACTTCATAAAGTGCTACCAAAGCTAATTCAACCGGATCAAGTTGGGTATGTCAAAGGAAGATATATGGGGCAAACAGTCTGCACCATTAAGGATACAATGACTTATACAAATAAGAAAAATATTCCTGGCTATCTCTTATTGGTAGACTTTGAGAAAGCCTTTGACAGTATAGAGTGGCCCTTCATGTTAAAGTGCTTAGATTGGTATAATTTTGGTAATAACTTTAGGAAATGGATTAAAATACTATACACTGACATTCAGTCATGTGTTTCAAACAATGGGTATTTTACTCAATACTTTAACCTAAGTCGTGGTGTTAGACAAGGATGTCCAATATCTGCTCTCCTCTTTATCTTGGTTGCTGAAATTTTAGCCATAAAGATTACGGATGATAAGTTAATTAAAGGTATAAAGGTAAACAATGAAGAGTATAAACTATGCCAATTAGCAGATGACACCACAATGATTCTGAATGATGTAAATTCCATCTTGCATTCAGTTTTAACTATGAACAAATTCCAATATCATTCCGGACTGAAAATTAATCAAGAAAAAACAATAATTATACCAGTGGGCTCAAGTAGGAAAAGAATACCAAACTTACCAAAAACAGTACAGAAATTATCATTCAACAGCAACTCATTTAAAACTCTGGGTATCTGGTTCTTAACTGATGAAGATGAAATGACAAAGCTCAATTTTGAAAATAAAATTAAAAAAATGGAAAGTTTGATAAACATATGGGCGGCAAGAAATCAATCACTGAAAGGAAAGGTCACAATAATAAAAGCTATGGTGCTATCTCAAATAAGCCATCTGTTAACAATGTGCTTCTGTCCAAAACAAGTTTTGGATACTATTGATAAACTGATCTTTAACTTTTTATGGAACAAAAAACCACATAAAATAAAAAGAGACACTACTATTGCAAACTTCAGTGATGGTGGACTTAGAATGCCCGATATTTATGTGCTTCACACAAAATCAAAAATAAGTTGGTTGAAAAGGCTATACTCTGATGAAGAGGGAAAGTGGAAAAGTCTAATGTGGTATATGCTAAATATAGATGAATATCTGATTAATCACAAATTGCCTCTGACATATTCCAGTAAGTGTTTCACTCATTTTCATGAACAAATAATTAAATGCTGGCATTCAGCAAAATGCACTTTGCCAAAAAGTGCAGAAGAAATTTATGAAGAATATTTATTTGACAATATGTTCATTTGTTCAGATGGCAAAACATTACAACTCAGTCAGTTCAAACTAAACAAGGAAAATAATAAAGACATTCAACTAAAGAGTCTCTTTACAGACAATGGTGGTCAGGAGAGTTATGGAACATTAAAACAAAGGTTGAGTTGGAATATTAGCATCTTCAACTATAACTTAATATATAGTGCGATACCAAAGACATGGAAACAAAAGTTAATGGGTCATAAACCAACACAGAATGTAAACAGTAAAGTTTACTTGAAAATAAATGGTATCCTAAAAAATTTAACAAATGTTCATAACCGGGACCTGTATTTTGAGTTATTACGCACAAAAGTTAGTGAACCAAGTTCTGTTGACACTTGGATTGATATCTTTCCATTTCTGGAAAGCGTATCGTGGAAAGCTATATTCAAAAATACACATCAAATTGTACCTGATTCATACCTTCAGACCTTTCAGTATAAAGTAATGCACAGACTGACAAATTGTAACTATAATCTGTTTAAGTGGGATCTTAAAAAACACCCTTCTGTGCTTATTGCAACCATACAGACACAATCGAACACCACTTTTATTTGTGTGGCTAGGCTAAATTGTTTTGGGAACTTTTGAGTGACCACATAACTGTGGCACTTCACTTAGAAAAAAAAATTGAACCTAACCATCTGTGAGGTGATTTTTGGTATAGAATATACTCATAAATGTACAGCCATTGGTAGAATAATAAATATGATAGCTGTTGTTGGTAAGTGGTACATAAATAACTGTAGAACTAATGAAAAGAAAATTTGTTTTGACGAGTTTGTCCATATAGCCAGAAATAAAATTTATTTGTATAAGACAATTTATAGCAAAGCAGTCAGAGGGGTTGAAAAAGAAATCTATGAAATACTAGAAAATATAAACCTATGATACTTGCATCAAGCATTACAGATTCTCTTTAAAAAGAGACACTTAGAACAAGTAAAAAATGCTCACATGTGTACATTTGTATTTAAGTATAAATAGTTTTGCAATTATATCAAAATATTAAAATAAGAGTATATACTTTTGAAAGTGTGTATATAAATAGCTATATAAACACAGGAAAATGTGCTGGAGATTATTTGTGTGTATGCCTATAGACAGTTATAAATTAATTTATATTTAAATGTTAGAGAATATTCAAGTCTTAACTAGTACGTTACAACTAATTACTGTCTGTTTTATACCTTGTCCATTGTAATTACGTCTATTTATTGTCTAATGTGACCATTGTATTGTCTGTTCTCTGTTTCGTCTAATGTATATTGTCATTGTTATTATAGAAAGAAAAATCAATAAACATATTAAAAAAAAAGAAAAAAAGAAAGCTTTCCTGTTGGGATTCGAACCCCAATCTCACGATTAAAAAGTTGAGCACTTTACACTCACGGCCACAGACCTTCAGAAACTCAGAACTTTTCTAACGATTTTTCATTTCTTAACTTTAACTCGTATCATTTGTACTCATACCATTATTAAAATATTTTTAAGCTGTTTATTCTCCTTTTTATTTGATCAATCCATCAAATAATAAGGGGGATATGGCATTTTAAAAATTTTAAGTGGGAGCAAACCATTTGTAAACAAACTTACGAGAAACATTAAAACATGCATTAATATTATTATTCCCAAAATAGCGGGCGAATAATGAAAGAACCTGTGCAAATATGGTGTTTTATGCATCTTTAAAAACATTAATGAGTTAGGGAATGCCTGCCTAACTAATAATAATGGTGATTAAAAGTATCTTCCTCTCAAATCTAAACCATCTGTTTTCAAGTCTACCTAACCCAGATTCTTCATATCTAGAATCATTAAATTACATATTCTTTAAGTTTATATGGCCCAACAAACCTGATAAAATAAAAAGAGAGATGTTGCATTATTGGCTTATCATAAAGGTGAGCTTAAAATGATTAAACTTGTATATGCAGTAATGTCATCAAATACCATGCACAAAGAGACTTATTCATAAAAGTATTCCTTGGATAAAACTCTTTAGACATACAATACTGGGAGATGAATAACAAATTTCAGACCAGAATATGGTAGGTTACTAAAGAGGAAAACATGCAACTCATTCTAGTTATACACCTTTAGTTCGTGGGAAATATAAAAATAACAAAATACCAGTTTCATCAAATGTCTAAATTTCTTCTAGTCCAATCTGGTACAATAAAAAGATTCTGATGAATATCTTTACTTTCCTGTATGGTATAAAAAGGGGATAGTAATGATATGTGATGTACTAGACACAGAGGGTAATATCCTAGAAAGATATGAACTAAAAGATCATCATAAATTTTATTCGGCTAATTTTCTGGATTATTTACGGTTAAGTAGGGCGGTGAAAGGGTTTATAAAAATGTATAAAATTGGTAATTATAGAAAAACATTCGGACCTTTTGTGTCCAATAGTCTTTGGCTACTAAACTATAAAGGTCCTAGAGGCTTTTACAATCTAGCACTTAATGCACAGAAAAATCATCATTCAGTAAAAGCTTAATGGAATGTGGAAACAAATATTTCAGGTGTGTCATAAATCCTTAGAGAACAATGAGTGCATATGGTTCCAAATGCAAATAATATACAGAATATTAGGGACAAGGTCATACCTGGCTAAGATACCAAAAAAAATTGAAGTTGCAATGTGCACAAGATGTAAAAGTGAAACAGAAACAATACTTCATATGTTTGTCACATGACCTAGTCAAGGAACTGTGGGTTACCATTGAAAAATGTGTAAAGAATAGAATAGGATTAACTGTTTCTTTCTCTGTATTCAATATTATATTTGGACATACTTTAACTGATCATAATCAAAATCCCTATTAATACAATCTCATTATTAACCAAAAATGCATATTTGATGCTGCTTTTAAAGAAAGAAATCTCAACATAGAAATTGTACTGTCTCACTTGCGAGAAGTTTATATTGAACAGCAAATGTGAAACTGCATCAATGGCACTAAATAAGCTTTTAATAAAATAAGTTAAAGATGGGAGCCGATTTTCAATAGATAAAGTAAAATAAATTTTGTAAAGGAAAGAAAACTGAACAAAAGTAATTCTTAATTTTATAACTAGGTCTGTGTATTAACCAAGAAAATATTTCTCATGTTGTATATTTTGTATAATGCATGCATATATCAGCACTTGTAAAAAGTCTTATGGAGATTTTTGATATACAAAGATTGAAGGAACAAAAAAAAAATTAGAAAACAATTAGAAAATTAATATATTCTATGATATTTTATATCATCCTGATCAACATGAATATGGCTACGTGTTTCATTTACCCAATGATTTCACATACATGTAGGAATTGTGTTTAAATTTATGTTAGTTTGATTTTAAATTATTTTTATGCCAATAACACATAACAGAAAAATGCAAAAATCAATTAAATCAGCCAATCACAACAAAAACCCAAACTTAAAGGACTAGAAACTAGGTTTTGGTTGTTTTCTACCTTTCCTAATAAATCCAGTTTTGCCATCTTTCCAGTATTGTTGTGGCATTTGCCCACTTCTTTGTCTTTCTACCATTTTCATATTCTCCAAACTGGTTAACCTGACTACTTCCTCACAAAATTCTTTGCTATGATTACACCCAAGAAAAGATGAAATCTGCTGTATAGTTTGCAGAGGGTCCTACAACATGTAACCATTTCATATTTCAAACATGATGGTTTTTAAAGTTCTCAAATTGATCCACTACTCTTTATCACACAAAATACAAAGTATTTAAATTTAACAATTATTGTTTTTTATTACACAAAATACAAAGTATTTAAATTTAATAATTATTGATTTTTAAATTTCTTTAAAAATACAAAAAGGCTATTTAGATTTATATGAAGATTCAAACTGCAATTGCACCAATGAACTGAACTTATTCTATATACAGCTTTATAATATTTTTTTAAAAAAATGCATATATTAATCAAGTAAAAAATAGATATATTTTACCGACGTTTTTCTTTGTCATCATGTACATGTGATTAAAGGACTAAATGGTCATAATACAATTTCTAAAATATGACTACATGCTTAACCTTTTGTTTTATAGCTAAACTGTCACAAATAATAGGTATTAGCATCAAATCAAAATCAGCTGATTGATTTTATGTTTTTCCAACTGCAAGAGTGTTCTCACATTTCACAACCAAGTATTACGTTTTTGTGTGTGCATGTAATTTTATATAATCCAGCTATAAACATTGACTTAGAATTTAAATTTTTTTGATTTATATATTTGAGTACATTTACCTTCAATAAATCTTCAAAGAAGACAAAAAGCACGTTAGGGCTGTTCTTCAACATGGACCAGTATCCAATGACATGCTCAAACCAAGTACCAATGCAGGTGTCTTGCATTTGTGCAACAAAAATAGTAAGTCAATGGCACATGCATATGCTTGTTGTACACAGCACAGTTATGTTTTCATTGTTATGCATTCTAACTTCAATTTGCAAATCACATTACTTTGGTGGTTTAAGTTAATTTGAGACCAATAATGGCGAAATCACACTACACATGGTGATTCTTGTGATTACAGTTGGCAGGGAAATTAGAGGCAGAATGCAGTACTGCACGTGAAACCCAGAAACTCATGTTCATCTACAGACTGGTCACAGTAGGTAATCAAGAGGAAATGGAGAGAACAATGGTTTTGCACAGAAAATATACTCAAACAAGAGCTCTCAGAGAAAACTTTTTGTCTTTTCCTGTTGCAACTTGAAAGCAGCCGATAATTGCTACCGCACTTCCGCGATGGATTGTGGACCGTAACGCAGTACACATATTACTTTACCTGTCTTTCTTTTCTGTAAAAAAGGGTGAGGGCTTTTTTCCACAGGGTGAAAAATTGCCTGAGAAGTTGGTAAAGTTTTTGTCTTTTTGGCAATGTTTTTATCATTGATGGTCCAGTTTCCATTATTTTTCATAAACCTTACAGTGCTGTTGGTCTAGTTATCAGTATTCTTGGCGAAATTTTCTATGCTTATTTATTAGTGGCAAAAGCATTGTCATTTTGGGGGAAGTTTTCATCATGTTTGGTAAACTTTTCTGCATTTTTGTTGAAACCTTTGTCGCTGTTAGCAAATTGTTTAGTGTACTTGGCGACTTCAACATTGTTTTTTCTGCATTGTAGGCAAGTTTTTTTATTCCCTGTTGGGAGATTTCTTTTATTATTGGTGAAATTTTTAACTAATTTTGCGAATTGTTTTTACTGTTAACAATATTTTTACCAATGTTGGTGACGTTTTCAACATTGTGTCATTTGTAAAGTTTTTCATCACTGTTTTTTTTTAAATTTTTAGTTTTGCTGGTGAATGGTTCAGCATTGTTGCGAGGTTTTATTGTTGCGAGGTTTTCATTGTTGGCAAAATTTTATCACTGTCTTTGTTGTGAAATTTTCTATGTTATTGGCGAAGATTTCTGCATTTATGGCAAAGTTTTCATCATTGTTGGCGAAATATTTCTCACTTTTGGCGAAGTTTACATCGTTGTTGGGTGGAGCTTCCAGTATTGTTGACAGAGTTTTTGGTGTCAGAGCTTCGCCAAAACTATTCTATGATATTTGGAAACACTACAGTGTGGGGCCTATGCTCTTTTGTAGTTTGTGAAGGATAGGGTAGTATTGGTAAGACATGGTAGTATTGGCAGAAAAATGAGTGGTGAAAATATTGTTTTGTTTATATTTATACATTTTACTCAATTTTAATTTTAATGGCTCATTTGAAGGTGTCATTTGACGCCACTTTCTATGCAAAGCCAATTTTTTCTTAATGTTTCATCAATTATTTAAGCTACAAAGATATCACATACATCATTAGAAAGGTATTTTACAGAGCTTCTGTGAATTTCCATGTGGGAATGGTAGAGAATCTTAAGTTGAAACTTGATGTTTTTGTATTCATTGATGATCCTACATATCTCAAAGTCATTTCTGGCAGTATATCTTTAGATAGATAAATATATTTGTATAGCGCTGATTTCAGAATTGTCCTGTTCATAAGCGCTTTGGCAATGTTTAAAATCAAGTCAAGTATGAAATGGATATGTACAATAAGGTGTTCAAATAAGCTATATTCCATAAGCTTTTTTGAAGAGATGTGTCTTTAGCTTTTTCTTGAAAGAGTCGACTGAGTTGCAGGATCGGATGTCAATTGATAAGTTGTTCCAGAGTTCAGGAGCAGCTATAGCAAATGCTTTATCACCATAGTTTTTCAGTCTTGTTCTTGGAACTGTCAGTAAAGAATTGCCAGAAGACCTAAGTACACGGTGTGGAGTGTGTTGTATAAGGAGATCAGTAAGGTAGGATGGACCTTTTCCATTCAGACACTTAAAGGTAGTTAAAAGTATTTTAAACTGTATCCTTTGTTCGGCAGGAAGCCAATGCAGGTTTTTCAATAGTGGGGTCACAGAATCATATTTCTTCCCATGAAAAATGAGTTTTGCTGAACAGTTGAGGATTTACTGGAGTTTGTTTTTCATGGTGTTCAGGCATTTGTACAGCAAACAGTTGTAGAGGTCAAGGCGTGAGGTAACAAAGGCGTGTACAAGGGTGACACATGCGCTTGTGGTGAGATATCTTCTAATTCTGAAGAGATTTCTGAGATAACACCAAGCCACTGATGAGATGTGATTGACATGATACTTCATTGTCAGTTCAGAATCAATGTGGACACCAATGTTTTTCACCCTGTTTTTGACTGCAATTTTTGAGTTGCAAACATCTATTGTGTTGATGTTTGATTTTCGTAATTGTGCTTTGGTACCAACAATTATAACTTCAGTCTTGTCATCATTCAATTTCAAGTAGTTTGAAGTCATCCATGTTTTTACCTCTTTGCAGCATTGGTCAATTTTGAGTACTGCATCCTGAACCACATCTGGTTTGTTAGGATTACAGTGAACATACAATTGAGAGTCATCTGCATAAAAGTGTGGTGTAACAGATTTTGATCTGATGACTCGCCCAACTGGTGCAGTAAAGTCTGAATATTCACTGGGTCCAAGAATAGACCCCTGTGGAACGTTCAGAGTAAGGACAACCTCAGTCAAGAGAGAATTTTCTATCATAACCTGCTGACACCTGTTTTGGAGATAGGACATTATCCATTTATGTCCATGTCCCTTTATTCCAAACTGGTCATGCAGTCTCTGTAGCAGAATCCGATAGTTGACGGTATCGAAAGCTGCTGACAGATCCAGTAAAACTAGGATGCTACATTTACCTCTGTCAGCAGCCATCAGTAGATCATTGTGGATTTTTGGAATAGCAGTTTCAGTGCTGTGATTGCATCTGTATGCAGACTGTACCTTTTCTCTTAAATTATTAGCATCTTTGTATTTGCTTAGTCTGCAGGCAACTACCCGTTCTAAGAGTTTTGAAATGAAAGACAGATTTGAAACGGGCCGATAATTCTGTAGAACGTCTGCGTCAAGAGTATTCTTATTCAAAAGTGGGGTGATGAGAGATTTTTGGAAGCTGGATGGCACAATTCCTGTTTGTAGTGATGCATTTATTATCTTTGTGAAGATGGGGGTGAATGTTTGGCAACAGTCTTTCACCAATGATGTGGGGACTGGGTCAAGCTTACACTGTTTGTTGGGACATATGAGGACTAACCGCTCAATTTCCTTTTCACTTGCAGGTACAAATGTCTCTATTCTGGAATGTGCTAGAAAATCAAACCTATGTGGATCTACACCTGTCTGCTGTGTCTCCAGATCAGATTGAATTTTATTGATTTTCTGGATGAAAAAATTGTTGAATTTTTCAGGTAGGAGAGTCTTACAACCACTGGGCAGGAAGGTTCTTTTCTTTTTGTGTGATAGAGAATTCAAAATTTGAAAGAGTTTCTTTTGATCTCCATCAGAGTCCTCAATGCTGTTTGTATAGAACAATGTTTTAGCGTGTTTGATTTCATCAGTTACTCTATTCTTGGCCTTTTTCAGTGTCTGGAGGTTAACAGCGGTTCTGTTGTGTTTCCACTGTCTCTCAAAGTCTGTGTCTCTCCCTTCTTAGTTTGCCTATGGTGTTGGTATACCAAGGAACCATTTGTCGGTCAGAAACCATTTTGGTAATTTCAGGAGCATGTTTATTGAGGAGGTCCGTTAAAGTTCTGTCATATAGGTTTGCAAGAAAATTGGCATCTTCTGATTCACACCGATACAATTCTGAATTTTTCAGGTCATTTTCAAAGCTCTGGAGATTAATTGCCTTCAGTTTTCTGTATGTTACTGTCTTTTTTTGCTTTTCAACCAGTTCAGTTTCCAGTCCGAAAGAAACAAGATGATGATCTGATAGTTGTGGATCTGTTACACGCAAATCTGTGATATTTTCTTCCAACCTGGTCATAACAAGGTCAAGAGTGAGTGACTTATTGTGGGTTGCACATTCCACATGTTGTTTGATGCCAAAGGCTGAAAGAGTGTCCCGTAAAAAGGATGCCAAGCCATCATTAGGGTCATCTATGAGAACATTAAAGTCCCCAACTATCAGCAACTGTTGATTAGTTATACAAAGTGACTCCAATAATGTTGGAAATTCTTCTTTGAACTGTGACACTGTCAAATTATTTGCTTGTGTGGGAGGTGGTCTATAGATGACCACAATTCTGAAGATTTCTGATTGAGAGATGAGAGTAGCTTCAATTGATTCAAAGCTTTTAAAGCTGGTTGTAGTATTGCACTGGGTAATGTGCAAGTCACACACTCTTGACCTTGTTATGACCAGGTTAGAAGAAAATATCACAGATTTGCCTGTAACAGATCCACAACTATCAGATCATCATCTTGTTTCTTTCGGACTGGAAACTGAACTTGTTGAAAACACCTGCACAAACCACTGTGAAGATATTTGTACCCCGGCTTTGTTCAACAGGCATCCTGTATAGGTCAAACATAATTCTGAAGATCTTTTACTATTTCAGACACACAACATTTCGTGACATTTGATATGGTCAGGCTTCTGATCAGTTACTTACAATTGTCAATGTGTTACAGGCTAGTATTACAGTTTCATGTGAGAGCTACGTCCTTATATGTCTGAGATCATGCATTTGGGTGAAGCATCCTCCACATACCTCTTTTTAAATGTGTCAGGAATAACCTGATTATTGATTGGAAAATAGAACCTTGGTTTGGTTTGTTTTATCTGTATTGGACTTGTGTTTGTTAGTTGACATTCTGTCTTTAATATTGTAATAAATAATGATGGCCAAATTCACGGACCCTAATTTCTTATATTATCGCCCATTGAACTCGTTATTTAACGCTAAATACTTGCAATACTAAATTTGGGGGTTAAATTGATTGGGTATCAGTTATCCATGTTTTGGCATAGTTAGTTTTCCGTATTACCACGTTATTTTAACATGATTGATCCTTATTTTATTTTGACAGAAGTTTAAGTGTGGTGGGAACTCATCACTACTGTTGTTGTATTATCATGTAAGATATAGTTCCCAAGGATTTTTATTAATTTTATTGGGATATTTGAATATTTTAGCTGGAAATAATATTGATAATTCAGGACATTTTATTTTAGGCCAGAAATTTAATTATTGAGTTTACTAATGTGAGTTTTGTAAATGTTTTATATTTGGGCTCATTGAGCATGTCAGGAAGTGGGGCAGGTGTAGGGATTTATGAATATGTAATTTTTAGAGGTCACAGCACCTGCAAATAAGTTCTTTGTAAATGGTGTTTTAATCATGTATTTTAGGGTTATTTTTTATTTAAAAAGTACTGATTTAGGAATATATTGCTGATTTAAAGTAATTTATTTGTTTAGTGACTCATTTAAATATGTTTTAGAAATAATTTATAGGTATGCTCCACTGGGCATGTCAGCCTTTTCACGGCGTAGTGATTTATGAATAAGTGTATAAATAAACCTTGTCCTCAATTGAAGGGGGGTTCCCTTGCTAAAAGTGAACCTGTTAGGAAGGAACTCAGAGAAAATACTTGTTATTGCTCAACCAAGGAAATTATTCTCCAGGAGGATATATATACAGAAAAGTATGATTATTTATAATACATAGGTAACTGGAATAGAAATTTTAGCCATGGTGACCTGATAAGACTTTAACTTATTTTTAATTCCCCTTGTCCCCCTTCTTTTGTCCCCCTTGTTTTGGTTCTCCCCCTTAATTGTTCCCCCTGGTACCTGTTCTCCATGTCCCCCTTGTTGTGGAAAGTTTAGAGAAATATCTGACTAATTTTTTAATTGAAGCTAAAGTTATTGTGCAGTAGAAGGATAAATTGTATAAAGGTATTTAATTGATTATTTTTAAATAGGGATTTCAATTTTATTATAAAACCCCCAGGCTATAAATATAATTTTAATGTTTTTTTTGTTTTGACATGCTCCTTTGTTGGTAAACACCCAGGTCAAAAGTCAAGGATAGTGTAAATTTATTCAACAGAGTAGGAGTGTCAGTTTCATATCCAGTAGTATAATCTTATTTATGGGTGTAGCTTCTTTGCATGAATACCCTTTTATTTATTGTCTTTAGATGTCAGCATGTAGTTTTCCTTGCACTGTAGTTGGCTATATTTCTTTAATTTATTGCTGCTTTTAGTTGTTTTGTATAGCCTGACTCTTATATGTCAATTAATTCACTACTATGTAGTTGTATAGAGTTAGTTGTTGGTTTCTTACTCCTTTTATGCACTTTTAATATTTTTAATAAATTTCCTGTTACTAATTACACTAATCTTTCCCTTTCATATTAGCTGCATGCTGCCTGTCCAGCTGTAATTTTCTTTCTAGTTGTCATCTCTAACTTTTAGGATTGAACCAAGAGAAATTTTCCAGGCTTGATATTTTTGAGGCATATAGTGAGGTCAGCACCAGGACCTTGGTGCTCACCGTTTTAACACTAGATTATGCTGAGGTACCAGTGAGCCGTTGATTATGTTTGAAGCACAAAAGTTAATTTATACCGTTGAGGCATAGTGATGTCTGCGCTGTGAAAGCAGCCCAGGTGTATAGATTACTGATAAATATGCCGAGGTAGATGTTTATGTTCTCAGTATATGGCACTAATTGAGGCACAGTTAGGTCTGCACTAAATACCGGTACATTGTGCACACAACCACATAGGTGATATATGAAAAGTTGAGGTGTCCTTTATAGTTTGGTCATAGAAATTTTCTAATTCATTCTTGTTTATTCATTTAAAGATGTATGCTAGAAACATAAAGACAACACAATGACAATATTAAAAATAGTATAACAGTTATGATCATAATAGCTTACATACATAGGCTATGTTACATATATTGGACACTATATTAGTACATTGTATATTACATATATTAGGCACTATATTAGTGCATTGTTTAATTTAAGCTTTATGTTTATACATTGTCATAAAAGATAATTGTGTTGTAGGTTCTTTTTGTGTGTTAACATTTAAAGTAAGGGAGTTATTGATTTTTGTGTTTTAGTGTTTATTGATTTGTTCACAGACTGGGGGAAATCCCCCCCTCAGTGGTTATGATAGATTTGGGGAAACCCAATTGCCAGTAGTTTCTAGAACTTCCTCCTTTGGCCTAGATGGCTCAAGCTTTTTTGAGTTGGTTCTGTACAATTCCAGAGAAATCTGTGAATGTATATAAGGAATGTACATCTGACCACAAGTGAACTTTGTATTCGCTGGCTATAAGGAGAGCTATTGTGTTTTGGAATATAATATAACTTGTGTTGCTGTGAACTTTTACTGGAGTGAACTAGATATATTGTCTGGACAGATTTATTGCACTTTGGATATTTTTGGATATTGTACAGTTATATAACAGAGAGTGGATTTACTGCATTTTGGACATTGTCCATATCTTGGAGCAGACAGTACAATTGTGTTAACTCTCTAAAAATCTCCAGACAGACCTTCTGTGTGACTGGATATATAAAGGATAGCAGGACAAGCACCTTTTGTGTTGTTGAGTGTGGGACAGGTCACAGAATATAGACATCTATGTGCGAGTGAACGCTGGACAGATCACGGGAAAGACCACAGGACATTGGACAGATCACAGAATATACCACAGGACGGATTACAGAACAGATTGCGGGATACGGCGGATAAACTTATTCTTAATCTCAGTGGTCAGGTCAGCTAGATCTTGTTATTGTATTAGTGTGCTTAGTTAAGGGCATACCAGTTGACTGTAATCATTATTGTTAATCGCTAAATAAATTTGTTAAGTTAAGCTTTTTGTTTTTTTTTCTGTTACAACTTAAAGACAACCGGTAATTGCTACCGTGCTTGCCCGTGACCGTAACAGGAAAATTGGGGGCTCGTCCGGGATCCAACCATTTGATTACAACTATTTGATCAACCGTTCAATTAACATTTTGAAAATCCATTTGATTTAGTAATTGGTTACAGTCAACAGTGCTCAAAATGGCTAGTGCTAAAGAGTTTGTACAGTCACCATCTATGGAAGTTCTAGAAACTTTTAAAAAAGATATGTTAGTGCAGATAGCACAAGAGTTACAGTTAGAGGTGAAAAGGTCAACATGTAAACATGAACTTAAAAGGCTTATTGTTGAACAGTTAGTTGATGAAGATGTTTTACCTGATAGTTGTTTAGAAGTGTATGAGCCTCTACCAATGGAACCTTCTGGGCAATATGAGATCAGGCGATTAGAAATTGAAAGAGAGTTAAGACTTAAAGAGCTTGAAACTCAAGCTCTAGCTCAACAACGAAAAGAAGAGCTTGAAGCTCAACAGCGCAAAGAAGAGCTTGAAGCTCAACAGCGAAAAGAAGAACTTGAAGCTCAACAGCGAAAAGAAGAGCTTGAAGCTCAAGCTCAAAAGGAAGAGCGAGCGCTTAAACATGAAAGAGAAATGAGAGCTTTAGAACTCAATGCCCGTAGAATTGCCCATGAAGAGTCCATTGCTACCAAATTTGATTTGGGTAAAAATGTGCGACTGGTACCACCTTTTAATGAGTTGGAGGTCGATAAGTACTTTCAACACTTTGAAAGAGTAGCTCAAAATTTGAAATGGCCTATAGACCAGTGGCCTTTATTGCTGCAAAGTGTTTTGAGGGGAAAGGCCCAGGAGGCATACACGGCTTTGCCAATTTCTGAATGTGTGGACTATAACTCTGTCAAAAATGCTATTTTGAAAGCATATGAGTTGGTACCAGAAGCATATCGTCAAAAATTCAGAAATTATCGTAAACAAGAAAGTCAGACTCATGTTGAATTTGCCCATGAGAAAGAAGTGTACTTTGACAGATGGTGTAATTCTAGGGAAGTAGGTACAGACTTTGAAAAACTTAGGCAAGTTATTTTGATTGAAGAGTTCAAAAGGTGTGTTCGTGATGACATTAAAACCTATCTAGATGAACAGAAAGTTGAAAATTTGGCAAAAGCAGCAGCTTATGCTGATGATTATGCGCTAACTCACAAGTCCACTTTCAACAAGAATAAGTCCTTTGGTCCTGCTAAAAAGTCGCATCCAGAAATAGGAAAGAAATCTGAAAATGTAGCTCCAGAAAAGAGTTCAGATAAGAGTCAAACCTCAAATCAGACTATGAGTAAGGATAGGAAACCCAGATCCTTTGCTCCTGTTTGCCACTATTGTAAGAAACCTGGGCATGTTATGTCTGACTGTTGGCTCTTAAAGAAGAGAAGAGAAAAGGAGGCAACGCCCAACGCCTTTGTGTCTAGCAAGTCTAACTGGCGTTCAAATCCCAATAGAGCAGAGTCTAGTATTGGTTTAGACAAGTCTGAGATTATTAGGGAAGAGTTCAAACCTTTTGTGTCTAAGGGTTTTGTATCCTTGGAAAGTAGTTCCAGTCAGGTCCCCATTAAGATATTAAGAGACACTGGAGCTACTTAGTCCTTACTTTTAGAAGGTGTATTGCCATTGAGTATAAGCACATCTACTGGTGAGAGTGTCATTGCTCAAGGTATTGAAGGAGGCTGTGTGAACGTTCCCTTGCATAAGGTCAACTTAGTATCAGACTTAGTTACTGGTTCTGTTGTTGTGGGTACCAGGCCCACTTTACCCATTAAAGGGGTATCTTTGTTATTGGGAAATGATCTGGCAGGTGGGAAGGTAGTTGCTGACCCTAAGGTTACTTCTAAGCCGATCACTTTGGTTAGCACTGAGAAATTAGAAGAGGTTATTCCTGGTATTTTTCCCTCCTGTGCTGTGACTCGAGCTATGGCCAAAAAGGCCCAAGAAGAACCAAAAGATTGTAAACAATCTACAGATGTCTTAGTTGATTTGTCAGATACATTCTTGAACAACTATGACCATGATGTGCAGAATTTTAGTGATACTAATCCCAAGGATAGGGTAGATTCTGAAAAACAAGACCCAATTGACTGCAAAGATGTATCGCTTTCAAAATCAAACTTGATTTCAGAGCAGGAAAATGACCCTGAATTAGCTCCTTTATTCAAGTTGGTCTTGCCACCAGTAGAGCTAGATAAGGTCCCTGTAGGCTATTATGTCAGAAATGGTGTACTTACGCAAAAGTGGAGGCCACCAAATGTCCCTGCATCTGAAGAATGGTCAGTAGTACACCAGATTGTTGTACCAAAAATGTACCAAAGTGAGATACTGAAATTGGCCCATGAGTCTCCAATGGGTGGCCATTTAGGCATCAACAAAACTTACAGCAAAATAACCAAACATTTTTATTGGCCTCAAATTCGGCACTGTGTGGCAGAATTTTGCAAGACTTGTCACATTTGTCAAATGGTAGGAAAGCCAAACCAAAAAATTCCTGTAGCTCCTCTCAAACCCATTCCAGCATTTGAGGAACCATTTAGCAAAGTGATAATTGACTGTGTAGGTCCCTTACCAAAAACTAAATCCAGAAACCAATATCTTTTGACAATTATGTGTGCTTCAACCAGATTTCCCGAAGCCATACCTTTGACCAACATAACAGCTCCTAAAATCTCAAAAGCTCTGGTTAATTTCTTTACTCTAGTCAGATTAAGGGTCAAATTTCATGTCAGGACTATTTCAACAGGTTGTATTTCAGTTAGGTGCCAAACAGATCAAATCTAGTGCTTATCACCCAGAATCCCAAGGTGCACTTGAAAGGTTCCATTCCACTTTGAAGAATATGATTAGGAAATATTGTTTAGACAATGAAAAAGATTGGGATGAAGGCATCAGCTTATTATTGTTTGCAGTTAGAGAGTCTGTTCAAGAGTCTTTAGGCTTTAGTCCCTTTGAGTTGGTCTTTGGCCATTCAGTCCGTGGTCCTCTCAAGCTGTTGAAGGAAAACTGGTTATCTGAGAACACCGAGAGCCTAAATCTGTTAGATTATGTCTCAAGGTTCACAAATAAGTTAAAGAAGGCTTGTGAGCTGGCACAACAAAATTTGAAAAATTCTCAGTCAAAAATGAAGATGCTTTATGATAAGAAATTACAAAATCGTATCTTCAATCCTGGAGGCAAGGCTTCAGTGTCATCACCTGGCCAAATGAATAAACTACAGGCCAGAGATCTAGGGTCATACCCAGTAGCAAGTAGAGTAGAAACTCTCCAAAAGACCATTAAAAACTGTGATAACAGACATTCAAACCAAATGTGGGAAATAACTATGGTAAAGCCATACTTCGAAAGAGGTATAACGTAGCTTATGATGGCTATTAATAAAAACACTGTTAAAGATGGGAATTCAGTGTATAAACAGGACCTTGAAAAAGTAAAATATGGCGTCCGCACGGATACGCCCTGTCCAGAAGCTGTATTTAAATTGTAATTTATATACCTGTAATTAGTAAGTTTATAAAGGTTATACATGGTACTAATTTTACTTTTGTATTTAGACAAAAATGTTTTGTAAAATGTTATTACCTGTGTTTGTATACATCATGAAAATCTCTTGTAAAATTTTGTAATCCCTTGGCCTCCAAAATTTTTCTTTAAGGGGGGAGGTGTTACATATATTGGACACTATATTAGTACATTGTATATTACATATATTAGGCACTGTATTAATGCATTGTTTAATTTAAGCTTTATGTTTATACATTGTCATAAAAGATAATTGTGTTGTTGGTTCTTTTTGTGTGTTAACATTTAAAGTAAGGGAGTTATTGATTTTTGTGTTTTAGTGTTTATTGATTTGTTCACAGACTGGGGGAAATCCCCCCCTCAGTGGTTATGATAGATTTGGGGAAACCCAATTGCCAGTAGTTTCTAGAACTTCCTCCTTTGGCCTAGATGGCTCAAGCTTTTTTGAGTTGGTTCTGTACAATTCCAGAGAAATCTGTGAATGTATATAAGGAATGTACATCTGACCACAAGTGAACTTTGTATTCGCTGGCTATAAGGAGAGCTATTGTGTTTTGGAATATAATATAACTTGTGTTGCTGTGAACTTTTACTGGAGTGAACTAGATATATTGTCTGGACAGATTTATTGCACTTTGGATATTTTTGGATATTGTACAGTTATATAACAGAGAGTGGATTTACTGCATTTTGGACATTGTCCATATCTTGGAGCAGACAGTACAATTGTGTTAACTCTCTAAAAATCTCCAGACAGACCTTCTGTGTGACTGGATATATAAAGGATAGCAGGACAAGCACCTTTTGTGTTGTTGAGTGTGGGACAGGTCACAGAATATAGACATCTATGTGCGAGTGAACGCTGGACAGATCACGGGAAAGACCACAGGACATTGGACAGATCACAGAATATACCACAGGACGGATTACAGAACAGATTGCGGGATACGGCGGATAAACTTATTCTTAATCTCAGTGGTCAGGTCAGCTAGATCTTGTTATTGTATTAGTGTGCTTAGTTAAGGGCATACCAGTTGACCGTAATCATTATTGTTAATCGCTAAATAAATTTGTTAAGTTAAGCTTTTTGTTTTTTTTTCTGTTACAACTTAAAGACAACCGGTAATTGCTACCGCGCTTGCCCGTGACCGTAACAGTTATACATGTACAACATTACTGAAAATTAATAGTAATAATATGTATCATAATAAGACATGACTGGGATTCTTGATCACTGGTTGCCATCGTGGCAACCCGAGGGCAGCAAGGGCACAGCCAGCGATCAACTGGTGGGAACAGGACTGTCAATTTTAGAAGTAACTTGGATACCATTTCATTAAAACCGGGTAAACAAATAAATACCACAATTAGAAATGCGAAAGACAAAATCCAAGCTATTGCTTAAGTGAATAATTGCATTCTCTCGTTTACTGATGTAGTAAAGTGTTTGCAATCCTTACAAAACAAGCCTACAGTTGGCAATATTGGTAGAAGAAACTGTTTTTGACCAAAAACTCCAAATAGCCTACTAAAGTAGTAATGTTTACCTTGGAAGAGAGAAGACCAGTTGTTGTCAGGAAGGTGTGAAAAAGTGTCTGAACATTTGTGATCCGTGTCTGAATGTAGTTGGCATCTAGGCTGTCCATTGGTAGCGAGTTGGCCCAGCAGGAAAATACCACCATGTGTGTTAATTTAACAATGTAAGATCTAGATTTGTTATTTTTGAGTTTGAGTGTGTGTAAATACTATCCTGGTTTATCTCGCTTTGCCAGTCTGCAATGTCTCTAATAATACCTCTAGAATATCATAAAATACCTCAATATATTGATCTGGCCAACAATTCTCCCAAATTTTGAGGGCCACGAGGATATTCAAAATTTGTAACTGAACTATTGAATAATCCCTAAAATCATTAGGAACATCCAGTGCATATGTCATGTCTGTATATACTGTCCAAAGTTGGTCAAAGAGACCCCTGGTGGACATTATGTTTAGACTTAAGCGCTCTCAGATTTAAAAGGGAAAATCCAGACCTTTTTCTTTCAGACCTTAAATTTTGCAATATGCAGGGTTTTGGTACAAATTTGGAAATTTTTTTCATGAAATATGGCTGTTTTATGTAAAAAATTGCACCATTTGAGACATTTGTCAAAATGACGAAAGTGAAAAAGTGCCATCAGAAAAACAGCATATATCCACCTGTAAAAAGGGTGCACCCTAATCCCAAATTTCATCTTTTTGTAAATAGGGAGTGCCCTAAGCACATAAACTGCAAATTTCATCTTTTTGTAAATAGGGTGCACCCTAGTGCTGGGACAAGTTGACCGAAACATCGTGGGTGGTAAATAGGGGTAACATCGATCTGTGCAAGTGAATCCCGAGTTTTTGAAACGTCACCATCTGACACTTCACCAACCCAATGGAAACATCCAACATTTTCAAAAATATATTGCATCTGGCTTAAATCAATGAAGATTTAACTTAAATTATATCGTGAAAGGCATTTCCAGGTCAAAGTTTTGGCTAATGTACGGTTTTGTAAAATATTTTCAACATTAATGGCTAACAAACGAAATACTTTATCCCAAAAATTACTCGCCATTTTAGCTGGCGAGCCCACCACTAGTGCACCCTAAACACAGAAATTGCCACAATTATGTAAAAGTACACATAATAATCAGTTGCAACAATCCATATATCTTTGTCATAAGAGAAACATATCTCAAATATGGGAAGTGAACACAATTTGGCAGAGCCAAAGTTAAAGGTCACATCATGATGCACATCTACACCCAGCCACCATTGTTCCTACCAAGTGTCAACCTTCTACAACTTACAGAATCCAACAAAAAGCCCAGACAAATTTTCAAACTCATGGTCACTACAAGGTCAAGGGTCAAATAAAGATCACACCATGATTTTGCACACTTACAAGGGGGGGGCACAGCCTCCCACCTCTGAGGTCAGAGTTCCAATCCTGGCCTGACCTCAAGTGGGAAAGCTGGTAGTTGCTTGCCGTTGGTCAGCAGTTTACAGTACAGAACCTTGACCGACTGTATGTACTGGTTTCCTCTGCCCTTCCAACTACCCATCTTGATATAACCTGTGAAGTTTTGAAAGCGACCAAGTATTAACTTCCTACACCTTACTGTTTCCGAGGTATAGCCCGGACAAGATTTTATAGGTCAAGGTCACTACGGCAAGGTCAAAGGTCATATCAAGGTCACACCATGACATTGCACACCGAAAACTCCCAAACAATGCCCTTACCAAGTACCAACTTCCTATACCTTACAGTTTCTGAGATATAGCCCAGACAAGATTTCATAGGCCAAGGTCACTACGGCAAGGTCAAAGGTCAAATCAAGGTCACACCATGAAAATCAATGTCCCTACTAAGTAATAACTTCCTACACCTTACAATTTCCAAGATATAGCCTGGACAAGATTTTATAGGTCAAGGTCATTACGGCAAGGTCAAATGAAGGTCACACTATGATGTTGCACACCTACAAGCCTTAACCAGTGTCCCTAACAAGTATTCATTTTCTACACCTTACGATTTTCGAGATATAGCCCAGGACAAGATTTTCAAAATCAAGGTCACTACAGCAGGTCAAAGGTCAAATCAAGGTCAATTCATTTTGAAGCACACCGACAACTCCCAACCAATGTCCTTACCAATTATCAACTTCCTACACCTTAAGGTTTCTGAGATATAGCCCGGACAAGATTTTATAGGTCAAGGTCACTACGGCAAGGTCAAAGGTCAAATCAAGGTCAAACCATGAAGTTGCACACCTACAATGCCCTAACCAATGTCCCTACCAAGTATCAACTTCCTACACCTTACTGTTTCTGAGGTATAGCCCGGAAAAGATTTTATAGGTCAAGGTCACTACGGCAAGGTCAAAGGTCAAATCAAGGTCACACCATGACTTTCTACACCTACACCCCCTAACCAGTGTCCCTACCAAGTATCAACTTCCTTAAGGTTTCTGAAATCCAGACACCATGGGTGAAAACAATACCCTCACTGCCCTTATGGGCTGTGGAGTAAAATGTGGACTGTATTTTTCAAAAGAAACAAAGGTTTATATCTAGAGAGACGCCATATTGTTATGGATCTCAGTTTTGAGAGTTTCTCTGGCAGAAATGTGGCAGTATCGAGTTGTCATTACTTACCATTTTGTATGTGCTTTATGTATTTCTAAATAAATGATCTGTAAATGGCTTTTTTATTCCTTCATCTATTTAAAAAAGGATTTTTAAATAAATTTATTTTATTGTCACAGCCATTGTCCTCATTATTCATGATGCTTTATAGCCAACTCTAGATAGGTGACCACAGCATTGGTCACTGATTGCTTGTTTTTGTTTACAAAGAAAACTTTTAACCATATAAATTTTGTAAAACAATTCCTAGCCATAAAGATTAAGAATATGTTGGAAAAGCCAAATTATTGTCTTGATAAACTTCAGTCAACAAGGTAAAAATTTATTTTTACCCAAATAAAACTTGAGGATATTATGTATCAAGAATCTGTTTTCATCTTGCTTATTTTTTAAATTATGATTTTTTCACTCTGGTATTTAATAACCACTGCCAGTACAAATTTAAAAGATTGTACAATCACCTGTCACTTATTTATGGTCTATTTCTAACAACAACTTTGAGGTTAAATATCTTAATATTGGAGCCCAATGTTAAGAGAGCAATACATATGTTACAGTAAACAGGTGTAATCATTAAATGTGCATTCACTGAATTGGTTAGTAAATAAGCATATTTTCTAAAAATCAGTATTTTCTTACTTAATACACCAAACTTTTTCAAATGAAATGTAAACTGTCTAAATATTAATATCAAATAACTACATAAAACCATTTAACTGATCATTACAAAAAATGGTACAAGTACATCATACTTCCATAACTCTTGGTTTGTTGGTTGAAGATTATATGTCCTCAACTTGATCTGATGTTTCATTTGAAGTCACAATTCTCTGATGCCCACTGACTTTTAAGTGCTACATTGCATCCCTTACAGTTATCTAATTTGCACAGTGCTTCCACAATATAAATGCATTTAAATTAGTTCCAAAAATTTGAGTGAAAAGCACAAAACACCTTAAACACACAACTTTCACAAAATATGACTTACAACCTAGTATGAGAAAGTACACAATTCCATGCTCATTCTCCTATACATGTATAATGTAAACCCATTATTTGACTTTCAATGTTATCTCATCTAAATTGAGCTTACAGTGTGGGAAGATTGAACTGTCTTGCTACTCAGCAAAAAAAAACACATGATGCTTATGTAATCTGAGTGTGTGTCCCTTATCTAGGCTCTCACTTGTAGGTATACAAAACATGCCAGTGGGTTTATCAGCCCAGCATGCATCTCTGACATGATAACCCTCTTACCCTACTACCAATGCACTACATACACTTGATTTACACAGCCTCAGTAAAAAGTCTTCAAGAATGGCTAGGTTTCAGCAATCATATAGCCACAATTTTAAATTTCTCTGATCTTGATGTTTTTTTCTGAAAATATACTTTTTATTTATCCATCACCCTTAAATATATCATACAATACAAGCAATATGTTGTGATACATGATACATTCTACATATCCATGTAGTGTCTTTTTTGTTTCAGCAACAAAACATAAATTAATAGATGAAGTATTATAACAGGAAAAGAAAAAGTAACAGCTTCAAAAGCCATCATAAATTGTTTGCAACACTGACCATTTCCTTTCAAAGTGTTTGCCAGTCTTCTACTATCCGTAAAATATTTTTAACATTCATAGTTTGATTGATATATTTTTTGAAGCTGATAATTAGTCAGATTTTGACCGTTCTGAGCCCATGTGAAATATAATGCGGTTTTATTATTAACACAAATTTAATGCCCAAAAATGTTTATCTGGAAAATAATAACCTAAGGTTTTCTTAGTATTATCAAACATACATTTTGATCCATTTTTTTTCATTGAATCAAACTCAAAGGTCTTTTAATTTGTACTTTAAGACTCAGAAAACAGATGCAAGGAAGTTTCTTCACACACAATCTGCACAGCTACAAAGTTTAATCTTTTTTGTAATAATAACCAGGGCATCATGTGTAGGATGCCAACCTCAATCAGCTTTCTAATTTAATCTAATTTGCAATGGAATTGGATCTTGTTCATTCAGAGGCCCTGTCTAAACATATAAAGATTGAGGGTTGAAGCATATTTTTGAATGTAACAATTTAATTTTTAAACAAGAATATTCATAATTTTGTAATTAATCTGGTACTAAAAAGTGACATAGTCTCAACAAAAATTGTTTGTTTTACTTTTTATAACACAAGTTACACAACTGTATGATAATAAAATAAAGTTGGCACGGTTTCTGTAGTTTACCAACATTGAACTACATATTTCATTCAAATAATGTTGAGGTCTAACATTTGTGCATACTCTCTAATAATGAGTGAATGGATAAATTCAGTGATTTTTTCTGTATATAAATGAATCCAACTCTGTAACTATTGCTCCAGACCCTCGAAAAATACCATGACAGCCTCAGTGAAACACCCCTATAAACGCTACATTAAGGATTGCATTTTGTCTATTGTACTGGCATATGTTATTCATCTACTTTTGAGTCAGCTATAACATAGTAAAATTGCAGACCTGTAAGCTGGGTAAATTACTTGTAACTTGAAATTTGTAATGCACCTACTTTTGGGTCAGCTGTAATACAGTAACATTGAAGACCTGTAGCTCATTGCATAGCTGAGCAATAGTTATTTTGAAATTCTTACAGTTGAAGAAATCCTTTTAACTTGAAAACTATGGCAGTTATGGTATTCGTTGAAATATGTTATTCATGTACTTTAGGGTCAGCTACAACACTTTTATTTTTCAGACTTGTAGCTCATTGCATAGCTGAGCAATAGCTATTTTTAGATTCTCACTGTTGAGTAAATCACTTGTATCTCCATTATTAGTGGTCCTAGCACTGAAATGTAAAAGCAATGTATAAATAGAAAACCATGTCCTATAGGCATATGAACATCTTTTGCAATTGTTGAATGTGACCTTTGATTGCTGCTTAAAGGTCAACTTCTACAGATACACAATAAACATTCTTTAAATTTGACAGAAAGCATATAAAAAATGTTGTGTCATTTTAACATTACATTTTTCTTATTAGCATGAAAATATATTTTATGTCATTTTAATCTTATACTTTTCTTATTAGCATAAATTTATACACTTTATATGAAACAGTATGAATAATGTGCTAAGAAACTAAAAATATCGGTACATGTAGTTTACAGTTTTTTTTCCAAATTGGTTTTATCAGATTATCACACTAGATCCCAGCATCCCAGGTAATGTTTACTTAAGCAACCACAGGCGGACAGGTACACTACTCATGTAGGGAACATGAGAGGATTACTGACCCCCCTTACTAATCAAGAGTGAGCAGATCTTTGAGCTAAAATAAAAGTGTATGGATGGGTCAAGGGGGATGGGTTGGTACATTATCTGGCACTACACTGGGAGGGTTTATCTTGTTTACTTTCATGCATAATGTTAAAAAGTTATGTTTATTTAGGATATAGCAATTCATGTGCTACTGACCTGTTTTAATAAATGGGTGTCACTGACCTGTTTTAATAAATGAGTTTTGACTAAACTGTTATTAACAGGCAAACAGCTGCAATAGTGAGAGGTAAATTACATTTATACCCTATTGGAAGCATGACCACTTTCTTTTTCCATTTTTAAGATAAAAGGAGGCACAACTTGAACAGGGACCCAACTGAATCAGACTCTTGATATTTTATTTCATAATAATAAGAATGTTAGCTATGCGTAAAAAGCCCAGCTTTTACATGGAAAGTGTAAAGTACAAATATCCAAATGAATGCTTGTATTTGTCAAAAGAAAGGCAGTTCAAAATAATTTCTGACATGCAAAATACACACACTTAATCAGGGTCTCATCAGTTAACAAATGCAGTGGGAAATGTCAGTATGAGCATCAGAAAAACAAGGCTTCTGTTGGTATGTAGTTAATTTTTTTGCTGAATAGCTCTCACTTTTTGCCTTATTACACATACACCACAGGATTCTGTGTTATTAATTAAGTTTACATCTTAACCAGGTATTTTGTAAGACATTATTAAGTGCAAAAACACAAATTTTACACAGTATAAGGTGAAAATTCGACACATTTCACCAAGTATGTGCACCAAGTGTGTCCATCCCAATAGCCAAGTGAGTAATAGCTACTTTCTGACTTTTCAGTACCTTCCATAATGAGTAAAATCAGTTGTAACATGAAAACTATTGTATTTAGAGAATTTTGTATAAATATGTTTTTCAGCTACTTTTGGGTATAACATAGTAAATTTGCAGACCTGTAGCTTATTACATAACTAAGCAATAGTTACTCTGGTTATCACTTTTGAGGAAGTCAGTTGTAACTTGAAAACTATTGCATTTAGAGTATTTTCTTTAACTATGTTGTTCACCTACTTTTGGGTCAGCTATAACATAGTAAAATTGCAGACCTGTAGTACATTGGATAGCTTAGCAATACCTTTTTTCAGGTTCTCACAGCTGGGTAAATCAGTTGTATCTCGATAACTATTGCATTTAGATAATTTTGATTAAATATGTTATTTAGCTGCTTTTGGGTCGGCTATAACATAATTATAGTAGACCTTTAGCTCATGGCATAGTTGAGTAATACCTACTTTTAGCTTCTCACTGTTGACTAAATCACTTGTAACTTGAAAACTATTGCATTCACAGTGTTTTCTTTAAAGAGGTTATTCACATACTTTTCAGTCAGCTATAAAAAACTCAAATCACAGACCTGTAGCTCATAGCACAGGTGAGCAATAGCTACTCTCAGGTTATCACTGTTGAGTAAATGAGTTGTAACTTGAAAACTATTGCATTTAGAGTATTTTTCTTTAAATATATTATTCACATAATGAAATCCCAGACCTGTAGATCATTGCAATAATAAGTGAGTTTTAAGCACTTTTTACTTTGGCTATCCTTCTTTGACCTTGAAGGAGGGGCCCAAGGTCAAATCTGACCACATCAGACGATTCCTAGCCCATGATTTGCTATAGGTTGGTTTCATATTTCAAACCTGTAGGACCAATATTATGCGAGTTATAAGCACTTTTAAATTTGGCTATCCTCGTTTGACCTTAAAGCAGGGGCCCATGGTCAAATCTGACCACATCAGAAGATTCCTAGCCCATGATTTCTGTAGGTTGATTTCGTATTGCAAACCTGTAGGACGAATAATAAGCAAGTTATAATCACTTTTAAAATTTGGCTATTATAATTTAATCTTGAAGGAGGGGCCCAATATCGAATCTGACAACATCAGAAGATTCCTAGCCCATGATTTCCTATAGGTTGGTTTCACTTTGAAAACCTCTACGGCCCATAATAAGCACATTTGCAAATGTCTAGGACCAATAATAAGCGAGTTATAGGCACTTTTAACTTTGCTTACTTCGTTTGACCTTGAATGATGGTCCCAAGGTCAAATCTGACCACACCAAGCGATTCCTAGCCCATGATTTCCTGTAGGTTGGTTTCACAATGCATACATCTAGGACCAATAATAAGCGAGCTATACGCACTTTTCTTTTATTTATTTGGGTCTTAACATAACTTTCAACACATTGTATAGGTATTATGAGGACAGGCAGTTTTATGGGCAGAGGAAACAATACATACAATTGGTCAAGGTTCCGTATTGTGAACTGCCGACCAATAGCAAGCAACTACCAGCTTTCCCACTTGAGGATGGGCTGGGATTCGAACTTCGATTTCAGAGGTGGGAAGCAAGAGTGTTACAACTCTGTCACCGTGGCCCCTATAAGCACTTCTAAATCTTTCTTTGACCTTGATTTATTTTTTTATTTATTTATTTGGGATTTACATCACTTTCAACACTGTACAGGTCATATCACGATGGTTAGTTGGAAGGGCAGAGGAAACCAGTACATAGAGTTCGTCAGGGTTCTGTACTGTAAACTGCCGACCAACGGCAAGCAACTACCAGCTTTCCCACTTGAGGCCATGCCAGAGGAGGGAGGCAAGAGTGTCACCAAGGTCAAGGTCAAATCTGACCACATCAGAAGATTCCTAACCCATGATTTCGTATAGATTGTCTTCACATTGTTGGTTGAACCATAATAAGTGAGTTATAAGCACTTTTAAATTTGGCTATCCTCGTTTGACCTAGAAGGAAGGGCCAAGGTCAAATCTCACCACATCAGAAGATTCCTAGCCCATGATTTCCTACAGGTTGGCTTCACATTGCAAATCTCTAGGACCAATAATAAGTTAGATATAAGCACTTTTTTTTGGACACGAAAAGTCCATGACCCCATCTTGTTTTTCAAACTGAGGCCAAAAATATTCCCAGGCAAAATTTTATGGTTATAAATATATCCTGCAAATTTGAGAAGTCTACCTATAATACCCTGGCCTCTAGTGGGGTAATGAGAAAATATCTACACACTGAGGCGGCAGCGTACTTATGCATAATCCATAGTATTCACTGGATGCTATCCAGTAGATACAAGAAATGGAACCACGTCTATTGTAGCTATCTTGCAGATGGACTGAAAATTATTAATATTTACACTTTTGAGAAATGCTTAAAATTGTTGAAATACATGTCAAACAAAGCCAAACCCAGGATTCAGCTATTCAAACAATAGGAAATCTAAGTCAGTTTCAAATAGTTGGAGGTGACTGGCATTGTTGAAGTACATTGAATTCATTCTGGAAAACTGTTGTTTAATATTGGAATGAGTTCAGTTCAATTCAGTGCAAAAATAAATGAGGATATGTCTTCTAGACTTGTGCTAAAATGACCTGTATGTTAAAGCAGATATTAAAAATGAAGAAGGGGGTGTGTAGAGTTTGGATTAATTAAGGGAAGAAACTGTTTTTACATTAACTTTTTTTTAAATTTTTTTAATAAATTTTAAATTATAGTAACTAACTGTATAACCAAGTGGGATAAGAATTTAATTGATGATAATAAGATTGACAATACACACCATTTTATATGAAAGCTCTCATAGCTTCAAACCAAATTAATAAAAGTTTATGAAGTTGACCCAATTAATATCAGTCATGCAAAAATAGAAACAAAGTGGAGTTTGGAACTGAATCTAGAATGCACTACAGCTATATGGAAGATAATATATAAAAGCTGTTTTCAGGCAGTCAATTATAACACCTATACATGGTTCTAGTTTTGAACTGTACACAAGGTAATTGATAAAAGTAAATATTTAAAAAAATATTCAACTATGTAGCTGTGACCAGTGCAGATTATGTGGGTAGTTTGAAGAAACTTCCCTGCACCTGTTTTCTGAGTCTTACAAAGTTAAAACCTTTGGTAAAACAGTAATAAGTTAATTGAATGAAGAATTTGATCAAAAAGTATATTTGATCATACTATGAAAACCTTAGGTTATTAGGTTCCGGATGAACATTTCCATTGGCCATTAAATTTGTGTTACTAATACCATTTCATTATATTTTCAACTGTTTCCAATATGGTTATAATCTGAATATTGGTCAGCATAATAAATAATTAAAACAAACTATAAATATGATAAAGATGTTACAGAAAGTAGAAGACGGTGGAAAAAACTTTGAAAGGAAATGGTCAGTATTGCAAACAATTTATGATCATGGCTTTTGAAGCTGTTATATGTTTCTTTTCCTGTTGTGATACTCAACTATTTATGTTTGTTGCTGAAACAAAAAAAAAAATAATACATGAAAATGCAAATTGCATCATGTATCACACTGATACATTGCTTGTATTGTATCATATATTTGAGAGGGTGACATATAAATCTAGATACAAGCTTCATAGAAATTTTACTGGTGTGTGTTCAATTTGCGGCTGTATGATTGCTCTTACCTAGCCATTCTCAAGGACTTTTTAACACTCCTGCATCTCAGTCCCCAGATCTGCTCACTCTTGGTTAGTGAGGGGGATTCAGAAATCCTTTTGTGTATCTTAATGACCAATAAATCTGTAAGCATGTGGTTGTTTAAACAAACTCTACCTGGGATGCTGGGATCTGGTGTGATAACCTGGTTACACCAATTAGAATGAAACTGTACAGTACAAATACATTTACTTTCTTAGCAGTGTACATGCATATTATTCATGCTTTTCCACACACAATGTATACTTTTATGTTAATGAGAAATGGCATAAAATATATTTTTATGCTAATAAGACAAATTTAAGATTGAAATGACAAAATAAAATGTAATATCATAGTTTAGCTGTATTCACCGGATGCAATGGGTAGATACTTTGGCTTAGTGTTTGCTATGCCGCTGTCACCACTGCCACTCATAGACAATTTTTTACGCTAACACTCCCAGTGGAAAACTGTTTCACCAAATTTGCAGGATATCTTCATTCAGATGTACGTTTATCTGGAACTGAAATTAACCTAATTCTGAAAAACAAGATGGCCTCCCTGTGCATTTCTTTGAAAATTATCTACTTTCTTCTACTGGCTGGTTTTCATAACTAGAAGGTTGAATCTCTTCATAGTTATGTATAACAAATATATGTCCTCTACAAGCATGCAGACATTTGACCTTGAAGTTCTTCATTCAAGGTCATCCATGGAGAGCCAAGGTACCCTATGCAGCAGACTTTAGTTCAGACTAGTGTTTCAACCCGGGTTGACACAGATTGAAGGAGATTGGGATTAGGTGTGAATGCTCACAATCCGGGTTGACAAGGGTAAATCTCAACCGCACTCAAGAGGTGGATTGAAGCAGATTGGCTCAACCCCCTTTGTAGTGTGAACCCTTTCAATCCGGGTTGACAGGGTTGGGTGAATTGTTACTGTAATCAATTGACTTATTGCCTTGCAACAATTTCTTAACTTAATATACATCTTAATCCTTTTAAGCAGGAGTACATAATTGACATAAAGGCCACCAAAAGTGATTCATGTGTGATTTCTAGATGATTGCAATTTGACATAAAATACATGAATCTTTGTAATTATAGTTAGAATATTTAATAACCAGACTATTTAAAAAGATTGCAATTGTGCTGGAAAACTGACAGACCTAATAATATAAAATATAAGTTTTAATTATAAAAGGTTATTAAATTATTTTACTGTATGATACAACATAATGTAGGGATTTTGCATATATTTATTAATTTTGTCATTTTTAGGCGGGTTGCGTGTAATCAACCCGCCTATTAGATTGATGTGTCCGACATCCGTTTTTTTTGTCTGTCTGTCTGTCCGTCCACATTTTTGTTTCTGGACTCTAACTCAAAAATGCTTTGTCCAATCGAATTCAAACTTGACAGGGACATACATTACCATCATAGCTAGGTTCCTTTCGAAATTGGTGTAATTCCATCTGTTCATTTGTCCATTTTTTGTCCGTCTGTCTGTCCGTCCACATTTTTATTTCTGGACTCTAACTCAAAAACGCTTGGTCCAATCGAATTCAAACTTGACAGGGAGATAGACCACCATCTTAGCTAGGTTCCTTTCAAAATTGGTGTTATTCCGTTCTTTTGGTCCGTTTTTTGTCCGTTTGTCTCTCCATCAACATTTTGGTTTCCAGACTCTAACTCAAAAACGCTTTGTTCAATCGAATTCAAACATGACAGGGAGATAGATAACCATCATAGCTAGGTTCCTTTTGAAATTGGTGTAATTCCGTCTGTTCGTTGTCCGTTTTTTGTCTGTCTGTCTGTCCATCCATATTTTTATTTCTGGACTCTAACTCAAAAACACTTTGTCCAATCGGATGCAAACTTGACAGGGACATACATCACCATCATAGCTAGGTAACTTTCAAAATTGGTGTTATTCCATCTATTTGTTTGTCCATTTTTTGTCCGTTTGTCTGTTAACATTTCTGTTTCCGGACTATAACTCAAAAACGCCTTGTTCAATCGAATTCAAACTTGACAGGGAGATAGATCGCCATCATAGCTATGTGTAATTGGTGTAATTCAGTTTGTTCATTTGTCCGTTTTTTGTAGCGCCACATCTCCATTATGTTTGTCTGTCAACATTTCCATTTCCGGACTCTAACTCGAAAACACTTTGTCCAATAAAATTCAAACTTGACAGGGACATAGATCACCATCATAGCTAGGTTGCTTTCAAAATTGGTGTAACTCTGTCTGTCCGCTTGTCTGTGGGTCAACATTTTCATTTCCAGACTCTTGCTCGAAAATACTTTGTCCAATCTAATTCAAACTTGACAGGGAGACAGATCCTTATAGCTAGGTCTGCTCCTTTGTCGATTTTTTATCCATCCATTTTTTTATCCGTCGATATTTCCTGCGCAACCCGCCTTTTGGGGCATCTCTGACCCTCTTGTTATCCACATTGAAAAGAGATGCAATTTAATCCATTTAACATAAAGTAATCTAAATTACTGTCGTCAGTTTTGGACATTTCTCAATCTTGATTAAACTCTTTAGTGTGGTCATGATTGAGATGAATCTGCTTCAACCCTCAATCCTTGTCAATATGGATTGTAGTGTGTATATCTCCCTTATTATTGTTCCTACAGGTTTTGCATGTGAAGCCAACCTATAGGAAACTATGGGCTGGAAATCTTCTGATATAGTCCGATTTGATTTTGGACCCCTCCTTCAAGGTCAAACGAGGATAGATAAACTTAAAATTGCTTATAACTCACTTATTATTGGCCCTAGAGGTTTGTTATGTGAAACCAACCTATAGCAAATCATGACCTAGGAATCTTCTCATCATGGCCCCTCCTTCACGGTCAAACGAGGATAGTCAAACTTAAAAGTACTTATAACTCACTTATTATTGGCCCTAGAGGTTTGTGATGTGAAACCAACCTATAGAAAATCATGGCCTAGGAATGTTCTGATGGATTCAGATTTGACCTTGGCCATCTCCTTCAAGGTCAAATGAGGATAACCAAAGTTAAAGGTGCTTATAATTCACTTATTCTTTGTCCTAGGGTTCTACAGTGTTAAACCAACCTATAGGAAATTATGGGCTAGGAATCTTCTGATACAATCAAATATGACCTTTGGCCCCTCATTAAAGGTCAATGAGGATAGTCAAATTTAACTGCTTATAACTGGCTTATTCTTGGTCCTAGAGTTTCGCAATATGAAACCCACCTATAGGAAATCATGGGCAAGAAATCTTCTGATATGTTCAGATTTGACCTTTGGCCCCTCCTTCAAGGTCAAGCAAGAAGAGCAAAACTTAAAAGTGCTTATAACTCATATACTTGGTCCTATAGGTTTGCAATGTGAAACCAACCTATACCTTTCTGAATTTTGGCTGCCATCTTGAATTTTAGCGGAAATTGAAAAAGTCATTATCTCAAAAACTGTAACACATAGTGATTTTGGTCAAACGTTGGCCCCATTGGATAATAAGGACTACTCCTTTAATCTGGTGAATAATTTAGAATTTTTTAAATTTCAGCTGCCCTCTTGAAAAATGATATTTATCTTCGAAACCATGGTAGTCCTTTTCTGGTGGATACATCTTGCATCTGACCATGGATCAGCCTTGGCTTAGTTTAAAGATTGTTCATAAAATATGAAATAGAAAGATAGATAAACACATCTACTGGTCTGGATCTAGATTTTCCCAAAATTAAGTCATTTCTAGTTTGGTCCAGCCCTACCCACATGTATAATCCTGTTTAATAATTTTGCAGTAATTGTGATCACAAACAGCCAAACAAATAAATGCACCCCAAAAACATATCCTCAACAAGTGGTACAGCTCCATGTGGCTTGCAGCTGCAATATTTACTGTTCAGAATATTTTTAATCAGGGGTAGGTTTACAATCCAATTGCTAATGTGGAACAGTCCCATAAGTCAAACAAAGGTGCAAGAGAAGTAATTTTAAAGAGAGAGAAGATGTATGTAAAGACGAGGTACCAAACCAAAACAATTCATTAGCAAATTGACACCATGAATTTATAAACTAAATATCAGCAATGGCACAAGGAACAAATGATGGGATTTTGGGGATGAGCCAGGTAACTGTCTGAACCCAGGAAATTATTTTTAATCATTGCACTCATAAGCAATATTTGAGTTGTTGGGTGCTCTTGTTGTAATTGTAATCACACACCACACCCTTTAAAATATGATTAAACAGGAATTTATCAGCGGTGGATCTTTTCAGCTCCCTTCAATTTGAGGAGAGGGTTAAGGATCAAAATTAAATTTCTTTAAATAAGTTTTACATTGATACTTCAAGGCAGTAATACAGTTTACTAACTGTGATAAAGTATATTGTATCAACTGACAGTGGACTAATGTCGAAATTAATAAACATTTTCACAGAGGAGGAATAAAGTGACATTGGAGGAAGTATTGAATTCATTTGTGCATTAAATAATATTTTTGCACATTTTTTTCTTTTCTTTACAACAGTGCATGAAAAAGTTATTTTTATAAGTGAAAAAGAGCGAGTGCTTTTCTCATCAATTTGAAATAAAACCTCTTCCCAGGTATTTTGCATGATGGGGTATGCAATATAAACAATCAAATTGAGTTGTTATCTATAGCCCGTGGTTTATGTAGATGAAGTGTGATAAACAAAGGGTTTTCCAGTGACTGAAGGATTAAGATGCAGGAGTGTTAACAGAGACTGTGTAAATCAAGTGTATATTGTACATGTAGGTGGGGTAAGGCGGTTATCATGTCAGAGATACATGCTGGGCTGATAATCTTACTGGTATGTTTTGTATACCTACAAGAGAGCCTAGATAAGGGACACACATTCAGATTACATTATATGTTTCTCTGAGTTGCAAGACAGGTCCAGTCTCTTTTCCCCACTGTAAGCTCAATTTAGCTGATAAGTCAAATAATGGGTATACAGTATACAAGAATGAGCAGTGAAGTGTGGTTCTTACTCTTAAACTAGGTTGAAAGTCATATGTTTTGTAAACGTTGAGTGTTCAAGGTGTTTTATGTGTTTTCCTTACAATTTTGGAAATAATTTAAATACATTTGTATTGTGGAAGCATTGTGCAAATTAGATTACTGTAATGGATGCAATGTAGTACTTAAAATCAGTGGCCATCAGAGAATTGTCATTTTAAATGAAACATCAGATCAAGTTGAGGACATAAAGTCTTCAACCAACAAACCAAGAGTTATGGAAGTAAGATTTACGTGTACCATTTTTTGTGATGATCAGTTAAATGTTTTTTTTGGTTATTTGATGCTAATTTATAATATTTAGACAGTTTACTTTTCATTGAAAATAAATTGGGTCTATTCTAAGGAGTAAAATACTAAAATGTCATGTAAGGTTTGTTGATTTAATCTTGCAGATAAAACACATCAAAATATACAAAAAGTAGAAGCATTTTAGACTGTCTTTTAAAAAAATACTGATTTTTAGAAAATATGCATATTTACGAACCCATTTAGCAAATGCATATTTTCTACCACATTTGCTACCATCGTTTATCAAGTACCAACTTTCCCACATAGGGTACAGGGTTTAAACCAGAAACTTCAGACATGAGAGGTGAGTGATATAGCTGTGCCACCATGACACCAAGTGATTGATGTAATTGTACAAGGTTTTAAATGTGTACTTGCAGTAGTTATTAAAAACCAGAGTGAATGCATCATAAGTTACAATATAAACCAGAGGACAACAGAATTTTCATATACAATATCCTTTTCATTTTTTTTTCTTGAGTCTCTATTTTGCACAACATAAATTTTTACTTTTTAAGTGTAGTTAATCAAGACAAAAAGTTGTCTTTACCAACATATTCTTAATTTTTCTGGCTATGAATTGTTTAACAAAATCTTGAATTATAATGCTGATTTTAAAAGTCAAAAGTTTTTTCTTTGTAAATTATAAAAATTTCTTTTGTCTGAAAAATAAACTCATTCTAACAGTCCACATATTTCTTTTGTTGTGTTAGGGCACACCCTATTTACAAAACGATAAAATTTGCAGTTTCCATGATTAGGGCACACCCTATTTACAAAAAGATGAAATTTGCAGTTTCTATGTTTAGGGTGCACCCTATTTACAAAAAGGTGAAATTTTCCATTTCCATGTTTGGGGTGCACCCTATTTACAAAAAAAATGAAATTTGCAGTTTCCGTGTTAAGGCACACCCTATTTACAAAAAGAGGACATTTGCAGTTTCTGTGTTAGGGCACACCCTATTTACAAAAAAGAGAAAATTTGCAGTTTTCATGTTTAGGACACACTCTATTTACAAAAAGGGGAAATTTGCAGTTTCAATGTTTAGGGTTCACCCTATTTACACAAAGATGAAATTAGCAGTTTTTGTGTTTAGGGTGGACTCTATTTACAAAAAGAGGAAATTTACAGTTTCTGTGTTTAGGGTGCACCCTATTTACAAAAAGAGGAAATTTGCAGTTTCTGTGTTTAGGGTGCACCTTATTTACAAAAAGAGGATATTTGCAGATTCCGTGTTTATGCCCAGGTCACACTGTGGCGATGTTTAGTGGCGAATATGTGCAATCCTGCAATTCGTCCTTGTTGGTAGCATATTCTTGGTCCATCTTCACTGTTCTCCAACATTCTCCATGGATCGTCATCTGGCTACGACAGTTTCAAACTGTTCAAAACTATCGCCACGCTTCGTCCATTTCTTCGCAATTCTTCACAGATGGTGGTGGGTTCGTCGACTTCGTAGCACCCTCGTACCCCAATTCGCCACTTCGTAGCAGGCTTCTTCATTGTTCTTCATTGTTCGCCAACTTTCCTTTGAAGATTGTCGGCTGAAAAACGAAGAACAAACAACGATATTCGCAGCAGGGAAGCCATGCATCGTCGCACATGAAGAATATGCTACAAGGCCCCGGAGATATTCATCACTCCTCTCAGCCAATGAGAAGCGAATGTCGCAGTAGTTCGTCGGTGATTGGCGAACTGGCTGCACATGAGAAGAACTGGCTACCAATCAGCTACGACCTTTGTAGGTCGCGGCGAACTGACTGGAGACTATAAAAGCAGGGCCCCGCAAACAATTGTCATCACTTGCGAATTTTTTTTCAATGCGTACACATCGACGAACTTTGGATAAATTTTTGGATATATTTCATACAAGAAATATGGTGAAGAGACCTGGACTTGGAAAGAGGAAGAGGGTCACTCTGCCTCCTATTGAAGCATCGGAAGAGCCTGAACAGCCTAAACAGCCAGAACAGCCAGATGAACTGCCTGCCACTCAAGCTTCAGCATCAGACCCAAGGGATACAGCCACCCAGCCGGACGACACAGATGACTTGGAAGAGGCAACCCAAGACAGCCAGTCCCAGGGGAGGTTCAAGAAGAAGAGGCTGGTGAGGATGACAGATGGCCAAGAGGATGAGATGGCTGAGTGGCTCAAGAACCATCCAGAAATGTATAACAAGGCCAAGAAGGAGTACAGGGACACGGACAGGAAGGAGGCTGCTTGGGCCACCCAGGCCAGGGCCATGGGCCTGGAAGGTGAGTTAGACTAACCATTATGATTTAACCTTTTCATAGTTTCAGGTAATAATTTAAATTGTGATGGAGGTACTACGTGTACAGTAATTTATGTTATTTTGAATTGTACTCTGTCATCATGTGATGTATTAGGCTTCACCCATTTGCAGATGACACCACAGATGTGAAGCAGTTTAAAACTTAATGTAACCCATTGTTACGTTGATAACCTACCTAATGTGTCCGTGTCTCCTCTTCCTTTTTCAGCTATCAACCTGAAGATCTGATTCAAAGGGATGAGGACAAGGTATGGCAAGCTTACCTCAAAGAAGTCTGGTGATGGGGCAAAGGAACACACAGACAGGGACACCTGGATCCTGAGGTCTTTCAGCTTCCTGGATGACCACATCTCCAGAGTCCCCTCCAGGCAGTCCTGCAATGTAAGTACATTCTCACAGTCTGACTCACCTGGATATCCTGATGCTTTTGCTGCGTTGTGTATTCTTGACTTGTAAACAGTGACTACTTGGATACAAGTTTGTAGCTGTAACACTAATGTTTTGCACAAATCTGTAAAGTTTCTGTAGTGACATAGAAGTTCATACTTCTTACTTCACAGTACCTACCTGAACTGTTTCTTGAACATATATACTATATGCTTACCATGTGTCTTTGTTTTACTGTACTTTCAGTTGAAACCAGCTTCCACCACAACTGCCTCTGCCTCTGCCGCAGCCACCTCAGCCTCTGCTACCTGCGCATCTGCTACCACCACTGCCTCTGTCATCACCTCATCGGCCTCTGCTACTTCTGCAACTGCCACCATGCCTTCACACCTATCCACTGACTTGGATCCTGCTGATGAGCCTGTGGAGTCAGGATCACTGGGTGAACCCAGAGTGTGCAGCACTCCTCCTCCAGGTATCAGCCTCTCTGGGACTAGTGGCAGGAGAACCACAAGGAGAAGTGCCAGCACTGAGTCAGAGCTCCTGGACAAGATGTGCGAGCAGAGCGACAACAGTGCCCAGATCTCTGACAGGCTGGACAGACTCTTGACATCTATGGAGGCACAGACCAATGACAGGACTGCTTGGGCTGGCTGGATGTCAAGTGCCATGTTGAAGATCCACGAGGATCTCTGGCCCACATATCAGATGTGCAGTATGGACCTCCTCAACCAGACCATCAAGGAGTCCAAGCTACTTTCAGAGAGGGACATCCAGAGGCAGGAGCTTGATAGGCAGAAGCAGCTGGATGATAGGCAGAAGCAGCTGGACGACAGGCAGAAGCAGCTGGACAGTATGCAGCAGCAGATGAAGGTTCAGCAACAGCAGCTGCAGCAGCAACTTATGTTCTAGCAGCCACAGCAGCAGCAACAGTACACCATCACACAAATGCCTCCGCCACCCGCACCTGGGCTCGCAGCTCTAGCCACCTCTACCCCTTTGCCTAAAGAGTCAGACACCCAGAGCTAGACCACTGTTATTTTCCAGACACCATCGGGGGCCAGTACCTCTGGACAGTCAGTGGGTTCATCATCTAGCACTTCATCCACCAAGTTTGTTATCACAGACACTGAGGGAAGGACTGTCAGACCTAAATTTGTCCGATTTAAATGCGTCATTTGCAGGTATTCCTAGTGTGCCTTCAACACCCATGACACCTATGGCATTACTTAATCAGGATGATTCTCAAGGTTCTTAGGTTTAGTAATAACTTTGTCCCAATAAGTAAATGAAGTCTATAGACACTTAAGATGTAATTTAGGTGAGATGTAAAAGGTAATTATCAAACAGGTGTAAAGTAATTTATTTGTGTAGTTTTGCTATGTTTGGCTCAAGTATTACTATGATTATTACTATTATAAACCAGGTTTCACTTTGACAGCTGTTCTTGTGGGTAGTATGTTAACCTTAGCTGTTATTAATGGTATATGTAACCAGTTTCACTTTGACAGCTGTTCTTGTGGGTAGTATGTTAACCTTAGCTGTTAATAATGGTATACGTAACAAGTTTCACTTTGGCAGCTGTTCTTGTCAGTTGTATGTTAACCTTAGCTGTGAGCTAATGTGTCTGCATTTCTTTATTCAACACTTACTATGTTATTGTGATTTGTCCTTTTTGACCTTGTTGGAATAATAAATTGTTTATGTGATTGCTTGTTTTTCTCATGTTTCAAAAACATTGGCATAATACTTGGAAGGTGTCACATCTTAACATGAAGGATCCAAAAAAAGTGGCCTAGTGGTTACCAAGACCTGTTATGACCCAATGTGGTTCACTATGGAAGTTTCACAGTTTCAAATGAAATGCAGAAATGTAATATAAACAAATTTTAACAGGTGGCCAATGTTAAAATTTGTTTATCTTCCATTTCTGGATTTCATTATGCTCTGATTCCAAAGCAGTCGGCGTTTGGTTGCAGAGTTTCCACCTTGGAGCTGGTTAGATTTCTTAACTTTCCTTCAGTTATGGCCTCGATTGATTTTTGACCTTTGTGACCTTCTTGCCCCTGTGGTGGCTAAGTTGTGAACTGGTTTGTGTGACCTGTTACATGTTTGACCTGATTTTGTTTCAGACTTGACCTCTTTGACCCTAGTATCAAGATAATACATATATGAAGTGCAATATGACAATAACTTTATTGCAATACAAGAACATTGCAACTTTATTTCAACAAGTATATAACGGCCAGTACAAAATATAACACAGATAATGATGCAGCACTGAATCATAAAAATAATTAACACAATACAGTCACTATTCAGAAATGTCCTTGGCATATGTGAAAGTCTCAAATCATGTCTCTTTGCCATGCCGTGGCCCCTACTGGAGCATTATAATAATGCTTCAAATACAGTCTGTGTCTCTTGGCAACCTGTGTGTCCCTGTTGCCACCAGCCACATCCTCAATGTCCTGCAAACAAGCACCTTGCCTCCACTGTCCTGGGATAACTCTGTGGTTGTCATCCTCCTCATCACCCAGTCCCTGGTGGATACCTGGATACCTCAGTCTCATGATGTTGTGCAACGTGCAATAGGCCAATACAATAGAGGTAACAGTCTCTGGATTCTGACTCATGGTGGTGAGGAGACAACCAAATCTGTTGGCCATGATGCCAAATGCATTTTCCACCACCCTTCTGGCACGAGACAGTCTGTAGTTATAGATCCTCTCCTCATCAGGAAGTCCTCTGGCACTAAACAGCTTCATCAACCAGGTCCTCAGAGAGAAGGCATCATCCCCAATGAGAAAATATGGCATATCACGGTCATCACCAGGCATGGCTCTGCATCTAGTACATCCAAGGTGCCATCAATAATGCCTGAGCGCAAATCGCAGTCATTGAAGATCTGTGCATCAGAACTGGATCCATTGGTGCCAACATCCACCCAAAGGAACTTGTACTTGGCATCCACCAGAGCCAGAAGTATTATGGAATGGAAGCCGTTGTAGTTGAAATAGAGTGAGCCACCATTCTTAGGACACCTGATTGCCACATGCTTGCCATCTATAGCCCCCAGGGTGTAATGGAAATTCGATCTGGAAGAAAATTCTGCAGCAACCTGCTTCCATGCATCACTGGTACGGGGACACTGCATGACTTCCTCACCATATTCTGCCACGATGGCCTCACAAGTCTGTCTTACTATGACTGAGATGGTGTTGTGTGCTACCCTGAAGCCAAACATCAGACTCCTGTACTTCTTTCCAGTGGCCAAGAAACGAAGTGTGATTGCAAGTCTGCATCCAGGGTTGATAGACTTCCTGAACCATGTGTCCTATTTCTCAATTCTGGGCCCCACCCTCTGCAAGACCTCCCTGAACATGGCAGGGTCCATCCGGACAAAATTTCTGAAAGACACCACATCCTCAGCCTCCAGCTCCCTCATCAAACGATCATAGTGTCCATAGTCCAACCTCCTGGAGAGCCAGGGCTTCACCCAATACCTCCTGGGCCTTGGTCGACGCCTTCTCTGTCTATCAACCAGTATCTATGCAATCACAATCTAATTCTGTACATTTAAACGATGAGCCTCATACAGTTGCTGCAATAATCTGAGTCTCTGTAGATCCATAGCCTTTGATGTACACTGTCTGACGTCTGATGAGAAATGAAGTGAATCCAGATGATCCAGGCTGTTTATATAGGAACTGGCATTATCCACGAATTGGTCGTCACTTCTTCTCAGCACGTTCTTCCTCCTCGTCGGAGGCTCGTCACAGCTCGCTCGACCCTCCACCATGGTCGTGGCTCGGTGCAAGAACATCTCACAGAAATCGCAACACTTCGCATTAATTCGTACATACTTCTACGAAGTTCGTTTGATCTCTGTCTACGTTCTTCACAGAAACAAGATGTTCTTGACTGGGCGATGAGAACATCGTACCAAGATCTTCCACAACATGAAGATGATGGTAGCCCATGGTAGCCGGATCAAAGTAATTCGTGGATTTTTCCAATTTTAACCATGTGACCACACTTTCCCGCCCTTTCTGTGGCAAACTAACATGATTTCTAATTCACAGGAAATCTTCCTATTCGCCAGTTAATTCGTAGTGGCCTCGCCACAGTGTGACCTGGGCATTAGGGCACACCCTATTTACAAAAAGAGGAAATTTGCAATTTCCATGTTTAGGTGCACCCTATTTACACAAAGATGAAATTTGCAGGTTTCCTGTTTAGGGCACAGCTTATTTACAAAAAGAGAAAATTTACAGTTTCTGTGTTTAGGGTTCACCCTATTTACAAAGAGAGGAAATTTGCAGTTTCTGTGTGTAGGGCACACCCTATTTACAAAAAGAGAAAATTTTTACAGGTGGATATATGCTGTTTTTCTGATGGCACTTTGAGTTTTTTTTACTTGCGTCATTTTGACAAATGTCTCAAATGGTGCAAATTTTTGCATGAAACCGCCATATTTCATGAAATTTTTTTCCAAATTTGCACCAAAACCCTACATATTACAAAATTTAAGGTCTAAAAGGGAAAGGTCTGGACTTTCCCTTTTAAATCTGACAGCGCTTACTTGTTAGTAGAATTAAGCAAAGTAGAAAAAAATGTGAAGATATCTGAAAAAGTCATCTAATAATTTTAACCCATTATTACTTGTACTCTAATGTAACAAGACAGCTCAAATAATTCCACTTTGCTTTCGTCTACACCTAATTCATGCAAAATGTGTGTTATGTCAAAATTAGAAGTATTATAAATTTCAAAGGCCCAATATACACTAAACAACCTAAAAACTGTACATCCTGTTGCAGCCAAAAGAAGCTGATACACCTATTGGCTTGAGAACAAGGAAGGAAAACCATTTCTAAATCCAAATAGAACTGATCCGACAATTTTCAAATGCCCTAACACAAGTTATATTGATTCAAAGCTACATGACCTGATTCTGTGATAGCCGAGAAAATATTGTCTATAGAAGTATATCTTTATCTGAAATATGTCTGAGTACCTATTTTTAATTACTCCTGATAAGTCTTATGCCAACTCAAGTCACTGAAGCATTTTATTGTACCTGGGTTCTCCAAATCATGAATGGGGACAACTTCACAACAGGGGTATTTTAGTTAATTACATTTTCATTTTTCAGGACAATACCAAGAGTGAACTGTGGAAAACAACTGATTGCTAATTTTTTACAATTGTTTCTTTATTGGGTGTTCTTTATTGGAGCCGACCCTACAACCGACCTTAGGACTCTAGAGTCTGTTAGCAAAGTCAGCGATCAGGGAAAATAATCCAGAAAAAAGAGACTGGTTTCACCTCCCCAACAGAATGTAGTGCATCTTTGCTTGTCTGGATTACACTCCCAACCTGACTTGGGGTCTTGGTGTTTGGGAAACTACCAGGACAAGCCATAAACCCCTAAATGACAAGCTGTTTCAGATCACGACAAGCTGTAGTGACAAACAGACAAGACTGGAGCAGTGTCCCAATCCATCCATTTATTTCATGTGTCAGGATCATGAGTCGTGATCAAACCAATACTATATACCCTTTCTGGGAGCTATAACTCATCATCACCACAATGATGTCAGGTACACATCAGAGAGTCTTTGTACAGAAGCTTTCAGCCATGTTATTTTATTAAGTTAAATATTTAGAGTTTTAGTTTTGCAGACAAAAAAGGAAACATCTGAACACAAAACCTACTGACGGGACATAGATCCCATAACCAAGAAGCCATGAGTCGGTAAAATGAAGCAGATATGACCTATACACTTCCTGGCCTGTCTGTTGCTGTAACTGCCTTGTCAGTTTCCTCTTTCTTTCGTTCTGCTCTCATGAAACTGTAACGTGCCAAGGGTCTTGAGTTGAACTAATGTCAAGAGAAAGCCTTATGTCACATAAGAGAACATTTATTTACAAAATATAACAAGTATTTTACCAGCAATTGCTGGGGCTGAATTGGTACAAGCACTAACGTCACAAAAGTATTAAAAATAATCAGAAATCACATTTATATTATATACATTCACATAATTCCCCAGAATCAACTAAAAGAATTGAAAACAAGTCATAACACTGGAAACCTACTGTCTACTAACACTTAGACTTGGATCATACTCTATGCCAAAACACTGGTTCCATCCTTTATCAAGTACCATAGTAGATTCAGTACCTAATGAAATGAATTAAAATGAATTCAATTAGTCATGGGTTTTACCCCATGAAACATTAATCAAATCACCGGCATTCAGCCTGAAAACTATAATCATATGACTGAAATCAATACATCAGGCGCAATCAACCACATGCAATTATAACACTTCAGTCCATTCAATTCTTGTCAGGTTTTACCTTGCCACTAGAAATAAATACAAACTACTTCATCATTAATTCATTCAAACATAGTTAAATACAAGAAGCAGCAAAGTATTAAATGAAAACCCAACTTCCCCTGAATAAACAGTTAAAATATCATGATACTTTAAAGTAAATTTCCAAACAGGTTTTACCCTGAAATCAAACAGAAATTATGTACAGAACCTTTCCCTGCCTGCTTTAAAATGTTACCAAAGTCATCTTGCAACTTTCCCTGCAACCTATGAAAATAATACCATGCAGGTTTTACCCTGACATTCCTAAAATCTAACAACAGAAAAAAATACCAGGTTTTACTCTGACATGCCTGTCTCCTGCTACCTATACCAATTCAGCAAAGAATGACACAATTAACCCTGCTTTTATAGAGAATCCCAGACATGGGAGAATAACTCAAAGTCTGCACCTGTAAAATTGAAACAAGGAATCCTATTGGTCTAAAATTTAGTATTCTCCCAAACTTTGAAGTGACAACTTCCTCTCTGCACATTGACATGAGGATACAATACAAACCACTTACAGCAATCATATACAACAAGGATAACAGTATATGACACCAAAAAGATAAATAAATACAAGTTACAATCATAATACATCAATTTAAAACCATTTCATAACGAAATGGTGAAAGCGTAATATCGCCGATTTCGCCGATATCACCGCATGCTTCAAAACCAACCCTATGGCCAAAGACTCGGAGACTGCCCATCTTGATGGGAAGTAACCAAGTCAGGTCTTGGTTGCTTATGATAGGCCAGTTTCTTTTTCAAGTACAGTCAGTCTTGTTCTATGGCAGTGAGGCTTGGAAGTACTTAAATGAGACAAGCTGGTATATGCTTCCAGACAAAGCAATAGCATTATAGGGCAATGCAGAAAGTGACTACAACAAGACATAGACAGACAAGAAAAGATGGTTTCCAGGTGGGCGTAGCCATGGTCAGGAGCGAAAGTTGGGAAGGGTTGGTGAAATATCAAACATGGTTGATATTTTGCTGACCCACTGCGACAAGCCGGAAAATTACAACTGACCCTAACTAACTCTGTAAACATTGCTCCCTACCCTCTCAAAAAGCCTTAGTTACCGACAAGATGGCTCAAGTGGAACACCCCATGACAAAATAACTTATCTTGTTTTAAGGATCTTTTCCCGACTTACCTACCTGAGCACAAGATCTATTATTATCTACCAATGGGTGACTTGCTTCTATATATTGAGGACCGAACGATTCCATGTATCCCTTTTGGCATGTCTGTCTTGAAAAAAAATTCCAGGGTTTAACCTGACGAGCATGATAAAATCTAGTACAATTGACAGATCTATTGTCGTGGGTATAAAATTTGGCTATTCATGCACATAGCTAGTCACTTTTTTGCAACAGATTTTCTATTTTTGTTCATACATTATGACTCAGGATGGCCAAAACACATGCAACCATTGGAAAAACATGAAGAGCATGTGTGACCATAAACGATTCCTAGTATTCCACGGGTATTGCCATGTAACTAGGTTAAAATATTATATGACATGAATTTGGTAGTTCTGCCAAAAAGATTTCTAGTAAAATCAAAATTAACTATTACCACTGAAAGTTCGATAGGAAGCAAAATAAATCAAAGCTTTAACTTTATTTTGTTCATAAGCTAAGACATTCATAAATTAAAATAGAAGAACTCGATCAAAGACTTAAAACAGGAGAGGATTACTGGCTACTGGAAGCTTAAAGAATCTCGAACAGTGATTTTACAGATTTGAACTTACATGGCTCTTTCAGGAACACCGGCAAAAATCCAGCAAATGTAGAATCATATTCATGAAATTTGCTTCTTGTTGTGTGTGAAAAATAGGAGACTGCAACAGACTTGGGATTGCGGACCACATAGATGATTTTTTGCTGGAAATTGTCAAGCATAAACATTTTGTGAAATGATAACACATGTGTAAATAATAATAAAACACAAAAGTAATAAGATTTTTCTTGTATGTGTTCTTATACCTTACAGACCAAGTGTTTATAACCTACAGACCCGCTATTTTATTATACATTTCCAGAATTCTACAAATGTTGTATTATATGATGTCTACTTAAAAATATAACTCCATACAGCTTTTCTAAAGTCATCTCTCCCATAAAAACAAAATACCTTTTTAAGAATATGTTTTGGCATCATGTCAAATCTCATATGTGTACAAAAGATTGTTGGAACTGCTTCATCCTCTGTCCTTTCAAATGTTTTCTTCACCTCAATGAATCCTTTTTGAGCTTGAACTGTTGCAGGTTCCAATTTCCCACTTGTTAATATACTAAGAATCTCGTAAGTCCAGTGTGTACCTTACGAAATAACATATCTTGTATTAAGCAATGTATGCAATGTGTAAGCCCATTATGGTTTAGTTTATTAGATTTTTAATTTAATATGAATAAACTAAGATTTTCTTTCTTAATTCTTTATCATAGGTAAAGTTCTTGTTAATAATTACTTATCCGATTAGTAGTGGAAATTTTTTATGTCTGGCAAAAAATCCCTCTGGAAAACACCAAATATATACTCATACTACATATATTTCATTAAATATGCTATGCTAAATGCAAAATTGTTTTTGAAGTGTTTTTTTCTTCTATTTATTTTGATATCTTTATCTATTTATTTGGGGTTTTACGTCGCTTTCAACACTGTACAGGTCATATCACAACGGGTAGTTGGAAGGGCAGAGGAAACCAGTACATACAGTTCGTTAGGGTTCTGTGCTATAAACTGCCGACCAACGGCAAGCAACTACCAGCTTTCCCACTTGTATATTGATATCATCCAGCAGACAGAAAAATCTTTTGAAGTTTGCCAGTCAGCCAAATTATTATTTTTTTTTGTAGTAGCCCAGACTTCCAGGTGAATTATGAAAGCTAAATACTGATCCTAGCGAACATATTAAAGTGATAAAATTATTTAATTTATATATACTACCTGACTTGGGAAAGGTGAGCAACCAAATATCAGTTGATCTTGACTTCATCAAAGGTAAATGTTCCAAAATGAATGCTGCATCATTCAAGAAAGGAGATATGTGATAATCTGTCCTTTGTAAACCGTCTGTTGTATGTGATATGGGTTTCCTTCATCGTCTTTCTTGTAAATCTTTTTAAGACCTGTTGTGGTCGACATTTCTAGAATGCTTAGCGATAATTTAACAACAAATTGAATGAATGACAATAAATATGTAGTTTAGTGACGCACATTAAAGCTTGTATTACTATTTCTGTCACATGAAATTTCCTATGTTACAAAGTACGTTTTCTGAACAAAACAAATTGTTAGCTTTATGTATATGCATACAGTGATCACATGGTCAACAGATAGATAACCAACATTTATGTACATTAGTCAAGAGATATATTATCAGTATTTACTGGTCGGCCAGTGAATTTCGTCACCTGCTATAAAAGCGTTCAAGGACTAGCAATATCCACATTTAAAAAAGTGGAATAGTTGCCGTGGAGGGCAAGGTATAATTGTTTGCAGGAAGATCACAGCAAAGAAGTTTTAATACTGTCATAAAATTCGAGTGACGAACTTCACTGGGGTGACAAAATTCACTGGCTGAGCAATACGTACATTAGCCATATCCTCTCGCTTCAATATACTGGTAAAACACACATTATTTGGAAAGTATTTAATAGAGCTTCTGCTTGTTTTGTGCATTAAAATCAATGACGAAATGGTAGAGAATTGATTGAAGTTTTTATATTCACTTTGATCCCTCTAAGGATACTTTTTAGGGCATTTCTGGCAATTCACCTAACCAATGATTTTTGTCAAGACTCTCAATAGTTTAGTGGATTTTCAGAAAGTTATGATTTGGTGACCTATTATGACACTCACAAAATAGATGAACCAGTCTGTTTAAATGCCTTACAAACAGTCCTTTTGGTGCCTTTCATATCATAATGTATAATTTGTCTTTTCAAATAAATTATGGCAGTTTCAATATCAATGATTTGAAATGATATATATCATGGTTGTCATAAAAAATTTGGGCCCTATTTAGGCAGATAAGAAAAATCAAATTAACTGTGGTGAGCTATCGGTTGTTATAACCCTTCTTACAGGTGCTTCCAGAGATCAGTTTCCCAGTTCAAGTTAGTTAGGTCAAAGGTCAAGACATGGTCGAAATCTTGGTTAAAGATGAGGGATAAGTCTGATCCATTTTTATTTACAAGTTAGTATGTAGGGGTAAAACTTTAAATTTTCAAGACTTTCGAAGATTTAAAAGTGCCATATAATAGCAAAGGTTATTACAATCTGGCATACAGCAACTAGTGCATTAAAATAGCACCAAAAATTAAGACTAGTGTATCTCATTACAGCAACTCGTGCTACAAATTGACTTTGAATATGTGTCACTAATTAATTATTATAAAGTTACAATGTTAGTTAGACTCAAGAGGAAGCCTGGCTTAGCCCAGTGTAGAAATCAAAACTGAGAGAAAAAGAGAGGGGGCTACCAAGGTAATGCCTGGCCCTCCCTTGATCCACAAACTTTGTGAACTGCTACAGTCTCGAGAGGGAGTCACCCAGGGTTAGCCTGAGGCCTTGTAGCTCCCTGATTGGACGGGAAGTAACACAGCTCTAAAGGTACCATGGAGAGAAGGTGGGAAATACAATCTTTAATACTTCTTGTTGATTCAAGTGACAAATTCAAAATGGCCCTCAAATTCAGAATGAGGTTTGGACATTGAACCCTACAAAAGCCCTGATTGGCAGTAACCCCTGACAATTAATATGCCAATATGATATGACTTTAATATAGGGAGGAAACTGCCCCTATCAGACCCTGCTGGGCAAAGGCACTTCCTACTTGTGCAAGAAATACCTGGATATTGACAGCTTTATACAACAAACGGCTAGTTGGGGATCACATTCCAGGCACTGATATTATCAGTCAAATAGCAATGTGGTTGATATGTTGTCTAGAGAGCATAATATCCTTGAAATGAACAAAAATTTTAAATCTGTTGCACATTATCAGTGGATACATTCACATCTAGATATAATGTTATTAAATGTTAAGATATATCCCCTTATATTAGATCAAGCTGGGGGCCCGAATTCCAGTGGTCTCAAATTTGAAAATAGATAGTTGGAAATTTCACTTAAAGGTCATAGGAAACATTTTTCACAAAAATTGTGAAGTTAACTTAATTTAGCAGGCAAACAACCTATAAGAATGAAAATGTGGTTTATTTTAAGAAATATATGGTACAAGAGCCATAAATAGCATTAAAAAATTAAATATCACGAAGTGGAGTAAAAAGCCGACATATTGTTTTTCTTATAGTAGATGATTGATGACGTCACAGGTTCATAACGAAGTTCTGTTTAGTTGGAGATATAATGTGTATATTTACAAACTGAAGGAAGATAACATGTTTCTTTGCCAGAAGAAAGCTCACTAGCCTTTATTTTTTCCAGATGCTGGTTTTTTCAAGTTTTACCTAGTTTTAACCACTAACAGTTCTAACAAACACAGATATACTATAAGTAGGCTTGTCTTGGAATGCAAAAAGTGTAAACGTCTGTATGAGATATTGCCTCCTCCCATTTTTTTCAAGGTTTTTAAACTGTGATGGGAAAGTAGCCTTTCACAAGTTAGATATTTACATAAAACTAAGAATCTGTTGACAAATTCAAAAGTTGTCATTAAAATGTACTGGATACTGTTTTTTGCCTTTAATCACCGATACTTCTGTCAGGATAAGGTATGATGTAAAGTGAAATCAAAATATACAATTTGTTTTCATTTACATAAATTATTTATAAAAGCATGCTGCTGTAGTTAAATTTATTGAATTCATTCTGAAATAATCCTTAAGTTCTAACTTTTATATTATCAGTCCATGAAATAATTCAGTATATAATGGGTTTTCCTTAAGATATATAGTAGTTCAGTACTTCATGACCTTAAGTTTGGATAATTTTAAGTTTTGGAAATTAGTTGGTAACATTTTCTTCTCAATTTAAGCCTTTGTTGAGACCAAGAAAAAGGAATTGTGTTTGGGGGATTAACAGTATACACTGTAAATGGCTAGAGGCATTGTGTATACTATGAAAGCAGCATTGTTTACAGTTTTGGTGGGAAAGTTCTAAACTAATTTGGGGAATATATATGATTATCCTTGCGGCCCAGTTCTAAAGACATTTATGTTGTATTTATTTCATCTCCTAGCAATAATTAGTTTTCAAAATGAAAAAATGACTATCAAAACCCATCTCAGAGTTGAACCTGGTTGCATTGTTTTCTGATTTTTATCCCACTTCCTTAATACCTCTCTAAATATGTTTTTATTTGAAACAAATATGAAAGATGTTCTCAAGGCTATTTCAGAAACTTACTGTGGCAAAATGATGTCTTATAAACAAATAAACTTCATAAGAACAGATATGCAATCTTTTAAATATATATGTATGTATTAAAGGCGTACAAAAATGATAGTTTGTTTACATTGTCATGAACCTGTGACATCAAGGCTAGTACTTTTTACGGGAGTTGTCGAGTAAAAAATAATGGCGACAGTTGTGAAAATCTTGAAAAAACAGCCAGAAAGTGACGGAATATACTCTGTTTGCAAAAGCCTACCCACCATAGCCTCTCCCGTCACATCTGTGTCTCCTTGGTACGACCTGGCTATGTCCCTTGATTAACGCTAACTGCTTATGTTTAGATGCGCCTTAGAGTCCATCAGTGATGGAGATTAAGCGCTATAAAAGTCCACATTAGATTAGATTAGATGTAACTTTGTCCAGACACATCTTATTTTTACAGAAATTGAACTTTCATATGTATATGTAATTATTGATGAATGATCGGAAAATGCTTCCTATGACCTTTAAAGGATTATTGGGACAAACAGTTACTTGACCTACTGGAATTTGGGTTCCCTCTCAATTTCGACACAAATACTGTTCTCACCTCTACTGAAGAAAATCATGCTTCAGCTAAACAGTTCTCTTCTCATGTCGAGACTTATATTCAAGAAGAAATAAAACATGGGGCCATATTGGGGCCATTTGAACACAAGCCCATCACCTTGCATGTGTCACCTTTCATGACTAGGGAATAACCTGAATCAGACACCAGGTGAACTATTGTTGACTTAAGCTGGCCCAAAGGCCAGTCTGTTAATGCTGGAGTTCAGATAAATATCTAGGCTCAGATTTTGTTCTTAACTACCCACCTGTTGATGATATTGTTAAAAGAGTTATTGAGCTGGGGCCTGGATCTTTGTTATGTAAAGTCGACATAAGTCGGGCCTTTCGCCAACTTAATAGTTGACCCTGGAGACATTAATTTGTTAGGCTTAAAATTGCATTCCTACTATATCGATCAATCGGTACCATTTGGGTACAGGCAAGGCTCGATTTTCTTCGAAAAAGTGACAGATAGTATTAGGTTCATTATTAGGGAACATGGTTTCCCTGATTTGTTTAATTATGTGGATGATATAATATACTGTGACACTCCCTTAAAATTGCACTCTGCTTTTCAATTTTTAGTTGATCTGCTGGATCAGTTGGGGTTGGCTTTGAATAGCAAGAAGTTGGGACCTCCCACTACTTCTATGGTGTGTTTAGGTATATTAATCGACTCTGAAACCAAAACCATGTCTGTTCCCCCTGAAAAATTAGAAAATATTATTCAAATGTACACTGATTGGCAAAATAAAAAGTATTGTTCATAAAGAGAGCTACAATCTTTGTTGGGATCTCTCCTACATGTGTCCAAATGTGTCAGACCAGCCAGGACATTTTTAAATTGTATGCATCAATTTTTAAGATCAATGGGAAGCAAATCCTCATCTAAGCTCATACTTGAATGTTTCAAGTACCTACAATGGTTTTCCATTTTTTAAAATAATTTAGTGGCATAGTCTATTATGATGTGAAACCAGTTCAAGCCGAATTGCATTTAGATGCTTGTTTAACAGGTTTTGGGTGCATTTTTGATAATCAGTGTTATGCTCTTCCTATACCAAAAGATTTCAACAACTACTCAATTGTACATCTGGAGATGTTAGACATAGTGGTAGCCCTTAAGATCTGGGTTACATGTTAAAAATACGTGTTAAGTGTGATAACATGGCTGTTTTGACCTCTGGTAAGATCAAAGACCCCACACTTGCATTGTGTGCTCGTAATATATGATTCTTGTCTGCAATATACAACATTTCCATTCATATTGAACACCTACCAGGTAAAAGCAACACTGTAGCTGATTTGTTATCTAGATTTAAGTTTGATGCTGCCTCATGGCATTCTTTAGAGCAATATGTCCCTAATTTTATATGGATTGAAACTTATATCGACCTCACAAAGTTAAATCATGATTTATAATTTTAGATATGCTTTCTGCAGCAGTCCAGCTGACCACCAGTGCGTGTGCTCGTTTGCTTCAGTCCTTCAGGCCTGCTACATGAAAAGCTTACAACAGAATGTTCACTGACTTCATGGTGTTTCTGGTGGCTGCTGGATTGCTGCCATCTCGGGTAGATGTACATGTATTACTTGCTTTCATGGAATGCTTATGCAGAACAACGTTACCCCTTCAAATATTTCAAATTATTTGGCTGGTATTCGAGCGTATTGCATGATATACAATATCCCTACTATGCCATTTAAAGATGTTAAGATTCAAATGTTCATAAAATCTCTAAAAATTAACAGACCACTTTGTATAAAGAAAACTCCCATTCTCACAGATGCCATGATATTTGACATCTTGGAAACCACTGCACAGCTGGAAAATCCACAGGTCTTTACAATACTTTATCTGCTGGCATTTTTCTCATTTTTGAGACTTTCCAACATGGTACCTCACAGTTTTGTAAGTTTTGATCTTTCAAGACATTTGGCTAGAGGTGATATCATTTTTCTCATGATATAGCCATTATTCTTGTAAAACGGTCGAAAACCATACAGTCTAGGGATAAAATTGCACATATTTACATCCCAGTACTTCCTGGTTCTAGGATGCCCTGTTATAGCTTTGAAACGTATGCTGGCCATTGTACCTGGATCTCAAGATGGCCCATTGTTTTCTATGTGTAGGCAAGGCTAGTGGGTTCCCCTCACTGACAGTATAGTCAGAAAGTATCTTAAATGTGTTAGTTGTATCTTGAGTTTGGGACATCTCAACATTACCTTCCATACTTTCAGAAGGTCTGGGGCCTCTTGGGCCTTCCAACATAGGGTCCCCATGGATGCTATTAAACAACAAGGCACATGGAACTCAGATTGCATATGGCGATATATTCATACACATAGTCAGACTGTTTCTGATCCTCTCTTGCAAGTTTTTTTACTACACCTACCCGATTGATGGTTGTTTGGGTGAATTTTAGGTCTTATTATCATGTCTCCTTCTTATTACTTCATTAAGTAAGAAAATTCAGGGAAAATTTGCCCTGGGACATTTCAAGGGGTTTAGCTTATCTAAAATTCTTTTATATCCGATATCACCAAAAAATTTACTTTCTAGTCGAGGTTAACATCTATGTTCTTAACAATTGTTAAATTGGGTTATTATACTGCCAACTGTGTCCAGTAAAATTAACTTTTTGGAACTATATTAGAGCTTCATTTGAAAACTGTTAACTATAGGAGTACATTAATGATCATCTGCATCTCATTCCGATGTAACATTTCTGTAAATATTAGAAAATTCCAGTTTGGTGCCGGGCTTGCCCATAGCCATGTTTATGGCCTATAAACCTATAAACCTGTTATGGCCTGAAATATAATTCATATTTTTAAAGTTAGTGTTGTGATTATATTTTGTGTGTCTTAAAAGAAACTTTTAGTGATAGAAATCATGTGTGTAATTGTATGATAAAAATTATCGGATATTTCCTGTGTTGAAATCCAAATATGCATTGTAGCCTCAGAATTGACCCTGTGAACTTTTTACACCTCTGACCTTGACTATCTCGCAAGGGAGATTGTAACTTGCTACTTGAGTTTACTGAATGACTTTGAGTTCAAATTACCTCTCCGCAATGATCTGCCAAGGCGAGAGATTCTAAAATGTTGTTGGGGCTGTAGTTTGCTCCCCTAACTTGGTTAGGATTTTTTACCTTTTGACCTCACTGGGATTGGACCTGGAGGTCATTTCAAGCCTCGAGTAATATGAATTAACTTAACTACTGTCATTTCCATAGATGTGAGATAATTTTCTCTAGTAGCATATCTAGTGGTAGTCCTGACCCTAGTGGTCCACTCTGACCTTTGACCATCACTTTTGGGGTAAGGTAATCTATGAACATAGCCTTGTAGTTGGGCAGCAGAGATTTGCACGTGCAAACAAGGTATATCTTCCCAACAAGAGTGTCAGTACTTGAACATCAAATAACAGACTGTGACTAGCTACAGGCCCCACAGTGGGTCAACATGGATGCAAGGTACATGTGAGTTTATTATGCAGCAAGTGCAAACCCTGCAAGTAAATGGGGAGATCTTGCAACACTAGCAAGGGGAATGCAAGTGCGCAAGTCTCTCATAAGTATCCCTTGACACATGGATGTGTTTATAGGAATGCTGTGTGCATGCAGAAATGCCAATTTTCATTGCGGGGTCTGTACGACCTTGATATTCTGTCATAAAATCACAAGTGTAGCTTAAGTGTCCCTTGCAAATCAGGAACTTTTCTCTGTAACCAGGATGTACGTGCACATACGATGGGATGTAAGAGAGGCTTAACCAGCATTCAGTACATGCCACGTTTATTTTCACAGACTCCACTGAGTTTTTCCACAAAGGTCCAAGTGTAAAGTCCATTTAATTATTCATATCATTAAGGCCTCTCTTACATCCCATCGTACGTCATATTTTTCACCAATATTTGCAGCACACTTACATTTCTATACACGTACGACGGGATGTAAGAGAGGATTAAAGCCCCTCTCACAACCCATAGTACATGCACGTATATCCTGGTTACATCAGCTGATTTGCAAGGGACACTTAAGCTACAAAAAAAAGCATTCATGTCTCAAGGGTAATGTACAAGAGGCTTGGACACCTGCGTTTCCTTACTAGTGATTCAGGTGCTTCCCATTTGTTTAAAGGGTTTGACGTATCATACACTCACATGTACTTTGCATCTATATGTTACAGTAAATATGTGAAATCAATAAATATGTGTATTTACTGAAAATTTCAGTAAGTACGCATATTTACTGATTTGATCAGTAAATAGAAGTATTCCCTGAAAATTTCAGTAAATACGGATATTTACTGTTTTTGGTCCAGTAAACATGCATATTTACTAAAATCATCATGAACACTTTAATAGTTATTTGTTATCTGCTATGTCTTAATCAATATGAGCTTTGCTGAAGGCTCCAATTTCTTTGCAGTTTGGGAAAATTTCCAGTTCATATAATGAAGTTTCAGTTTATATAATGTACTCAAACATATACTGGTTTTTACATTAGCATACAGCTGTCTGATAAGCTTACATCCCACAACATGTATGAGTGTTCTATGAATACCAGATATCTGTGTGCATGTTTGAAAAAGATATTATGCAAATTTGAGCCTTAAGCAAGGCTAAATCAATATTTACAGTTATTTAAAACTTTAAATGACTTTCTTATTTTCAAAGTTTGATACTTGTTCACACACTGGGATAACTAGTTTACATCACTTTATAATTCAAAAGCAGTTGCATATGATATGTAATACAAACTAGTAATATTTTTGGGGGCATTTAAAATAGAATATAAATCGACAAGTTTATAATTAGAATGTAAATCGACAAGTTCATAAATTTAAATATCCAAATATGTTAAATTATCATACTTTATGGGATGAAGAATAACAAGAAAAGTAATAAGATTAAGATATATTTCTTGTTCAAGAACTGAATTTCCCTGCAGTTTTAACAACGTATTCAACAAGGTATGTTTTTCCAAAGGTCACCAGGGGGACCACGGTGGCAGAGTGGTAACACTCTTGCCACCTACCTCTGAGGCTGGGGTTTGGTTCCTGGCACAGCCTCAAGTGGGAAAGCTGGTAGGTGCTTGCCGTTGGTCGGCAGTTTACAATACAGAACCCCTGACGAACTGTATGCACTGGTTTCCTCTGCCCTTCCAACTACCCATCGTGATATGACCTGTACAGTGTTGAAAGTGACGTAAAGGTAACCAGTAAAATTTAGATCTATATTAGGGCTGACTAAAAACTGCCTTTAATGTTGTCTCTTTAATAGAGGAAGCCACAACATAACCATAAATACTTGTTATTTTTTCAACATAATATCTGTAAAATGAAGTATGCTTAGTATGTTCTAACAATCATCATAATAAAGTAAAATGTTCCAGTATAATTTATCTTTTTGTTTACAGTTCCGTATAGAATAGAATAGAATGGAAGACATTTATATAGCTTCAAAATTGACGCAACATCCTCTAATACGCTTGAGGCAAGTACTTGCGGTTTTTCTGAGCCCTTAAGTTTTTACCCATTTCTTTCCCTTGTTTAACCCTATTTTAAAGATTTCAACACAGGAATGAGGAAAACACATGGAGCAGTCTAGCCTCCAGTTGCCACTCTCTCCATTATGAATCCTGGTGGTGAAGAAAACATTTTTTTGGTTTTCGCATCATTACTCTCATGTTTATGTTGCACTGCTCTTAGGCAGTGCTGACTGCTCTTAGGCAGTGCTGATCTCATTTTTGACACTCTACTGGGTACTTTCTTTGTACTTTTACAGTCACAGACAGGATGATTGAAAACTTTTCCAAGACCTGCACAAATGGTGTATATGCATTTGTATATTTGGACCAGATTTTTGAGGACGTGAATTATTTTGAAAAAAAAAATCTACAGGGTTGGCCAGCTCGCCTAATTCTATCCATATTTTTAGTTTGGTTCCAATTTATCTTATCCAGTTCCATTCGGCAGAGTAAAACCGCATGTGCACCTTTGGCTGATGTCCAGCCCAAATCTTGGGCATCATCCATAATATCGCTCAGGTATTTAAGCATTTAGTTTTTTATTTGTATGTCTTTTTTTCTCCCTAACTATAGTGCTGAACGCTGAAATTCATTGATAGACAGACGAGTTATCATATGACAGACACTCTAATTTTGACAAGCCTGCTAAAACATTATTTTGGGGCCAGGAGATCTGATTGGCCACATACACAGTTTTGGACCCCCATTTTGAGATTTGCCATTACCTTTATCTGACTATCGGACACTGTTCCCAGTTCACGTAATCTTAGGTTAACTTGTTGCTGTATGGGTCTGTTCTGCTTCTGAGGAAGAGTAGGGATGGCATCAGGACCTCATCTTCTGAACAACTGTATATTCTTCTGCTGGTGTGAGGCTTCTGTGGTAGGAGAGACTGATTGCTGTTGCAATTTTTCTTCAGTCTTCAAAAAACAATCTTTGTTCGCAGATAATCTAGACCTGACTGGGCTCAGAGCAATGATAATGTCTTAGTTTACATTAGAACTCCCACCTGCCTCAATAACTTTGAGTCACTATTTGATTATGAAATATCTTGCCATAACTGACAGTTCTTTCCCTGAAATATTAATTAGAGCTGAAGTAATGGCAGTGGGGGCGCCTGGCTTCTTTCCCACCTAACTTTATGGTGCTGTACACAGTCTAGACAGTAGTAATGTACCTACAATCTGTTACAGTAAATAATTATTGTACTTGTTCATTGAGAAATTATGTGTCAATATTGCTATATTTCATTGTATAGATGGCCAGCATAAGCCTTAAGTGCTATGAATCACCAGTTATAGTTTCAGGTTTATAGTTTATTATATTTTTACAATGCATGCTGAATATTTAAAATAACTTGTGCGGGATGGTATTTGGGTGCCATCTAGATCATTTCTCGCGACCCTAATTTTTGCAACCAGTACTGTATTTTCTTTGCACACAACTTCATTGGTCAAGCGGTCAAGCGTGGGGCCTCTCTGTAATACAACTTACAACCTTTCATTTATATATTGGACACACAAGGGAAAACAACTGAATTTTTAAATACACACACTTTCTGGACTTGCACACGTGGAACTTACTGTATGGTTTTCCCTTTTTATTCTATTTTAGTATTTTATGTAACTATTACTGTTTTTTAACTTATGTATTCATGTGTTCTGTATCATGTAATATACTAGTCGTATACGTTTGCTAGTTTGAATGATGTACAATTTGCGTTCTGTGAAAAATAATATTGTTGAATTGCCTGTTGAAATTCAATTGACGGGAGACAAAAAATTTATTGAAACAGTGTTAAAAAATAATACTACTGTGTCGGATATTGAAAACAGTATATCAGATTCTGATGTATCCGGTAGTGACTTGGATTGTAGTGGCTTGATGAACGAATCGGATGAGGTTGCTTCCACTCCAATAACTGATAAAAATTCTGCTGGCACCTCAAAAACTGTGACTCATGTTAACTCTGCTAAAAATTCGGAATCGGATATGCAACAATTAATCAATGCCAGGATTCTGGATCAGTTGGAGAAAATCGGACATAGACTGGACAAAATTGAGAATAAGGAATGTAAGAAAACGGCAGACAAAGCAAAAATTAAAAATTCTGACAATAAAGGGGCGAAAACAAAAAAAGGACCTGCAAAAGTACAGCATGTTTGTCAAAAATTGCATACTTCAAAACCGGATCAGCAATCTTCAGTGGCGGATGAAACGTTATTGCAACTTAAGGTTGATCAGACATTACAAGAACTATCGGATCTGGCAAAGTCAGGTACTTTTCAAAAAATTAAATCTCAACGTGGTGGGCCAGTTGATGTTTTGATAAAAAATCGAGTTAGGTGGCCCCATGAATATGTTCTATCTGGCCTCAATAAAGAGTGTCGTATGACCAGCTCAACGTAACTCAATGGGTGGCTGGTTTTGGTCGGACCATGACAGATGAATCAAATCCGGATCTCAAGCAACACATGTTAGATTACCTCATAGCCCTCATGGATGATGCAAATGATTTTTCTTGGACTTCGGCCAAGGCAAGTCATGCTGTTCTGTTATGTCGAATGGAACAGGGTGAAGTTAAGGATTTTTCTGATACTTTCGCCATAGATCGAATTTGACGAGCAAATGCTCAAAAACATGTCTCGAACCCACAAACTCTGTCTTCAGGAATCAACAATTCTTTCAAAAGATCTGCCAAAATTACAAGGTCAATGCCGTGCACGTATTTTAACCAGGGCTCCTGTATGCAGGGCAAATCCCATGAGACAAAGGGTGTACTATACAAGCACATTTCTGCTTCATGCTTTGCCACCAATGGTAAAACGTTCTCGCATTCGGAAGTAGACTGTAAAAATAAGATTAAACAAAATTCAAAAAATGAATAATGGTGGATAGGTCTTGGCCTATCCACAAAGCAAGAGTTGTATATAATACCAATGTAAATAGCAAAGAAATTGATCAACAAATTCCTTGTCCTCGTCCTACTTGGACAGGTTGGTGGGCTCAAGCTAATGCTTGGCATAGGAAACGTGATCATCGTTCTTTTGCAATAGCTCTAAAACAAGGGAAAGCAGTAGTCCAACCTACTCATGTCACTGAACAAATGCAATGACACAAAACTCAAGACATGTACCTTCAAAAGAAAACAAAATAAGCCTGCTTCTACTATTTTACATAGAAGTCACAAAGTTCAAGGTCTGAAAAAGAAAACTCAGATTACGGTTGCAAAGAAGGTTCTTTCACTTGAGGAAAATGTCATTCCCACATTTAACCGCTTTCAACCACTTCAAGACAAATTGACCACTCATGATGTTGAACATGACATCACAAATATTCATAATGTAAGACAAGCTGCTAACTTTTCCTCATTTATGGGCAATAAAAACAAAACTGGGCAAACACTGGGTGCAGCAGCCTATAATGTTGGGCACTGTATGGATATGGACTTATTGGCAAACGATTTCAAGGGCAATAAAAACAAAACTGGGATATCATTGGGTCAGTCCAATTTGGAAGGTCAATGTCTTAACCCTAGTCCAAGTGCTTCTTTCACAAGCCAATCTGACTGTCCTATGCATGTACAATTACATTTCAAGGGCAATAAAAACAAAACTGGGTCAAAATTGGGTCACATGCACACCAAAAATGAGGACACTAAAAATAATTTGCTTGATGCAAATACTGCAAATGCTAATCCAGTTACACCTGATACTGCCTTATTCACTTTCTCGGGCAATAAAAACGGAACTGGGACCAAATTGGGTTCAGGGGCAGTACTACAACACCCTTCTGTAACTCAGCACTTATACACACAGCCTGGACATTCGTAGGATCCTACTATTTCTGATGTACAATATCTACATGGTAAACGTTCAAGACAAATACCTGATAGTGTATATGCAGCTAGATTTCAATCCATAGATCATAAGAATTGTCTTTACCAAAATGATAAAAACTTTGGATTTATTCCAATTGATGATCTTATGGTTTATACGGGACCAGAAATCGTATGGGGTCAAGTTCCAAATATAGTGGAGGCACATGCAAAAATAAAGCAATCAGGTCTTCCAAATTTTATGAATTTACGTATTCCAGTCCAGACACAACTTAAAGTTCAGTCTTGGAAAAAATATCTACATTCATATTGGGACCAGCAGTTACTTGATCTAATACACTTTGGATTCCCCCTAGATTTCGACAGACAGGTAGTCCTTCATTCCACGGAAGTTAACCATAATTCTGCAATCACATACTCAGAACATGTGTCCAGATATATTATGGAAGAAATTAAATATGGTGCCATATTGGGACCTTTTAAAAAACAGCTTCCTTTTTATTGTCATGTATCCCCCTTTCTTACTAGGGATAAGCCAAATTCCAATAATAGAAGGGTGATTTTGGATCTCAGCTTTCCACCAGGCAATTCTGTGAATGCAGGGGTCCCTAAAGTCAAGTACTTAGGTTCTTACTTTGAACTTAAGTATCCTTCAGTAGATGACATAGTACATAACTTAAAACAATTAGGCCCTACGGCTTTACTTTACAAAATAGATAAGCCGTGCATTGAGGCATATCAGGATAGATCCTGGGGACTTAGACTTGCTAGGGCTTAAGCATGGCGACTATTTCATTGACGAAACTTTGCCGTTCAGGTTTCGGCATGGCTCAGTATTCTTTCAGCGCTGTACGGATGCAGTACGGTATATCATGAAGGATACTTTCCATTTTTCCAATTTATACAATTATATAGATGATCTGATCTATATTGGCCTCCCTGGTGATATATATCAGTCTTTCCATACTCTTATAGATCTACTCCAGGATTTGGGCCTAGAAATCAGTATTTCCAAGCTTGTCAAACCTACTACGGTGGCAGTTTGTCTAGGTATTGAAATAAATACCATTCAAAGGACATTGAGAATTCCTCAAGAAAAGCTGCAAGAAATACAAGATATTTGTCGCTCTTATGTTACTAAAACTAGAGTTACTAAACCTCAGTTTCAGTCATTGCTAGGTTCCTTTATATAACCAAATGTGTGAAACCAGCTCGTTTCTTCTTGAACCGGATGTTATTTTTGTTAAGACAACATTCATCAAAAACTTATATTATACTGAATGAAGACTTTAGAAAAGATCTTAATTGCTTTAACACATTCTTACTTCAATACAATGGAGTTACTTTTTATGATAACCTCCCTATACAAGACAAAGTCTTTCTAGATGCTTCCCTGCAAGGCATGGGGGGGGGGGTGTTTCGAAACATGGTATATAGCTTATCTATTCCAAAAGGTTTCAGAAATTACACTATAGTTCATTTAGAGATCTTTAATATTGTTGTGGCTTTGAAAGTATGGGGCTCTTTGTGGAAGCATCCTATCATTGAGGTCAAATACGACAATATGGCAGTGGTGGAGGTTCTAAACACTGGTCGGGCTAGAGACCTTTTGTTGGCAACGAGTGCACGAAATATTTGGTTATTAACCTCCATGTACAACATAGAATTGGTGGTTAGTCATATTCCAGGGGTCACTAATGTTGTGGCTGACCTTTTATCCAGATGGCAACAAAGTGATCACGATATCACCAAATTGAATGATCTGATACCAGATTATTAGTGGTTTCCTGTACATATTGACCATACATTGATAAATACAAATATTTAATTCTTGTTTATCTGTTGTAGAAACACATGGACTCTTAGACCCTCTGGTGTCATCTGCCTTGAAAAGGTTGCATTCTGGCTTCAGGCCTGCCACAGCCCTTCAGCATAACAGAATGTTTCGAGATTTCTTAGAATTTTTAGAAATGTTGCAACTTCCAACAAGTCAGGTGAATACAGTAACTCTTTTGTCTTACATGGAATATTTACACCAAAAGGGCCTATCCCATTCAAATATCTCAAATCGCCTTACTGCCACTAGGGCCTCCTTCATCATTTATGGCCTTGACACTCAGGCCTTCAGAGATGAACGAATTCCATTGTTTGTCAAAGCTTTGCACATCAATGCCCCCTTATCCCTCAAATCACAAAGAAATTATCACCATCCAAATGTTACAACAGATCCTTTTCATTTGTGATTCATTGAATGAACCACTATTATTCAAATCCTTGTATCTCTTCACATTTTTCTTTTTTGAGAATGTCTAACATACTTCCAAACTCTGTGGCACGATTCGATGCTACTAGACATCTGTTAAGGGGTGACCTTATTTTTTCACAAAATTACTGCACAGTCATCATCAAGTGGACAAAAACCTTACAAGATAGACAGCAAAGTCGTACTATTTCTGTTCCAAATTTAGGAGATTCATTGCTTTGCCCCATCAGTGCTTTGCAACTCATGTTCCAAAAATACCCAGCTGACAAAAATTCACCTTTATTTTTGCAATGCAGACAAGGCTCTCTTGTCCCTCTAACAGATTCGGTAGCCAGAAAACATTTGAAACAAGTTTCATTACTCCTGCAAATCCAACCTCCTTTGACTTTTCATTTATTCCGTAAGTCTGCAGCTACCTGGGCTTTTCACAATGGTGTACCAATGCACCAAATTATGCAGCATGGTACCTGGACTAGTGATGCAGTGTGGAGATACATACACTCCTTACCTACACCTGACTGTCACGTTTCACGTACCTTCAGAGACCTGCTTTATTTGTAGTTTGGTGCTTGGCAGACATCTTGTTACTTTTTTCTTCAAGATTTACTGGTTATAGCTATAACTGGGTAATATACTTTTATATCAAGCCATCCATCTTCTTATTTACACTAAATTCGGTATTAGTACATTATGAATTATAATCCAAACTTCTCTGGATGGCCTACCATGTCACCTTGTAATGCTTACTACATATTACTTTTATGACTTTTACATTCATAACTAGTTATTCAGGGCATTAAACTTATTTACTGCCCTGAAGTGGGGGGTAGGGTTCGTAGAAACTTTCTGAAATTAATAGTACTTTGTTGGTTCATGCGTCAAGGTGACAGGTATCGCATTACCTTCATGTTTTAAATTATTAGATGTTGCAAAAATGAATGTATATTAATAAAAAAAATTTTAAACCCATATCATTCTTTATTGTTTCGGGGGGTCGTGGGAAATGTCACGCCACAGTTATTTTTGTTTCATCCAATACACACAGAAGGAATATCTGTGTCAAAATCTAACTAGTGTTTGTACACAGTAGTTTATACACACCTTTTTGTCTTATATGTTTTCCCCTCCTGCAATTATTTATTATTTACACAGAAAAAAAATTATTTACACAGTAACAAAAAACACTTGTACGTTCTTGTACAGAGGCACATTAGTAATGTCTTGAGGTCATCAGTGGCCTAGTGGGTTACCAACTATGGCATATAATCACAGATTGTCACTTCTGTATGGGTTTAACTGCCACAAGTAACATTGTCAGGGATGTCCCAATATGACCCTGAGGTGTAAAACCCTTTGACCTTTGCGTAATGTTTGCAAAATCAGAAATACAGAATAAAAATCATTTTTATTTTTATATTACATTTGTAATCATTTTGTCTGAAAGGGTGCCCTGGAATTTAGGAATACTGCTTTACTACTAAGCTTTAAAAAGATTTGATAAACAGCATCGTTACTTTAAAGTTTATACAAATTTAATCTTACAGTAGCAGATAAATTTCGCAGAATCGCTTTTCAGTAAGCAAATGCTATAAAGAGGCTCCACTGAGTTCATCAACACAAGCCAAAGTGTAGTAGACATTGTCAGTAGAATATCTCTATATTTAAGAAGAAATAGGAAAAGAGTAGATGCTGGTGAAATTGCTTTTAAACTCCAAGGAGTGTTTTATAAGTATTCCTGCAGATTTTAACAATCTTCAATTGGTAGCGACAACCATATATCAGGATATATTGGAAGTAATTCCTCAGATAGTCTCATAAAGGTACAAATCAAAATGCTTGCTGATGTATTGTGGTGAATCTTACCACCTTAGCGAGGATTGCATTTCTCACTCCAATTAATTGTCCACCATAATCATGTTAAACCTGATTCTCAATTTTTGTCCTTCTCGACATGCTATATAGATTACCATGATTGAAAAGTTATTTTGTGCCTAGAATATATGTCGCAAAAATACGAGTGTGTTATAGATAAATAATGTTTTACACAACATTAAGCTGTTATATAGACTCAATTGAATAAAATATGATTAAACGTTAATCAGCTGTTATAAATTGTTATCATCATGGCATCTATTTGTCACTTGTGAAGTATTTCTTTGATTTATTTCATCATAATAGGTAGCATGTTCTTTGTAACTCTTTATGGTAATCATTCAAATCTGATCTTTGCCTTCAGATCAGTGTGATTCTCCATCTCTTTTTCATACAAAACATCAAATTCCTCATTTTGATTCACTGAGAAGTGTGTCTTCCAGCTGTCTATCTTTCCTGAAACACATTAAGGCAAATATTATTAATTAATACAGTTAATTCCTTTTTATACTGCCAAATTGTATGTTTGGCATTAACTATTTATTTTGAAAGGTATTAAAAAAATGTGAAAACAATTGGTTGTCATACAGCTATTTTAAAAAAATAATATTAATAGCATTAATATTAAAACAAATGTTTAAAATTCATATGAATACTTGCAATCGATATTTATTTTACAAAATGCTTACTGACATACAGTTTATTAGCTAATGTTGATTTTACTTGCTGTTGTAAAACCATTGCCCATTTTGAAATGGTTGTGGCTGTTTTTAAATGGCCAATTAAATCTGACGGCTATTTCGAAAAGCAGGAGAGGTTTTGAAATGGCTTGGCTGTTTCAAAACCATCCCACTGGTTTTAACCGGTTAGTATTTTCAATACTGACTTAAAAGTATGTGCTATCAATTGTTATGAATTTGTAGTACCGTTTATATTTAATTACTAGTGTACATTTTATAATCTTTTTATAATGTAATTTTGATGCCCAGCTTTAAAAAGCTTTGCAATTGAACAAGTGTTCTTTCAGTTTGTTCTTTCTTATAATTAATTGTTTTTAATGTATTTTCTTTGATTTCCTAATAACAGGCAAAATCCAATCAAATGATTACTTAAAGGATGATTAAATGTTAACTGCATTTAACTTTATTATTGTCTATCCTTAGACAGCAAACATTCAATATATTAAAGCACAGGCATATTCAGGCCCAAGTAAAGATCATAGCATAAATGTAGCTGCTGAAGTCACCAACTGCCTGCTTGGGATATTCTTTCAAGTCAAAGGGACCTATTGAAGATCTATGCTTAACTCACTCTGTTCAGTTAGGGTTTCCGAGCCATTTCAAATCTAAATAAATAATTTGGCCGAGGTTGTGAAACAGCCAGGAGCATTTGTACATGTAAAAACCACTACTCAGCAAATTATAATGCTATTCTTATGTTCATATACCATCTCAATAATAGTGAACATTGGTACTCACTTCACTGACTCTACCATTTCACTTAGATGTAGTTATTTTGTTAAACTTTATTTCAGGTTAATTTTATTGAATTACATGCATGTAAAAAATGCAAACCACAAAGGTGCAAATATTTCTCTATTTTCAGAGATTCAGCCATTCAAAAAACTGAAACATACTTGAAGCACTAGCAACTGAATTTTGGTTGTTTTTCTACCTTTCCTAATAAACCCAGCATTGTCATCTTTCCAGTACTCTTGTGACATTTGTCCTCTTCTTTTTTCTTCTACAACTTTCATATTCTCCAGACTCGTTAACCTGACCACTTCCTTGAAAAATTCCTCACTATGATTGCACCCAAGAAAAGATGAAATCTTCTGAATGGTTTGCAGAGGATCCTATAAAAATTTGATCATTTCATACTTTAAACCTGAATTTTGTTTCAAAAGACTATTATTATTCTAGTGTTTTATTTCACAAACTTCATATTCAAATTGAAAAATTATTGTTTTTGAATTTCTTTTTAAAATATACATAAGGCTATTTCAGATTTTAACATGAATATCCAACTTAAAGTAGAACCAAATGAACCATATTGTCTGTACAGCTTTATAATTTCATTGAATAATGCATGCATGTACTGCTCAAGTAAGTGTCAGATATATTTTATCGAAATCTGTGTTTATCAGAAGTTAAATGTGAATAACAAACTTAGTGATTTTTAAATGTTACTCTATGGTTAACCCTTAGTTAGCAGGTACACGAATGATTGTTATTAGCACTGAATCAAAATCAGCTGATAGATTTTACTTTCCTATGCCAGTCCCATATTGCAAGAATTAATATCATATTTGTGTGTTGTTATCATTTTATGTCATCGAGCTATAAATATGGTGTTTGAGAATTAAAAATATTTTTGGCTTGTAGACTTAAGTTGTAACTTACCTTTAATAAATCTTCAAAGAAGATAAAGAGCACATTAGGGCTGTTCTTTACCAAGGACCAGTATCCAATAACATGCTCGAACCAAGTTCCAATGCAAGTGTCTTAGGTGCACCAGGAAATAGAAAGCATAGTTCCATTTGAAGTTTAAATAATATATATTTATTGATAACAAAATCTATGTATATAGATTTACTTTTAGATAACGTGTTTGACAGAGAATTTAAAAGAAAGATTTATAATTTAAACACTTAGTGTGTGTTGTGACTTCAACACCAGTGTATCAAATCTGATAATTTTGACCCCGAAGCTCTGTATTTTGCCACATACCAATTTACACCAAAAGAGGAGAAATGCCATATATATCTTAATTTTTCCAAGAGGAAACACTTCCTGCCTAATTATAATTTTATAAATGTATAAATCAAAAAGGAAAGTATATTGGAATGTAAATATTAGATTACTCTCATTAGTTAATGTGTTGTTTAAAAAGTGAGTGCGGGATGGCATTAGGGTGCCATCTAGGTCATTTCTGACACTTCCCCCCTTTGTAGTTTAGAGTGTCACCTTATTTGCATACTAAACTGTCATTGGTCAAGTGGTCAAGCGTGGGACCTCGCTGATTTCAACCCTTAATCCTCCCATTTATATGTTGGACACACGAGGACACACATCAAGAATTTAGAATTCTTATTCTAGTCAACTGAACGCGTATTGTATTGTATGGTTTTTCCTTTTATATGACTGTATTTTATATTTTTAGTATTTTACAGTAACAATTATTTTACATGTACTTTTCTGACTCGTGTGTCCGTACAGTCTTCCAGACAAATATTGTTGTCATTTATACGTTTTGTGACCATTTTATTTAACGTGTACATAGTGTCGGATACTAATTGACAGTACTTGGTGTTCATTCAACCGACATATACTGAGTTCCTCCCACTGAAGTATGTACAATTTGCGATCTAATAAACAGAATACTGTGCATTTACCTATTGAAATACAACTTGCTGGAGATACACAGTTTATTGACTCAGTACTTCATACAAACTCTCACAATTCAGATTTTTGAGAAAATATGTCGGATTCTGACACTTCGGCTAGTGACTTGAACTGCAGTGACCTTATGCAAAATAGTTTTGACGGTGTTTCAGATGGCAAAAATTGTGTCAGTGGATCTAGTACTTCTAAATCCGACAAAGATTTGTCTGTCAAGAGTTCTGATTCGGATCAACTGGCGGTTATAAATGCACAAATATTGGAACAGTTGCATCGCATTGGCAAGAGGCTTGATAATATTGAACAGAAAGACTGTAAGAAAACTTCGGACTTAACAAGGATAAAAAATGTTAAAACTAAGGGAAAGAAAGTGAAGCAAATTTCTGATGTCACAGAACAGAGGCAATCTTTGCCAGTGCCACATAACTTATGGCAGTCTTCAGTTTCGGATGAAGCTCTTCTGCAACTCAGAGTTGATCAGAGGTTGCAGGAACTTACAGATTTGGCAAAAACAGGTACAAATTCAAAAATTAGGTCACAAAGAGGTGGAAATTTTGAAGTTTTGGTTAAACAAAGGGTCAAATGGCCTCATGAGTATGTTTTGTCAGGTTTGAATAAAGAATGTGTCACTTATGATCAGTTGAATGTGACACAATGGGTGGCTGGTTTTGGTCGAACCATGAGGGATGAGTCTGATCCGATTATGAAACAACACATGTTAGAATATCTTATAGCCCTCATGGACGATGCTAATGATTTTTCGTGGACGTCGGCCAAAGCTAGCCATGCTGTCTTATTGTGTCGCATGGAGCAGGGAGAAATCAAAGATTTCTCAGACATTGCTTCTATCGATCGGATCCGACGAGCAAATGCTCAGAAACACGTGTCTGCAAGTGTTTCTGCAACTCATGCTTCAATTAATAAGAGGCAATCAAAGGTCACAAGGTCAATGCCCTGTACTTATTTTAACCAGGGAACCTGTATGCAGCAAAAAACCCATGAGACAAGGGGGGTCTTATATAAACACATTTGTGCTGTTTGCTTTACAAATACTGGTCGAACTTTTTCACATGCAGAAACTGAGTGTAAAAATAAAAATAAACAGATGTCAAAAAACGAGTAGCTTTGGATGGGCAAAAAATTAGGCCCATCCATAAAACCAGAGTTATTATTAATAGTTCTTTATCTCAAAATCAAGTTCAAGAACTGAAAGCAAATCAGGTCGAATGGGCTTTCTGGTTGGCTAAAGCCAATGCTTTCAAACATTCACTTAGCAATCTCTCTTATGCTACCATTTTGAAACGTGGCAAACAAGTGGTTCAATCTCGATCCAAAACTGGTCATATAAACCAAAAAGTCACAAAAAATTGGCATAATTCTATGATCAAAACACCTCGACCTGAAAACAAGGACAAATGGACTTACAAACCTAAGAAAGGTCATATCATGGCTGTACAGGTTTCTCAAGTCAATGAATGCCCTATTGTTCTGTCAAATCGATTTGAAGTTCTGGAAGATGAACAGGAACAAATAGAAGTAAATGAATTGACAAATGGTACAGTAACTCCTACTGCTACTGTTACTTCTTCTTTCAAGGGCAATAAAAACAAAACTGGGCAAAATCGGGTTACAGTAGCAAATACTGGAGATACTTATGATATTCACATGAATAATTTGGACAACATATTCACGGGCAATAAAAACAAAACCGGGCAAATATTGGGAAAATTGAAAGCATGTGATGACAACTCAGGTAGCAATACACATACAAATATCCAACATGAATTAAATGGTCAACAGCATACCAATTCTCTTTTGTCAGTCAATAAAAACGGAACTGGGTCCAAATTGGGCAGTATGCTGGCATCTGTGCACACTGACCAGGATAGTGCACACACTTTTAACACACCTGATGTTAAAAATGTTAACCAAATTGTAGATGGCCATGAACAATTATGTTTCAGGGGCAATAAAAACAAAATTGGGCAAACATTGGGAATCATGGCGCCTTTGGCAAAAATTCTTCTTTGTTAGGTTCACACATTGCCCTTGACCAATTGCAAGCAGTGGATCCTATTGTGGATCAGAACCAACATACAATTGTATCTACAGGTCCACAAAAAATACCTGAGGATATCCTCAAAAATAGATTCCAATCACTGGACTATAAAAACTGTTTATATCAGAATGAGAATGCTTTTGGCTTTGTTCCGTTGAATGATCTTATGGTATATACGGGGAAGGAAGTGATTTGGGGTTCAATTCCAGATATTGTAGAAGCTCATAGGAAAATTCGGAATTCAGGTCTTCCAAATTTCATGGGACTTAGAATCCCAGTTCAGAGTCAGCTTAAAATATCATCTTGGAGAAAATATTTGAAACAATATTGGGATCACCAACTGTTAGATCTTATAGAATATGGTTTCCCTCTGGATTTTAATCGAACAGTACAATTAACATCTACAGAAACAAATCATTATTCTGCTTTGCAATATCCTGACCATGTGTCAAAATATCTCCAGGAAGAAATTCAACATAAGGCGATTATTGGACCTTTTCAGCAAATGCCATTTCCTTGTCATATTTCCCCATTTCTCACCAGAGACAAACCCAATTCTACAAATAGAAGGGTTATCCTAGACCTTAGTTTTCCCCTAGGTCACTCTGTAAATGAAGGGGTACCTAAAAATAAATATCTAGGGTCTTATTTTCAACTTTCGTACCCTTCTATAGATGATATGGTTTCCAAACTCAAACAACTTGGTCCTGAAGCCCTGATATACAAAATAGATATTAGCAGGGCCTTCAGACATATCAGGATAGATCCTGGTGACTTAGATCTTCTAGGACTTAAGCATGATAATTATTACGTTGACGTTACGTTACCGTTCGGATTTCAGCACGGTTCCGTATTCTTCCAGCGGTGTACGGATGCCGTACGGTATGTCATGAAAGAACATTTTCATTGTCCTAACTTATACAACTATATAGACGATTTAATCTATATTGCTTTGCCTGGTCATATTGATGAAGCGTACAGTGCCCTTACGAGCTTATTGACGGAACTAGGTCTTGATATTAGTATCTCCAAGCTCATACCACCTACTACAGTGGCTATTTGTCTTGGTATTGCAATTGATACTGTTAATCAAACTTTGCGTATTTTAGATGAAAAATTACAAGAGATACGACAAATGGTTCATAATTATTCAAAGAAAACTCAAGTAACTAAAAAACAGTTACAGTCTTTACTAGGATCCCTATTATACATCACCAAATGTGTTAGACCAGCCAGATACTTTCTCAACCGTATGCTGCACTTGCTACGAGCTAGCCATAATACTGCACATATTGTCTTGAACCAACAATTCCATAGGGATCTTAACTGGTTTAATATATTTTTGAAGCAGTATAATGGAGTTACCTTCTATGATAACTATGACATACAGGATACGGTTCACCTAGATGCTTCACTTCAAGGCCTAGGGGGTGTGTATCAAAATATGGTGTATGCATTAACTATACCTCTAGGGTTTATGCAATATTCCATTGTTCATCTCGAAATACTTAATTTAATTGTAGCCCTTAAGTTATAGGGCCACTTATGGAGAGATAAAGTTATTCAAATTAAATGTGATAACATGGCAGTTGTGGAGGTCATTAGGACTGGTCGAGCTAGAGATAAAATTTTGGCTACATGTGCCAGAAATATATGGCTACTGACTTCCATGTTTAACATTCAATTAGTAGTTAACCATATCCCAGGGGTTAAAAATGTCATAGCCGATTTATTATCCAGATGGCAAGGTTCATCTGCTCAACATAATCAGTTACATACCTTGGTCCCACAGCATCACTGGATGCCTGTACATATTGATTTCACGAAGTTGAATCAACATATATAATATGTGTTAATATATATTTATTTGCAGAAGTCAACAGTGCCACTGCCTGTTTGGCTTCTTGGGCCTTGCAAAGGTTGTATTCTGGCTTCAGACCAGCCACTTGGGCTCAGTACTCCAGGATGTTTAGGGACTTCCTGACATTCCTGGAGAAGTCACAAATCCCTATCTTTAAGGTGAACACATTGTTATTACTTTCATATATGGAATATCTACATCAGAAAGGCCTCTCTCACGCTAATATATCCAATAATATGGCAGCCATACGTGCTTCATTTATCATATATGGCTTGGATACCACTTCTTTCAAAGATGAGAGAATCCCCCTCTTTATAAAAGCCTTGCGCATTAATGCTCCCTTGACATTGAAACCAAACCACAACATTTCTATTGAAATGTTGCACAACATCATTCGCATTTGTGAAACCTTACAAGCACCTGTTGTGTTTAAAGCCTTATATCTATTCACATATTTCTCATTTTTGAGGTTGTCTAACATCTTGCCTCATGCAGCCAAACAATTTGATCTTACAAGGCATTTAACCAGAGGAGACTTGATTTTTTTCACCATCTTTTTGTACCATTATTATTAAATGGTCAAAAACTCTGCAAGACAGGAAATCATGCACTACCATCACCATCCCCTTTTTAGCATCTTCACCTCTTTGTCCAGTTACGGCCGTACAAGCCATGTTTGCAGCTATTCCAGCATCAAAAAATGAACCTCTGTTTTTGTTGTTAAAAGGTGGTGCTGTAGTCCCTTTGACAGATTCCGTAGCTAGAAAACATCTCAAACAAGTCTCCACAGTTTTAAATATTCACCCTTCTTTGACCTTTCACACCTTTAGAAGGTCAGCCACTACATGGGCTTTTCACAATGGCGTTCCTATGCAACACATCATGCACCAAGGTACTTGGTCATCTAATGCTGTGTGGAGATACATTCAGTCCCTTCCCTCTCAGTCTTCCTTAGTTGCACAGACCTTCAAGCACCACCTTTCACCCTAGTCTTTTAGTTTGGGGTTTGGCAGATATTTACAGACATTTGCTGCTATTATTATCAACATATCTGTATATTATCTCTTATTATACTAGTTACTTGCAAGGCAATACTATTTTACATACGTTTTACATATTAGTGTTTATATAGTGCCTTGCAGTTTGATAGTGTTTCCTGTCACGTTGTGATTATCTCACATCATGGGCTTAGTTAGTAAAGTTTATAAATTACCCTTTTCACTTTGAGGGTTCTAAATTATTGCATAATAGGCGATGTCCAGTTTGCTAATAAATTATTCTATGTATAACTCACTCTTTGGGGGCAATAATATTGATTATTGCCTCCAATGTATTGGGGTCTAGGTGGCTTTCATTTATATCTTCAATTACTTATGTTAATTATTACTGTCGTGACAGGGACTGATGTACTGCCATACTTTGTTAACTATATATGTGATACAAAACTGTTTTAATAACTATATAATATTATAAAAATAATAAATATTTTAATCCCATTTTGTGGTATCATTGTCTTGGGGGGGGAAGTTCTTGGGAAATGTATAGAAGGGCCTCGTTGTCGCCATTTTTGTCATGTAGCTTTCGACTGCCAGGAAATTGCAGTCTCAAAGAGGGGGGGGGGGGGGCACTTACTTTGTTTTATTGATTAGGCTACCTAGAGTTTCCAATGATGTCATTAAGTAAGCACATAATAAGCTAAGTTTTATTTCTAGGATACACGGGGACCGGGATTCCAAATGATGTCATTTAATAAACATGCAAATAAAAGGAAAGAACTGGCAAATAGCTGTGAAAATGTTGTAATTCTCTAGGCTCTCTGTGGCCACCCAGTTGATTTTACAGTATTTTTGACATTTAATGGCATTAAACATTAAAAAAGCATTGACATCCTGGCATAAGTAAAAACAGTGTTCTAGGTTATTTAGACCTTCACAGGTTTCGCAGATAGGAGTTTTACTTGCTCCCCAAGTAAACAAATTTTATTTGCTATTATACACTGGATATAGAATTTTTTACAGAAAAAATCTTATATAGTAGATATTTTCCAATTACCGTGTCCAAGAAATGAATAATATCTGGGTCATTTATCTTGACTTACAGGAATTATAATCTCGATAAACCATATCTCATTTTATTATACATGGTGATTATTTTCTCTGAGAACGTTTTAAATGTTATATTTCGAATAAATTAAGATCTTTAACAAGTAGTTATTGTGATAGTTGCAGTAGTGAAGTTAGCTAATACCAAGCAACTGGGTGTTTGCTAAAAGATCACCAGGAGCTATTTACTAATGTTAATGATTCTGCATCTTGATTGAACACAAGATGCAACTTACAGATGACACAGTGATAAGAGCAAAGGTCTATCTAGTTCTGTATGCCTTGAGACAGTCACTGCAAAATAGTACTACTAATAAGGAGGGTAAGGGTGCCGTCAGGGGATCTGAGTCTTCATCACTAAGGTTATTGGGAAGCAAAAATAAGAAGAATATTAATTTTGCCTACCAAAGGAATTGAACTATGGTTATATGTTTGACCTAAGCAGACCTAAGACCGCAAGGTGTAACACCTTGCTGATCATTTGTTGGTTTGTGTATATGTAGTATTGTTAATCTCAGCAAAGTAGCTTTGGTGTTCATCTTGGTTTATTTAGAGTTTTTGGTTACAAATGGTGTTTCTACCAACATGGTGGCTAACCATGTGTCAGCGGTTAAACCTCAGTTTATAATGAATGACCTAAATTGTTCAATGTTAGATAATCTTAAAGTAAGATAATTTATCTGGGCTCTAAAATTAACAGACCTCAAGTAGTTGGACGGTCATGTCTGTGGAGCTGTTCAAACAGGTGGTCAATGAGTGTAACTTTATATATGGAGGCGATGTATTTAGAGCCATCTTTCTCATGGATTATTGAGGACATCAAATCTGGTCCACATGTTCTGGGAATGTTTCATCAGACCAGGAATCTCACACCGGCGATATTTCATTTGATGCGTCTGATGTTAAAGTGACCATCAAAATAGTCTCAGACCCTCCAGACCAGGGATCAAATCCACATTTTGACTACTTCTGGCTCTCCTGTATGTCCAGTGTAAGTCTTAAAGAAGGCCTTGAGTATGTACCAAGCTGAACCTTTTTAGGGGAAGTTCCTTGTAGTTTCCCCTTAAACGAAACAGTTGCAAAACATACCCACATAAAAGAGGAAAATGGAAGTAAATTCCAGGGTCATGCAAAAACAGTTAACACAATAGCAGAGGCAGCAGCAGTAAAAGATGCTCTTTTCCAACTACCGACAGTTTCACAGTGTGACCATGTGATATATGCATAAAACATAACAGTCCATCAGGGGTGAAAATATCAGGACATAGCGATGGAGGAGAATGGGCGGCATCTAAACTTTTGCAAACCTTCTAGAAGAAAGAGGGCTGACAAACATCTTTCTCTCAGTGACCAGAAAACAGCTAGGATGGTCCTAATCTTGAAAAAACAACAATTTCATTTTATCATTGAAATGGGGAACAGAGCATTGGACATGTTAACGATTTGACGATATTTGTATTGATTTGAATACATTGTATTGTATTACATTATTGTATTGAATGAAAAACTTGCTATTGGACTGTATACATATAGCAGTAGTCTCATAAACCCAAAACTGCATATTTGTTATTGTGTGTATATTGTTACTAATATACATCGTGCTCCATAGAATATCATGCACTGTGTGGGGTCCGGCTGTGTATATTTCATATGTACAAGTGACAGTGTCAAATATCACTTCAGAAGTTTGCAGTTGCTTGTTTTAATGGACGGGGCATTTTAAGGGCTGAGTTTAGTATTGGGCCGATTTGAACAGCTTCACTTCAGGCTATGCTTTAGTAACTTATCAGTGACTCAAATCTGATGCCCACCTTTATAAAACTGCTTCTTTATTAGGCTTAAATCTGGCTTGTTTTTGTTTGGAGGGTAGGTTGTTACTTTTAACTACAAAAATAATAAACATAGAACACTGAAGCAGTGTGTGCATGTACATATTTAAAACAATCTACAGAATACTTTCAGAGTACCTCAGGCTTTCCATTGTTTACTTTCTATCTGACCTACAATGCAATTGGGCAGTTTGGTGACTGGATCCTTAAATTTATCAATAATGTTTTATGTGTTAACCTGTGTTTGATGCATAGTTATTCCATCTGTAGTTTACTACAACTCCAATGAATATTTTCTTTTTTTGTATGTCAAATTAATGATAATTCATCCACGAATGGTGTGCAAATTCTTCTTACTGGCAATTTACATTGGTTTAAATTGACCGATCGGAAATCTAACCTTAATTATTGATAACGAAGCAAAACAAATTTGATTTGGTACAGGAAAAATAGGTTTTGTAGAATTTTCGAGATTGGCATACTATCAAAGTGTACACCATCTTACATTATTATAAACCTACCTCATTGCATTTTACTCCTATTATAGTCAAGTGTAACTACAAATAATAATAATAAAATTTCAGTGAATTGATGTGATTGGTGATTAATACTGGACCGTTTATTTCTGAGTAAAGTGGTCTAGATCTTGCAACATTAGGGATGCAATGGGTCCCTGTTATGATATAACCTCAGTTGTTAAAAGGAGTTAAACTACCAACTGTGTTTATCTGACATAGATACAATAGTATACATAAAGTAGAAACATATATATAAACATAAAATTGGAGTAATTCAGACAAAAACAAATCTAAAAGTTGAATGACAAGCTTTCTAGAACGTTCATAATTTGATTTACAGAGCTGAACTTACATGGCTCTTGGAGGAACACAGGGAAAAATCAAGCAAATGTAGAATCATATTCATGCAGTTTACTTCTTCTTCTCTGTGAAAAATATGAGACTGCAACCGACTTGGGATTGCGGACTACATAGACGATTTTTTGCTAGAAAAAAACATAATAAACGTTTTTAATAATAATAATAATAATAAACAATAATAATAATAATAATATATTTTTCAAAAATCTAATAATTAATATTTTACGTATAATGCTATGACATGTACAGATAATACCTTTTGAAGAATATGTTTTGGCATCATATCAAATCGCAGGTGTGTAGTAAAGATTGTTGGAACTGCTTCATCCTCTGTCCTTTCAAATGTATTTTTCAACTCAATGTATCTTTCTTGAATTTCAACTTTTGCAGGTTCCAGTTTGCCGCTTGTTAATATACTAAGAATCTCATAGACCCAATGTGTGCCTAAAGAAATAAAAATATATATGCCAGTTGCTTTTAACTTCTGAAATGTAACTCACCTTTTAAAGGACCCTTGACATTTAAATTTTGTACCAGGCTATCACTGCTCTGGGATTGACTCCAACAAGTGAGAATGCTCAGGACCTATCCCAATTTGACCCTTGATGTTGAATAGGATTTAAAACCCCAATTTAACCCTTGACCCAATATGACCCTGGCTGTTAAACGAGATGTAAAATCCCAGTTTAAAGTTTAAGTTTATACCATGAATCCATTATCAGTAGCCAGGAGGGAGGTATTCTTACTCTCAAACAAGTATTCCAAGACTATTTGATAGAGTGTTATATAAGGGGGCAATGTAATGTCACTTGGACTGTATACTTGTTTATCATTGTTTGAGCACTTTCTACGCAAGCTAACATCTATGACAGTGCTGAGAATAATGTTATTCCTATTAACCTAGAACCCCATTTTAATCTGCAACAAATGTCAAATAATTTCAAATGTCACTAGGAGATCCCTTAACCATGTCAACTCATGAGGGAAATAAATTTGATTCAATTAAGATCTGCTCTTTTAACCCCCTAAGTGCACATCTACTAATAAAATGGACCAAGACTTTACAAGAAGGCAAATGTTATCACGTTATTTCTTACCCAAAATTCAAAGAATGTTTCTCTGCCTAGTTAAGACTCTGAAGGCATTGTTGAGCTCCATACCTCCTCCTGATTTATTTTTCAATTTGCCACAAATTTCCACCTTTTTAGCAACTCACTGGCACCACATCATAAAGTGGATCTTTTGATCAGACATATTTCATATGTTGTACACAACTTTCACACGTTCAGGTCTTATGTGGTATCTTTGTTTGGTTATAACTTGGCACTTCAGAACATCATTACACATGGCTTACGGAAGAGCACTGCAGTATGGATATACTTGCCAAATGTTTCCTCCATCACAACCCATTTTTTCTTTGGCATGCTGGTTTTAAAATTTTACACTATTTAAAAAATTAAAATGTTCTTTACGGGAAAAACAATAACATGTGGATAAAACAACAATCAACCTACACTATGATTTCGGATGAAATCGTCTTGGCCATTAGAAGTAATCTACATGGACACCAGGTAACCTATTATTACTAACTCATTTCAGTCATCCACATCAACCACAAAAAGTGTACCATTTCATTCAGTAATATCAGTAATAGGGAAATGACTGGGCTGCTTTCAAATATAATGTCTGTTTATTGTGAAGTCAATTCAAGAGAGGATACCAGAGTCAACCTTGCCTGTCTAAACTTGACCTGGTAGAGTCGTGACCAAATCACTCATGGCTAAATCCACTTAAATGTAGGATGATAGGTGTTTTAAGTTCACGTGTTATCACTTTTCTAGCCAATTCAAAAGGGCTAGTGACCATCAGGATACACAAAAAAGGAAAACATGGGCCTAGATCTGTCGAGTAAGATAAGAACAGAATTGGTTTAAAGTAGGCTCCAAAATAAAACTTAAGGTAGCACACAACTGAACTAGAAGATCCTTCCCTGGACGAATATAAACAAATATGTAAGCCCTTTCTAATTTATCATGCACGAGTAGTTATTAGTTTTTTAATTCTGATATATGAATTACACTTATTTATGTCGTACTTAATCACACATTTATATGTTGATAATTTATCACGAGTAAATTTCTTGTAAACAATTAACTATTTGGTTGTGATATAACAATGATAAATTTTCAAGATCAATATCAAGTCCTATCCGTATGCCATAAAATATGTACATATTGATACAATATTTATCTCAGTGAGACAAAAAAACGTATGCTCAACTATTACAAAAGTATTAGTCAATAGAATAGTATCGAATTATATGCCATTCCCAGTTACCAGTCTGTCAAGAACATTATCTTGAAAAGTTCTAGCTTTTCGCTTGGCATGATCCTGAAATTTACTGGAACCTGTCAATTAAGCTTCTTTGTAACAACACAGGTTTCCAGTCATGTGTTATACTAACATAATACAGTGATAAAAATAAGTAATATTAAGAGTAAATGAATCGGTTTTCACTACCTGACTTGGGATAAGTGACCAACCAAACATCAGTTCTTCTTGACTTCATTAAAGGTAAATTATCCAAAACTACAGCTAAATCACTCAAGAATGGGGCATAGTTGATTATCTGTCCTTTGTAAACTGTCTGTTGTACCATGTATGTATTTCCTTCACCATCTTTCTTGTAGATCTTCTTAAGATCTGTTCTGGTTGACATTTTTACCAAGAAGCAGTGGTGGTAACTTGACAATCAGTTGAATGAATGACAGTCAATACTTAGCTGAAGTTTTACTTTGCGTTATATGCAAATTAATTAATTCACTGATTACTTATAATGGGACATAAATCGGAACCTTTGTTCACAGTTATCACATGATCAATAGATAGATAGCCATTATTGTATGTGTATTAGTGGATTAATCAAGTCATCCCAACGACAAAATGCAAATAAAAAAGTTAGTGTTAATTTATTCGTCTACTAGATACACCTTTAGTCACGTGACAGTCGGTTGAAGCAAGCCTCTTAGTGGCCCAATATTGAACAAAACAGACGGGGCTAAAGTGGCAAAAAGTTCAAAGAAGGACATATCAACCCTAAAAAACTGAGACTTTTATTCGGGCTGACATTAAGGTGCAAGATCATTGGTAGGGGAAGGTATTAAGGTTCGAATTATTTCTATAATGTAGTATCACACTATGTTTGTGTGTCAACATCTGATTGGACAATGATATTACGTAATAAAATTAAATCTTTAATTCTGCCATTTCATCTGCAGACATCCAAAGAGACACATGTCAGAATATTTAGCTGCACATTTTACATTTTGCAAATACGTGTTTTTAAGTTTTAGTCTTTTTACCTACTAAGCTTACCTACCAATGGCTAGTAGTTTCTGATTCTGAATCCAGCAGTGATCTTGAATGTTGGTATCTGATTGATACATTCGATAATGATCAGAATGACACAGAGAATGAGCATAGTTCATATGATAGATTTTCAGTTGAGAATGTTACTGGGGATACTCAGCTTCCATGTTTACTGAATTCCCATAATCAAGACAATATAAATCTTTCCTCTAAACCGAATGCAGTTGAAAGTCTTCACTTGACTGACATTAAAGCCAATGTAGGTTCGCTTGAATCCATGTATTCCAATACTGTTATACCTTTGTATATATGGCAGCAGCATTTTCAGTGTCTCGATTATCAACGTTGTGTCCAGCAAAATGGGTTCCAGTTTGGAGCCGTTCCAGTTACTCCCACTAAGATGAGGGTAAACAAATAATCAACTCATACTTGATATAATTCAGTTACACAAAATTATTTTGCCAGTTGAATTGTCCGAATTTTTGGGGTTGTAGAATTCCTGACCAAACGCAACTTAGACCGGAAGCTAGGAGACAGTATCTCCAAGATTATTGGGATCAACAGTTGCCAGACTTAATAGAGTATGGCATCCCCATTGACTTCAATAGGTCTCAACCTCTTGTACCTACTGAAGCCACTCATGCTTCTCGTCATGAATATGGTAGTGACATTGAAAAGTATCTCACGGAAGAAGTTGCTTTTAACGCTATGTATGGTCCTTTTCAAGAAAAACCTATTAATATGCACATTTTCTCCTATGATAGATATTTAGATTCATATTATTATCTGTCTTATCCTTCAATAGATATTGTTGATAGATTGAAGCAATTGGGACCAGGTGCCCTCTTATATAAAGTTGACATAAGCAGGGCATTTTGCCACATTAGAATGGAAGCTCGGGACTTGGACCTGCTAGGTTTGAAGCACAATTCCTATTACCTTGATGGATCTTTAGCATTCGGCTTTAGGCATGGATCTTTTTCTTTCAGAAATGTTCAGATGCCATTAGGTATATAATGAAAAAATTCCAATTCTTGCTGGGTTCACTGCTATACATAACAAAATGTATATGTCCAGTGAGGCTTTTCTTGAATCGAATGTTACAGGTACTTAGGGATGCTCACAACGACTCACAAATGATTTCTATAAAGATCTAAACTGGTTTAATACTTTCTTGAGATCCTATAATGGAGTTATTTTTCATGACAATAAGCAAGTCCATGCATCTATTGCCCTTGATGCATGTATTTCAGGTGTAGGGGCAGTACATCATAACGTGGTGTATGCATTAGTGATACCTCAAGATTTCTGCAATTATACTATTGTACATCTTGAAATGCTAAATATTGTGGTTGCACTTAAAGTCTGGGGACAACATTGGACTGACAAATGTATTGAGATTAAATGTGGCAATCAAGCTGTAGTCCTGGTATTACAAGAAGGTAAAGCAAGGGATCCTATTTTGGCAACTTTAGCCAGAAATGGCTTCTTACTTCTATATTCAACATCCAGTTAAAAGTTTATCATATCCCGAAATTGCAGATCTCTTATCACATTGGTGGGTCACACAGAATAGGGAGAAAAAATTGATCAGTCTCCACCCTAATTACAAGTGGGTTCCTACCCACATTGACCTCACAAAGTATAATCCGGAAATTTAGCACTAATCATTTATTTTCAGATATTGATTCAACTACAGCCCAGCTGTCTACCAGGGCCTCTGCCAGGTTACTTGATGCTTTTAGGCTTACAACACAGAAGGCGTATGCACAAATGTTCCGTGACTTCCTGGGCTTCCTGATGGCGGCTGGGCTCTCTGTTTATCAGGTCACAACCCTTACTTTATTAGCCTTGATGGAATTCCTAGTTCAACAAGATTTTGCAGTGTCTAACATAGTTAACTACACGGCTAGCATCAGATTTTACTTTATAATACATGGCCTGGATATCACTCTCTTCAGGGATGATAGTTTGAATTTGTTTCAAAGATCTTTGAAGTATAAAAGGAAATTTGCGCCAAGAACTACATTTGTAGTGGGCACTGATTAATTATTGCATATTTATCAGTTACTGAGACTTTGCAATTTCCCAGCATCTTCAAAGGTCTGTATGTCCTTTGTTTTTCCCTTTTTAAGACTTTCCAACATTGTACTCCATAATACCAAAGCCTTTGATGTTATTATCAGCTTTGTAGAGGTGACTTGATTATTTCTCACGATTCCATCATTATTATTATCAAGTGGTCAAAAACAATGCAGAATAGGAAACACACTTCTACTATCTGTCTCTTGGTGATTCGCCTTTATGTCCTTCCCAGGCTATTCAAACAATGGTTTTGGCCATTCCAGGCTCTCCCAATGATCCTTTGTTCCAAATCCCTAAGGTTCAGGCTTTTGTCCCTCTTACTAATTCTGCAGCCAGAAAGCACTTAAAGAAGGTCTTCACATTGTTACAGTTGCGATCACCTCTTACATTTGATTTATTCTTAAAATTGGGTACTACCAGGGCTTTTCGATATGGGATTCCATACAAGATATTATTGAGTCGAAGGCTGGTGCTAACCCTGACAAACACACAAAAAGCTAGAAAAATTCTGAATGTTTGAAGGTAAGCTCTTGAAGTGGAGGAGGCATAAGCTGAACCCAATCTAAGACTTGCAACTGTGTGAGGGACACCTGTAATATAATATGGTACATTCATATATCCCAGTGTATAAATTTTGCCGCATCCGGAACTTCATGCCAAACAGAATTTGGAATTAACTGGCTTACTTTAATTTTGTGGAAATCATTTATGAACCATCTGGAAAGGTGATCAGCCACATTTTTATTGCCCTCTATATGTACCATTTAAGACATATATCCTGCTTTGTAGTTTCCATGCAAATGTTAGGGCAATGGCAGCCAAGGTGAGGTCACGGGTTCTACCAGTCGTCAGTACACTGACTACTGCTTCATTATCACAATGAATTCTAACCGCTTGGCCAGACCAAAATCTACCCAATAACCCAAGTGCTATTAAAATATTGACCATTTTAAGATGTACTATAGTAATATTGGTATAATGTGCTGAAAGATTGGTACCATAAACGTGGTTATTCTATAGCTCCCAGGCCTTGCAGACATGCATCTAACTCAATTTCTTGGTTTATATAGTTGTGAACAAAGAATGCTGTTCCATTGAATTTGGGAACAAATTAGGTAAACCAACTGAGGTCCTGACGAAAATAATTGGAAATTTCAATATTAGAATTGTATGCCTGCCTCAATAATGCTAACATCCTGTTTAAAAAGAACCTAGAGAAATGAACACATTTTGAAATATATAACAATTTACCAAGTAAAGATTGTAGTCCTTTTTTACTACAGTGAGTTTTATGAACCTATGCATTGCATGCTTTAATAATTTCTTTAATTTTTTCCAGAGTAACTGACACTGTGAAATCTATTGTTTATTTCAACCTCTAGACATGTTATTTAGTGTTAGGAGGAACCATTTTTTCTCACTAATTTTGAAGTCTAGGTCTAGGAGAAGTTTGTGCAGAAATTTAAATGATTCAGTAGCTTTTGTAGTAGTGGCAAAACCAATAATATTATCAATAAAGTTGGTAACATAATATATAATATATCTAACAGCATCGCGAAGCCGTTGGAACACGACCAATCCATGTTTGAAACTGAACGACAGGGAGGAATCAAAATAAATGCCATCCATGTGTAAACCCAACAAAGCTATAATCTTTGGGATCAATCTTGATGTGTCTGAAGGCTCTATGCAAATCTATTTTATACAGCAGCAAACCTCTATCATTTTCCTTAACTTTTTGTGTAATTGTCAATTGTAGGTAGAGTTACTAAAAATGGAGTGCCTAGGTACTCTTGTGGATTAACTCCCAAGTTAACTGACAGATTCCAAGAGAAAGTTTACAATAACCCTTCTATGTTCCGCGCCTAGCTTTTTTTAGTAAGAAAGCGGAGAAATGCATATTATGTAAAGGTGCTTCTACAAAAGGACCAAAAATTGCACCATATTTTTTCTCTTCTTTAGAATATGCATGGATATCTTTTTTAAACATTAGAGCTGAATTATGATTTTTGTTGTCACACTTAAGTGTATGATCATATTTGCTTACCTCATATTTGCTTACCCATAAAATTATGCTGTTTGATTTTTAAATTTTTTTTCATGTAATGTCACTATATCTGGGATGGTTTTGTTATTCTCATTTTGATCCGGCAACAGTAAATCCCCTAATGGTATAAAACCATATTTGTCGAATGTTTGTTCATCCCAACGTTTGAAAGTATCACAAAACTTTGCTGCATTTAATTTTAACCTATGCCTTGGTTGAAATCTGAGTTCCAAGTTGTATTTATCTTGATTTTCTATCTAGGCATATTCTTGCGAAGACTTACCACATTGTTACATTTCACAATCCTGACATTTACATTGCGATCAACATTGCTATCAATACATCTTTCATGCAATGAATCATTCATGTCAAGGGTTTGTAACTCTTGAAACCTATTAATTAATTTATTTATTTATTTGGGGTTTATGTCGCTTTCAACACTGTACAGGTCATATCACGATGGGTAGTTGGAAGGGTAGAAGAAACCAGTACTTATAGTTGGTCAAGGTTCTGTACTGTAAACTGTCAACTAATGGCAAGAAACCTATTAACACAATATGTGTTTCTTGTATTGTTCTCAATAGTTATTGTTGTATTGTTCTCAATAGGTGCATTTTTACCGTGCAAATTAACAGGTTTACTAGTATTGGAAATACATTTTTAACCACACTAGCGTATGACACACCTTGCCACATTCTCCAATCAGTTTTTCAATCTTTGTTTTCTTTAGACGTAGGCGCTGTATTAACAACCACTCTAGATGCAAAAGAACGAATCCGATTAGCTTGACATGACTTGAGCTTGACTGCATTTCTACGACAATCTTTTGATGCATGTTTGAATTTTTTCCCTATTGTAAAACATAAGCTGCTCACATGCAAGTAAGTGTGACCATTGACTTTGTTGTCAATCTTTTGCGAACACGTACCCTTTTGGTAGTAGAGACAAAGTGTAGCACTTTCTTTAGAGTGAGTTCATTTACCCCCTTGCATGCTGTTCATTTTTTTATGCATGTGCTCTACGTATCCTGTCAAGTTTTTGGGTTTCATCCCACCGAATATGACCTTCCTCCATCTGACACAACAACACCGTGTGTACCCCTTTTGCAGAATTCCAACTGAAATCGTGACTATCTTGCATTATTTCTGTCAAATAATCGAGCATATGCTGTTTGGTTTGCACATTTGATTCATCTCAGATTATTGTAGTGAACCCCGCCACCCACTGATTTAATGACAAAGACAGTCTGGCTACCTCCTCTCTGGGATTTACACTTGCCTTTTTCAGCTGCAGTCTGTAGTTCTTTGATCTGTGCGTCCACCTGTTCTTGAATGTGACTCAATGTTTGCAGCTTGCTGATTGATGGCATCACCATGTCTTCATCCATGGGTTGTTCTGGTCTGGTGACTGAAGTCCCAATGCTTCTAGTTGGTGATCTGCTGTCTATCACTTGCACTTTGCTTTCAATGTCTGACATACGTGAGCTTAACATTTTCAGTTCATTCAGAATTTGAGAATTCGTATCTGTGTTCGTGTCTGCACTATTGTCTTTGTTTTCCTTGCAATTACGGTTGATTGGACATGGGTGGACCCCACCACACTTGAACAGTCAACTTGTTTACCACGATTTCCGTTTCAATAAATTTAATGTAATTAGTTCACCCTGAAAAAGTCCTATGAAATATAAAAGGAACACTACCCTGAGACGTAATTCCTGGCAGCCTGATGCTTGTTTTGGCTTATAAATCGACCATTAACTGGCTTTTTGCACAAGAATAATAAGGGTAGACCATCCCTTAGCCCAGTAGGAAAGCAAGCATGAGGTTGTCACGACAACTCAACACAGTGTACATGTCCATAACTGAGTTCCATTTCACAAAAAGATGTAGTTAAATCATAAGACAAACACTTGTAAAATGTAAAGAATTTCCATAAAATTAGAAATTTGTAAAAGTTTCTTTGTTTATAAAAAGGCGTCCTGCCCATTGAAACTTTAATTTTAAAGCGAAGTTCGGTACTATTAGGCGGGAAAATTTATTAGAATTAGGTCAGAGGTTACCAATAGGAATTGACACAAAAATATCTTTAATAAATAGCCACTGATACAGGTGCCACACAAGATGTCAAGGTAGTATTTTTCCCTTAGGTATTTATTGTGAAATCTGAATGTGATTCAGAATTAAAAGGACTTTGTAAATGTACCCACTGAACTAATTAATATGAAAGAAGTTGTGAAAACATTTCAACAGTCAATGCATCGTGCTGAGGATGACTGGCAAATACCCTCTTGTTCTTGGCAGATTGGCCAGTGAACTAAACCATATTCTACTGTTAGAAAAAATGTAGTGTTAACTCTCAATTATGCAAAATAATGGAGAGTTAACACCATGGAAGGGTCACCTGTTCGGGTTTTATATCCAGTGAACACCCTAACACAGTTTTCAGAATTGATGTTGTATTCAGGATTCCAGTTAGTGACATTAATGTCCAGTGCATAATCCTTAGAGGTCTTCATTGCAAGGTCAAATTGGTTGTTTTTAAAATACGGACTACATAATTTATGAGTCTGTTTTCTTTGATACTAATATGCATTGACTTCTTCTTTAAAATCCTGTCCTTGTGAATTTACTATAGACCAGAAGCTTTTGTTAAACAGAGTGTAGAAAAGTGTATCTTTTATGACTCCACTGTTTAAACTCTTTCAGTTGACGTTTCTTCATTTTTAGTAATGAAAGGCACATGGATAGAAATGATTCCACATTCAAGACAACAAAACTGAAAAATATGCGGCAATGCTATAATTTAGTATATTGTGTTATTAATTGTCTGGGGGCCATGGTCGCAGAGTGGTAACACTCTCGCCTCCCACCTCTGAGGCTGGGGTTCGGTTTCCGGCATGGTCTAAAGTGGGAAAGCTGGTAGTTGCTTGCCATTTGTTGGCAGTTTACAGTACAGGACCCTGACGAGCTGTATGTACTGGTTTCCTCTGCCCTTCCAACTACCCGTCATGATATGACCTGTACAGTGTTGACAGTGATGTAAAGCCCCAAATATATGGAATTAATTGCATGGTAAATAAACTTTAAGAAAGATTTTTAGGCAAGGTGTAAGCCTATTTGATTAAAGATAAAGTGTTGAGTCTAGAGAACTTTATTAACGGTATGTAATATTTTTTGTGTACAGTTGCATAGAACTTTTTCAGTCACCCCAGTTCAGATGGCAGAGGTTGCAACCATCTCACATGAACATTGCAAATTGTTGTACAAAAATAAAATATAAATACAACATTACAATGATGACATACAACTTACAAAATGATAACTCTGATGACATACAACTTACAAAATGATAACTCTAGAAACAGCTTTTTTGAAAAAAAGCAAAGCAGTTTCCTGTCTCACATGTAGAGAGGAAAAGGTCAGTTATCTGATGTCAAGGTGAGATCAGTACCATAACATGTATGATTGCAGATGGTAATCAGGTTCGAATCACAGAGTAGGGCGAGATATATACGCTGTAAGCCTATTATGCCAGAATCTTGAACACGCACAGAAGATAATAAAAGACAAGTTTTTTTTTTACTTACATGTTAGTAAACTTTTAAACTTTTCAAGAGAAATGGAGTAAATTTTAAAGCACCAAGCCCAATCAGAAAGTGGGGGAATGGTGGAGGAGAAGATATGAGGAATGGTAGAAGCCGGCTGAGAAGCATTTTGTAAATAAGTCCAAATGGAGGAACTCCTCCTAAAACAAGGTCTAAATGAATTTGGCACTTTTCTAATAGTGCCAAGTTTGGTCCATTTTTCAATCACTATTATGATTTCTGTCATAAATTGGCCATATTGTGCATTTTATAATGTAATACACTTAGATAGGAAGCTTTAGCAATATTTTATCATTTAAATCTTTATCCATAACTGATTGAATTCAACCTTGTTTCAGTAGAATGTTTAACCATTTGTCTTTCAGTAACATCAGTAATACTTTGTTCAGTGAGAACTGGACTAAACCTGCACAGAATTGCAAAAAATACTCTGATATGACATAATGATTGAATTCAACCATGTTTGGCAGTAACATTTGTGGTCCTTTATGCAGTGACAACTGAACCAGCCTGCACATCTTGTGTGACAGAATTATGACAAAGAGTCAGATACAACAGGAATAAGACATGATTGAATTCAACCATGTCTGTCAGTTATATTTGTGTTCCTATATGCAGTCTCAGAACTGAACTACCCCGGGCAACTTGCAGTGCAGAATTATGAAAAATACTGTGATATAACAGGAATAAGGGATGATTGAATTCAACCATTTCTGTCAGTAATATTTGTGATCCTGTATGCAGTGAGAACTAGCTGAATTATCCCAGGCAACTTGCAGTACAGAATTATGAAAAATACTCTGATATAACAGGAATAAGGGATGATTGAATTCAACCATATCTTTCAAGAACCTTTGTGATGCTTTATTCATTAAGAGTTGGACTAGCCTGTGCAAATTGTAGCACAGAATAGTGAAAACATACCATGATGTAACAGGAATAAGAGATGATTGAATTCAACCAATTATTTTTTTTCAGTAGCATTTGTGATCCTTCAATATGCAGTGAGAACTGATCTAGCCTGCACAACTTGTAGCACAGAACTATGAAAAATACTCCAATATAACTGGAAAAGAGGTGATTGAATTCAACCATGTCTGTAATATTTGTGATCCTGTATGCAGTGAGAACTGTACTATCCTGCACAACTTGTAGCACCGAACTATGAAAAATACTCCGATATAACAGGAAATAAGACGTGATTGAATTCAACCATGTCTGTCAGTAATATTTGTGATCCTATATGCAGGGAGAACTGCACTATCCTGCACAACTTGTAGCACACAAGATGAAACATACTCTGATGTAACAGTATAGGACATGATTGAATTCAATCACATCTGTCAGTAAGATTTGTGATCCTTTATGCAGTGAAAATTGGACTAGCCTGCATAGCTTATACCAGATAATTGTAAAACATACTTAGATATTGCAGTAATAAGTTATGATTGAATTCAACCATCTCTTTCAGGAATGTTTGTTATCCTTTCTGCAGTGCAAATTGTAGCACAGAATTGTGAAAAATACTTATACATAAGAGATGATTGAATTCAACCATATTTTGAGTAGCATTTGTGATCCTTTATGCAGTGAGAACTGCACTAGGCTGCACAACTTGTAGCACAGAATGATGAAAAATACTCGGATATAACTGGAAAAGAGACGATTGAATTCAACCATCTCTGTCAGTACTATTTGTGATCCTATATGAAGCAAGAACTTTACTATCCTGCACAACTTGTAGCACTGAACTATAAAACATACTCAGATGTAACAGTAAGACATGATTGAATTCAATCACGCCTGTTATTAACATTTGTGATCCTTTATGCAGTGAAAATTGGACTAGCCTGCATAGCTTATAGCACAGAATTATGAAAATTATTTTGATATACAGGAATAAGAGATGATTGAATTTAATCATGTCTGTCAGTAATTGTATGGATTTCACTTCGTTACTCCGCCGCAGTGTGTAGAGAGATTTCACTGTTACCGTTCTAACAAAAAAATATTACAGCTAGCCTTCTCACATTTGCAGGATATATTAATAACCATAAAATCTTGCTTGGGAATATTTTTGGCCTCATTTTGAAAAACAAGATGGCCGCCAGGGATGCTTATTCGACTTAAAGCAAGGACTTTTCTTGCCCCCTAGAGAAAAGGGTATTATAGGTAGAGATATGTTCCTCATGAGAAAATCTTGACTGGGAATATTTTTGGTCTCATTTTGAAAAATAAGATGGCCACTACGGGCGTTTCTTTGTCAGTCATGAAAAGTGCTTATAACTCACTTATTATTGGTCCTAGAGGTTTGGGATGGTAAACCAACCTATAGGAAATCATGGGTTGGGAATCTTTTGGTGCGGTCAGATTTGACCTTGGATGCCTCCTTCAAGGTCAAATGAGGAAAGCCAAACTTAAAAGTGCTAATAACTCATTGGTCCTAGAGGTTTGGGATGGTAAACCAACCTATAGAAATTCATGGGCTGGGAATCTTTTGGTGTGGTCAGATTTGCCCTTGGGCCCCTCCTTCAAGGTCAAACGAACATAGCCAAACTTAAAAGTGCTTATAACTCGCTTATTATTGGTCCTAGAGGTTTAGGATGGTAAACCAACCTATACAAAATAATTGGCTGGGAATCTTTTGGTGTGGTCGGATTTGACCTTGGACCCCTGCTTCAAGGTCAAACTGGGATAGCCAAACTTAAAAATGCTAATAACTCACTTATTATTGGTCCTAGAGGTTTGGGATGGTAAACCCACCTATAGGAAATCATGGGCTGGTTATCTATTGGTGTGGTCAGATTTGACCTTGACCCCTCCTTCAAGGCCAAACGAGGATAGCCAAACTTAAAAGTGCTTATAACTCGCTTATTATTGGTCCTACAGGTTTAGGATGGTAAACCAACCTATACGAAATCATTGGCTGGGAATCTTTTGGTGTGGTCGGATTTGACCTTGGACCCCTGCTTCAAGGTCAAACTGGGATAGCCAAACTTAAAAATGCTAATAACTCACTTATTATTGGTCCTAGAGGTTTGGGATGGTAAACCCACCTATAGGAAATCATGGGCTGGTTATCTATTGGTGTTGTCAGATTTGACCTTTGACCCCTCCTTCAAGGCCAAACGAGGATAGCCAAACTTAAAAGTGCTTATAACTCGCTTATTATTGGTCCTAGAGGTTTAGGATGGTAAACCAACCTATACGAAATCATTGGCTGGGAATCTTTTGGTGTGGTCGGATTTGACCTTGGACCCCTGCTTCAAGGTCAAACTGGGATAGCCAAACTTAAAAATGCTAATAACTCACTTATTATTGGTCCTAGAGGTTTGGGATGGTAAACCCACCTATAGGAAATCATGGGCTGGTTATCTATTGGTGTGGTCAGATTTGACCTTTGACCCCTCCTTCAAGGCCAAACGAGGATAGCCAAACTTAAAAGTGCTTATAACTCGCTTATTATTGGTCCTAGAGGTTTAGGATGGTAAACCAACCTATACGAAATCATTGGCTGGGAATCTTTTGGTGTGGTCGGATTTGACCTTGGACCCCTGCTTCAAGGTCAAACTGGGATAGCCAAACTTAAAAATGCTAATAACTCACTTATTATTGGTCCTAGAGGTTTGGGATGGTAAACCCACCTATAGGAAATCATGGGCTGGTTATCTATTGGTGTGGTCAGATTTGACCTTTGACCCCTCCTTCAAGGCCAAACGAGGATAGCCAAACTTAAAAGTGCTTATAACTCGCTTATTATTGGTCCTAGAGGTTTAGGATGGTAAACCAACCTATACGAAATCATTGGCTGGGAATCTTTTGGTGTGGTCGGATTTGACCTTGGACCCCTGCTTCAAGGTCAAACTGGGATAGCCAAACTTAAAAATGCTAATAACTCACTTATTATTGGTCCTAGAGGTTTGGGATGGTAAACCCACCTATAGGAAATCATGGGCTGGTTATCTATTGGTGTGGTCAGATTTGACCTTTGACCCCTCCTTCAAGGCCAAACGAGGATAGCCAAACTTAAAAGTGCTTATAACTCGCTTATTATTGGTCCTAGAGGTTTAGGATGGTAAACCAACCTATACGAAATCATTGGCTGGGAATCTTTTGGTGTGGTCGGATTTGACCTTGGACCCCTGCTTCAAGGTCAAACTGGGATAGCCAAACTTAAAAATGCTAATAACTCACTTATTATTGGTCCTAGAGGTTTGGGATGGTAAACCCACCTATAGGAAATCATTGGCTGGGAATCTTTTGGTGTGGTCAGATTTGACCAGAGGTGCATTTTTCAAACAAAATTTGTTCTGTTTTGCACAATTCATCTGCCATTAAATATAAGTACTTGCCATGAACAACAAGACGACTACTGAAGCAGTGGTTATCTCCCACCTGAGGAAAAGTAATAATGGAGAACTAAGGGAGATATACAGCCTTTCTACAATGAAGACAGGGTCAAAGGTCAAAGTCAGCAACTGAAAAAGATTCCCAGGTCATGATTTCCTATATGTTGTTTTCACATTCCAAACTCATATTAGCAATGATAAGGGAGATAAAAGGCCTTTTTTGAATAGGATAATCCCATTTGACATTAAACATGTGATATGGTGGCCATTTTGTTTTTATGTCAGCTGACTTGTCAGTCAGCTGACATTATGTCGTCACTCTGCGGCGTGGGCGTCTGCGTGAACAACTTCTTCTCCGAAACTACAAGGCCTAGAGACATGCTGTTTTTTTTAAAAGATACCTTATCTATCGAGGATGAAAAATTGTTCAAGGCATGCAAATCTGTCTGTTTGCCTGTTTGCTAGAGACATTACAAGGGGGGTACCCCCACCAAGAGTGTGAAAATTTCAACACTTTATCACAATTTTCTCAGTGACTATTGCAGGGATTTCTCTCATATCTTGCATATATGTACTAGGCCAGAGGTAGATTCTCTTGTTTGAGTATGAGACCTGGATCTGTCTTATTTTTTTTTAATAATTTTTTTTAATAATTTTTAATGCATTAAAATTCATGAAATCATGCACTAAATCACTTGTAACTTGAAAAGTGTTGCATTTAGAGCATTTTGTTAAAATATGTTATTCAGCTACTTTTTTCATAGCTACAACATGGTGAGTAACTTGGGTGTCTGTCTCAATAGCTAAGTGAGTAATAGCTACTTTTGGGCTTTTCAGTAACTTCCATCATGAGTAAAATCACTTGTAACTTGAAAACTATTGCATTTAGAGAATTTTGTATAAATATGTTATTCAGCTACTTTTGCCTCAGCTATAACATAGTAAAATTTCAGACATGTAGCTCATTGCATAGCTGAGTAATAGCTACTTTTAGGTTATCACTGTTGAGTAAATGACTTATAACTTGAAAACTATTGCATTTAGAGTATTTTGTTTGAATATGTTATTCACCTATTTTGGGGTCAGCTATAACATAGTAAAAATTCAGACATGTAGCTTATTGCATAGCTGAGTAATAGCTACTTTTAGGTTATCACTGTTGAGTAAATGACTTATAACTTGAAAAGTATTGTATTTAGAGTATTTTGTTTGAATATGTTATTCACCTATTTTGGCGTCAGCTATAACATAGTAAAAATTCAGACATGTAGCTCATTGCATAGCTGAGTAATAGCTACTTTGAGGTTCTCACTGTTGAGTAAATCAGTTGTAAGTGGAAAACTATTGCATTTACAGAAATTTGTGTAAATATGTTATTCAGCTACTTTTGGGTCAGCTATAACATAGTGAAATTACAGACCTGTAGCTCATGGCACAACTGAGCAATAGCTATTTTCAGGTAGTGACTGTTGAGTAAATCAGCTGTAACTTGAAAAATATTGCATTTGGAGTATTTTGTTAAAATATGTCGTTCACCTACTTTTGGGTCAGCTATAACATAGTGAAATTACAGACCTATAGCTCATGGCATAGCTGAGCAATAGCTATTTTCAGGTTCTCACTATTGAGTAAATCAGTTGTAACTTGAAAACCATTGCATTAACAGTAATTTGCTTAAATATGTTGTTCACCTACTTTTGGGTCTGCTATAACATAGTAAAAATTCAGACATGTAGCTCATTGCATGGCTGGGTAATAGCTACTTTGAGGTTATCAATATTGAGTAAATCAGTTGTAACTTGAAAACTATTACATTTAGAGTATTTTGTTTAAATATGTTATTCATATAATTTTTGGTCAGCTATAACATAGCGAAATTGCAGACCTGTAGCTCCTGACACAACTGAGCAATAGCTATTTTCAGGTGGTGACTGTTGAGTAAATCAGCTGTAATTGGAAAACTATTGCATTTACAGAAAGTTGTGTAAATATGTTATTCATCTACTTTTGGGTCAGCTATAACATAGTGAAATTACAGACCTGTAGCTCATGGCACAACTGAGCAATAGCTATTTTCAGGTAGTGACCGTTGAGTAAATCAGCTGTAACTTGAAAAATATTGCATTTGGAGTATTTTGTTAAAATATGTTGTTCACCTACTTTTGGGTCAGCTATAACATAGTGAAATTACAGACCTATAGCTCATGGCATAGCTGAGCAATAGCTATTTTCAGGTTCTCACTATTGAGTAAATCAGTTGTAACTTAAAAACCATTGCATTTACAGTAATTTGCTTAAATACGTTGTTCACCTACTTTTGGGTCAGCTATAACATAGTAAAAATTCAGACATGTAGCTCATTGCATAGCTGAGTAATAGCTACTTTGAGGTTATCACTGTTGAGTAAATCAGTTGTAACTTGAAAACTATTACATTTAGAGTATTTTGTTTAAATATATTATTCACATATTTTTTGGTCAGCTATAACATAGTGAAATTGCTGACCTCTATGTCATGGCATAGCTGAGAAATAGCTACTTTCAGGTTCTCACTGTCGAGTAAATCATTGTATCCACTGGATAGCCGCAGTATGTAGATAGATTTCACCATTACCGCTCTAACGAAAAAAATATTATAGCTAGCCTTCTCACATTTGCAGGATATATTAATAACCATAAAATGTTGCCTGGGAATATTTTTGGCCTCATTTTGAAAAACAAGATGGCCGCCAGGGACGTTTATTCGACTTTAAACAAGGACTTTTGTTGGCCCCCTAGAGCAAAGGGTATTATAGGTAGAGATCTCAAATTTACAGGATATGTTCCTCATTATAAAATCTTGACCGGGAATATTTTTGGCCTCATTTTGAAAAACAAGATGGCTGCCATAGGTGTTTCTTTGTCAGTTATGAAAAGTGTTTATATCTTCCTTATTATTGGTGCTAGAGGTTTGGGATGGTAAACCAACCTGTAGGAAATCATGGGCTGCGAATCTTTTGGTGTGGTCAGGTTTGACCTTTGACCCCTCCTTCATGGTCAAACAAGGATAGCCAAACTTAAAAGTGCTTATAACTCGCTTATTATTGGTCCTGGAGGTTTGGGATGGTAAACAGACATATAGGAAATCATGGGCTGGGAATCTGTTGGTGTGGTCAGATTTGACCTTGGACCCCTCCTTCAAAGTCTATTGAGGATAGCCAAACTTAAAATTGCTTATAACTCGCTTATTATTGATCCTACAGGTTTGGGCTGGTAACCACCCTACAGGAAATCATGGGCTGGGAATCTTTTGGTGTTGTCGGATTTGACCTTGGACCCCTCCTTCAAGGTCAAACGAGGATAGCAAAGCTTAAAAGTGCCTATAACTCGCTTATTATTGGTCCTAGAGGTTTGGTATAATAAACCATCCTATAGGAAATCATGGGCTGGGAATGTTTTTGTGTGGTTGGATTTGACCTTGGACCTGTTCTTCAAGGTCGACTGAGGATATCGCATTTGCAGTATTTCTTTAAATATGTTTTAACCTACTTTTTACACTTAAACAATTACCTTCTTACTTTCCTTCATAATACCGTTTGCAAGGAACAACTTGTTTTGTCCTTTTCTTCTGTCAGCTTCGGAATTTCTTTCAAATATGCTGTTCAATTACCATTTACTGTATTTCTGTACAGCACTTTCCCTGATAATTATGCTTTCCTCTCATCACCTTCACAAATCAAAAACACTCATTCAGCTGACACAGTGCCCGTTCACGGGCACTCTCCTCTTGTGCAAATTTGGTGAACCTAGCTGCAATAGTTTAAGTTTTAGAGCATTTTAATGATTATGAAATAATTGGCTATGGCGGCCATTTTGTTTTTCAAAATGAGGCCAAAATTGTTCACAGGCAAAACAATTGCAGGCCAGGACTTCCCATGGGCTGCTTTTATATTTTGAAGCCCTGGCACCAATAACCAGTGAGATATAAGGATGTTTTAGTATGATGACCCCCCATTTAACCTTGAAGCAGGGGATAAAGGTCAAATGCAACAACTGGACAAGACTCCCAGGCCATGACTTCTTGCAAGTTTTCACATATTGAACCCCTAGGGGCATTGGCAAGGGGGATATAAGGCCTTTTTAATAGGATAACCCTATTTGACATTAAATATGTGATATGGTGGCCATTTTGTTTTGAAACTATACCAAAACTACCATCAGACATAATAAGTTTTCCTAGCCATATATCTTTTGTGCATATTTGATGAAGCTAGCTGCAATATTTCAAGATTCAGAGCATCATTTTATTTTCCAAAATGAAGCCAAAATTTTGCACAGACTTTTCACAGACGGACGCACAGATGCACCACTGAAGGTGTTTTATAATCTCCAACCATGGCCTTCGGCCGAAAGAGGGAGATAATTAAATAAGAAACCTTAACATAGGGTGACATAGACTGGCGGTTTAGGAGTTATATTCTTATTACTATATATTGTTTAAGGTGTTATATTCTTATTACAAATTTGGTTTTATTAGATAACATATTTAAATATATAATAGATATCTTTTAAGATATTACATGGGAAAAACATTTATATCAAATGCATTGTCTTATTAAGGTTATAAGCAAAGAGAATGATGGTTCTTACCAAAATTTGATCGGTGATTTTTCCAAAGTGCTATATTCTATGACTGTCAGTTGTTGATACCCCTCCCGACAAAATATTGTTATCCATACTTGCATTAAAATTGTAGATCTTTGATACACTCAATAAAACACTGTATTCATTTTCTTTGAAAGCTAAGAATACATTTCACAGACTTTGTGTTCTTCACAAAGTATGATACATAAAATACTCCAGTACACAACTTTATAAAAATCAGCTAATTAGTGTGGTGTACTATGTGAAATAGTAGATTACAGTTAGACAAGAAATCCAGATGTGAAATCATTTGTGGTTTGTGTTAATTCATTATCAGCACCCTGCCTAGTTAAAATATACAGTAGTGACTGTTTGGGATGAGTAAAATATACAGACAGAGGGGAAGCAGATAGACCTTCCCCAAGATTTGGGCAGACTTGATGGCAAAATTGGGAGGACTGAAATGATTCTGTGTAAAAATTTACATCCAATGAGAATCCCACATTAACCTTAGCCTTTCTGTTAAATAGTGTTACTTTAATAGATCTCAAACTTGTGGTTTAAATTGCCAGGTTTTTGTTAAAAAATTAACTACACACTTCATTTCACTACAAAACAGAATGATATACCACTGTGAACTCTTCTAGGAGATTGTATTTTGTACATTATTTGTCTGTTTGCAATAACTCAAAAAGTAATCAACAGATATTTATAACATTTTTATGTTGGAAGGGCCTAACCAAAGGAAAAAATAATTAACTTTTGGGAAGTAAAACATGCCCTAAATAACATCAGAGTTATTTTGTCAAAATAGTTTTCCTTGCATATGAATTAATTTGCAAATCTTTTGAAAATATCAAATCTGAATGTTTATATTTGTATCCACTGGATGCATCCGGTGGTTACTTTTTGGTTCAGCATTTACTACGCCGCTGCCGCTGTGTGTAGAGAGATTTTCGATGTTAACACTCAGCTAGCTTCACCAAATTTGCAGGATATCTTCATTGGGAGGTAAGCTTTTCTGGGACTAAAGTTAGCCTCATTCTGAAAAACAAGATGGCTGCTGCGGGCATTTCTTTGAAAATTATCTACCTTTTTCTACGGGCTGATTCTCAGAAGTAGAAGGTTGAATTTCTTCATAAGTGATATGTATAACAGATATACATGTCATCTACTACCTTACAGACATTTGACCTTAAAGCTTCTTATTCAGGGTCATCCTCAGAATTCCAAACTACACTAATTCTGAGGACTGAAAGGGCTTCAATTACAAAAGTCATCCCAACAGGTTTATTGAAAGAGCTTTGTATGTTTCCACAGTAAATAAAACCTAACACATGATTACACATGATTACACATGTATCTTCTACACAGGGAAAATTTCAGTATTGGGGGCTGTAAGACACCATTTTATAGTAATAAACCCGTAGTGCCTTGGTAAAGATTATCTTTTAGCAGGAATGAGGGTACTTCCAGGGTATATGGACATGGCCATTTACGACGTCATCATGTACTTTTCCACTACGTGGCTACATTTCAGAAATGTGGCTACAAATATGTCCTATAAGGTTTGTAGCCACATTTCCGTTGAAAAGTACAAAACATCGTTGTAAACGCCCATGTCCATATACCCTGGAAGTACCGGAATGAGCCACCGGTAAAGTCACCTCTGTGGTAAAATCTAAAGTTTTCAAGTTTTCATGAAGAAAAAGAACATATTCCAGTACCAATGAAGAAAGAGAACCTATTCCAGTACCAATGCCCCTCCCATATCAAAACTGTGGCTTGAACTTTTAACAGCAAGGGTCATATTGGGACATATCCTCAGCATTGTCACTACTGGGGATTGAGCCCACACAGAGGTGACAGCCGGTGATTAGATGCCAAATTTGCTAACAATTAGGCGACCGAGAACCTCCTGTCCTGGTTGGTGACAGAAAAACATTTATGTGAATAAATACTAGGACTGGGATGGGTGCTAAAAAACGGCACCGAGTACTCGCCCTCTGAGAACCAACCCAAATTCAAATTACCACAAGATTTAGTAACTACCATTTGAAGTCCTGTGTAAACAAAGTGTCGATTACAGAAATGAAACTTTTGAAGAAAAACGTTTTCAAGCAAACACATCTTTGATATTTTGTGACAAATGCTGAAATGTAGCATATACGTGGGCAATAATACAATACGTAGTGAGTAACCGAGTACTTAAAATGGACTCGAATACTAGCCAAGATCGACTTATTTATTGAGGCTCGAGTAATTGTTTGCAGCCCTAATAAATACTCATTAAGTCAGGAGATAAAGTCATTTTGTTCTCATAATTTTATGTACACCAATAATAAACTTCCTACACCTTGCAGTTTCTGAAATATATACCCCAGACAAGATTTTATAGGTCTAGGTCACTACATCAAGGTCAAAGGTCAAATCAAGGTCACACCATGATGCTGCACACCTTCACCCTCTAACCAATGTCCCTACCAAAAATCAACTTCCTACACTCTACAATTTCTGAGATATAGCCCTGACAAGATTTTATAGGTCAAGGTCCCAACAAGGTCAAATCAAGGTCACACCATGATGTTGCACACCTACAACCCCCTAACCAATGTCCCTACCAAGTATCAAGTGCTACACCTTATGCTTTCCTAAACATAGCCCGGACAAGATTTTCAAAATCACTACAGCAAGGTCAGAGGTCAAATCAAAGTCACACCATAATGTTGCACACCTAGACCCTTAACCAATGTCCCTACCAAGTATCAACCTCCAGCACCTTATGGTTTCTGAGATACAGTCCGGACAAACTTTTTCCTGTTGCCTGCTAAACCACCCTCTGGCTCGCCTGCCCACCCACCCGGACAACATCAGTGAAACAATACTCCAACAGTCCTTAAGGGCTGTGGGGTAAATAATGAATAAATTCAATCAGTATGAGCAAGTTAAAAAAAGACTGTGGTTGCCTTGGAAGGCAGGATACATTGTCATGTGATCATATTGGTGATCAGATATTCGGTATCCGTTGAGATCACAGATATCCGTTGAGATCACCAATTATATTGTGTAACATATTACATGAACCATATTACATAATCCCAATTGATTATGTTATGACAACCCATTGTCTTGTATATTAGTGACAAAAATAGTAATCCACTAGAAGTTTTGTTTGTGTTGAAGATGAATTAAGTTTAATTGCCATTGTATTGATATATTTTCATCTATCTTTAAGAAAAAAAAGTCAAGGTCAAGGAAGCTCAATTTGCCATATATTCTCACCAAAATCAGTGAAGAAATGTGTCAGTGTGAAATGGCACAGGGAAACGTAAACAAAAACATAAATTTCTGTTGACATTTGTGTTCCCGTTTCCAAGACTGTGTGAGACAGCCCTTGGCAAGGCTACTGAAGTGTGAAGCAACACAGATAAAATACACAACATTCGGTGTTTTTGCAAGTTGCAGGGTTTGGAGATTATTTTGCAGAGTGAACCCAAGGAACACTGATCCCAGGACAGATTTAAACAAACATTAGCCACTACTTGTTCACACATGAAAGTAATTAAAATAGTTCAGCATGTGTTCTCCGGTCAGATTGGCCTATTTCCCTTTGAGAAATCATATGAAAGTGTATTTCTGTGCTTTGAGATTCACTGATTAGTCCTAAGGAAAATCTGCATCTCTGTCCAAAAAAAGGGTGACCCTCCTCTCTTACCCACCCTGTAATGTTTATCCAGATGCCATGAGAGTGAAAAGTGAAGAATGATTAACATGCTATTAAAATCTGATAAAATGGGTGGGTTTCTGTGTTTGTACAGTCCAGAAGCTTTCCCAGCTATTTCATTTTTATTAACCCCCACCAAAATAATTATGTTTGTGATTATGTTTGTCTGTGATCATGATAATCTAAGTTTGCCTACCAATCTTAAGATTGGCTGGGATAGGCTAGGCCACAATAAGATTGTCTAGCTCTTCTTAAGAGATATTATTAATAGCTCCTTTTAATTAAATTTTGCAAGCAACACTAAGTTTCAAAGAAAAAGTTCTGTGGGAAAAGTTTATAAGAATGATTATTGGCCAAATCTTTGATTCGAGTTATGTACTGGGTTGTGGCCACCATTTTAAATCGGCCGTTTAAGCCCTTAAATATCAAATTTTGTATAATATTTGTTCACATATCTGTGCATTAAGGTGTGTAGTATACACTCTGCCATTTTGAAACATTTTAATGCTTTTATTCAGTTATATTTTATAAAGTAAAAACCTTGTCTAGCACTACGTCTGGCTTTCTGAGAGGTACTGTATGTCCTAGTGTTTTCTATTGTGATGGCCTACTCAAATGAGTCTTTTTTAATGGTTTCGTGTGCTGGTTTCTAGATGTGAAAGCCCAATTAAAGTAAATATATTTATTCGTCTGCTGGTTTATCACACAGTCACTGTTAATGTAAAATTGTTGTCTGCGCAACTTCATTCATTCACCGAAGCATGACAATTAATTTAAAAAGTATTTTTTATGAACCAATCGCATAGCTTGACAGGTATTTATGTTTAAAATAGTCGTCTGCGCATCCCTAATTAAAGTTCATATTTTTCAGTCTGCTGATTCAAGACATGAAAGACCAATTAAAGTACATATATTTTTTCGTCCGCTGGTTTATCACGCAGTCACTGTTAATGTAAAATCGTTGTCTGCGCATCTACATGACTTCATTCATCGAAGCTTGACAATATTAATTTAAAAAGTATTTATGACCAATCACATCGCTTGACAGATATTTGTGTTTAAAACAGGTAGTCACAGCCTTACTCATTTGTCAAACAAACCGCAAAGAAATTAATGAATGAAGTGACGTCACGGTAGTACTAGATATTGTAGAAATAACACATGATTAGTCCTTCAAAATGGATAGATAGAAAAATGAATGGATGTTATTTTACTACAGACTGATTCGTGGCAGAGACAATGAAAATATGCACAACTCCGTAGTTCTACATTCAACCACTTGAAGGTGCTTTTGTATTTGGGTTTCCATTGTAGTCTTCGTCCTCATTTGTCAAACAAATAAACCACAAAGAAATTATGAATGAAGTGATTTCATTGTAGTACAAGCTTTCATTCAATAAAAAAAAAATAACTCACAAGTTTCATTGTTGTAAGTGCTTCTTATTTTATCCTCAAGTGTCTGTTAGTGTAAAATCATTGTCTGCGCATCCCCCATATTTTTAATGACCAATATCTAGTAAAAGATCTTTTACTGAGTAGACGTTTGTCATAAATGAGTGCATGTAAACTGCAAACTTGTAGTATTTTCATTCTCAAGCAAAACAGACCTTTTCCAGTTATATTAATTAAAAAATATATATATTTTACAGATAAAATATTTCACAACTTCTTCTAAAGATTGATTGACAGAAATAATGTAATCACGTGATAACTTCTAGGAACACAACGCTTCCTATACACGAAAAGTATGTACCAACTGCCACACATACATAAATCACAAAAAAATATAAAGGCAAATATATTTTCTTATTTAAAATGAAATTGTTGAATATTTTATTAAAATACTTACAGTTTGCTTCTGTAAAATATCCATTTACTAACACTTTAATTATGTCTTCCAAATTTATTTTACCAAATATAAACCAGTTTGCTAATCTTATTTTATTATACCGGTATCCACGCTTCAAAATTAAAATATGTCTTCTCACTTCAAAATCAAATTTCAAACTGTGCATCTACAGACCCTTTATATTTGTAAACCTTTCACATCATGTCACTACAAATACCCATCTCGCTACACAAATCTGAAAACAACTTCAGCGGAGGCGGTTTGCAAATGCGGGCAATAATACCGAGTTTATAGATTTCAACACCCAGTGCTATCCTAAGATTCGACTCTGTGGTTGGCAGAAAGCCAGCCACTGTACCCTTGTAATCTCCTGCCCATGGCCGAAGGCCGTGGTCGGGAGATTATAAAATGCCGTCCGTGCGTCCGTGCGTCCGTCTGTCCGTTCGTCACGTTTTTGCATAAACCTCAATATCTCATTCATTTATGAAGATATCTTTACCAAATTTGCAGAGAATGTTTATGGCTATGAAAACCTGTCTCTACAAAATTTTAGCCTCATTTTAAAAAACAAAATGGCTGCCATAGCTAATTGTTCGAAAATCGTAAAGGTGCTCTAAATCGTGAAATATTCCAGCTAGCTTAATTAAATTTGCACAAAAGCTATATGGCTAGAAAACCTAGCCTAATAGTAATTTTGGCCTAGTTCAAAAAACAAAATGGCCGCCATATCACATGTTTAATGTCAAACAGGGTTATCCTATTAAAAAGGCCTTATATCTCCTCAAATATTGCTCCTACAGGTTCGGAATGTAAAAAAACTTGTAGGGAGTCATGGCCTGGGAATCTAAAAAATTTTTGCCTCATTTTGAAAAACAAAATGGCCGTCATGGCTAATTGTTTGAAAATCGTAAAGGTGCTCTAAATCTTCAAATATTCATTTATGAAGATATCTTCACAAAATTTGCAGGGAATGTTTATAGCTATAAAAACCTGTCTCTGAAAAATTTTAGCCTCATTTTAAAAAACAAAATGGCCGCCATAGCTAATTGTTTGAAAATCGTAAAGGTGCTCTAAATCGTGAAATATTCCAGCTAGCTTAATTAAATTTGCACAAAAGCTATATGGCTAGAAAACCTAGCCTGATAGTAATTTTGGCCTAGTTCAAAAAACAAAATGGCCGCCATATCACATGTTTAATGTCAAACGGGGTTATCCTATTAAAAAGGCCTTATGGAAGTCATGGCCTGGGAATCTTATCCAGGTGGGATTTGTCCTTTGACCCCTGCTTCAAGGTTAAATGGGGTTGTCACACTAAAATGTCCTTATTTCACCCTTATTATTGGTGCTATGGCTTGAGAATTCTCCATAATTACTGATTCTAAGGCAGGAGATAACCGCTGCGGCAGTGGCCTTGTTCTTGTATATGTCATGAGTATACAGTACATAAGTAAATTCAACACAATATGAATTTTGCATTAAGTCCCCATTTGCAATCTTTTACAAACTACGGGTAATTGGATACATGTTATGTACAAGTTGAGAAATCTGTACAAGTTGCAACTTGTACAAACAGCTTGTACAATTTGCAACTTGTATAGGTTGACTTGTACAAGTTGCAAATTGTACAAATTTTGGACCTGTACAAGTTGCAACTTGTACAAGCTCCATATTTATCAGTTAAGAAATTTATTTTATTGAATTTATACTTTAAAATTCATAAAATCAACATATCCAATCTTCATGAATAACAAATTCACTGTAAGTTATAACTTTTTTAATGAGAAAACAACCTGTGGATCTGTATAGTTTTAGGCGGGTTGCATGTAACCAACCCGCCCATTAGATTGATGTGTCCGATGTCCTTCTGTCTGTCCGTCTACATTTTTGTTTCCGAACTCCAACTCGAAAACGGTTTGTCCAATCGAATTCAAACTTGACAGGGACATAGAGCACCATCACAGCCAGGTTCTTTTTTAAATTGGTGTAATTCTGTCCATTCATTTGTCTGTTTTTTGTCCGTCTGTCCGTCAAAATTTCCGTTTCCGGACTCTAATTTGAAAATGGTTGTCCAATTGAATTCAAACTTGACAGGGTGATAGATCACCATCATAGCTAGATTCCTTTCGAAATTGGTGTAATTCTGTCAGTTTGTATGTCCGTTTTTTTGTCGATTTGTCTGTCCATCAACATTTCTGTTTCCGGACTTTAACTCAAAAATGCTGTGTCCAATCGAATTCAAACATGACAGGGAGATAGATCACCATCATAGCTAAGTTGCTTTCGAAATTGGTGTAATTCTGTCCTTTCGTTTTTCCGTTTATAGCATAGATACAATTATGTAATCTAGAATACAAGTTTTAGGTTTCTTAGCACGTCTAACACATTCACCTTAAATGGGTAACCTAACTTTGTTTCTAAATGTAATTACAGCAGTTGCTAACCTTATTGCGAGTTATAAGCACTTTTAAGTTTGGCTATCGTTTGACCTTGAAGGAGGGGCCCAAGGTTAAATCTGACCACATCAAAAGATTCACAGCCCATAGTATTAATAAGTAAGGAATGGACAAAAATATACAGTTTTGCTTGTGATGCTCACACTTGGCTTGTGTGTGTGTCTTGAAATCTTACAGCATCAAATGCAAGCAAGTGCATGTTTTGTTTTGTTTACAAATAGGCTTTCATGCATAAGATCTATACTACTCTCATGAAATAGAGTGATAAATATTAAATGCTAACTTTGTAAATTATTACAATCTGTTTGGAATACTCATATGCTAAAAAGATAATACGAGCCAAATCTATGCATGAACAGTTTGATATTGGAAATTCATGGAACATGGGAAAGGGCTTGAAAACAGAGTATAGTGTTGAGTTTTGACACATCCACACAAATAAGTATACTTGCTTTCTTCCAGTGCTTCTGTATGAGAGAGCAGTCACTTACAACCACAAGACACATGCAGATGATGGGCTATTAATTATGGTCTTGAGATAATATAAACACTTTCAGTGGGATAGCAGATAAGCCTTCCCTCATATTTGAGGGGTTGGGATGGAATAATTCCAGGCCTGCATATTTTTAATCAATTTGAAAGAAAACACAACACGTCAGTAGCCTGACCACTCCCAGAGTAATGAAACTCAGTAGGGTGGTGGGGAGGCAAGGAGGAGGCTTGAACTAAAAGAACTTTTCATCTTTCCCTGTTACTGTACTTCATTGGGGCTGTGGTAGCCTTGCTAAAGATTCCTGTTTCCTTGTAATTTGGCAAAAAAATTTCAGCTTGGATAATGCACTTCCAGTTCAAATAATATATATATGTGCTGGCTCTTACATCAGCATTCTGCTAAGACAGTATGGTCAGCTTAAATGGCCTAACTTGTACTTATGTTTTATGAATTTGATGTAAATATGTATGTACATGTTTGTAAAAGATTTGGTACAAATTTGGGCATTATGTAATATTATTTTGAGTCCTCTGTTTATATGGGAGATTCAGCACTTTAAAAATCCAATTATAATTAAAAGTTCATTTCAAATGTAAGGCTAGAGCTGTGGTGCAGCAAACTTTGAAGAGATAAGAGTACAGGGTAAGGGTTCTTGTGTGTGAGTGTAATGTTGTTTTAGGATCAAATGTCAACTCCAATAGTAAATTATTATTATTATTATTAAACCTTGCTTATATAGCGCTTTATCTTGGCAGCTCAAAGCGCTTTACAATGAGAATAAAACACATTAAATATTATAAGCAGCCTTGAAATAGGCTGTTTTTAAAAGCTTCTTGAACTTGTCTGTATTGGTTGCAGTTTTGATATAGTCTGGCAAGCGATTCCACAATCTGGGTCCACAAATCTCGAAGGCATTTCCTCCTGCTTTTGAGTTAGTCCGCTTAACTTCAAGATTGTGGTGACTGTTTGATCTGAGGTTTCTTCTGCTGCTTGTTCCATGCAGGAGCTCGGATAGGTAGACCGGAGATTTATCATTAAGGCATCTATAGACATGGGTGACTATACGAAACTGAATCCGATAGTCAACTGGTAACCAGTGAAGGCTTTGAAGTAGAGGCCTAGCATCCTCCCTTACAGTTGTCCGACATATTAACCTGGCTGCAGAATTTTGGAGGTGTTGAAGTTTTCTTATGTGTCCTTTGTTGGATCCATAGAGAAGACTTGATCCATAATCCAGTCTTGAGATAACTAGTGCTTGAACTAATGTTTTACAGGCATCCATACTAAGGTATTTGCGAATCCTTGAGATCTTCCTCATCTGATGGTTTATGGTCCTGTATTTATTAGCCATGAATATATCCATGCCGAGAAATCTGTCTAAATGAACACCCAGGTTTTTGACTGAAGCTGACGGTTCAATCCTACACTGGCCAATAGTTGTATGTAGTGCAGGGCAGTTTTTATGAGAAAAACGTGAGCCAAACACAATAAATTCAGTTTTGGAGTCATTTAGTTTCAAAAAATTTTGTTGCATCCATTTCCTTATTTCAGAGATACAGTTTTCAAGTTTATATAACTGGCAAGGCCCTGAATTAAATACCTCTTAGTTTTATGATGTTAGTAAAATGTACTCCATTGTATGGCTTCTAGTTTTTAAATGCTGGTGAAGGTTAAAATATAAAGTTTGTTCTCAGATTATCTGATTTAACCAAAAAAATACTTTTGTGAAAATTTTGGGTTTACTACTTATAAGAAGCCCAATTTTTCAGCCTTGCATGATACTCTTTTTGTTTTGGTTGGTTCTCCAAATAACAGAATGTATTCACAGTACAGTGAGTAGTAAATGATACTGTCTTTGTTTACACAAGGGACCCTGCTGGATCTGGTTTTTCAGTATGCCCCACAACAACAAATCTTTATCACCCCGATAGCCATGAGGATATCTTTATTTTAACAGTGTATGTGTGTATAGGTACACTTTTGGGTACATTTTATTCTTGGTATTTGAAACACTCAACAACAGTGTTTTGATGAGTTGTTTTATATTACATGATATAATAATTAAGTATTATTGTTCTCCCTTTAACAGAGCAGAGTTTAATATACCATATTTGATTTGTACTGTTATCAGAATTAATGAAAATATGGTGTTTGTATCCAGCAAGTTTTGTTTATGTTGTTTTGGAATTTAAAAATTTATGAGGTGAGTTTTTAATTTTAAAATTTCCAAAAGAACAAAAAACAACTGCAAAAGAATGTTCAGTGGTATATGTATGTGTATATTACAGTAAATAAGTAAAATCAGTAAATATGTGTGTATGGAGACTTCGTTTAAATCTTTTATGTTTAGGGTTTATCTGCTGATTTAAATATAAAATATAAATAAATGATTTAAATATTTAATTGGCATCATCATAGTCAAAGTTTAATACTTGTTTAAAATCCAGCATTCGGGGGCTCGGTGGTGTAGCGGTTAGAGTTCTCACCTCAAATCTCGGAGGTCGCCGGTTCGAATCTTGGGCTGGGTGCTTAATGTTAGAAAGTTGGTAGTTACTTGCCAATGCCCGGTGGTTTACAGTGCAGTATGCACTGGTTTCCTCTACCTGTAAACTACCCGTCGCAATATGACCCTGGCTGTTGAATGCGACATAAAACAACAAATAAATCTAAATCTAAAATCCAGCATTCTTTCATTTCATAGGTAACTAATTTGCCTCATTTATAATTTCATAAGCAGTTACATGGGATATGTGATATTTTTTTCAATATTTTTTTTCCATTTACAATAAATCTTAATGCAAATGGACAAGTTTATACATTTGAATGTAAAGAGTATGATCAAACATTTGTCGTATTGTGCTACTGCATGTAAAAGGAATAACAAAGTAATAAGCTTAACTTTTATTTGTTGTTTTATGTCATGTTCAACAGCCAGGGTCATATTGCGACAGGTAGTTTACAGGTGGAGGAAACCAGTGCATACTACACTGTAAACCACCGGGTATCGGCAAGTAACTACCAACTTTCCAACATGAAGCACCCGGCCCGAGATTCGAACCGGCGGTCTCAGAGGTTGTAGGTGAGAACTCTAACCGCTACGTACACCACCGAGCCCCCTAATAAGCTTAAGATATAAAATGTAATTTTATCCAGTAGTATGACTCTTTTCCTGAATCTGTAAAAGATCACTAATAAATTTACATGTACAGTTAGAATTGAATAATTTTCAAATCTTTCTAATGGAAGGAGCCAGACTATAACCATAGATACATTAAGAGGGATTAAGTCACTGAAAGACAATGGCAAAATTCGATTAGGAGAAAACTTGCTTTTTATAGAGTTGAGGGAATGCATGCCCCTTCGAACTCTATTCTGTTATCATTTTTTATGAGTCTTTGTCCTTGAATTTCTGGCATTTCGAGTGCTCACTAATTGCTGTTTTCGGTAAATTTGGAATAATTTTAACAATCGTTCGGTTTCTTGGCCATTCTTTCGTCACTTTAATAGATATTTGTGGACAAGTTTCTTGTTTTGACATGGGTGAGATATTTTTACAATATAACCTTTGAACTAAAAACAGCCCTTATAAGATCTGCACCAAGAGATCTGAACTAGGGATGGCCATTTGAGGTTCTTGTCTTGAATCTGTTTGGTTTATTTCAATCAGTCATATCTGTTAAAAGCAGCTTGTATTTTTGTTTAGCATTCAATATTTATTATATTCAAGTATTTTTCATAAATCTGTACTTAACCTTCAATGTGCACAGGCGTGTGCAGTTCTCCCTGTATTAAGGATCACACATATTACTGACAGACATGGTTGAATTCAATCAGCTCTTGTTCCTGTTATATCTGAGTATTTTTCATAGTTCTGTGCTACAAGTTGTGTAGGCTACAGCAGTTCTCACTCCATGAAAGGTCACAAATATTACTGGAAGAGATGGTTGAATTCAACCAGCTCTTAGTACTGTAATATCTGAATATTTTTCATCATTCTGTGCTACAAGTTGTAGGCTACAGCAGTTCTCACTGCATAAAGGATGGCAAATATTACTGACAGACATGGTTGAATTCAATCATCTCTTATTCCTGTATATCAAAATAATTTTCATAATTCTGTGCTATAAGATATGCAGGCTAGTCCAATTTTCACTGCATAAAGGATCACAAATGTTAATAACAGGCGTGATTGAATTCAATCATGTCTTACTGTTACATCTGAGTATGTTTTATAGTTCAGTGCTACAAGTTGTGCAGGATAGTAAAGTTCTTGCTTCATATAGGATCACAAATAGTACTGACAGAGATGGTTGAATTCAATCGTCTCTTTTCCAGTTATATCCGAGTATTTTTCATCATTCTGTGCTACAAGTTGTGCAGCCTAGTGCAGTACTCACTGCATAAAGGATCACAAATGCTACTCAAAATATGGTTGAATTCAATCATCTCTTATGTATAGGTCTTTTTCACAATTCTGTGCTACAATTTCCACAGGTTAATCCAGTTCTCACTGCAGAAAGGATAACAAACATTCCTGAAAGAGATGGTTGAATTCAATCATAACTTATTACTGCAATATCTAAGTATGTTTTACAATTATCTGGTATAAGCTATGCAGGCTAGTCCAATTTTCACTGCATAAAAGATCACAAATCTTACTGACAGACGTGATTGAATTCAATCATGTCCTATACTGTTACATCAGAGTATTTTTCATCTTGTGTGCTACAAGTTGTGCAGGATAGTGCAGTTCTCCCTGCATATAGGATCACAAATATTACGGACAGACATGGTTGAATTCAATCACGTCTTATTTCCTGTTATATCGGAGTATTTTTCATAGTTCGGTGCTACAAGTTGTGCAGGATAGTACAGTTCTCACTGCATACAGGATCACAAATATTACAGACTGACATGGTTGAATTCAATCACCTCTTTTCCAGTTATATCAGAGTATTGTTCATAGGTCTGTGCTACAAGTTGTGCAGGCTAGATCAGTTCTCACTACATATTGAAGGATCACAAATACTACTGACAAATATGGTTGAATTCAATCATCTCTTATTCCTGTTACATCGTGGTATGTTTTCACTATTCTGTGCTACAATTTGCACAGACTAGTCCAACTCTTAATGAATAAAGCATCACAAAGGTTCTTGAAAGATATGGTTGAATTCAATCATCCCTTATTCCTGTTATATCAGAGTATTTTTCATAATTCTGTACTGCAAGTTGCCTGGGATAGTTCAGCTAGTTCCCACTGCATACAGGACCACAAATATTATTGACAGAAATGGTTGAATTCAATCATCCCTTATTCCTGTTATATCACAGTATTTTTCATAATTCTGCACTGCAAGTTGCCTGGGGTAGTTCAGTTCTGAGACTGCATATAGGAACACAAATATAACTGACAGACATGGTTGAATTCAATCATGTCTTATTCCTGTTGTATCTGACTCTTTGTCATAATTCTGTCACACAAGATGTGCAGGCTGGTTCAGTTGTCACTGCATAAAGGACCACAAATGTTACTGCCAAACATGGTTGAATTCAATCATTATGTCATATCAGAGTATTTTTTGCAATTCTGTGCAGGTTTAGTCCAGTTCTCACTGAACAAAGTATTACTGATGTTACTGAAAGACAAATGGTTAAACATTCTACTGAAACAAGGTTGAATTCAATCAGTTATGGATAAAGATTTAAATGATAAAATATTGCTCAAGCTTCCTATCTAAGTGTATTACATTATAAAATGCACAATATGGCCAATTTATGACAGAAATCATAATAGTGATTGAAAAATGGACCAAACTTGGCACTATTAGAAAAGTGCCAAATTCATTTAGACCTTGTTCTAAGTCCATGGGCCAAAATATTCTAAATGGTCACGTGGGCAAAACCATAGGTGGCACCAGATCTACAGAACAGGTGGAACCCATGGCCAATGGGGAAGATATTTCTGAGGGTTAACACTTGCTTTAAAGCATATCTAAGATGTGAATTAATAACTTGATTGTAAGGGGGATATCTGTTGGCAAATTATGGATCAGATTGAGATAAAGGTCTTGAAGAAGGAAGGGCCTTCAAGACGCTAACCAGACACAAAAATATGTTATCTAATTCTGGTAACTGTATTTCATGGTGAGATTTGTGATCCTGAAGTGTTTTAGTCCATTTAATTAATAGATGAGCGCCAGGAGGGAAAAGTTTTGACAATGAGTGAGGAGCGTTATATGGCCCTAGAGAGGATAGGATCAGAAAGAAAATCACAAGATACTAAAATGTGGTACAAAGTTTTGATGTCAAAAAGACGCTTAGGGGTTGGTTCAAACTTAGAATTGATTGAAATGCTCCTGAAGTATATCTGTACCAAGTGATGGTAAACATTGGAGGGGTCAAGGTTAACCTGTTGAGCCATGGGGGAAATAGAGGACAAATAGTTTCTTGATCACTATAGGTGACAATGAGTTGATATATAAAGATTCAAGAAAAATGAGGATACTTTGTACAGACATGACCACAGGAAGGTTCATGAAAACAAGGAAAGCTAGAAAAGTTCTGAAATGAAGGAAGTGTGACGCTGTAGTTGACGGTCTGAAAGCTTAGTCCAACCTCTCAAATGCAGCTTGAAGCAGGGGTCTAGAACTGTGTGTGGCACCTGAAATCATATGTTAAAATCATGTTGAAAAATTTCAGGGGAGACCCAATCCCAAGTGCAACTGTCAGTAAGATGTTTCAGGAGCACAGGATCAACTGGACTGAAAGACAGGGCAGGAGATTTGCTTTTTGCATTGTTATGGTGAACCTGTAAAGAAATATCATAGGAGGCAGTAAGAAGCCAAACATTCCTGTCACAAATTTAGAAAGGTAAGAAAGGATCTTTTATCTTGTGGTTTCTATCACCTTAATAGCAGTAAGGTTATCACAGAATATTTGTAAGCTAGAATGACACCATAAGTGACACCACATTAGCAGGGCAATCACAATGTTCCACATCTCTATGGGAGTTGAGTAAACTCTTTGGTTCCAAATGGCACCCAATCAAGCTAAGCAAGCGTCAAGGTGCAGAGAGTCCAGACTGGGGATAGGTAGTTTCCTGAAAAAAGTGACGCCATTAAATGCAGGAAGAAACTTCAGGAACCACTGTATGTCCCTGAAAATATCAGAGTCAGCTGGATAATGGATTTGTGGGAGTTGTTCCTGAAAAGAGAAAGAATTCTATTAATGAATATCCTAGCATTGAAAACACAATTGTGTATGTATATAAGTTCGCCAATAAAAGAATGGTAAGACTTTTTGCATAATGATTTCTTGGTAGCTACCTGACAACATAATTGGTAAATGCTCTGTAATTTATCTGGTGCTATACTTAAAGTACCCTCAACAATGTTCACTTCAAAACCCACATTGCCTCCAGTTAGGTCAACACATGAATAAAACCCCAGTGTGGGGGATACTATTTTTATTCATTAACAGTTACTACTCTATCATTTATTTACAATTATACATATCTACTAAGATTACATTGACATTGACATCTAGCCATTGACCATATATATACATTTTTTACACATGTCATGTCAATGGCTGTTAAAGTCTAGCAGGTATGATTAATTATTATTACAGTAACCTAGCTAGGCAGCAGTTTGAGGTGACCCTAAGCTGAGTTTGAGTTGCAATTCTTTGAATCCAAAAGTTATGAATAAGTTAGGGTGGCCTTAGCTCCAGACTTGGCAAGAGTTAAGGTCAACCTAAAGTTTAGGTATGAATACTATAATTTGAGGTACTAACAGAGGTACTGAAGTTTAGGGTGACCTCAAAGTTGAGAGTTTACATATAACCTGTGAGTTTAAGTTAAGATTTAGGTTTAAGCTTGATGTTTTGAATTTGGTCACAGGTAAATTACTTATGTCTAGAATTTGGTTAGTAATTTGAATTTAATTTTTGAATATAAAGAAAATGGGAGAAGTAGAGGTTTGAGTTGAAAGCCCCAAGCCCCAACTAGTGAGTAGGGGAAAGGTAGAGATGCTTTTGAAAGTTTTTGGCCACCTCATGAGAGGAATTATGATCAAGGGTGATGTATCTCCAGACGCATTCCGACGTCAAGGTGCCATGGCTCTGGATATGTTGAAGTGGAACATTCGAATTAAAGGCGAAAGAGGCACCTGAACGACGGAATGCGTGGAATGTGAGATTGGAATTTTGGAGATTCATTTTTGACAATAGATTTTTAAAATGTCGCCTGACCTGGTTGTCTGTGAGGGGAAGCCACTTAGTGGAAGTCTTATATTGAAACAGGGGTGTGTTGTTGGATCCAGGGGTGATTTTAAGTAAATTTTTTATGACCCTAACTGGACAAATGGGGTTAGAACCCAGATCAGGAATTTTTAGAATTTTGACAGATTTCCTGTCCTGTATGGTTTTACTCCATTTAACTATTATCTGAAGGCCTGGGTTTGCAAATAAGATGTCACCTCTGGCTAGGTGATAGAGGGGAGAAAAAGTTTTTATTGAATGAGGGACCAAGTTAGATAATCTTAGAAATGAGAAAAATGCCAGAGTATAAACAGCTTTAAACACTTGTCCCATGTAGCTAGAGTCACAGACTCTAACCAATAGTTGAAGGGTATCAATGTCAATCACACTTTTAAGTGAGGGTTTGAAAGATGAGCGAAGTGTGACAGCTCGTTGAAAATATTTGATTCTGGGGTCTTGAAAAATGAGGGTGGGGATTCCATACAATGACAAGTTTGCTTTAATAGCTGCCAAATGGTTTGCTAGGGTGGGGCTTGACAAGCCATTGGAAGCTAAAAATTGAAGGTAGGCTACTATTGCCATAGGTTGCAGTGAAAAAAAGTGAGACTTGCATAAATACTATGAAGGCTATGAATAGCCTAAACATACTTTGGTAACTGCTTGTGGTACCAGGTCTAAATGCCAATTTGGTCTTCTTGGCTGCTTCTTTGGCCAAGGGAGCCAATCTAGGCGGCAAGCCTGTCAAATACACCAATCGAGATGTAAGTGAGTTTGTTGGATCTCCACCCATTGGTGTTGGGGAAGTAGCCTATTTAGGTTTACCTGGGGATCTCCCATGAGAGACCAACGTGAGAGCAAGTCAGCAATATGGTTATACTTACCGCCTATGTGGTTAACCTGAAGGTTGATGTCCCAGGTAGCCACCTGGAGTTGTATGTTTCTGGCAATTGCAGCTAAGGTCAAGTCCCTGGTTTTTCCTGAGTTTAGTACATGTACTACAGCCTCGTTATCACATGCAATACATACTTTAGATTTAGCCCAAGTACTGTTCCAAACCCTGAGAGCCACCAGAATGTTGAGCATTTCAAGGTGGACGATATTCAGGTCCATGTAGCCCAAAGGTATTGGGAGAGCATAAACTTGGTTGCCACATCTGGCCCCAAGACCCTGTAAGCATGCATCCAGCTCAATATGGAAGGCAATAGGCCTATGGTCAAAAATGGTTATGCCATTGAAGGTGGTGAGGAACTTTGCAAACCAGTTTATGTCTTTCTGGGCTTCAGCTGACAGTTGTACTTGATCCTTGTCATGCATACTGCGCAAAACGTCCAGGAGACGATTGAGGAAGAACCTCGACGAACGCACGCACTTGCTAACATACAGTAAACTACCAAGCAGGGATTGTAACTCACGCTTTGTACAGCGAGTCCTGCCACACCATGAGGTGCATTTGTTTTGTATTTCATGCAATTTGTCATCTGGGATGGATAATGTGAAGTTCTCAGTGTTCACCAGTATTCCCAGACAGTTGACGCAAGTAGCTGGCTTGACCAGCTTGTTTAATGAAATTTCAAAGCCTAGGTGGTTAAGCAGGGCACTTAGAGCGTCAAACGAGGCGTCAACACGACTTGGAAGTTCAATTCCAAGGATGTCATCAATATAATTTATGACGTCAAAGTCGCGTTGAAGCATCATGTGACGCACAGCGTCGCTTAAATGTTGAAACAGAGCACTCCCGTGCCTGAATCCGAAGGGCAGGCAGGTGTCCAGAAACCAGGCATTATGACGCAAGCCCAACAGATCATACTCCAAAGGATCCAATTTTACATGCCTGAAGGCGCGTTTGATGGCTATCTTATAGATTTTGCAACCCTTACCCAACAGCCTGACACGTTTCACTACATGGTCAATTGTGGGCAGTTTGAGCAGGAAGGGGGTGTTAAGATACACATTTTGGGCACTACCAGCATTTACAGACCTACCCTGGGGAAAACTGAGGTCCACTATGACCCTTCTGTTTTTTGAGTGGGGCTTTTCACGGGTCATAAAGGGGGAGGTATGTAAATTAGGCAATGGTGGGGCATCAAAAGGTCCTAGTATGGCATCATAAGTTCTTTCCTCCTCCAGATAGGCCCTTACATCCTGAGGGAAATCTTTGGCCGAGTTGTGATTTTCCAGGTGACTTTCCAGGGGTGTTTTTCTATCAAAATCCAGGGGGAAACCAAACCTGACTAAGAGAGGAAGTTAGGTATCCCAATAGCCCTTTAACAATTCATCCCAAGCATCTGGATTGAGTTGAGATTTGATGTGAATCTGACACTTTTTAAAGTTATGTTCCCCAGAGGCCTTGATTATTTGGTGAAGGGTCAAGGGATCTGCCTTGGATACTGATTGGACTACTGCAGTCGGCATCTGTAAGTCACCCATTGGTATAAATCCTACCTTGAGGGAGTTTTGTTTATCCCACAACTGGAGGGTAGGGCATGAGGCCATAACTTGGTTGTAATCGACTTTTTGATTTTTCAACCGAAGTGGGAGTTCATATTTAGTAGTACTACTGGTATCTGACTCACTGTGAAGAACATCCCCCTGTCTATTAGGGGATTGAACCGTCACACAGGATTTTTGGTTAAGTTTGTGATTAGCGTTATTTTCTGACGCATGTTTGAGAATACTGTGAGAGTCAGCCATATGGTTGCCTTTTGTGTCACATTTTCAAGATCATTTCCAAAATTTGGAGGCAATTTTTCAGTCTCATACTTTTTCGACACGACGGCGTCGTTTTTGTGAAACACAGCATATCTGTTATAGCATGTCACTGGGTCTGTACTACAGTACTTACTTGGGTTTCTGCTGTTGCTACCGACTCCCTTGACGTCATTGTTACTATTTGCCTGACTTTTTACCTTACCTTTGCCAGGATCCACCAGAAGAGTGTGAACCTTAGTAAGATTCATACCTTGGTTCGAACCCAGATGTTTTTTGGCAATAAAAGTTTCAGTGCCTCTTTGAAGCACTTGTGCATATGTGAAACCTTTATATCTTTGATAATCTGATTTCCAATTCACACTTTCCCCATTGCCCCATACATTACTACTCACTACACGTGTTCTGACATGGTTACCACTGGCAATGGTGATGTTCGGTCGAGTCAAAATTTTGGATTTTTGCACTGCAGTTATGCAGTGCCTGATTCGTTTTTTGAATCCGTATTAACACGTTTTGAATTTCTACATTCTTTGACAGGGTGGGGAAACCGTTTTCCCAGTGTATTGCAAAAGCTACATATATGGCTGTAAAATTGTCCCCCAGTGTGGTGGTCAGTCTTATGGGGACATTTCTGTGACTGAAAAAATTTACAGGGGACACCCTTTTTGGGGGCTACATTGATCACTTTTTGGGCATGTGCCCTCCTAATCCTGTCAATCTTTTCTGTCATACTCCAGTTAACTTTGCCCTCCTCCATCCGACACAGGAGGACTGCATGGGCACCTTTGGCCGAAGGCCACCCAAAATCCTGGGCATCGTCCATCAACTCGGACATATAGTCCAACATTTGATTTTTGGTGTTTACATTTTTCTCATCCTTAATAATTGCACAAAATCCCGAGACCCACTGGAAGGTACTTAAACTATCATAAGTGACTCTACTCTTGGAGGTACCTGCGAGAATATGATTTTCGGGCCAAGGTATTTTATTTTTTACTGTTACTTGTTCGTTACCTCCACGTTGGGATTTGAACATACCTCTTTCCTTAAGAGAAGCGAGTTCTTGGAGTCGCCTGTCCACAGCATCTTGGATGCCCTTGGAACTTTTGAGAAAGGCAGGGGTAGGGGTTACTGCCTCCTCATCCACGTCACTGTCAACCAGTGAGGGTCTGTGTGAACTCAGACTTCTGGGACAGTTGACGCCGTCAAACAGTGACGCAGCCCCTTGTTGCAGTTGTTCCTCTGTTTTTTGTATACGCTGCTCAATTGCAGACAACCTGGAACTGACACTGGTTAACGCAGATATAATATCATGATTTACACTGTCAGTGGTGTTTGTATCAGTATTGATGTTCGAATTCATACTATTCGAACTACTACTTTCAACATTTATATCATCTTTGAACTGGCATTTCACACCTACTGGTCTTTTGTGTTGGCCACCACAGCCAGAACAATGAAAGTTCTTGGGCATTGCTACGTTATTGACTTGATATCATGCACAGGATTTAAAATAAACTATTTACACTATGTTTGTACACATGAAGGTAGAGTTAGCGGGACAGATTAAAACGTTTAGTTAAAATAATAAAATTACTATTCAAAGTAATAAAAGTAACCCGCCAACTCACCTTAAGTTACAGGTCCTACCCGTGCATACAAGCAAACGTATTCCAGGCACCAACACAGACCAGCAAAGCGACCACAGACTGTAACCAGCAAAGTACCAGATAAAATTACTAAAGTTAAAATACAAGTTTAAAAATATTTTTTAACTTCAGTAAAATGGCGACTGCCTTGTTTGACTTTCACTGCAAAAGTGATGCCAAACTGGTTTTTAGCGGGAAAGAACTGACCCTAGGTCAGAGGTCACCCAATGAAATTGAATTACACAGAAACAAGAATCACTGTTTTAAAAATAACTGAGGCAATGAGTTGCGTATAACTAAAGTGATACCCTATCAAACAAGTGAGAGTCTCACATGGAGTGTTTTTTGTAAGGATTCATTGGTAGACCCAGTGTGTCCAATAAGTGGGATAATCGGTCATACTGAACTGTTGCTTCAGCGCTGGGGGCAACCACAATGAAATCATCGATATAGACGTTTATGACGCATCCAAATGATGCCATGGCATAGGATATTGCTTTAGCCACCATCTGGACACTGCGGACCCATGCGTCCAGTCAAATGTGATGCAGGCGTTGACGTCACGCCAAGACAGACCACACTTGAGAGCATCAACAGGGTGAATCCAGAGGTTTCTAAATGCCCTGGCTACGTCTATTTTGAACATTAGTGGATCTTCAACTTACAAAATGCATTCTACTATATCATCCACCGAAGGAAATTTCAAAGTTAAAGGCCTACCGTCAAAGTTGCACTCATCAACATGTTCATTCAAAGACTGACCCTTAAGATATAATAGGTTTAAAATAACCCGCCTGTCATTGACATCTTTAGGCCTGGTGAGAAGGGGGGAGCGGTGATACTGGGGAGAATCTAAATGGTTGGAAGGACCCGAAATGGTACCTAAGTTTTGTTCTTTAGCAATAAATTAAAAGACAGCATCAGGATATTGAAGAGCAGAATGGTGATTAACTACCTTTGTGTTTCTCAGAAGGTCAGGGTGTTCTATAGAAAGTGGGAAGCCGAATTTGATATATTGTAAGATATGTTAATCTGGATAAGCAGTAAGTACGCTTCAATGCAACAGATACTGTTACAGCAGTGTCCGACTTAAGGTGACCCAATTAGGGTTTTCATGGGGTTCTAAGGTAGTATTGGTACCTAAGGTAGTGGTCAAATATTTGAAAGCTTAAGGTAGGAGAGTAAGGTAGGCCCCAGCAGGCCCCTATCAGGGCGCGCTCCTCACAGTTTCTCCAATACACTTATCAGATGAGCCAATGTGATTATTTCCAAGTTTAAAAGTGAACATAATGCACAGCTGGTGTTTGGTAGAGCACATTTCAATTTCACAAAATCAGGTAAATTTTAATAATACCACTGTTTAGCAGACACAGTTTATGATGAGAGACTCCACTGAGTCTTTCTATAAAAGCCCAAGTGTAGACATTGTCATTTAGAAAGATTTAAAGAGTATATACTTGTGAAATGGCTTTGAACACGTATGTGTTCACATAGTCTCTATAAATTATTCAATGTCAGAGAAATACTTATCACAGAAAATATTTTCAACAACATCAAAAACATTTGTATGAATGATCTGACCCTCACGGTTATAAGGTTATGCTAAACGTAAACCTAATCAAATCATCCAGATTATGTCTTTATTTATATGTAGTCATTTAGGAATGGGCAATACATTATTGATACACAAAGTACTAAATAAGTTGACCTAGTAGTTGTTTATGTAAAAAAATCTCTTTTGATCTTTACCATACTAAGAATATTGTATTTGAACTAATGCCTGTGTTAAAGTTCACATGTACTCAGTAATGTTCTGTATTTACTTTTGTTGTACTTAGAATAACCAACTAATTAACATCAACTTAACTTTTGTACTGTACATTTTTTTAAAACAAGCGTACGCATAAATATATAATGATATAGATAAGGACAAATGATCCTTGATACAAGGTATAAGAAATCTATAGAATAATAACTGTATTACAGAAAAAATGTATTATCTATATGGTTTACAGCATCTTAAGCCGCAGGCGACTTTGTTGAATAAACTGTAATAACTCTTCAATGTGTCAAATATCAATCAGCTGTTGAGATCATTAAACTTTTGTCTGTTAATCAGAACTTTTAACACGTTCTGTCTGTATCAGTTATTCACATTTGATACTCGCTTTCAAGTCCATTGAATCAGTGCCTTCTTTAGCTACGTGTGATCAAAGTCCTGATTTTTTCACCTAGATATACATCTTTCAGCTGTCTTCTTTTTTCTTAATCACATTTGCACAAACGTGCATTGAATTTAACAAAGTTAACCTGTTTATGGAAAAAATAACAATCACTTGGACAGGGCGAATTATTGTAGAAGCTAATAGCCCTGCTCCACTTGTATGATCAGTGTTATGACATGTCCAGTGTTATAAACTTGATGGATGCCATGATTTCAAGCAAAAGTGACAAAACAGACCATGTTCTCAGTAATAAAGACAGGGTACATTACCAACAAGAGAACTCGGAGAGGCCACTCCTCCGTCAAGGCCCAACAACTGAAATATTGCTTATGAGTGGAATGATAAAAATCATTCAAAAATTTACTGGATCCAAACAATAATCCGGATAACAACCAAAATCTAATCATCTATTCCTTGTTCATTTGTTGATACTTCCTGAAATCAAAATTTGTTCATAACACTTTTTACACTATTTTGCAAACAAACAGAAAAATATACAACCAAACAGACAAACACAAGCTGCATATTGCATAACCTCCTTATAACACAAAGTCCTGATCACTCTTGAGAGGTAATTGACAGGCTCATATGAGAAATGTTGTCTTTGGACAAGATTACTTCATAAGATTTTAATGTCAAAATATCATATTTTAATCATCTTATGAAAACGATGGTCCGTGAATATTATAATATGCCGTATCAAGATATTTTAACAACCATACCTTGATAGGCCTATGATTATTTGCAATATTAAAAATACAAGGGGGCTTTGTGACCTTGAATTCGAATTCAGATTTTCAAGTCGAAAGTAAAGGAGAACACTATAACTCCAACATAAAACAAACGCGACTGCTTATTGTCCCAAAATCAGTGATGTCCATTAATACTTGTAGTTAAAGAATACCGTTAAATCCATAGCAAATTGAAAGTATGGTCAAAATACCACACACAAATGTTCTAGTTCCTCAATTGTCTAACGTGGTCAAGGGTTGAGAACCGTTTGTTTACAGTACACAGTGCCTCCAGTCGGTGTAGGATAAATGAAAGCCCCAATGGGGATAATATTTTATTCCATATACATCTAATCTAATTTTTATGTACAGTTATATACATTTATATATGCAAGTATTGCCGACATGACCCAGCGAGGGGGGGGGGGGGGGGCTGTCGTGGCAGTTGGTGTACCTTAATTTTATTTTAGGCATCCTGTGCATATCCCTAGCTACAACACCCAGAGTTTGGCTATTACTATCGAATCACCAATACCTTACTCATTGATTTACCTCATTGATTTCAATTTTAGAACCCCAAGATCATATTGAATTTTGTTATTGAAGGATACACACGGCTTTGAAATTTCACACCAACCCTACCTCTTACACAGAAAAGACCAGATTAATTATGGCACTACTTTTCATGAAGTTGACTTTCCTCATTAGCCCAGATCCTTCTCTGTCGACAAGGAGTAGGAGTTCTCCTCGGATTGATGTAGGCTAATGTTGTATTGGGATAGGCTGACATTGATCTTCCTCTCAATTTTGACGAATACCCTTATCCATAATTAGGCTGGGTATTCAACTGACAGATCTGAACCCCTTGCCATTATCCCTTGGCAAGGGAGGTCTCTCTTGATTGATGTGGATCTTCGTTTTATTCAGGGATAGGCAGGACCAGGCTGACCCTGGCACCCCCTTCATAGACTGACATCCCGACTTTGACACATTATTAGTAGTTGCTTATTCATGACATTACTAGGCTGATGATAGCCTCCTTATGACACCTGCTCTTTTGATGTGAGTCTGTGATATTTTGTTGTGTGAAGTGAGTCTTATATTTGTATTGATTATGAAGGTGGTTTTAAAATTTTATCCCTCCTTTTTAAATTTTAAACTATGTACATACTTCAACTAACATACAAATAAAAATCCTCAAACAAAATCCACTTTGCACCAGAACGTCCCCCATGACCTTTATCTGACCTTGGCATGACCTTTTGACCTTGCAGGTCGTGCCAGTTATTACACCACCTGTCATCTCACACTAACTGGCTGTTAATCCAGTATAAGTTCATATTTGAGTGTTTATTATTCGAAACTATGTACAGATTGCACCCAAAATATGTTTGTTTAACGTTGATAAGAATAAAGAATGTTACTTAGGAGTTTGGGGCCACCTTAAAGATGGTAAGATAATTGATATAAATATGCATCTATATAATATGTTGTATAAAATGAGTTATAGGTTATAGAAATATGGAGTTAAATTTACCGTTTAAAAAGTGATTCACAGTGACTTGTAAAGTGAATCAAGGAGATTTGGTTTAAATAGAAAAGAGATGATATGCAGCAATAATTGTATAGATTTAAAAAAAATGGTAAACTAAAAGAAATTTAACACTAATCTTAATCAGAGCATAGTTAAAATTCGAAATGTAAAATAGAAAATTGTACAGTAATAAAATACATACAATTAAAATCTACAGTTGACAATGTTACATTATAAGTGTATTTTAAACATCAGAATGTAGTTAAGAATAAATAAGAAAATTAATAGACCAATGGTTTATCAAGTTAACAATATAATAAGGCAACTGTAAAATAGATATAACATAGAAGAGAATTTTACAGCTTCGCTTCGCTAAACTGTTACCACAAGCAAAATGTTATTAAGGTGTGAGAAAATATAAAACATACACTCCAGAATCATTAAATGCAAACCTTTTTTATGTCAATACAGGCTGACTTTGTTCCTCGGCTTCACCTCCTGTGGTGGTTGGGAGCCTACTGCCTGAAGACGGGAGTTGTAAGAAAGCGTACATCAGTGCGACTTGACTATGGAGCTATAAGACTGAGGTAACACTGCACAGATACCTATGACTAGAGCCTAGAATGCATAGTTGGAAAATCCAACTGACTGAGGTAGTAGTACCCGAAGAACTTACACTAAGATTCTATTCTGTACTTTTATAGCTCTTAATCTCTGCTAGGCAGCCTCTAAGGCGCAACACCAAAATCAAATTAAAAAAATCATCTGTCCATAGCCGTTGCCAGGTCCAGTACCACGGATACGCTGGATAGAGTGTATAAGTTGGAAATGCCTTTTTGAAGAGATACGATTTTAACCTTTTCCTGATTTTTTTTATTTATAGACAGAACTGAGGAACCTCCAAGAACCTTTTATCTGGATGGTTATATCTTGTACTGTATCTTCCACAACGAGTAGACAAAAGAGGACCAAAGTAACTGGGATGACCACTGTGAAGAAACTTGTGAACTAGAGTGGCAGTTTTGAAGATACAGCGAAATTCAACTGGGAGCCAATAGAGTCGTTTAAAAATAGGAGATGTCCGTGTGTATTTGTTACAGTTTGTGACAATCCTAGCAAGTGTGTTTTGAATACACTGTAGTTTGAGCATGTTGAGACTGGACAAACTCCTAAAGAGAGAGTTGCAGTAATCAAGGCGACTGGTCACCAAGGCCCCCAAGATGCTCCCCCTTGCAAAACTGAGTGGGTAACCTGACTTATAGGGAAGAAAAGCAGCAGCAATCGAGAGCACAGCCGACTTAATTCGTAGTCATTGACAACCAACAGGCTGGACCTTCAAGACTGCTTACCTTCATATTGACACCAACAAAGCACTTCAACCCTCCATCAGTTGCCTCAGCTAAAGGCAAAGAAAGTCAACACAACATATCAGGACATTCAAGCTTCTTCGGAAATATACCCTTAGTGCTGGGCTATCAGGCGATCGACACACTGCAGTCGTTTTCACCAGCCTTGTCTTCTCCAACGACTACTGCCTCACAACAAGAACATCAGCAGCCACCAGCCCAGCCTCAGGCTCTTCCGAAGTCAGCCGACGTCAAACAACATCCACAGTAGCACCACTGGAATTTCTCTAATTGGTCCTTTTCAGGACTACTACTGTAAGGAATTAAAAGGTCCTTTTCTTTTCCTTTCCTTTTCTTCCAAACACAATTAATAACTGCTGTTCAAAAAAATTCCAAACAAGAAGCATTATACTGTCCCACACAAAACACTTTGGCCCCGAACACCAAAATTTGAATGAATGAATGAATGTGTGATTGAAGAAAAATTTGAAGTTAAAAAAATTTAAAAAAAAATAAACTCAAAAGATTTTGGACTTAGAAAAAAATTTTGTTTAATAACTTAAAAAAAAATTAAGAAAAAAAGTATTGGGGCAATGGCAATAAAATTTGACCCCCCATCCCCCCCCCCCCCCCAAAAAAAAAAACAAAAAAAAAACAAACTAAAAAATGTAAATACAAAGTAATAATTAAACTTTAAAGAAGGTATGACTTTTGAGGAAAGTATTTTGACCTTCAATTTGACCTTGTGACCTGTGACCCTTTATGAAACTTAAAAATAAAAAAAATAAAGGTTTACAAATTTGTTGGAATTGGATTGCATTTTGTTTGGAATTTGTTGGAAATTTCAGCAACACCAGCTTAAATAAAAGTTCTTGGAATTATTGTGTGATCCTGAAAAGGACTGATAGTAGTCCTGCACCCAGGGCTCTTGTTTGACACATCTCAGATCCTGTTATCCTGCCCAGCCAATGCCCCCATGTGACTGAAGTAGTCTTTAAGTAGTTCTCATTGATGTTGTGCCTCCCTCGAAGTGATGGTGCCCTGTCTGCTCCTCCCTGGTGGTGTCCTCATCATGTTGTGCAACACCACACATGTAAACAAAATGTCTCTGACAACCCTTGGCCTTTGTTCCGTGGTGTCCAGTAGTACCATGAACCGGCTCACTAAGATTCCAAAGGTGTTTTCCACCACTCTCCTGCCTCTGGAAATCCTGTATTTGGGTATTCTGTCTTCCTTGTGAGTTGTCTTCTGATGTAGGGTTTGACCATCCAGGGCATCAAGACAAAGGCGTTGTCACGCAGCAAAAAGTAATGCAAATCTTGTCTTTCCTCCCCCAGTGGTTCATGTGTGGGAATCCCCAAACTGCCGTCTTCGGTCTTCTTCCTCAAATCAATTCTGTTGAAAATCTGAGCAAGAACCACTTGACCCACAGTCTATGGTTCCCATCTATTGTCCCTACAGCATGGCGGACATTCTAGTTCTCAACTTCTCCTCCACCCTTTTCCGCTCCTCAGGACTATAAGGGTAGCACAAATAGTCTTCCTGGAATTCAGCAAGGATAGCTCAGCAGACCTGGGGGGTGAATTTGAAGATGGTGGTGCGGCAAACCAACAGGTGATACTGCCAGAAGGTGGAAGTCTTCAGTGGTCAGGTGTCTCAGCTTTATTGCCAGTTTCAGTTCAACTTCTAAGGGTTTCCTGAAATTGGTGACTTACTTCTTGATGAGGTGGTGTCTCAAAGAGGTGGCATCGAAATTCTGGTATCCTGGGATGTCGGTGTGTATTAGGTCTACTAGGAGGTTACAGTAGCATCCTTTTCATTGTCTTTGAATGATCCAGGGCATGGGCCAGGGGTTTGGTGGATTTCTTCTTCTCCTGGGGGCTGGCTGGGGCAGTTGCTGTGGTGCTTGCTGTAGGGCAGGTGATGGTGCTGGGTTCAGATGTGTCCTTCTCTGTCTACCAATCATGATCCAAATCAAATATTAAACTCATTAAAAATTAAAAGTACCCTAAGCTTATGTAGAAAGTCTCTCTGATGTGTAGCAGGCATCTTTGTAGTGATAAATGATGTTTTTGGTCAGCCAGAGGGGTTTTATATAGTGTTGGATTGATCCCGACTCTGGATCCTAACTCCACGATTTAATCAGTCCAGTCAGGATGAGTGGAAAATACTCAAGTTCTGTTTGTTTGTCAATACAGGTTGTCAGGCCTTGCTTAAGCATGTCTCTTATGGGTTTACGGCTTGTCGCGGTAGTTCTCCATATTGTCATGAAGAAAATTATCCCAACCCCAAGTCAGGTCGGGACATTGATCCAGACAAGCCGGCATGTGCTATGTCCTGTCAGGGAGATGTAACCGACCCATTAAGTGCCATCATGGGGCTAGTGAGACAGTGTGAGAAGTCGATGACTGGCATCCAGGAACTGAGTATATTACAGGGCTTCCGGCCTAAACTTGTTGATGCTTGAAATTACACTAGGCTGACTTTTTCAAACACTATAACTTTGCACATAACACTTTGCATATAATTTCTACTAGGTGAGACACTGCGACTGGTGCTGACACCACTGAGAGAAGTACTGAGCACAGATAGGCCAGGGAGACACAGGCAAGGACAGAAACACTTTAATAGCATGTCAGATATCAGATAATCACCTGCTCAGGATCTGGGGCTTGAGACTGGGTTAGGCTTTGTAACCTGAGATGGAATCGAAGCCAGCCGCTTGTGTTCAAATGATCTGGAATTACACAAATCATAACATTCATTATCCCAACATAATATTTACTAGATTCTAGGGTGGGATTGGGGAATAAAAACAATATTTTAAGGTAATAAAATGGCGTCTGCACTAATTGACTTTTCTTTCAAAAGTGAAGCCTAAATGAATTTAATGCGAATGCAAAAAAGATCTGGGTCAAAGGTGAAACAATCATAACAAGGGTGCAGAAACAAGAAAAACCCTTTAAAAAGACTGATGCAGAGAAGTCTATAACTTAAGGTCATACACTAGCACAGCTTTGACCTACTGTATGTGCTAGTTTAAGTAAATAAATATATGGGTAAAAAATAAATAGATAAATGGGTAAATAGGTAAATAAATAAATAAAACACAATATATTGGGCTGATTTGGCATGCTGAGATCTGTATATGGTTTACATATCAATGAACACTACACCCAGGCATTGCAGTAGTAGTGTAGCACAACAAAGTATCCTAGATTTTGTCACAATGTAAATGTGATAGTGGGACTGAATATTATTGACAAGAAACAAGTTCCGGAGTTGTAGGTGTTTTGACAACTCTTATGAAAATGGACCTCTTCAAAGAGCTTACCCAAACGAAAGTAAAAAGGTAATAGTGTGAAACTAAAACAATGTAATCTAATACAAATATTCCTGAAAAATATGTGTGTATTCAAATAAGTTACAATGAGCCCTTTGGTAGTGAGGCCTTACGACTAACTCATAGAGTGCATCAGGATACATATAATCAGAAGTAAAATTACAATCGATTGCACTTAAACCAAAATGACATAACACCTAAAATCCATTAATGTATACTGAACAACTGCTATTATGGCACTGTATGCATTGAGTCACATTGAATCATATTGTATATTTACTGAAAAAATAATTTTGTAAAATTTGGAACCCCTTGGCTTATAATTTTTTTTTTTTTTTTTTGGGGGGGGGGGGGGGGTTGTTACATACATAGGCATTGTGCCCATACATGATTTAATCTGGGGAAATTGGTGTGTGTTGCCATATAAGGTCATTGGATTATTGACTGCCTTTGTCAAATACTAATATTATTACTCTCTTCTAAAGTGATCTGTTTATAGACTTAGGGAAAACCCCCTAAACTGATTTCTAGAACAACTTGTTGTGGGTTTGTAAAATATTGTAGAGAATATGTGTGAATCAGAAAGAAAGCTTATAAATTTATGACGAGCTGACTCACTACCGACTCACCCCTAGTACAAAATATATCTAACATAAAACATAAATAGTGTCCAATGTAGTCCCATGCTGTCCACTCGGTAGCATGTTTTATTTTTTTTTTATTTTAGGAGTTCAAACCTCATATATTACTCTTTCAATTATGCTTTGACTCTAGAAAGACCATAAGAAATACATCAGAGCTCTTCACGATTAAGACAACAGAGGAAGAATGAAAACATTTTCATTTAAAACTTTAGCAAGAATTTAACATGGTGCTGTACAATGGAATTTTCCCCAAATTAGACAAACCTGGAACTAAAAGTATTAACTTGTACATTTTAATCAAATAATCTATACAAATTAATCTAATACTCATCATTCTCAAACAGATGACACAATTAATAAATTTATATTTTATGAAGAAACAGACAAGTTAATGTTAGTTAAACTGTTAGAACGATGTTGTATTCATCTAAGTGTACAAATTGCTTATATGTGCCATAAATTGAAAAATGCACAAACGTGTTGGCTACTACAAGTAGAAAGTACTTGTAGAGCGAAGACCTCCACCAAGGCATGTGTTCTAAATTCAAGATGTTTATTTTTATTTCCAGAATGTGATTTAGATCTTTCTCAAAGGAATATAACATAAAAATGAAGAAGATTTGCTTGTTTCTTTTTGAGTAATGTCGACTAAAATGCCAAAACGTACTTTGAAAATGGAAAATTTCAGGAGTTGTTGTATCCACAATGTGATCAAGATGTTTCTTAAAAATTGGTCACATATTTAGGCCCTAAACAAAAATTTTAGATATTTGAATTTTCTGGTGTAGAGTGAGCAAAAAAGACAACAATTTTTAATATCTAGAATGTAATGAAAATTCATCGCCAATGCATCAACCATTTCATTGCAGCCCCATGTAAAGTATTTTCTTGTTTTTAACTTAAAACGTGATTGGGCATGGCCCAGTTATGTGGGTGTTCCACCACATAACTAAGCTTCCTGATTAAGGGTTTTTGGGAGTCGGTTTCAAATATTTGCTTAGTTCCAGATGTCCTGTAAGGGTCGGTAGTTGTCGGTTGTGGCCGTGAGAGAAATCAAACATGTTTGATATTTTTCACGACTCAAACCGATTCTCATTTCCCGCCGACAACAAAATGTCCAGTCCCAGGCTTCTTCAGGCCTCCTCAGAGGAACACAAATTCAGTCAGCTACGGTCTGAGGACACCCAGGAGGCCTGGGACTAAGAACCGATTAAGAGCCGACTGTTTTCCGCATGTCGGAACTTAAAACGAGGCAATGAGGGGGTCTGGGACTATATAAGCAACCGCACACACATTCTCGTTGTTACTGACTGTTTGGCTACTGAGAGACGTGTGTCACTGTTCTGTAGGGGCTTTTAGTTTTTTAAATATCATATAATACTTGAGCTTAAGGCAAATGTTGCAGTTAGAAGACACATTTTACTTTTTTATTTTTTTTTATTGCTATTGACTGGAGTTATGAGGAAAGAGAAAGGAGGGAAGAGAGGAAAGAAGAAGATGGATGAGAGGCAAGAGGAGAGGGAGAAGGAAAGTGGAGAGGTGGATGAAAGGATTGAGGAAAGGACGGAGGAAGGTACAGAGGAGGGTACACAAGAGACTGAGGAGCGATTGGAACTTACTGAGGAAGCTTGTGAAGAAGAAGAGAGGTGTGAGGAGGACTTAGAGAGTCACTCGGCAGCCAAGAGAGCCAGGGTCTGTTCAACTTTCACTGACAGCCAAGAAACTGCAATTGTGGAGTTTTTGAAGGAGCATCCAGAGCTCTACGACAAGGAGCATGCGCGTTTCCACGACAGACAGAAGAAGGAGGCTCTCTGGGCAGAAATTTCTGCAGAACTGAAGCTCCAGCCCTTTGATGTCAGAAGATGGTTCGAATCCCAGCAAACGCGTTATGGCAAGCTGTCAAAACTACAATCTGGCCAAGCCCCGAGGGAGATGACCAAGAGACAGTCCTGGGTCTACCAGCAGATGGGTTTCCTTAAGACCCATATCAGATGAAAGGGGGTCAGCAGAAGTTCAGGGTTCGAGGCCAGTCCAAATACCAGCAAGCAGGACGAATCTCGTGGGTCTACTACTGATACAGAACACCTCGAGTCCAGTGTCCTCAGGGAGAGTAGGAGTCAACCTATGTTCACATCTACACCAGTTTCAACAGACTCCAAGATACTCGAGTACTTTGACCAGATGAGGACATTGATCTCAGGCTTCCTGCAGCAGAAGTCAGACAGGTAGCTCTTCTTTGACTGCGTGGCATCAGAGGCTCAAAAAATGACCCAAGAGGAATTTGAGGACCTTAAGAGCAGAATTTTTAGAGATATTGAAACCATTAAGACCAACCGTAGACGTCAACCACTAGCCAGAAGATCAGCCACTATTACCACGGAGTCCCAGAGGGTTGGGATACTGCCAACAGCCAAATACCAAACCTAACCATCAACCCACAAACACACAAACCAAATACCAAACATAACCACCAACCAAGAAACAGACAAACCCAATACCAAACAGAACCCACACCAAAGAACTAACAAACTATTTTGCAAACATAACCCCCATCATTGTAAAGAAACCCAGTTTGTTGGTTATATTTCCTACATATTTGTGAAGTGGAGTAAAAGATTTTAATTTTATGATTTCCAGGAAAACATTTCTGTTTCAAATATTTTTCCCCTAAAAACCCAAATGCAAGTAAAATTAGGATGTAGCTTTCAAAATATTTGCCATATTTATTCCATTCAGGAAGTTATGTTTGGCTTTGTGTGTTTTTTTTAGAATTATGTTTAGCACTGGGTTTGTCTGTTTGTTTTTTGGATGACTGGCATTTATTTCTGTCTGTTTGTTGGATGGATAAATTATGTTGGCCATGGGGTTTGTCTGTTTGTTGGTTGCATGACTTCTGTCGGGCATTGGGTTTGTCTGTTTGTTGGGTGGGTGAATTATGTTGGCCATGGGGTTTGTCTGTTTGTTGGTTGTGTGACTTCTGTCAGGCATTGGGTTTGTCTGTTTGTTGGGTGGGTGAATTATGTTAGGCATGGGGTTTGTCTGTTTGTTGGTTGGGTGACTTATGTTTGGTAATGTTTGGGTTATTTTGAACAAGCACAGCTGATTAATTGTTTTTGGAATATTTGGTAGTCCAGAAAAGGACTGGTTACTGCAGCAGGAGTTATATTCTGCCATCTTGCCAGGCCACTGCTCTCTCATTATTGAAGTAGTCCTTGAGGTAATCCCTCTGTCTTTTGGCTTCTCTAGCAGGGTTTCTGTCTGGACCACCAGCAGCAGCACCACCAATCAGTCGACAATCACCAGGCACATCATCATCTTCATCATCTCCAGGCTCTTGACCACCATGTTGACCTTGATACTGGCTTCTCAGTATGTTGTGCAGAACCACACAGGTCACGACCACATCCCTGGCTGTTTCTGGGGGAAATTCAAAAGTAGTCATCAACACTCTGAATCGTGAGACCAGGATGCCAAAAGCATTCTCAACAACTCTCCTGGCCCTTGATAGTCTGTAGTTGGCAATCCTTTCCTCTCTGGTTAACATCCTTCTACCATAGGGTTTCATCAGCCAGGTCTTCAGATCAAAGGCATCATCTGCCAAAATGAAGTAGGGGACATCTCTACGACCCTGTGTTATAGGAGCTGGGTCAGGGAGGCCTATCCTCCTCTTCAGCTGACAGGCATTAAATATCTGGGCATCTGAGCAAGATCCAGCTGTACCAACATCCACCCATCTGAATTTGTACTGCCCATCTACCAAGGCCAACATTACTATGGAAAAGAACCCCTTGTAGTTGTGGTACAGGGCTCCAGGGTTCTTGGGTTCTTCAGGGCCACATGCTTTCCATCAAGGGCTCCCAGGGCATGTGGAACATTCCACCTGATCCTGAATTCCCTTTCCAGTTCTTTCCACTCATCTGGAGTAGTAGGACATCTGGGGTACTCTCTGGTGAACTCATCCTGGATGACCCTGCAGACCTCTGGTAGAAACTTGGAAATGGTGGATCTGCCAACCCTGAACTCACAGGATAATGATGTGTATGACTCTCCAGGGGCCAGATATCTGATGGTGAGGGCTAACTTCTCCCCAACACTGATTGGAGCTCTGTAGTTAGCGGCCTGCCTGGCTAGACGTGGTTCCAGTCTGGTCTTTATCATTTCAAAGAATTCTGGGGTCATCCTCATGTAGTTAGTGAATCCTGGAATGTCTGTGGCATACAGTTCAGCCATAATGTTGTGGTAGGCCCCCCTCTCCTCTCTCTTTAGTAGCCATGGCCTGACCCACATGTTGTGCCTTCTTCTAGGTCTCTGTATGGGTGGTGGAGGTGCTGCTTGTGGTGGTTGCTATGGTCTACGTAGAAATAGCAACTACATCATTAATTGTAACTGAGTAAAAACTAAAAAAGCCCTAAGTTGTTGCTGAAGTTGTCTTCCATTAAAAGGTGGCATCCTGCTGTGTTCCTGTAAAAGTAATGATAATTAGATTGCGGAATTTATATATATACCCAGAAAATCCAGCTTTTTTGCAAAACAAGAATCGGCGATCGTGGTCTGGAGAAGACTGAGGAGGCCTGAGGACGCCGGGGCTTAATCGCGGGTTAGTCGGGGCTTAGTCCCAGGAGGTCTGAGGCATCCTGGGACCCAGTCGGTATGTGTACGACAGGATCGTGGTTGAAACCGACCTGAAAACTGGCTTAATCGGTTCTTAGTCCCAGACCAGTCGGGGACTGTCTGGGGCTGCCTGGGACCTCCTCAGGCTTCCTGAGGCCGATCTGTACTTAATCCCAGGCTTTGATACCGATCCAGTATTCCCGCCCATTTTACCATTTTCTTCACCGACTGTCCGCGATTAACGGTCGCTGACAGGATCGGGCCTTAGTCCTTTGGTGTAACGGGCATAAGGGGCTTGCAGTAGCAGTTGCTTTCAACTTTATGCAGGTGTTCCACTGGAGCCGACCCTACAGCCGACCCTATGACTCTAGGGTCAGCTGCAAAAGTCGGGGACAAAAATCTACAAAAAAAGAGTGGAAAAATACTGGGTCGGTTGCACTTTCCTGACAGGACAGTACATTTACAGACAGGACATGGTGATTCCCCAGACAAGATGTAGGGTCGGGGACGTTTATTGCACGGCCAGTCATAGAAGTACTATGGCAAGCCCTAAAACAGACAAGCCGTGTAGTGTAACTGACAGGCCCTTAAGTCAATCAATAGGCCTGTTGCTAGGCAGATGAATTTAGGGTCTGTTACAAGGGTCGGCAACGGTCATAGAAATATCAAACATGTTTGAAATTTCACTGACTCTCCCCGGCAGCTCTAACCTTTCTCAAGGTAAGCCACAGGGTAATAAGTCAGCAGACACAATTTGAAAGACACAGTATCCACTGCCCCACATCTCCGCTGGCCCAATGAGGGCTTTCATGCATCCAAAGGGAAAAAGCAAAATGTTTGTCAAGATGTTAATGCTTTGAATGCTATGTCTCATGTGAATATGACTGCTTGTGATTCTAAAAGTATGATCATAACATGGTTCAGTTCACAAAACTGACTGGTTTAATTAAACCTGTGTGGACCATTTCGATTTTTCTGACAATCAGTTTGTATACATACATAATTATCCACAAAATAAGCTAGGGGGCTTGTATTTTTAAAGTTTTCTCGTGAAACTGGCCAAATAACTATATTTTAATTTTTGATTCATCCCGTGGATGCTTTGCAGTTCTCTGGCAGTATTTGGCTATGAATCTATCCTACTGTTTCTGAATCATTTGTTTTGCATGCTAAACGAGAAGTCAAATTAGCCTACTATAATTATAAACAGGACTGCTTCACTAAGCAAAGATATGGTATTTTATATGAAAGTTTATTACTTCACTGATTGATGGACAGCATGATACTAAGAACATTACTGACAGCCCTGAAAAAAGATTGACACTTCACTTCTCGTCCTATACCTCAAATATGGCTCTCCTCTATCTATCAAAGATTCAGAATCTCATGTTGAACAAAACGCAAAAAAAATATTTTTCAGCTCTCCAACATCATCGATCTGTTTCCTCATACTTGGCTAAAGATAAGCGGGTTGGAGCCAACACGGGGCCTGTTTCAGACTTTCAAGATCACCCTATACACCCTTATTAACCAGGCCTAAGGGCACTAATAAATGACGTATTATACTTGACCTCTCTTTTCCAAAAAGGATCATCACTGAATGACTAAGTAGATAGGGATCTGTTTGATGCTTTTAGCCTTTATTTTGAAGTTTTCTTCTGTGGATGACATAGTCCAAGAAATTTCTAAATATGGTGATGACGTCAGCTTGTCCAAAATCGATGTTGCTCGTGCTTTTCTGAATCTCAACATGGACCCAGAAGATGCCATGAAAAAAGGCATTGAATGGCAAGATAACACATACATTGACTTTGTTGTCATGTTTGGCTGGGTCCATGGGAGTGCAGCATTCCAGTGCATCAGTGACACCATCATTATCCAAAGTTGGAGTGAACATGGTTGCTAACGATTATATCATTATTTCGAAGGTCACTGCACAACAAGGCCACCACACAACAACATTTGAACACTCTGGCATCTACCTTGTCACAGTTAGGCTTGCCTAGCAATCCTGAAAAGCATATCCCACCTTGTAGGGCTTGACCTGGTTTTTGTTATTTCTCCCTCAATTCAACTGCGTCACTTACAAGAAACCTGCGTCACTTACCATATAGTCACACCCTCAATGGTCTAGTAGGAGTGTGGAACAATCGAGTTTGTGCAACTCCAATTTTTGACATCTATGGTATGTATTTGAAAATTGTCCATCTTGAAATGCTCAACTTGCTCAGAGTTCTCAAATTTTAGGCCCATGAATGGTCACTGCGGTCTGCAGTCAGATTCGTTTGTGACAATTTGGCTGTGGTTCAAGTGGTTTGAACTGGAAAGACCAGGGATAACATATTATCACTGACTCTTAGAAATATCTGGCTAATTGAAGCGATGCACAACATTGATCTTCATATTGAACACATTCAAAGTCAGTTTAATAAAATAGCAGATCTTCTTTCTCGCCTGTATTCCCCTAAGCCAGTTGACACAGAATTATTACAAACTTTTTGGAAATCTTATATCTGTCAAAAATGCCCATCCAGTTTTTAACTTGAATTTTACTATATAATTTCAGGTTCTACCCACTCCTCACGACCATTGATGCAGAGAGCTTATATGAGGATCCAGCAAGCATTCAGACCATCCACCACCTCAGCTCACAACTTGCACTTCAAGACATTTCTTATTTCCATTGACTTACCAGTGCATATAATGTTCATAACATTCCTACCTTTATGGAATTCTTGTACAAAACTCAATCTCACCTAAAGTTATATCAACTTACATTTCCTCCATCGACTCCAAAGCCCAACTTTATGGTTGGGATACTTCAGAAACTTATCATCCAGCTGTCCATAGATACATTCATAGCATATCCATCAATTCCTAATTCAACCCCACTCTCAGGGACATATTTGACATACCCACTCTTTACAACTTGTCACTGTTACAACATGTGACATCCTCTCTGATCCAGTCTTATTTCGAGCAGTATTCATCACTGCATTCTATGGCTTCTTTATGATAATGAAAGTTGCTACTCATAGCCCATCTTAATTCAATCATGACTTTCACTTGCTCAGGCAGGATTTAATATTTCCCCCCCCCCCCCCCCCCCGGTTACCATCTGTTAATTAAGTGGACTGAAACCCTCCAGCATCACCAGTCTCACCATTGGGTCTAATTGCCATCCATAAATAACCACTTCCTATGTCTGGTACGAGCTTTCCAGGCGCTTTGGGCTTCCAGACCCCCTCCTCCATCTGCACCTCTCTTTGGCAACAACTTTCATCCCTATGGTCATGTCACTGACACCGCATCTTGGATGCCCTGAAAAAGAGTGTTGGTTCATAGAAACATCTCAAAGGACATGGGTTCTATACTTTTAGACGCTCGGGGCAACTGTTGCATTTGACAATAATGTCAAAATTCAGAATATCATGGTTCATGGCTCAGCAATTTGGACATATCTTGAAATGCTTCCAAGGCTTCATCCAGTAACTGAGATTGACCTTCCTGACCTCGCACCTTCCATTTACTTAATTTACCTCTCATGACACTTTTGACCACAGACATCACACACTGGGTTTGAGCCAAGCAATTGCTGATTGGTTGACCTTTAACCTTGCTAATTTGTTTCCAGCAAAAACCTCAAATTTAGCCATATTTAATTTGAAAGTTGAAGGGGACACACAACCCATCTTAAAATTATAAGTTTCTTCAATCTTCCCTCTAGCCTCCCCACCGCCCCACCCTTGTTACCACCATATGCTAACTCTGAGTTCTAGTTTCAGATACATATACATGCAGGGGTTGGTGTTGAGTCCATGTTGGGGCATTTGGACCTGTCTAGACTCACTGCAGTCTCTCAGCTGGCTTCATCCTATAAGCATCAACTTGGTGACGTCTGAAGTCAACTTCTCAGCTAGTCCTGCCTCCCTCGAGTCCAACCTGTATCAATAAGATTCAGTACAGAAAGCTCTGGGGTTATCAATTATCCGAAGTCTAACAAGCACTGCGCCATCAGTCTGACATGGTGTCATGGGTAACTGGCGTCCGAGGCACACAACCCTTCATTCCCCAGGATGTCTCTAATCTAAACTTTATTTCAAATATACTTGAAAGGGTAGTAGCAACCCAGCCACAAACTCACCTTGATGAAGCCGGCCTGATGACTGCCTTCCAATTGGCTTATAGAAAACACCATTCTACTGAAAGTGCCCTCCTTAATATTCACAATGACATTCTTCTCAATATGGCCAAAGGGTCTGTTACAGCCCTCACCCTTCTAGATCTCTTCGCCGCATTCAATACCATTGACCACACCACTCTTTTGGACAGACTTAATGGTTACTATGGAACCAGTGAACTGGCACTTGGCTGGTTCAAATCATATCTGTCGGGAAGGACACACTCAGTCAAGGTAGGCAGCACACTCTCACTTCCTGCTGCCCTCCAATATGGGGTCCCCCAGGGCTCCGTCCTTGGTCCAATTCTTTTTTTGCTCTATACCAACCCAATCAGCTCCATCATTCAATCTCACAGTAGCATTAATTATCATTTCTACGCCGATGATACCCAGTTATACATTTCACTCTCTCCAGCAAATTTTTCTCACTGTATACAAAAACTAAAGGATTGCCTAAACGACATCCAAAATTTCATGTTCACAAATAAATTAAAACTCAACCCTGACAAAACCGAGTTCATTTTGATAGGTTCAAAAAACAACCATAAACAACTCCTTCCTCACTTTCCAATCAATATTCTTGGTAATCAGGTCTCACCAGCACAAAGTGTCAAGAACCTCGGAGTGGCGTTTGATTCCAATTTCACCTTCTCTGACCATGTGTCACAGGTCATAAAGTCCGCTAGAGTTCATGCAAGAGACCTCTACAGAATTCGCCCCCTTCCAGACCTTAAGACATCAGTTCTTCTAGCCAATGCCTTGGTGAGCAGCAGATTGGACTACTGCAATTTCCTGTTCGTATCACTCACTGATTTTGAGTTAAGGAGATTGCAACTAGTGCAAAACTCACTCAAAAAACTCCATTGGCTTCCAGTTAGGTACAGGGCATAATTCAAAATAACCCTCATTACATAGAAAATCCTCAACCAAGGTCAACCTGTTTACCTAATTAATTCACCCCTACACTTCCTTCAGAAATACTAGGCGTAGTACCCCTAAACTCAAGTTCCTTCATACCCCCACTTTTGATCGTAGAGTTCATAAATCAATTAAACACTTCTCTAATTCTTTTAGTCACTATGCCCCAGTTCTTTGGAACACTTTTCCCATCGAAATGAGAAACAGTCCCTCTGTCGCATCTTTCAGGAAACACCTCAAAACCCACCTTTTCAATTCTAGTTTCCCAACTTAGTCCCCTTCACTCTCGGTCTCACCCACAACTCTGGAACACTGACCTTGAATGCCCTCCTTATTAGAAATGATTTTTGTTGGTGGGGAAGATATTGCGCCTTCAAGGCAGTAGATTAGATTAGGATGGCAGAGCAGGATGGCAGAGCACGTCCACATGTTTGACACCTGTTCATAGGGGGCCCAGGCGACCTTTGGTGGATGTGGGGTGATCTGTAAGCAAGGACACAATAAGTCCCAGTAATTTAATTAGTAAATTGGTTAATTTTATTTAGTGTGTTCTTTATGGTTGTTTTATACAACAATGAAAATTGCATTGTTGCAGCTATTAACCCATTAGTAGACTTTAAAGTAAACTAACAAAGCTGTGGAGTAGTAGAATCTTATGTAAAATTAAGTATATGCATGATGCATGATATTTCTCTACAGGCAAATGGCAAACTTACGCTGGTGCAATATGACCACTTGCATGAGTACATTTTATAATAGTAATAATAGCAGTAGAATCAGTAACAGCAGTGTTTGCGTGGGTATCGGTACACTCACTAACTCAGTGTATATCCAATCTACCAAGTTATTACAACTCACCATAGAGTTCTGAATACGTAAATCTTGAAAGTATCATCATAACTGTAGCTAAATATTCACTAGTAGTAGTTAAGGTAGTAGCTAAGTTAGTTATTCACTAGTAGTAGTTAATGGTAGTTAAGGCTAGTTCACTTTACTGGGTAGTATTGCCCGACTCAGTAAAGTTGTTATTTTATGCAATTTTAGCTAGATACCCGGGTCCTTCTTTGCAATGTATTTTTTTATCTTAAGGTTTTATCTATATACTTATATTTACATATGTTCTTACTCTAATGACTTTTTATTGTTATTTACTATATATGTATTAAAGCAACTGGTTTTAAACTATTAGAACCCTTAGATTAAACTAGTATGTAATTCTGCATAACCCCATAACTTTTATCTCATTGAAGATTAAGCCACCTTAAACCTATTCTTAAAATGTTGACCTTAATGTGAATATTACAGTGAAATCACATTAATGCTTTGTCCTCTGGTTCAGGTAGTCTTGTTTGTATATAAGTTTAAGGTAACCTTAGATTCATCTATATTAATGAATATCTGTTAATGGTACAGTACAAGTGTAAATAAATAGTAGTAACAAATGTTTTAGCCCATGCACACATTTCAATTGTCTGACATATTTCATGACCTTGCATATGACCTTAGGGAGGTATTTTAGGTGAGGGTATACATTAACATGGAAATTGACCTCTTTCTGGAACTGGACTAACCCCAAACTAATCAGTTTCGGCACTTTAGAAGCGTTGATTACTTACTTCTTACTTATTCATTTCAGCAAGTACAGAGGTTGCAGATGGAACCCATATAACACCTGGACACTTATTGTTAGAAGAAACATAAATTGAAAGCATAACTTTTTTACTTGTTGGAATATACAGTACCTTTAAAACTTTTTGTTCTGCAGAAAGTCTGTTTTAATTGCCTAAGACCACACTGGTTAAGCCTACACTTCAACTTATAAATTAAAATATCGGCATATTTAACAATGGCAGATAAAAAATCCAGTGTTTATTCCTGAGAACAAAGTGAATCTTACTTTGGTGGATGAAGTTTGAGACATAAATTAACTGCCAGATGTAACAGTATAGCAATAAATATCGACAGATTTTCGAGTTGTCAATATTTTTATCTCTGAACTCAAATCTGATATCAGTTATACAGTAACTTTTATCCATACAGCAAAGAGTGCCAACTGAAAATCCTGTTGCAATGCTTAAGACCACAGCTTTCATTCTTTTTGTGAAAGGGATGGAGTTATACGACAATGTTTACAAACATTGCAAATAATAATACAAATATGAAACATTGACATTTTAAGTGTGTAAATGGCTCGGAAGAAAAGTAAAATTTTCACATATGCTATAAGATAAAACTCCCAAGCAAAAACTTCTTACCGCAATCATTATTGTTTTCAACAACACATGTAAATTTCAAATAAAACAAAAGTATTACTTCCATTGGTTTTAAGCAAAATTCTGCTCTCAAGTTTGAGATTTTAATCTCCTGCTGTCAGGTGAAGATTAAATGTCTTGAATACAAGAATATTTGTTATTTTGTCAATAGTTGTCAGTTTCAAGTTGAAGAAGGATCAAATCTGCATACCAATTAAAGTGGACAGTGTCCTAGGTTTCAATGCAAACACCATGTGGGATAAAATTAGTTTAGTCTAAGTTAGGATCCTAAGTTGGGCTATAGCCCATCTTAAGATGGGCTGACTCCTAAGTTGGGCTCCAACATAAATACTAGACTTATTTACATACTCAGACACAGAAGGCCCATAATAACTTAAATAAGGCCCTTAGTCACTTCAAAACATCAGAGAAGGCTGACCTTGACCCATTACATACTTAAGGGTCAGCCTGATATTATTATGTACAGCAAAGGTTTTAATCACTTCAAGAGATCAGAAAAGGTTGACCTTGGCCAGTTACATACTTAAGGGGCAACCTGGCATTATTATATACAACAAAGCAGAGAATGTGATAATTACATTAGGTCTTTAGTGATGAAAATGAGGTATAATATTCAAGGGGTAAAACTTTACATATACTCAAACTTAAGAGAGGGGTTAGGTCCCAATATGACAATTAACAGGATGTAAAATAATATATGAGGTTATATAGAATAATATAGCAAGGGATGTAAATAACTGTAAAGCAGTAATACATGATGGTAATCAGCTATTTAAAGTTTCGGTAACTGAAAAAGGTAAAAGTGTGAGAAAGCAGAGGGACCCCAAACCCCAAGTATAAGTAGTAATGGTAGAAGTAGTGATTGGAAAGCCAGGGCCACCTTGTCAGAGGCATCATGATTTTGGGTAATATATGAAAAGACGCAATCTGACATCCAGGCGCCATGACTTTTCATGTCTTGGATAGGTACATGTGCATTAAATGCCATGGTAGTACTTGAACGTTGGAAAGAGTGGAAGGTAAGAGAGGAATTAGAAAGATCCAATCTGTGGAGTACTAATTTCAAATGTTTTCTCGACCTGGTGTCAGAAAGGGGACCCACTGGGACTTAAACTTTATCTGGAACAGTGGTTTGTTCTTACCAGAGGGGGAGATAAGTGAGAGGTTTCGCAATGCAGTAACTAGGCACACAGGAGTAGAAGGTAAGGCAGGGACTTTTAACAGTCTAACCAAATTTTTATACTGGAGGGTTTTGCTCCATTTGATTAAAATATGGGCACCTGGAGGTGCAAAAAAGATCAGCACGTGCTAGTTGTTTGAGGGGGTCATAAGAGGTCATTGTGTGGGGGACCAGGTGTGATATACACAAAAAGGAGAAAAAATGATAACAAATATTCTGCCTTGAAGACCTGACCCATGTACATGGTGTCACAAACCTTTGCCATGTCAGTGAGAAGGGGTATATCAATTATGGACTTAAAAGATGGATTAAAAGAGCCAGTGCGAGTCAGTGACCTACAAAAATACTTAACCCTAGGGTCAAGAAAGGGTGTTGTGTTGAGGTCATAAAAAGAAAACTTTGACTTAACTGCAGAAATGTGGTTTGCAATGGCAGAAGGAGAGAATTTACTGAACACCATAAACTCTAAGAAAGCTAGCAGACCAGCAATGTGAAGAGAGTAGATGTCAAAGTTAGCAAATACAGTAAAGGCAATAAACATACAAAACATACGTACATAGGCTTTAGAAGTGGATGGAGCAAAAGCCTGGTGTAGTCTGCTGTGGGCCCCGGAGGCTAGGGGGTTAACTGTAGAAGAGGCACCTGTTGTTGGCCGATGCATGATTATTTATCTTATGGTTAGGAATAATGCTACCCTTGAAGTCCAAAGGAAAACCATAATGTATGAGGAATGGTAGTTGCTGATCCCAATAATTAACCAAGAGAGCATCCCATACATCTGGGTTTAGCTGAGATCAGACACAAATCTGAGTTCCCATATAGTTGGGGTGTCATGGCTACAGATGAGTTCCCTAACATGCCAAATGAAGCTTGGTTAAGACGATTCTTATGCCTACTATGATATCTTAGTTCCAAATCATACTTGTCTTGACCAACCTTTATCAGTACGTGTTTTGTCAGTGGTTTGATGATCAGAATTTAAAGCATTGTCAGACTTATCATCAGAAGAAATAGTTTGTGGAATGCATACAGGAGTGGTCTCCCTGCATGGTATTTTTAAGCTACTGCCAGTTCCAAGATCATGGTTATTGCTAATCAAGTGGTGAGCAATGGGGTCAGAGTTCATATTACTCAAGATCTGACATCTGTTTTCTAGTTCCAAGATATTTGAACCCTGTTCTCGACTGGGGACACCCTCACAATCTTTATGTTTAACAGGATGTTTTGCACCAGTAGAGGCTTCAGCTGTGTGATTAATGCTTTCTGACATTTCACCTACCTTGTGATTGTATTTGTCCCAAATATTTGCTTTTATACAGTCTACAACAATGGTATTTGCAGTATTTACTTTGTGTCTATTTACCTATGCAGTCAGTATTACGAACTGTATCATTGGCTGAATCACTGAAACTTGTTATACAACCTTCATCAACATATTTATCATGTTTGTTGTCATACTGTACAGTATTATGCACCTTGGAGTGTTTGTTTACAATATAGGCACGTGAATCATTATTCAAGACACGTGAGGTACTACTGTAATGCTTTTCAATTCCACTCTTTACAATTTCTGCATAAGAAAAACCCTCAAGCATTCTGTATGCATTCTTCCAATCGACACATTCATTGTCTGGTAAGGTACTATTACAAATGATTCGAGTTTTGAACCTGTGTACTTTGGTACTGGGCACTAGTCGTTTTTGCAGGAGTATCTTGGCTTTTCTTGCAATCTTTTGCAGGATGAGGGTAACTTTTGCCCGAACCAAAACAATTACCACAAAAACAACAAATATCTGAGACCCAAATTTTCGTGTTCCTGTTTTTGTCCACAAGTAAGTTTTTGATAAAATTTACAGGGAACTGGTTTCCTGTCCCTTCCAATTTTTCTAGAAAAATTTGAATTACCAACACCAGATCTTTGAGCATGGACACCCCTAATTCGATCTATTTGTTGTGTGTTACTCCATTCTACTTTGCCCTGCTCCATTTGAACAGATAGGACTGAGTGGCAGCCTTTTGCTGCTGGCCACCCAAAATCATGCAAATCTTCCATTAGATCTGAAAGATATTCTAACATCTGATTCTTGATATTTACGTCAGATTCCTCACTTATTATTTGACTGAACCCCACTATACCCACTGTGACATTGATAAGGAATTGTAATAGGCTCTGGATTTGGTCGTACCTGACAAAATATAATTTTGGGGCCAAGGTATCTACCTCTTACAATAGACGATTTCAGACCCGCCCCTCTGGGACTTGAAACTTGCCTTGTTCATTGATCCTACATAGCTCCTGAAGTCTGGCATCTACCTCATCCTGGATCCGTCTGGATATGTTCAGAGATGACACAGTAGGGTAGTATAATGTCCTTGTGATCTTGGGCTGAGATCTTGGAGGGCTGTTGTTGAACCTGGGGTGATCTGGCACCATCTGTGGACTCAACTTTTTGCTCTACCTTTTGCAATCTGCAACTCAGTCCTGCAAGTATTTGAACACTAATATCACTGTTAACAAACTATGTCCCGACATGTCACTAATACTGGAACTATCCAACTCATTGGTTCAAATATAATAGAACTTGTAGTTTCATTGGTTTACAAATGAAATACTTACTTATACTGAAATGTTAACTTTCTAGTATTAAAATGATTCAGCATGCAGAAATGTGACATTTAGGCCCTTTTTCAAGGTCATAGACAGCCTCCAAACATTGGCATATTGATGTATTTTCTTACATGTTTTGGCTATTTTCACCCATAAATTTGTTCTTATCAATCACAGGAGTTTAGAATGTTAATCATTATAATAAATAATTATATTATTATCAGAATGTCATAATTTTGATAATTTCAATGGCTTTCATCGTAGCCAAAATTGAATTGTTTTGAGCTCTGCACTAGGTTCCAAATCTCAGATCATTCCGCCCCAAGAGTGGCAGGCATATTTCTATGTAAGCGTGACTTCACAAAGTCTGTTTCTGTGATTGGTTAAGCATCATGACCCCACACAAACTTGTAGTCCGAGTCCACAAAAACTATGGAGTAGATGCTCTTATAATTGAAATATTGGCTGCTTCCACCTCGGGGACATCTGATCATGATGTGTTTATCATCCTCGGTGTCTGGAGCATGGGACACATGCTACTGCTCCCCGAGGCCAGCCTAAATGGTCTTACACTGCTCAGGACTGGTAGGGCACAGCATTACCCCATCTCTGTACTCCGTGATGATGCTGTCATAGACTAGTGGGATATATCTGTTTATAGGGGAAAATTCCACCGAAAAGCTAAAATGGTAGAGGTGTAGCCCTTCCCAGTCGCCAGGTGCTGCAGTGTGATTACCAAATTGAGTCATGGAAAGAGGGACTCCTGGAACCAGGGCCTTTCCCTCTGCAAGCACTTTGATCAACCTCTACTCCATCTCATTGAACATGATCCTTTGAGATGTTCTTATCCTGATACCAATACATACTGCTGCAGGTAGGGGTTTTGGAAATTTAATGTTTCCCTTTTGCATGATAAAGGATATATAGATATTATGAAAAGATTAATACAAGAAACTTGAAAAGTTTATTTTATGCAAAATAAAGTAGATATTATCAATAGTTCTCACCATTCTGTTTAACTACTAGATATGTTTGAAATATTAAAATTGTGTATCTGTGGATAGGCAATTCATTATTTTATTCATAAAACTATTGAAAAAGTAGAGAACATCTTGAAAAGAAAATGGCTAAAGATGTAGCAGATTTAAATACAGATACACATATTTAACAAACAATGGATCAATTGATCCACACAAAAGAACAGATACAACTGTTGAGGAACCAAAACTTACAAGCAGAAATTACAAAGCACAAATTTATATTCAGAATGGTAAACTCACCAAAAACACTGGCAGTAAAATTATACTAGAACCAAAAGAGATATTGAAAGAGATACGCAAACTCTATGAACAAAAGCATAGTTCTAGAATAAAAAAGACACAACAATACAGTTAGAATTTTTTTCAATTACCAGGATGTAAAACTGTCATGAGGTTAAAATAATTTTGAAAGACATGAAAAATCGAGACGCACCTTGAACAGATGGATTTCCAGCAGAGTTTTACAAATTTTGTGGGATATACATTGGGAAGCGTTTAATAAAATTTTAATGGTGTATTTAACAATAGGAATGTATTTAACAATGGAAAACTCTTTCTTACAGAGGAACAGGCAATAATTACTTTGACACCAAAAGGCTATAGGCCTGGAACATTTCTTGGAAATTGACACCCATTTTCACTCTTTGTGTAAATTGTAAGCTCATGTATGGATTGATGGCCAAACGATTAAAGACTGTTCTCCCAGAGATTATAAGATCTGACCAAAAGGGCTTACTAAAAGGCAGGAACATTGGGAAAACCATTCAAACTGTTTAAGAGTTAAGGACATTCCTTTCAAAATAAAATATAGCACAACTGCTGTTATTAATTGACTTTCAAATAACCTTTTGATCCAGGAGTTCAATCAGATAACATTCTTTATGCAAATTGGAACAGCTGTGTTGTAAATAATGATTTTTTTTCAGAATTTCTTACAATCCATTGATCATGTTGACAATGAGATTCTTTGTATCCTTAATCTTTCGTATTCTGCATAGAACCATTTGCAATGGGTATCCAATAATATTAATGATACAAAAATGTGTTACTTTTGGAGACTTTGAACTTAAAGTTAGGCAATATACTGAAGACACGTTTTTGTTATTAAATTGATATTGTAACGTGCCAAGGGTCTTGAGTTGAACTAAAGTCAAGAGAAAGCCTTATGTCACATAACAGAGCATTTATTTACAAAATATAACAAGTATTTTACCAGCAAATGCTGGGGCTGAATTGGTACAAGCACTAAAGTCACAAAAGTATCAAAAATAATCAGAAATCACATTTATATTATATACATTCAAATAACTCCATCATAATCATCTAAATGAATTATAAACAAGACATAACATAGGAAACCTACTGTCTACTAACACTTAGACCTTGGATCATACTCTATGTCAAAACACTGGTTCCATCCTTTATCCAGTACCATAGTAGATTCAGTACCTAATGAAATGAATTGAAATGAATTCAATTAGTCATGGGTTTTACCCCATGAAATCACCAAAATCAAATTACCGGCATCCAGCCTGAGACCTATAATCATATGACTGAAATCAACACATCATGTACAATCAACCACATACAATTATAACATTTCAGTCCATTCAATTCTTGCCAGGTTTTACCCTGCCACTAGAAATAAAATACAAACTACTTTATTATTTCATTCAGCCCTAGTCAAATACAACAGGCAGAAAAGTATTAAATGAAAAACCAACTTCCCCTGAAATAAACAGTTAAAATATCATGATACTTTAAGGTAAATTCCTAAACAGGTTTTACCCTGAAATCAAAACGAAATTATGTACAGAACATTCTCTTTTCCCTGCTTTAAAATGCTACCAAGGCATCTTGCAACTTTCCCTGTAACCTAAACTATGAAAGTAACAACATGAAGGTTTTACCCTGACATCTCTAAATTTAACCACAGACGAAAATACCAGGTATTACCCTGACATGACTGTCTTCTGTTACCTATACCAATTCAGCAAGCAATGACAAAATTCACCCTGCTTTTATAGAGAAATCCCAGACATGGGAAAATAACTCAAAGTCTGCACCTGTAAAATTGAAACAAGGAATCATATTGGTTTGAAATTTAGTATTCCCCCAGACTTTGAAGTGACAACTTCCTCTCTGTACATTGACATAAAATAAAAATCATTTACAGCAATCATATACAAGAAGGATAACAGTATATGACACCAAAAAGCTAAATAAATACATGCTACAATCATAGTACATCAATTTCAAACTGTAACACCACAAAATAATAAAAACGCGATACTGCCGATTTTGCCGATATCACCGCATGCTTCAATATGAACAGTCCTTAAGGGATGTAGAAGCATTAAAGAGTTTTATAAATGTTCTTGTCTTAAGATCAATGTCGACAAGATGTAGGAAAATAGTTAGGCTGTGACAGACAAAAAGGTGCTGTATGTCCTAACGTGGACTTACTATTGGTCACCAGATTGTGTCTACTGGGGACTGATTTCAACATCAGCTCAAGAAATATTATTAAAATAAATTATATAAAAATTGACTCAGAATAATTGTTAATAAATTAGAATAAAATAAATTTAATTATTATGCACAAAAATAAATAACCTCAAAACTCTTACAGTGCCCTAGTTGGTATTATGTAGTACATCACCTGGTGAAACATTTATCATGCATTTAGATAAACATTTTAAAAAATATATAATTTGCAGGAATGCAAAAAATAAGTCAGCACAAATGTCAGAAGATATTTTCAGTGAGATTTCTACATTATCATTTAAAACTTTCTTGGATTGAAATATCAGTTACCATGTAAATATCTGGCAGTCTCTTTTTCTGCACATTTTTAACACTGACAAATTTATGTCGGGGGTGTTAGATGTACAATCAATTACTGAAATAAATTTGGCTCAGGACACAAATCCTTTCTGGAGATATGTTATGCAAATATGGATGACTATGAAAGCCTTATTCAAATATGGACGCCAGAAGCAACCCAAAATGGGGTATTTCTTGAGCAAGAACACAAATCTGTTAAAGCTAAGGCATAGTTTTGAAATAAGTATGGTCCTTTACTTAAATGCAGAGAACATGTAGAGAGGTTTATCTAAATTTAAAAGTTTAAAATAAAAACTATTTTATTAGACAATGTGAACTAATCAGCATATTCTTCCTAGTAAAATCAAAGATTCAGCACAAAGTTACTTGTGCCACAAAACAACTGAAAGTGTCAAACACCTGTTTTGGTTTTGCTGAAAAGTTATAAGGTCTTGGGATGAGGTTCAGTGTCTGTTTAATCGTTGTCAGTTGCCGGAAAATTTTATGACTCCGAAATCAGTTATGTTGGGATATAGAGGTTAAAATGATAGAAATTTGAACCATTACTTTTTTAATCTAGCAAAATATTTCATTTTGTAACCAAATGCAGAGATAACACTAAATTATAAGCAATTTAACAGATTTATTTCATGAACATACAATTTGGGAAAAACATACTGATCAAAGAATTTCAAATAAAAGTTTGGACCTACACATTAGAAAATGGCACGTATAGAATGTCTGGTATGTGAATTTCATTATAACATATTACTACTATTTTAATATGGTTTGATTATTTTATGAATAAGTGAAAGTGTTGGGTTAGATGGAATTTTGTAATTCTCCGTCAGATTATGGTTCTGTTCAGGTTTTATTCATCCTTTAATTTATCAAATTATTTATTAACTACTGATTAGTTGTTTTTTTTCCTTTTATACCTGTTATTTTCTTTAAAAAAGAAAATAAACTTTGCTTTTTCCTTCAAAATACTGGTTTTTGTTCCCTCGCTGAATGACTTAGACTTAGTGGATTTCACAAAATAGTTAAGTCCATCAAATTGCTAAGTCAGTGGACTTAGCTTTAAGGCTGGTATGTAGTGGGCTTAAAGTTTGTAAAGAGGACTTACATATGGCCGCCATAAACTTTCCTCCACTTTAAAATATGTATTGGCTGTAAATAAAGTATAATTATACAGAGCACCTCACTAAAGTAGCCTTTGGGAACTTTATATGTGTAAACAAGGATTTCCATTTCAAAACAGGCACTTATCCTTTGATAAAATGCATGAAATGAAGGATTTGTGTCACCAATAGTATATTTTGAATAGATATAAAATGTCACATTACACAGAAAACCACTGTGGTTATTTTATAAGCTTGGATTTAGGTAAGTCACCCTTTGTGAAATCTATTTAGGTCCATGACCTAGCTAAGACCAAAACCTTAGATTTAAGTCCCTTTGTTAAATCGGCCCCTGGTTGAAATTACACAAGCTTGTGAACCTTGTTTATTGGAATATCAATGATACTGTATTTCATGAAACTCAGACTTATTATTGTCAATTTCTATATCAACCTTAACTCCGCCAAAAAGAGATCCATCCTAAATATCATGAATTATTTATCAAAACTGATCTTCCCCTTGCTATTTCTATTCAATATCTTATCCATAAGTTGCAGAAAGTACAAAATTGGGCTGCCAGGATAGTTTTGAATGTCAAGAAACATGATTCTATATCAGTTCACCTGCATCAGCTCCACTGGTTGCCTGTTAGGTTTCGGATCAAATTTAAAATAAATCTACTAGTATATAAGAGTTTGAATGGACAGGCACCATCATATTTGACATCAATGCTTAACTACCAGCAACATCAACGCACCACAAGATTGGCAAGAAAATCATACATGCTACAAGAGAAAAGATCAAAACTCGTCTCTATGGATGACCGTGCCTTCAGTTTCTGTGGTAGCCAAAGTATTGGAATGAACTGCCAGATGATATAAGGAACATCCAACTTCCATTTGTACATCTTCAAAAAGAAACTAATAACTCATTATTTTAAAACAGCATATTGTAGAGAAAAAGCGCAATGATTGTTTTTTCTTAAATATAATTGCGCTATATAAATATGTCATGTTATGTTATGTTATTTGACTAATATTTTAGTAGGTACTGATCATATAGGTGAGACAAATGTTATTTAAGTTAAGCTATACATTTGCACTGATGGATTGAAACCCAACTTAATCCCTCTCCTGAGATATATTGCTTTTCCTATTTTTGTTTTGTATTTTTCTCAATTTTTGAAGCCGTGCCTTGCTCTTGATTTTGTGGTCATAAACAAATCAAGGTTATAGTAATTAATAGCAGTTGTGATAGTAACAACGATAACAGTTTACAGTTTACATTTTTGGCGAGGGGCAATAGTCACCTGCCAATATACATTGATACAAGTAGCACAGAATTTAACACATGATAAATCTTTGTGCTTTTCTCGAGTTAGGGTTCATATTGTGTGTCATTCTACCTATTTTAATTTCTGCACATGGACATGGATTTCTGGCACTTGTGAACTGGGGGTGGGTGGGTGAATTTTTAGTTACATGAACGTCAGATTTATTTCTGGTTATAGGTTATTTTAATTTTCTTTTGTAATACACACTGCCAGCATCGGAAGGGAAAAAGTGAAACAAACAGAAGCAAAAGATAACCCGCCACTGTTGGAAGGTAGGGCTTGTAGAAATTCTGAGAAACTGGACCAGTTAGAAGATAAAGTTGACAAGCTGCTAGAGACGATTGATGTACTGAAATGACGGCTACAGAAGCAGGAGAATCGTATCAAGAGTCGCAACATATTGCCAGTACTGTCTGCACACAGCTCTGTGAGAGAGGTTGGGGTGACAGTGAGCCATGTTTGCCCACGTTTGAAGAGCTGAACTCTGACAATAAGATTCAGATGGAAGTGTAATATAGATTACAGCAGTATAACCAGTTTTAAAGAATGTACACTAAAGTTGAACATTCTGAACCGTTTAAGTCGGGCCATTATAGGGGAGGAGTGGCCCCAAGATTGTTGTACAGTTGTTGGGGGGAGTTGTCAACCAACATATGACAACCTTTCTATGACAAACTGTTAATGTAAAACAGAACACACGGTTTGATCTTACAAGAAATGGAATGTGGCAATGTTAACTGGTTGCAAGTAGATATGACTGAAAAGATTCACATTAGAAATACTCAAAGAATTTTGCAAAATGGTAGCAATAAAACAGAAACAGAAGGTTGATACAGAGTTATGTTGTGTAAACTGTTAAATAAGGGTAGGTGTCGCTAAGACAAGCAGGCTGAGCATGTAGACAAGGTAAAAACATACCAGCACTGCTGCAGCAACTGATTTGCAATTACTAGGCATAAATATGAGCCGGTTCTTGAAAGGTGAAAAGAAAGAAACTCAAATGAATCAGCGAGTATAGTGATCACCAAGTCCTTGGCTACCCTACTTGTCATATAATTAGGTCAATAAGTGATCAAGGCTCGAATTATGGGTTCACAAAAGACAATATAGCTAAGTTTAACCTAAAGAAAATAGGCAGTTGTAAAAGTTATCTTAATGCAGAGGCCCCTGTGTTTCATCATTGAACAACTAAGGTTGAAGTTAATGTTTTCGCTAAGGTCTACTGTCCTGTTAGTCAAGTGATGTGTGGTGATGATGCACTGTATATTGCAAATGCAGGGTTTCTCTCCAAACGTGCAGGTACATTTTGTGTCCCTTCTGTGTGGCCACATAGGTTATCTAACTCAACAGTATCAAGTGTAATAAACTTGGCTCAAAGTGCCACAGGTGGTACAATAATATTAAATTCTGAAAATATTACATTGTGTGCTGATAATGATAGTTGGTACCATGACACTGGTGAGTTACATAGTAGTGCAAATTCTGTTGGTCAAAAATGTATGTCTGTGGGTTCATTGGTGCCAAATATTGGTAGTCTCAGTAATGTGGGGGTGGGGTACAAGAAGTACCACACATTTCATTGCTCCAGTTCCTTAATAAAGGTACTTCTTGTTTGTCCCACTATTCTGTCATTGGATGACCTTTAACCTTTTTAATAAAAATTTTCCCGCCTAAATCAGTAATTCTTTACTTTTGAGAGGGAAGTCGAACAGACAGGACGCCATTTTTACAGTACTATGTATCAGTAAAAAATTTTATGTTGTCTTTTGTGCTTTCAGTAACGTGGTATTAGTATTTTTCATTTAGTATTTTAGTTTGTTTTATATATTGGCGTCCTATAGTGTACATATCACGGAGGTAGTCTGTTTATGTTTTAAATTTGGTATGTAGGTCAGTTGTCGGGGTTTTCACTTGTCATTATTGAATTCTATTATGTAATACTCGTCACTTGTGCTGTCAGTAACGTAGTATTAGTATTTTCATTTAGTATTTTAGTTTGTTTACATATTGCTGTCTTATAGTGTACATATCACGGAGGCATTCTGTTTATGTTTTACAATTTTGTATGTGGGTGAGTTGTCGGGGGTTTTCACTTGCCATTATTGAATTCTATTATGTAACTTGTGCCCCCAGTAGTATTGCTAGTATCGTTTGTACTCTCCCGTCAACTTGTATGATTATCATTATTATCATAGTGGGAAATAGTAACCATGCCTAAAGTATTTCATTGTTCGAAATGTAATGGTCAGCACAAACGGCCCGTTGGCAGTAAATGTCAGCTCATGGAACAGAGTACTTCAAGTACTTCAGCTACTGTTTCTGAGCAATCCAAAGATGAAAGTTCACAGATTCTTAATGCGCTTAATGCTGTGAGTTGTAGGTTGTCTGCAATCGAACAGAGGATTGACAGGACCGAGGAACAGCTTCAGGTACAGTCAGCTGTGACTTCAAGCAGCCCCCTGAATACGAGCACTACACCCTCTCAAGATGGTGATGAGGACAGTGACGCTGGAGACGACGCCGTCATACCCACCGTCAAATATCTCAAATCAGCTAGGCACATACAGGAGGCTGTTGACCTCAGACTGCAGGAGTTAACCAAGATTAATGAACAAGGTAAGTTCAAATCACAAAGGGTTAATAATGATAGTATCACAGTTAAGCAACAAATCCCTTGGCCACAGAATTATGTATTGGCTGGTACTTCCAAAGCAAGGGTAACGTACGACAGTTTGTCAACCTTTCAATGGATGGCAGGCTTTTGTGCAATTATTAGGGAAGAAAAAAGTACAAAGGTCAAGAATGCAATGCTTGAGTATATGTCCGACCTTATGGAGGACGCTCAAGACTTTGGTTGGGCTTCAGCTAAAGGGGCACATGCTCTAATCCTCTGTAGAATGGAGGAAGGTAAGGTAGACTGGTTGAAGTCTGACAAATTGGACCGCCTCAGAAGGGCACATGCCCAAAAGGTAGTCACTAGTAATTCAAGCTCAGGTCAAACTGCAAAAACAAAACATGAATCTCATGGTGTCATATGCAAGTACTTTCAGTCGGGCAAATGTAACCATAAAGCAGAGCATAATACAAATGGTCAACTGTACAAACACTGGTGCTCTCATTGCTATAGTCTAGGCAAGAGATTCACACATGCACTGAAAGATTGTAGAAACAAACGTCAAGATTCAAAAAACGAATGAGGCACTGCAACTCTGCAGTGCACAAAAATGCTACTACGGTTAAGGTCTCAAGTAACAAACTGAGTCCTCAAGTGTCTGAACCTAGAGTCAGTGGTAGAATAATATATAATTCAACCAACTTTGGCAAGGCTAGTAATAACTGGAGGGCTGACTATTATAGATTTAGCAATCTCTCTTATGCCCAAGTCTTAAAGAAAGGCAAACACATGTCTCATATGGTCCCTTACCATACCAGCCACCACAAAGGTAGCCCTCAGGTTTTTAAAAATAAAACAAAAACCATGATAAACAAAGCCAAAAGTACTCATAAAGTACCTAGAGACAAAAGTACTCACATAAAACAAACATGTGACAGAGCTGAACGTAGCAGTGCACAGATTAAGGTGAGTCAGAAAAAACAAAATCCACAGATTGTCTGTAAAAATAGATATGACGTATTGTCCGTCGACGCCGTCGTTTCTACCCAAACTTCTCAACCTCTCCCTGATCATGCTAACACTGTAACCTTGCACAGCCAGGGCGCTACCAACGTCTGTCACAATCAAGCAAGCAGAAAAGTGAGCATACCAAGTAATGATCATCAAAGGGTAGTAACAGAAGAATGTAAAGCCATTGCTTGTTCTAAATATGATCTCCCTCTCAGAATTAAGGACAAGGCTTTAACTTACAAACATGTATTACCTCACTGTCCAACCCTTCAAAGTTGGGAATCCCAAAGTAAGTTCAAGTTTGGATTTATCCCCCTGGGCAGCCAACTTATGCCAGAATTCCTCAACCCAGTTCAAAGTGACGCTGATCCCATAACTTTACATACTAAGATACGTGAGTCAGATAAATATAATTTCTTGCAAACTCAAATTAGTCTCAAATCTCAACTGAATCCAGATGTTTGGGATCAGTATCTTCAAGGTTACTGGGATAGACAATTGCCACTCTTGATAAGGTTTGGTTTTCCTCTTGATTATGACAGAGAAAGTAATCTAAGTAGTAATGAAGTTAACCATTCATCAGCAGTAGATTATCCTGAAGATGTCAAAGCATATCTGACTGAAGAGATCCAGCATGGGGCTATTTTGGGCCCCTATGATACCAAGCCTATCAAAGAATTACATATTTCACCCATGATGACCAGGGAAAAGCCCAATGTCCCCCATCGCAGGGTCATCATTGACATGAGCTTTCCTCATGGCCAATCAGTTAATGCAGGTATACCAAAGGATCAATACTTAGGAACACCCTTTGTCCTTAAGTTACCTACAGTAGATACCATTACTGATCAAATTAAGGCACTAGGCAAGGGTTGTAAGCTTTACAAGGTCGACATAAGTCGCGCCTTTCGCCATGTTAAGTTAGATCCACATGAATATGACCTTTTGGGATTACGTCACGACCGTTATTACGTTGATACGTGCCTGCCGTTCGGATATAGGAATGGCAGTGCTTTATTTCAACGCTTAAGCGACGCTGTGCGTCATATTATGCGTCAACGCAATTTTGACGTCATCAACTATATTGATGATATTCTTGGAATTGATTTGCCCAGTAAAATTGACGCCTCGTTTGACGCTCTTTGTTGCCTCTTGCATGATCTTGGTTTCCAAATTTCCAAGAAAAAATTGGAACCCCCTACTACTGTCTTAAACTGCCTCGGCATCGTAGTAAATACTGAAACCTTCACCATGTCAATACCCCCAGCAAAGCTTGAGGAAATTATTGCTATGTGTTCCAAATGGACCAACAAAAAATACTGCTCAAAGCGTCAGTTACAGTCATTGTTGGGCAGTCTCCTCTACATAAGTAAATGTGTTAAGGCCTCCCGTTTTTATCTGCTGGATGTTTTGAGATCCATAGAAGATAAGAAAATGGTCCCTGTGACCAGGGAAGCTCAAAGGGACATTAACTGGTTCCAAAAATTTATTCCCAAGTACAATGGGGTTACCTTTTTTGACCAGAAACCTATTGACCATTCAATTGAACTAGATGCAAGTCTCCAGGGTATGGGTGCATGTTGGGGTTCCCAAATCTATGCTTTTCAGATCCCATTGGGCTATATGGACATGCTAATAGTTCATCTTGAAATGTTGAACATCCTAGCAGCCTTAAGAGTATGGGGTGAAGCGTGGAACAATGCTAAAGTGGCCATAGCTTGTGATAACTTAGCAGTGGTTCAGGTCCTAAATTCAGGTAAAACTAGGGACTTAACTTTGGCTGCCATTGCACGAAACATCCAATTCCAAGTAGCCACCATGAATATTAACCTTAAAGTCACTCATATTCCAGGAAAAGTTAATGTTATTGCGGATCTTCTCTCCAGATGGAGCAGTAGGCCTATGGCAAATGCAACATTAAATCATCTCTTACCTGTACATACATGGGTTCAAGTCAATGAAAGTCATATTGCTATAGATTGGTCTATCTAATGTAACATCTATTCTTTAGGCCTCCATCCAACAATAGCCAAATTACTGCACCTCGGCCTCCAGAAGACCCGTATGGCCTTCAGACCTTCAACAGATAGAAACTATACTAGCATGTTCAGGCTGTTTCTAGCATTTACAGTCTTCATGAAGTTAAGTATCTTCAACCTCTCTCCCTTAATGCTCATAGCATATTTACAGTTCTTAGAAACCAATCACTTTTCACCTTCTGCCATGGCTAACCACATGTCAGCTATTAAAGCCAAGCTGGCACTCTTTGGCATATCTACCCATATTTTTGAAGATCAAAGAATCAAATATTTTCACAAAGCCATGATTCTTCACCAGCCCTTTAAAGTCCAACTAAAAAACATCATTGATATTGATACCCTACAGTTGATTGTAAGAACATGTGACTCAATGTATATGGGCCAAGTTTTCAAAGCAGTTTATACTCTAGCTTATTTTTCTTTTCTCAGACTATCCAATCTCGTTCCCCACACCACAGCCCATTTTTCCCCATTGTACCACCTAGCCAGGGCTGACATAATTTTTGCAGATCCAGGCATGCAAGTCATCATAAAATGGTCCAAAACTATTCAAACCAGAAACGTTGTAAAAATTCTAAAAATTCCTCAACTAGGCTCCAATCCCATTTGTCCAGTCAAAGCTACAAAAAATTTGATGGCTATCACCCCAGGGTCCAACAATCATCCCCTATTTCAATTCAAATCCTCCAAGGGCTGGGTCCCTTTGACAGATACACAGGTTAGGCGTAACTTTCGCATCATACTGCAGAAACTTAATTTATCAAACTCCCACCTTACCTTCCATGCCTTCCGTCGTTCAGGTGCCACCTACGCCTTTAACTCCAATGTGGAATTGCAACATATCCAAAGTCATGGCACCTGGACGTCGGAATGCGTCTGGAAATATATTACCCTTGACCATCAGGCCTCAGCCCAGGTTGCTTCCACCTTCAAGAAACAACTTTACATCCCTACTACTCACTAGTTGGGGCTTGGGGATTTTTTGCATTTTCACATATTCTGGATTATCAGTTGTATCTTGAATTGGACCAACCTAAACATGTCAAAAAATTAACCTTCATAAAGATTTTACAAATACTCCTAACTCTAAATTCATTAAACTAAATTTAAGGCCACCTCAAACTCATCCAAACTTATGGTGACCTTAGGGTCACTGGTTTAAGTCTTCTAACCATTGGGGTGACCTTAGTTTCCCCCATTATTAGTAAAAGTATTTACTTGCTTTAAGGTGGCCTTATGCTCACCTTTTGGGCAAGTGCCAAACCTGGGTTTGTGACTTTAAGGTGGCCTTATAAATCATAATTCATATGTTAAATTGTAATAAAGATTTTATAATAATTTCATAACTTTATTTCCATATGTGTTATTCTTTGTCCAAATTGTAAATAAACATTAGTGTATTACATGTTTATATAATCAAATGTAAATAAAATATATATTGTACCCCATCCCTGCTTTTCAATTGTGTCTGGAACCTGAGGCAATGTGGGGGTGGGGTACAAGAAGTACCACACATTTTATTGCTCCAGTTCCTTAATAAAGGTACTTCTTGTTTGTCCCACTATTCTGTCATTGGATGACCTTTAACCTTTTTAATAAAAATTTTCCCGCCTAAATCAGTAATTCTTCACTTTTGAGAGGGAAGTCGAACAGACAGGACGCCATTTTTACAGTACTATGTATCAGTAAAAAATTTTATGTCCCTCTCCCCACCCTTACACCACATACACATACTAATTGTTTTCTATTTTCAGGTAACTGGCAGCAGTCGCTCTGGTTGGCTTCCATCGATTATGACCCCACTCCTGATCCTGTGCTGCACTTGGGTTCTAATGTAACATAGGGTGCTGGGTTTCGGTGAGTGGGGCTCTAGGTGGAGCTCTTGGGCTAGGCATTTTGACTGTGGGCCAGGTTACCCAAACACTGGATGTCTCCATGGTCAAACATCAACCATGTCAGCATCTTCATCAAGTCGTCTCCAGCGTCACTGCATCAACATAACATCCTCAGCTCGCTGGGCTCTCTAGCAGCCCCTGCCTAGGCATTGCCTTAGGCTCCTCGGTCCTGCTTCCTCTGCTTCTCCTGCAGCCTCTCGGCCAAGTTCCGGGCGGACACCTCAGGCATCAACATCTGTCCTCACAGAAAAAATTATTCTTTAGTGGACGTTGCTTGCAACCATAAATTATTGTTTTGTATAAGTGTGTCAGGATTCAAATTACTGTATCTTGGTAAAAAAGTTGTCAAATGGGTTAATTTATACAAGGTCTGATCATGTAAGCATGGTACTAAGTATTTTTCTTGTCTTTGGTAAATAATTTTGTTTATTGAGCTCGACTTCCCTCTTCTAGAGTCAAATCTATCGTCTGTTCTTGGTTATATTCTGCTATTAAGTGTCAGATCTAGTGCTATAGAAAAGTTGCTAATGTTGACGCTTAAGTGTCGAGGTCAACCAAGAGTTGGCATAGTTAAAGTTACGTTGTTATCTTAAAAAATTTTTATTTGTTTTACCAAGTTTATGGTGTTGTACTTGGTTAAAGTTAAATGGTGTTTTGAGTCCAGGGCAATTCATTTATAGACTATGTTCACTTTAAGTTGGGTGTAATTCAAGTATCATCTTACACCTTTGTATCGTCAACAGTATGTCACTTTATGTGTCAACCTAAAGTTAAATATTGTGTTATGGTTTCTATGTCAGTACATGACTTATTTTATGACCTGGTCCAAGGTCACTTGCATGGTTAACCACTTGTGTTGTTTGCATAAACTTAACAAATGTTAGTATTGTTCATCTTAGTCTCATATTTTAATTATATTGTGTCTTCTAACTTCATTTTAGTGACTAGTGCAAAATAGAGTAGTCACTTTGTATTTTATCTAGTCATGTCAATAATATCAGTGCTCTAACTTATATGTCGCCTTACATCTTATCTACTTCATGTACAGTTATAACTTATTGTCTGTACTTTAGTGAGTACTTCGGTAATTGAGCTGTTACTTCTACGAGAAGTTGCTATTGATTGGTTACTCTAACAGAGTTCTTAAACATATGGTACCTAGTCATTATTAATATTTTTAATATACATTTTATGTTTATATATGTACTAAAACTTTCATATGGCTGTTAGCTAATGGAGTGTATTACCTGTAAATTCACTTATCAACATTTAGTTCAGTACATAGCCACTATGTAACTATGTGACTCTATCCTATAAAGTACAAGTTTTTCTCTAAAACTACAGTAGTATCACTTGTTTGGTTTATAGTTTTCCTGTTTCTCTTCTAAATATTAAAATTTTAGTATTTTAACTAGTCCTTCCTTCTTTTACAAATTCTTATAACTATTTCCCTTGTTATCCCTTTCCCTTGTGTGGTATAATCCCTCTTGGGGATTTTTCGCATTTTCACATATTCTGGATTATCAGTTGTATCTTGAATTGGACCAACCTAAACATGTCAAAAAATTAACCTTCATAAAGATTTTACAAATACTCCTAACTCTAAATTCATTAAACTAAATTTAAGGCCACCTCAAACTCATCCAAACTTATGGTGACCTTAGGGTCACTGGTTTAAGTCTTCTAACCATTGGGGTGACCTTAGTTTCCCCCATTATTAGTAAAAGTATTTACTTGCTTTAAGGTGGCCTTATGCTCACCTTTTGGGCAAGTGCCAAACCTGGGTTTGTGACTTTAAGGTGGCCTTATAAATCATAATTCATATGTTAAATTGTAATAAAGATTTTATAATAATTTCATAACTTTATTTCCATATGTGTTATTCTTTGTCCAAATTGTAAATAAACATTAGTGTATTACATGTTTATATAATCAAATGTAAATAAAATATATATTGTACCCCATCCCTGCTTTTCAATTGTGTCTGGAACCTGAGGCAATGTTTATTCTTTGCAATACTTTCAAGTTATTGCAGACCTTTTGAAGGACTTCCCTAACTTGGGTAAAATGCTTCCTCTTGTGTATATAATTATAGTTATGTAAGTTATGATGTTACAAATCACCACATCCCTTCATGGGTAGATAAGCTTAGTAAGGGTTCTTTTAGATGTCGTAAAACTCCCAAGGTTCAACCCGTCTCAAAGGTGAAAGTTCAACTAAAGGTCAGATGCTAGATCCAAGGTCAGATTTGTGTCACACAATGAGAACACAATTGGAGAATTTTATTACAAGTTAGTAGAACTGTACAGAAGCAGAGAAGAATTTTAAAATGAATAAAATGATGTTTAAAATGTCACCAAACCCCAATGACAAATGAGAAGGGATGTGGGTAGCAGAAGTAGTTGGGATGATGGAAGGTGCCTATATATAACCATACAGCCGAACTGCGCCAGAGGCAATGTTCTGCAAGGCCACAAAAGTGATTCCAGACTGCCTAAATCTGGGAAAACCGAATCCTTTAAGGGGGTAATTTTTAAATAAAAGAAGTTTTTAAAGTGCATCCTGAATATGAGTATCAATTACCTGGTGGTGAGGCTAGGTAAGATTCGAAAAAAGGGGGAATTTCGGAGGAAGAGGTCTAGACCTCAAAAGTGCTTACAACGCTCTGACTGGACACAGTAATATATTGTCAATATTGGGAACTTGGATCACATGGTGGGACCTACTATCCTGAAGAGTTTTTGTCCATTTAATTATCACATGCCCCCCCCCCCCCACTGCCGGGGGGGGGTGGGGGGGTGGGGTGGGGGTGGGGGGCAAATATAACATCCTGGCATAAAAAAATGCTTACGGCTGTCAACTGTAGAAGAACTATGTGGAGCAATGTTGGGCATCTTCAGACATCCGAAATATGCCAAGAGGAAAATAGCCCTATACAAAATGGGATCAGGAAGAATGTCCCAAGCAATGGAAATGCGATGTAACATTTCAATGGTAAAAATTCCTCTGGGTGTAGGGGAAAAAGGTGAATTAATAGATATGGCTCTAAGTACCATTCATGTTTAGTAGGTCTGGGGTCCAAATTAAAGTGTGATGCTAGTGCTGAGATGGATGAAAGGTAATTGCGAATGACCTTAGGGGAAATTGCATTGTTGTGCAAATACTCTAGGAAGATTAGAAGGTTATGTACAGTGTGACAGCTATTGGAAGTTGCAGTAAAGTGATGAAAGCCAGGAAAGTTCTGAAATGTCCATTCTGATACTGTAGAAGGTCTGTGGGAAGATGAAGCCCTATTTCATGCTGACTCAAAAATATGACTGGTATGTGCTGTGGCACCTGAAATCATATTTCAAGGTCAAGGTTAAAATGATGAGGTAAAACTCTATCCCAAATGTAGTCAGTTGTTGTCAGAAAATAACCTTGAGAGAAAGTCAGCCTTAGTGTTGTGACGACCTCTGATATGTTGAGTCTGTAAAGAAATGACAAATATTGAAGTTATTAACCATAACTTACGTATGCAAGCTCCCAAAAATGGATCCTTGGTCCTGCTGGTAGCAACCACCTGGACCACTAGCTGCCTCGTTGTCACAGAGAATCTTTACTTGAGAGACTTGCCACAGTGGACCCCAAAGTATTAATGCCACTATGATATTAAGCATCTCCAGATGCACAATTGTGAGGTCAAGGCCAGGAACAGCTGGTACTGGGGCTGAATAAACCCTATTATGCCATATTGCATCCATACCCATGAGGCAAGCATCCAGGTGCAATGCGTCAGAATCAGCAATAGGTTTTGTATAAATGGTGGTGCCATTGAAGTGGGGGAGAAATTTTTGTAACCATTCCAAGTCCTTGAAATTTTTTTTGGACAGATGCATTTTGGCCTTGTGGCTATTACTGCGAAAAAGTTCCAGCATTCTATTAATGAATATCCCAGCAGGAACAACACATTTGTGCAAATAAATTAGTTTGCCTAACGGGAGATTAAAAATTTTTCTTTGACAGATATTTTTTGTTAGATACATGGAAATATTCCTTATGAATAGCCATTCATTTTTCATTATCAATGCTGAGAGAAGCTTCAGGTATGTTGATGTGCACCCCAAGCAGGTCAAAGCCTTACAGGGAGGAGACAACCTATGGTCATTGATAGAAAGGCCTAGACAAAGAAGAAGAGCATGTAAGTGATTAAAGTGACACATTGCGTCACATGCATCAGCAATACTGACTTAATCATCAATGTAGGCAAATATAGTAGCTACATGTTTTTGCATAATGAATGTGACAGCATCAGAGACCAGGTGGAACACCGCGCTGCCATGCGTCCAGCCGAACGCGACACTTTGGTCCAGAAAGTACAGTCTGTTCCAACTAATCCTGAATTTTAAAGCGTCAACCGGATCTACTTTGATGTTTCTAAATGTTCTTGCTACATCAATTTTCTAAACCACAGGATCACCTTTGACATTAAGTATTTCCTGAACATGTCATCAATGGTAGGGGATCTTAAAGTGAATTTCCGACCAACAAAGTGGTCTTTAACCACATGATCATTCACAGAACCTCCATGAGGATGGGATAGATTGAGAATGACACGCTGCTTGTCTTTATCTTTTGGCCTGGTAAGAAGAAGGGAGCAATGAAACTGGTCAGAGTTAACCCTGCCCAAAGGGCCCATCATAGCTCCAAGGGCAGATTCTTTCTCCAAATATCCTCGAACAGCAGCAGGAAATTGACTAGCTATATATTGCAGTACAAATGGGTCATGATAGTTCCTAAGTTCACGTTCCCATTCATTAATATTCAGACCAGAAGCCAAAGGAATCCTAGCTTGAGCATAATTAGGAACTCCTGTGTTTAAAATAATCTGCAATTCATAAACATTCATCAATTGAATCAATTTTTACTGGGTCCCTGTATGGACCAACAAAACTGAATTTTGCAGCATGGTGGTTCAAAAACCCAACACGTTTACTCTGAACCAAGACATCTTTGGATACCCCTTGCTTCCGAGCCTGAAGGCCCACATGGGCCTCAATACAGCATGTAACACTGCTCTGATTCTGAGAACACTGATTAGTTTGTTTTGTATTAGTATGGTCATTATACTCTAAAAGGCATAACACATCAGGCTCCGCCTCTGTTGGTACTAGTTCACGGCACTCATTAGACAACCTGTCAATGATATCAATAATATGCTTTTCATATGAACAACTATATCTATCCCAGCTGTGCTGGTCATCTAGGAAGTTTTCATATGCCAACCTGGCTTAATTGTTTGTCACCTGACTAACAGAATTAGTATTGGTACCGTTATACACTATGCAATGGATCTGAGACCTATACCATACGTTTAAGGCCCCAATGGGAGGCTGGGCACAATGAAACAGTTTGCCCATATCTTCGGTAATTACAAGATAGTGAAAACCTGCAATATTACCCCACTTGATGGGGTGAATATACACCAGATGATCATTAGAAGGTATGTCCACATGTATAAATTGCAAAAAGTAAGTAAGTAAGAAACACTTATAAAGCGCCGAAATTGATGTAAACACCCTCTAAGGCACTGATGTCAACATCATACAAACCAGATGTAGTATCATGTTCATAACTGTAATGTTCCAAGCCCCCATCGACACCACCAACATGACACATATCCTAGTCATTTCCTGTGAGATTGTACGCCACCTTCTCAGAGCAATAGTTAGTATTGTTAGTATTGTATACAAACCCGACACCTAGGTTAGCTTTGTTAAGTGGAACCTTCGTAGATGTGTTCCCATGGCCATATTGAACCAAATTGGCATCATTTGTCTGGATATGCCTGTAATTATTAACAGCACTGACATGTGAATACTTAGAATCTACATGTAAATTCTGTGCACACTTCCTATCAACGAAAGTACTTTTATTCACACTATTAACCATTAAAGTAATCTTTGACAAGTTTACCTTGTTACGTATTTTCTGTGAAACAACAATTTCATCATTATATTGCTTTTATAGCTTTGTTTGGTCATGCTTAGAGCCATTCAAAGAATATTTCCATCACATGATTTACATTGATTGAAAATACACAAACCTTTACCATTGACACGTTTATTTTGACACTTATAACATAGCATGATTTATAACACCTTGACACTGTATTTTTAACCCTCCCCATGTAAATATTATTGTCTTGGTCCCATTGTGACCAACAGTATGCGATGGCCTTACATATTATTTACTATTTTGTCTTTCAGACCCTGTCTGTTTTAAATAACACTTTGTCTCTGGATGGGTAGAATTTTTCCCTGATTTTGAGCAAAAAGCACAAATGTGGCGAAAATTGCCATGATTGGTTTCAAAAGTACATGTGCCTTCATTATAATACTTGCAAATTTTCTTATAGACCCCTTGGTTGGATGTGATATTTGCATTTGTCATAGCTATCTGCGAGGCTGACAGTCTATTGGGTGACTATTGAGTCTGGTCGTCCCATGAGAGTGTTCCCTGCTCCATTTCATGCATGGAGTTTGCATACCCAGATCAGATTGCTACCCAGGGCACAGATGTTGCATCTTTAAGGGCCATAATGGTCTATAAAAGAGCTTTTTTTACAATGACTGGATCTAGCTGGCCTACTGCCCATTCCGGAAGTGAAAGGTCATCATGTACTGTTCTTTTTTTACCGCTAGAATTGTGGCAGCCTACACTAGGCCACCTTAACTCAGGAATTGATGTGATGGTGTCCGTAGTATTGTAGTGTACAGATGAAAAAATGCTTGGATTCTGTCTCAGTGAATTAACATTGGGTAAAACGGTATCAGCATTAAACACAGACTGTTGAGGTTCGCCCGCTGATTGGCCTACTGTACCTTGTGCATGAGAACCCTCACTACTAGCACCTGAAGATACATTTGCCTGGAATGGAAGGTCTGATGGTATCATGTGTGGTAGCCCCTACTGACTGGTTCTGTGAATTCAGTGTGATCTGTGGTGCGCAGGAATGAACTCCCGAGTCTGATCGAAGAAGCTGCGGGGTGGAAGCCATGAACTTGTTGGTTTCCAATTCACTAACTCTTCTAATTAACTGTTGGTTAGTTGCATCAACCTTTGCAGATATGATAATATGGCATCTGATTTATGAAGATGGCCATCATTGCCGACTGTTGAAGAAGGAACATTACTTACAGTTTGTTCAGATAACTGTAGAAATGAACGGTCCAAATCTGTATCTCTGTCTGTCCCTTTCCTTGTGACAACTGTTTTCTTCTGTGGAGAAAATGCACTTGTCTTCTTATTACCAGGCGTTTTCTTCACTTTCCTAGGCATTGTGATTAAAGTTTGTTAAAATTCCACGTTAAATCAATAAAAACCATCTAGGTCTTGATTCTTTGCTATCTCACTTCAAAATGAAGGGAAACCTCCCACTCAAACTATTGCTACCTAACGATGACTGTGATTGGATGATTCAAAGTAGCCACTACCAAGGAGATACTAGTTGATCCTAATGTTTTAAGGTAGAGCCAACTGCTGTGTCAGGCCCCTTCATGGTCGTGCCATTTACTTTCGTTTTGTGCCAAGTTAAGGTTTGTACCATGATATGGCGCCAAGCAGTACAGATGCAAAATAAAATTTAAAATGTGCTCTCTAATTTTAGATAAGTGTAATTGGAACACGACATTTTTGCATGCGTATTGACTATTCCATAAAAATAAATTTCTAAATTTTTCTGTTAAAGTTATTGGACAAAATATTTCGATTTTAAGGTCACAAAATGATGAACAACTCTTGAAATATTAATGTGTGCCTTTTGTGAATCATGTTAAGCTTAGATAGCAAGGATATCAGTGTTAATCGTATCAGGCTTTTTGATTCTTTGTTATTGTCAATATCTTTTCTCCGATTTAATTATGGCAAATCCAACTAAGAATCACATACTGAGTGGTTGACAAAGCAACATTATCAGAACGATAGTTAATCACTCAAAATATTGATCAACCGTGTTGATCTTGACCACTGAGGACTTTCAACCCCAGAGAGTTTTCCAAATTTGGATTGGTATTGTTCATCTAGGAAGTTGACTTAGGCTGGCCTAGACTGACCCTGGTGTCCTGTCAATTATGACGTGTCAGTTGTCACCCCATTTCCTTTGGTAACTTTGATCCCTTGACCTAGTCCAATCTCAGGAGTTGTTCAGGATCGATATGAGTAGTATTTAGCACTTTGGTGCCAGTTAACTGTGCCCTTACTTGCATTACTCTGCCAACAATTTTTAACCCTGTAGCTCACTTGTCAATAAGATTGCTGTCGTATAAAGGCCATCAGCATAAGATAGTCTCAATTATAAATGTCACTGTGTCTGACCTCAACAGGTCAAGTTGAGTTTGATTTGAATTTGATAATTCCTGCAAACTGAATAATTGTAAGTTTGCAAAAACAATGTATTATGTTGTGCTTATTAACTAACATGTCAGTTTGTAACTGAGTTACCCATCAGGGTTAAGGTTAATACCACACTTTTATACTGTTATGTAGTATATTACCTTATTTGTTAGACCATTTATTTGTTTAGTATTTTGCCCTGGGTACTATTGCTATTGATCTATCCACATTGAATTACTGCTGATATAGCAGAGTTTGAATCCACCCTTCAATATGACCTAATAACATACCTATGACCTTGCCTCACTGGAGGCCTCTTGGGTCCGATTCTGGCATCTGGTATACCAAATAAATACACCCTTAAATACTCATATTTCGACAATTGAAAAGCTAGCTCAGTCGATCATTTATCAAGAAATTCATGCATAAAGTTGTCATTTGCTTTCCCCAGTACATCTGAAATATGATATTTATTAGTATCATTTTATTCTCCAGTGGCATTTATGAAATATCAGTATAATAACATTTCCTTTTTGGTAAGAACAAGTACAAAGTTTCAAACCATCTAAGAATTATACAGTTGATTTTTTTCTTCCATCATGATCTTCTTTTAAAACTTAAAGGTGTTCTTATGTTTTTTTAAAAAGGAAGAGAAAGGTATAATTTTTATGTGTAATAGCTTTTAAATTATTTAGAAGAGTCAATAACTTATGTGTAACATGTCAGCTAGCACTAATTTGTGTGTAAAACTGTGTACTAAATTGGTTGTAAATGGTAGTTGTTCTAATATATCCGAAACTTTGATTCATATCATTTACCATACTGATGTATCAATGAAAGTAATGTGTAATACTAAATGTCAACTTTTAAAAGTAGTGAGAGATCACAATACAATTAATAAAGAAGACTTAAAACATGTAGGAAATATTAAAGATTTGTTATCTATGAAGGTCTTTAAAAATGGATTTACTGCTGGAGAAATAAATGCCATGCTAAATTTTGTATGTACCACCTGAGACACTAATTCACTTGTCTATGTAGTTTATGCAACTCTACTGTATATTTTTTATGTATAATTCTGTTTCTTTTTTCACCTGTATTACTATGTGTTTTTTTTCATTTGTTCTTCTTTTTTGTAATTAACCAACATCTATCAACTCTGTGCTTTGTATGCACGAGAAATAAATAAATATGAAAACTCACATTTTTATAATTGATTGAAGAAAATTTGTAAATTTCCTATTTTTTGCTGAATATGTTGTTTTTGTATTTACTCACTTTATTTTAAGTTTCATTGATAAAGAAAAAGTGGGGCAGTATTTAAAATTTTTAAATTTATAATTTTTATGAAATTTAATGTATATGCCAGTCTTTTGCAACATTAAATTTGCAATGATTTGCCCAAAGTTTCCTACTATATTGCATTAAGAAGCATATACAATAAAGTCTCTTCTTCCTTCCATCACTTACACAAATTGTTCCCATGTTAGTCCCAATTTAAAGAAGTGAGGTTTTTTAAGACAATAATCTGCAGACAATTTTCATAAGAAAACAAATTAATCTGTTGCTGATGATATTGTACCAACAGATGTTATTCCAAGTTTTACTGTCTATTGACAGACTAAAATCCTTTTCCCACTTTTTTCTTCAATATGTGATCATTGCACATTTCTAGCTCAGCAATGTATAATTTCCTCTTGTGCCTTTAGACATCTATTAATATCTGAATACTGGCTGGCATTATGTGATCTGTAATGTTTGATATTTTACTAAGATTAGTGTCTTTTAGTAGTTTTGTAACGAGAGTCTTGAAACATATATAATGGAGAGGATTTATATTGTCCAATAAATACTTCTATTTCTTCTATCATAAAAACTTTAGCATTTACGTCTAGTATAGTGGAAAATTAAAAATATATGGATATTCTTACAATATGGGAAGCTATAACATTTCAGCTGATAATTTAATACTGAACCATAATGGTTTTGCTGGAATTTGTTCCACGTGTGAAATATAAACAATTCTTCTCAAGCCTCTAATAGTGCAATTCAAATTTTGTTATAAATACAATTACTTTGCTTAATGGTAACACAGAACCGGATTTTTTTAAAAACTGAGATACCTCTTTAATTATTAGTGATTGAAATTTTGCTACTCATGGTGAATTATTTTTATGCACACATCTTGACCCGGTATCCCGGCTAATATAATTTTTTTAATGTATTGTTTTTATTCTGCCTTTATAGTCTGATGTTAATAATATTCTGCAACTTATTTTGTCAGCTTTTAATCAGAAAATTGGAGGAACCTTTTATTAAAGTTTTTTTTTCAAATCACAAGCATCATGATTTAATTAACTTATGAGCATGGGATTAAGGTCTTTTGTCGTTTTTTTTAAATTGATTTTTCCATAGATCTGTACAGACTGTTAACTATCTTAGCAAACATATTAGATATTTGCATGCACAGATTATCTGAAAGTAAAAATAAAAGTTAAATACATCAATGTATGAGTAAATCGCTTTTGTACAGCTTGATTGATTTGGAAGACACAGACACAAATGAGAAACGCAATATAAATTTTGAACAGAAATTAATTTGTACTAACTAAATGAAGTATAAACTGTTTGCCATTTTAAATTTTTTTTTCAAAAACTCGTACAGTGTGTGACAGCCTGGTGCAATATTGCATTTGCTTTGACTTGCACAAACTTTGACTTAGTTTGTGATTAGAGGTCATGCAAGCTTAAGGGAGCAATTAGATTTAGCTGTATTAAATATATACTTTCTTGAAATTAACTTATTGAGTGATTCCATATTTTGGGCATTGATCAATGAGTCAGATATAATGGTAAAATCTGTTAAATTTAAGCTATAATTTGTCTTATCAAAAAAGTGTTTGGCAAGTTTGTTCCACAAACCTTGTGAACAAGAACAATGTACAAACATGTGTAGAAGCGTTTCTGGAAATATGTGACTTTTTCACAATTTTCAGAATCAGAAATCCAGACTTTTCTTAAGGTAATAGTTTGTCTCTAAAATTCCGTGTATAATTCTTAATTGTAGCCAAATTAAAATATTATCAGGTGTCGTATGATAGGAAACTTTAAGTGATCTGTTACAAATTTCTTCCTCTATAACTAAATTGAAGTCATGATTACATTATATTTCATCCTATGTACATTCTCCAAGCTGCATTTAGCATATCCGTAGAAATTCTTTACTCATTTAATGGACTTAAATATTTTTGGTACGATATGGGATAACATATCTTCTACTCATTGTGAAAGATATAGTAAAATATACAACCATCCAGATAAAAGGTTCTTGGAGGTTCCTCAATTCTGTCCATCTGTACATAAATTTAAAAAAAAAAACTTTAACCACAGCATTGACTTTGATGCTTCAACGGTTCGGAATGATTTACCTGATGAGGTCGGTTCTGCCCAAACTCTCACCTGTTTCAGAAAAAGGTTAAAATCATATCTCTTCAAAAAGGCATTCCCAACTATGCATACACTCTATCTGGCGTCTCGTTGGTACTGGACTTGGCAAAGGATATGGAATGATTATTTTTTTTAATTGGATTTTTGCACCTTAGAGTGTGCGTGGAAGAGATTAAGTGCCACAAAAGTACAGAATAGAAGATAACAGACCTCAAAAATGTTCATTTGAAAATTGAATATTTTTCATAGAAGTTAAGATATCCATTTTAATCTTCAGAACAATTAATGTCTTCAATGTCATGCAGTATTTGTAAATTTCTGACACACATGAAATTACCGTATTCATCAAGAACATCTGATACTAAGTTAAACCAATCAGGCATAAACAATGGGTCAGCAGAGATATTTTGGTTATGCCAAAGAGGATAAGTAAGAATATGACAATTTTTTAAAAGTCAGAAACATCAGCCAGAAATTATTGGTTATGCTATTATTTGCTTTCATAAATGACTCAACATAACATTTAAAATTATTAATGGGTTTGATTCTTTGTGGGTTTGATTCTCACAAGTGTCATTGCTGAGGTCCTGCCACAATATGACCCTGGCCATGGATCATTGTTTCAACAGAAACCACAGGACGTACTGAATAAATATACACACGAATGTGCCTTATGAGCCCCATGCAAGGTCAATGTGTATCCAAGGATAATGTGTACAATTAGTGCTGCCATGACACTCACTATCGTTTGGTATGTCTATTATGAGCAATAATCAGATGGTCTTTTTTATATCTGATGACATATAGATTAACATATTTATATGATAAAGTTAGAATATCTTTTAAAATAGAAGGCTTATTCAGCATTTTACAATATATTTTTGGCCTTTTTGACGACCAAGTCCATACAAATCTAGTCACATGACTGAACAAAATTTTCAAAGCATTAAAACTCGAGTGTGTTTCGGAATTGCTTCTTTATTTATTTTTTGTAGTTGGTAAGTCGATTTAATTGACACAATACTTCTAAATAATGTGTAAAAACTGTAGTTTTATTTTAGGTGTATATATTAAAATATAGCGTTATACAACACTTTATTTAGTCGGAATTAGATAATCATTTAATATGCTGATGATTTTTAAAGGGTTCCTACGTTTGACAATGCATAAACAACCAAAATAAAAAAAATCAAATACAACACTAAATGATGTTTCAGGTGATATTATATAATTATACATTTTCATTGAATAATTTTGTTTCGTGGTGAGTTTAAGAAGTCAATGTGGGTGATATTCAATGTAGTGGTGGTGGACCAATTCACGCCCGTGTACCTATTCACGCCCACCCTCAGTTTTCTTAAAGACTTATACTTTTTCATAGAAAAGAGGTTTACCACATCATAGATAATTATGAAATTGATCATATATATTGGTCATTTATTGTGTAACTGTAATTGTTTTGGATGAATTTAGGGGAGGGTGTGAATTGGTACACGGGCGTGAACTGGTCCACCGCCACTAAATTTGCAGTGGAAAGTGACAGCACTATCTACAATCAGTGCAAAAACCTTCCCAGCATATACTTTTGCTGAAATATTCTATTCCCCCATCTTTTTCAATTTTTATGGGGCCTCGGTGGCGCAGTGGTAACACACCCATCTCCCACCTCAGAGGTTGGTGATTCAAACTCTGGACCTTAATTCCAATTCCAATTCAACTTTTATAGCGCTTAATCTCTGCCAGAGTGACAGACTCTGAGGCACAACATCATGGGTATAGTCACAAAAATCATCATCCTTGTCCATAGCAATGCATTCCATATTTTGGGAGCATCATATGCAAAGCTTAAGCTAAACTGCTTTGTGGATGTGTAAATAGTTGGTTGGTATTGAGGAACATGTAGAATTATACCATCAGATTGACTCAACCGGGTATTATAGGCACATTGTCTAACTTTGCGAAATGGACTGAAATATTTAGGACAGTTAGTATGTAGGTATTTGTATACCAACAAGGCAGTCTTGAAGATGCAACGGTGCCTTATGGGTAGCCAATGAAGGGCTTTTCTTAGTGGAGTGGTGAGAAAGACATGTGGCTCTACAAACAGTTCTGGCCAGACTGTTTTGAATGCATTGTAGCTTGCATAGGTTGGCAACAGATAGACCCCTAAACAAGGAGTTAAAGTAGTCAAGCCTACTCCCCACAAGTGTGTTTGCAGCCATAAGAGCAGCATCACGAGTCAAGTACTGTCGAATTTGTCTAAGATCCCTCATCTGGATGAAACAAAGTTTACATACATTTTTAACATGTTTGGTAAAGGAAAAGTCTGAGTCAAAACAGACACCCAAATTCTTAACGGCATCAGAAGGTATCAGTGATTCACCCAATATATTTACTGGAAAGAATGGGTTTAACTTTTTTTGTTGAGACTTGGAGCCAAATATAATAAAGTCAGTCTTATCAGCATTCAGCTTTAGTTTATTTGCACACAACTACAGTTTGACATCTTCGAGGCACTTTCCTAGCTGATCAAAGGCAATTTCTGCGTTTTCGTGTGTCAGGTGAATAAACAGCTGGGTATTGTCTGCATAGAGGTGAAATTTTACATCTGGATATTTAGAGATTACTTTGCTCAAAGGTGTGGTATACAATGCAAAAAGAATAGGACCAAGAACTGAACCTTGTGGAACTCCAAACTTAAGCTTTCTAGCCTCAGAGAGAACAGAGCCAATCTTGATGCACTGGGTACGATCAGGAAGGTATGACTTGAACCAGTCAAGGCATCTACCCCCGACACCGAACCATTTTCTTAAGCAATCAAGGAGTTTGTCATGATCAATGGTGTCAAAAGCTGCAGATTGATCAAGCAGCACCACAGCTGTGGCCTCACCTCTGGCTAGAGATAGGTGAATCTGATTCTTTATAACCTTATGTGGGAAAGTTGCTAGTTGTTTACAGATGGTCGGCCTTTTACAGTACAGAATCCTGACCAACTGTAAGTTCTGGTTTCCTCTGCCCACAAAACTACCCGTTTTGATATGACCTGTACAGTGTTGAAAGCGACATAAAACACCAAATAAACAAATTTTCAATTTTTATATTAGTATTTTAACTTTAGTGTGTAGGACAATGGTGATGTGTCAGCTAAAAATCTGCATAAGCTAAAAACACATGCTTCAAAGGTTTGATTAAAGGCCAATTGTCACTCATTTTAGCGTAACCTCTATTCTTTTTATGGTGAATATGGTCTCATGTTTGAAAAGTGAAACAAAATAACTATTTTATTTCCACCAATGCAAATTGAATTAGGTTTTGCGGGTTGGCATTTAGGTGCCAACCTTAATCATTCCTTCACCCCTATTTTTGTATCACCTCCGTCATTTAGTGGGTCATTTAAATGACACATGGCCTTTTCTGATTGGCCAGTGGTTTGTCCTTAGCTTTGGTAGAGGGGATAATGGCCAGATTTAAACTGGCAGCCGACAAGGCAAGTTTACATTTTAAAATAAAAAAAAAAAATTTTCATTTAGTTGTTTTAGTAGTATTTTTGATTGTCTTGTCTCTTCCTGCACACATTTCATCTCTCATTGGTGTGGCAGCAAGAAAGAAGCAAAAGCAGGCAAGTAACCCTTACAATTTTCGGAATAAAGTTGAGATTCCGGTTGAACTTCAACTAGAGAATGACCACACATTTTTGAATGCATTTTCTCACTCGAGTTCAGTTTCTAGGTCGGATACTGAGTCTGATATTGAATCTATTGTTGACAATTTAGTTTCTCGTGACAGTACCAAATCTGAGGATACTTTCCCTGTGGTAAAACACAAACATGACTTCAAATCTTCTAGGAAAGTGTTGCGTGGCAAGGGAAAAATAAAGTCGGATCCGAGGTCAGAAGTTCAACCGGATCAAACTTTGATTAATCAAAGGATTCTATCTCAGCTAGATGCAATTTGTAAGCGGTTGTCTGTTATTGAAAGTTCTGCTTCTGTTGCCTGTTCTAAAGTTAAAAATCCTGTGTGTGGTAGCATCACTGTAAGTTCAAGTCTCCCCAGTTCCTCTCATGAGGACAACATGTATGCAAAAATACCCGATTTACATACCATTAGCAAGTCGAGGAGCACATTAGGCAGTTGTCTAGTTCTGATCAAAAAGGTACGGAACGAAGAATAAAATCAGTGTGGTGGTTCTGTTGACATATATGTTAAAGAAAAAGTTAAATGGACACATGAATATGTTCTTGCTGGTAACACTAAAGATAGGGTGACCTACAACCAATTTAACATTACTCAAATTAATGGCTGGGTTTTGTCGGATTATGAGGGAGGAATCATGTCAGATAACAAAAGATCACATGCTAGATTATCTTATCTCCTTTCTCGATGACTCAAATGACTTCTCGTGGCAGGCAGCCAAAGCTAGCCATGTGGTTTTATTATGTCAAATGGAGCAAGGCGAGGTGACAAGTTGGTCACAGACTGATAAGATAAACCGGATCCATAGGGCTAATGCACAAAAACATCTTCCTCCATCTCAGTCAGTGTATAGCAGTGTATATGCCCTGCCTATTTCTAGAGGTTTTAACAATTATTCCATTGTGGTGGCCCTGAAAGTTTGGGCCCATCAGTGGGCTAACAGCAAAGTACGTATCAAATGTGACAATAGGGCTGTAGTTGAAGTTCTGCTCTCGGGCAAGACTAAGGATGTAATGCTGGCCACATGTGCCAGAAATATCTGGATGTTGACAGCTTTATTTAACATCTCTATACACATTGAGCATATATCTGGCAAACAAAATATTATTGCAGATTTTTTATCTAGATTTAAATTTGATCAATCTTCTTGGGATCTTTTAAAGACTCATGTTTTGGATCCGGTTTGGATCCCTACTTATGCTGACTTAATGTGCTTAAATTATGACATTTAGTTTTGCTGGTCTTCCACCAGAAGCAGCCCAGCTGACCACCCAGGGTTCAGGCCCCTGTGTGTCATGTCCTTTTTGCAGATGCGAAGTGCTTAGAATTGATATGTTACTGGGGGTGGGGGAATGAAATTTATTTCAAAACAATTCTCATGTTTTCCTTTTATAATGATTCAGTTTATGCTACATTTTAATCTTTTTTTTCAGCTTCACTTCGTGATATCTTTTATACATTTTATCTGTAGCTCTCCTACCATATATTTCATAAAACAAACCATATTTTATATTAGGTGGACTAAGGCCTGGAGTCCCACCTTGCATTTGATTTTTCAATGGATCTTTTGCTGTACAATGCCTCATTTCTTTACCCAACATTCCAACAGACTTGTGCATTTTGGGGAGACCTACATTTTCTGAAGTTGAAGAATTTATTTTAGACACAGATGACTTAATATGTACATAAACTGATGCTGCCCCTGGTAAAAACTGCTACATTCATCATTTGAACCAAATCAAATTTCAAAGTAAAAAGTAGCCTATAAAATATGCACTTTTTATGTCCAGTTTTTTAAAGAAGCAGACGCTCTCATTGATTTGTACAAGTGGCCTGAACATTAAATAGTTGTCAACCTACTAAAAGTTGATGAGGTACTCTGTTAACTACCACATCTGTGTGAAATATAAAAAACTTTGTTACTTTTTAACACAACTAGTTGTTACGTGGCAGTTTATAGGACCAGGGGTCTCACATGATGTTTTACAATGTAAATACATCCAAGTTCTGAATTAATACAAAAGTTTTGACAATAAGAATTACCCTGTTAAACAACATTTTATTATGTTATGTACATGCCACTACAGAATAACACTGTTTTCGCAATAAAGGTCACATTTGAACAAGCATTGATGGATGGTGTAAGTTTTAGTTTCAAGTCCCTTTCAAAAGTTAAGGTCACGTTAAAAGTGAATGAATCATATTGCTATGACCTGGATTTGAACCCATAACCAAAATTGTGAGAGTCAATTTTTAAAGCTTGAGCTCTCCAGTGACTGCATTTCTAGAGATCTTTTTTTTCATTTTTCGCCACTGGACTTTCAGACAGTTAGATGTACAAGGCATTGCGTGATGAGTACCAGCCTCATCACTGAAGATAAGGAGCAATGGGTTTAGTTAGTACTTGGATGGGTGACCTAGGCCTAGTATGGGATGTACGATACATTTGTAATGCGACAAAAACAAATTTCAAATCAGATACTATATGTCTCGGAATTTAATTTTGTCACCAGACTTTCATACATTTTAGTGTCCTATTCGTGTCTCTGATTGCTTTGTGGCTCATGCATTTAGACCTAAACACATTTTTGGCCTTGTTAAATGCTGAACTTATTAATAAATTGAATCAATGAGACCAGCAAATGAAGTTGAGCAGAAAACTACCTAGGTCCAACTGCAACTGCAAAATGGTACAAGTCCATTAAAAAAATTTGCCAATCCATATTTTAATAAGGTAAAATCAATATTGAATCAAACTGATCAAATAGCCAGTGTAAAAGAATTCATGTTATCTTCTATAGTGGGAAGAATGTAAAAAGTACAAAAGCTCATTAGTTTCAAAGATTAAAAATATGAAGTGTTTTCTTGAGTTAAAAGGCATTCAGACCATTAAGACCTTTAAATATAGGTCTGTGCGAATAGTTACCAGTTTTGGATAAGGTGATATGTGTTAATTTTGTTCACTGAATGAGGCTTCTACTTCTGTCGGAATTGTAATGTAACTGGTAGTACACAGAATAGACAACCGAATAATTTACTTCACTGTTCACTGAAAAACCCTTTGACTGGAAATATAATGATGCAACAATAGTGCCAATGTGCTGACATTTTTTCGAAGTAGCTTAAATTGTTTGCTTAGCTGGATAAAAATCAAGAAAGTCCCCAAAGTACTCTGTGAGGTTTAAAGTGCCATGGTAGTCACTTTATTTGTTACCTTTTCTGAAGTATTTGTTAAAAAAAAAAGTTCAAAATCATTCTTCATATAGTTTGATATTTTGTATTTATTCTTGTATTTACATTCTCATTATTACTAATTATCAACACCAACTCAACATCGATGCACTGGCTTCTTCCAGTGTTGTCTTATATGCTTGCGGAGGACTTTGGTCATATAGTTCTTTTAGTTTGTTTCTGAGGTGTTGTGCATCATTTATATGTTCACAGTCCTGCCTTGTTACTATATAATCCTGATTCCATTGAGTGGCTGCCACATCTAACCTTAGATCATTTCCTTTACAGAAGGTCAGTGTCTTGTTTAGCTGTATAAGATACTCTGCAGTCTCTCGTTGAAAATCCGGTCCAAGCTTCTGAATTCTCTTTTGGAACAATTTGTAAAACATATGATACAAAAGACTATCCACATTGGTCCAGTTCCTAAAGGCAGCTATCTCAGCTTCAGGATAATCAGGTTTAGGATTTTTCCAGTCATTTAGCCGCTTGTAGAGGATTGACTTCATAGGCCAGCACATATACCTCTTGAGAAGAACCATTGACTCTGCAAAGAAGTTGGTAAGGATAACAATTGGGAATTCTATGTGTATACGCTGCAACCAATTGATAATAAACACATAGTTCTGCTGTTCATCTGCAGTTCCAATATGGTAGCCCGTTGGAAAGCCCATATCAAAAGCCACAGCATTCTTCAGCATACTCATCCCATTGGGTATACAGCCGCATTTTGCCTTACTGTAGAGGTTTTCCACAGACTTGTAAACAGTATCATAATGGTCCATATTTTTCAAAAATTCTAGGGTAATTTTAGTTCTGTTTCTAGATTCCACCAAGTCTTGGTTCATTAGGGCACATTTGCCCACAGAAAAATAAGATATTGCCGAGATCAGCCTGTCACCAGGCTCTCTTATGCTGGTGATATATACAGAATTTTCTGGAACAAGGGTAGACATATAAGTTCTGTTGTAGATAGCATGATCTAAAATTATGTTAAAACCATTACCCGCATGTGGTGGCCTATACATGAATGACCTCATTTGGTGGGGCCAGCCAAGCAAGTACCTCATTCCATTTGGTAAGGCAACATTTAAATGGTGGTCCAAAGCAAATCTCCGGAATATTGCAGACATGGTGTCACTGGCACATTTGTGTGTTTTAATATACACCAGATTTGTCTTCATCTCAGTCTGTCTGCAGTTTGGCAGTTCCAAATTGTCTTTTGTAACAATGTGGTCTATGACATCATACATGAATAATGGGATGTCGGTTGAAGATGAACAATCCCAACTTGTATTGGTAACATATGGGTGTGAAGGAATTTTGGATGCTAGCCTGTCTATCCTTGTCCTCCAAATTCCCATCACTGCTAAAAACATGACAAATGCAACACAAATAGTAGAATACTTTAAAATAGTTTTCATTTTTTGTATTACACACTTGGTGTTGTGTATTAAAAACATTAACAGTTTAAACCTCTGGGTGGTATTCCAGTCTGTGATGTCTTGATTTAGTAAATAAAGTGATCCTTTGTTATCACAGATCTGTGAAATTAGTCAAAACCAGGTGACATAAGCCATAGTCCAACACAAAAGAAAACCAATAAACCTAAAGATGACAGGTAAATATGCTAAAAACACTATCACATACAACATTCCCCACCGCTACTTTTTGTGTGTACGTGTTTCAAAAGAAACATGTAGTCAGTAGCAATATTTAAATCCCTTTGATCGTTTGAACTTTTTTCTTAAAATCAAGTGAACATCCTAACACAGTTTATCAAGTTAATGCTGTGCTAGGATTTGACACAGTGGTTTTAAATAACAGTACAGGCAAAATCAATAATTAATACTTATAAAGTTCACTAGTCTCTAACTTTGATTGTGATGTGCATTAACTTCTTCCTTTTAAATCTGGTTATTGTGCATCCTCACGCAGGATTGCTTGTCCTCGAAAACAAACCCTCACAGAAACCGCTAGGATATGCTGGGATTAAACAAAAAACTACTTTTCAAAAGGGAACTAATTTCCGTATCATGAAAAATGCTCCAAAATAATGTTTTCTGTCACAACACACACCCTTCTTAGTTTTTATAACAAATATACATATGGATCTATAGAATCATCGTATGAATCGCAAACAATCGGGCTTCACAAATGTCATATAAATCACAAACTATCGGGCTTCGTTTGTGATTTATTTGCCAATACAGTACTCAAACCTCGTCCTTTATTGATACGATAAATTTGACATTATCAATGACAAAATTATACTTAATATAACTAGCCTACATTATTCAGACCTTCTTCTCCCAGTTATTACAGAATTTTATTTACTTCATTTTGGCCTTGTTTTATATTGTAGGGGGCTCGGTGTAGCGGTTAGAGTTCTCGCCTCCAACCTCTGAGGCCGCCGGTTCGAATCTGGGGCCGGGCGCTGCATGTTGGAAAATTGGTAGTTACTTGCTGATGCCCAGTGGTTTACAGTGAAGTATGCACTGGTTTCCTACACCTGTAAACTACCCGTCGCAATATGACCCTGGCTGTTGAACGCGACGTAAAGCAACAAATAAATCTAAATCTAAAATGTTCTATATTGTATTAAATTAGGTGTATATTTAAAATCAGTGTGCCTATCCTGCCTTTCAGTTTTGGCTGAATATGTTGAAGGCTGACCCAGTCTATCATATTTAATATGTGAAATATCTTCATGCAATATGTTTCTTTAAATATTTTAGTCATTAACTGTGTATTTTCAAATATATCTACCATTGCTGGCATTTTAATAATTGGATTATGATGGCTGATAAAAGTCCTAGTTTTAGAATTTTAAAAGTAAATATGTCACCATCTGTCACTACAATGTCCATTAAATAAATCTTTTACTGGCACAGGGTGACCTTACCATAATGCGCTCATGTTTATTTTGTACCAATTTATTTACCATTTCATAAATTGTTAACTTAAACTTAACTCATTTTAATTCAATCTACTGCTGCTATTCAGCATAACTTAACCTACAATTGCGCTATAGGTTCAGCTGACCCTATGCCTATTTGTCCATTGACTTACATTAATCAGTATTGTAAATAAAGTAGAATGAATTAGCTTGTAAATTGATTTCCTACTATTTATTCTATGTGTGTACAAATCTTTAGTAGATTCATTTACCTCTGCATGATAATAAAATTATAATTCCTTTTTTTTTCAAATTTTATGTTGGGAGGAACCTGGAGAATGTTGCCCTTTTGTTGTTGTTGTTGCTTCCGTTCAAGAACAAAAATTGTAATCGTAATGTGTAAAGAAATAATTAAATGAAAGAAGAACTTGAGACTGAAATATCTTCTCACAAGTCACAAATCGAAGAGTGAAGTAATTTGTCTTTGTCAAACATTTTCTCTTAAATGTAACCTTTAATTAAATTAGTTGATACACAAAGAAGAAAATACAATTTTCTAAACACACTGGCGAACTCACTGGATACCAAAGAGTGCCATATTTTCAAAGTTAGACAAAAGTTACAATACACAGCTGATATTAATGGTGCATATTTCGATGTTACAAGACAAGAGAAATATAGACACATGTTATACAGAGGCTCCAATGAGTCTGTCTACAAAAGCCTAAGTGTAGACATAGGTATTAAAACAATTCAGATCTTTGGGGAAATGTAATTAAGAATGAGATTTAGACTAACGTGTGACTTATTTCTGAAAGTATTTCTGCTAGGACACATCTAGGTGTCTCGGACTCATTCCTTTATGTCCCACCTTAATGTTAGTCTAGGTGCTGCTTCATGCTGTTGCTTATCTTGATTTTCATTGATTTAGGGTTACCTGTCCTTGGCACCAGCAGCAATCGTCTCACTTTGACTTTGAAGTTGACCAGTGTTCTGGGCCACATGAGGGTATGGGCTAGTTCAGTTCTGAAGAAGTTGGTTACTACTTTAAATTATTTTACTTTGTACCAATATACATGTGGCTGTTTCTGATTGGTCAGCCCTTGGTTCTCGTCTGTAAACCCTTGTCATTCTTCCTTTTTGAAGTTGGAGGCACATGGTCACACATCAGAAAAAAAATCAAGAACAATTTTCAACTTCAGGTGCAACTTCAAGTGCAACTTTGACAAGTTTTAGTGGTGCTAGACTGAGTGGTTTTACATTTATTATTTTATTCTACATTTTTTATTTATGTTGTGTGTATAATGACAGAGACTGACAAATGACATTATAACTTGCGTACTGGTACTGATACAGTCCGACTACAGTTTTATCTTAAGTAGGCAAGAATCAAATACTTCAAAAGATCAAGCCAATACATTGGTTTTAAACGGTGTAAAACCTTTGACAAAGTAAAGCCAGATAAGTCGTATGCTCAGGCATTAGCTTTAGATGGGAATGTGAATACTTTTGTCTACCATCGGGCTGAGAGGAATTTTGGGGTTACTAACAAACAAAAGGCATGCATAATGGGCAATAACCAATGTCATATCAATACCACTACAATTGCAATTGCCCATAAGCCAAACTAAGTAAAGTTTCCCAGCAAGAATCAGTCATAGCTCCTGGTAAGCGCACGGCTGGAAATATGAGTAGTGTTACAAAAAATTGTCGACAAACTTGGCCTGATGGCATTGTGGCTGGGGTGAACATTGAAAAGCTGGATATTTTGTCAAAAAACAGGTTCCATGTTTTACAGCATTCAGATGCTATTGATACAGTTGTGGAAGATACAGATACAGGGAATAACATGCGAAACATGCATAGTTGCATGAATCAGCCCAGGTTGGCTATGCAGCTCAAAAATATTTTGGTGGAAAAAAAAACAAAAATAGGTTTTTGATGGGGAATCTAAGGATGTATGCAGCAAGATATTTGACCCTGGGTCACAACACACCCAAAGATTGTCTCAATATGCACCAGTCCATTAGACAACATATGCAAACCAGAAACTTAGAACCTCAATATCAAGACTCAAGTTTGGAGTATCTATCTAGTGTTGAATATGATGCACCATATGACCATATGTTTTACCAATCTGGTCTTCAACAAAATACTTCGGGTTTCTACCAAAGTCTGCTTTAAAGCTCTATACAGGAGAGGCAGTGCACTGGGATATAATAAACCTCATATATTGCAGGCCCACCAGTTAATTAGAGACAGCAAGCTTCCAAGCTATTTACACTGTCGTATACCAGTCCAGTCTGGTCTTAACATTAGGGCTTGGAGGCATTATCTATCCAATTACTGGGACCAACAACTATGTGATTTACTTGAGTTTGGATTCCCCTTAGATTTCGACAGAAGTTGTCGGTTACACTCTATTGAAGAGAATCACACTTCTGCTAACGAAAACATGGATCAAAATATTTCAAAATTCTGACATGAAGAAATGCAATATCAAGCTATCTTAGTACATCTAGATGCTTGTCTTACTGGCCTAGGGAGCGCTTATGGTTCTATGGTATATGCTCTACCCATTCCCAAAGGCTATATGGATTATAATATTGCCCACCTAGAAATTTTGAATATAATGGTAGCTCTTAAGGTTTGGGCAAATCATAGGGCCAACCAACGAGTATGTATTCATTGTGATAATATGGCAATGGTGAAGGTGTTGTACTCTGGAAGGGCTACTTTAGCTCTCCTTGCTAGAAATATTTGGCTTATTTGTGCTATTTTTAACATACACATAGTTGTACACATACCATGCAAAAAGCAGCACCTTGGCTGATCTTCTCTCTAGATGGCAATTTACTGCAGAATATTATAAGGACCTTTTCTATATATTGCCAGAACCCAATTGGATTCCAACTCATTTGGATCTCACACTGTTGAATCATAATATATAGTTGAATTTTTTATGTTGTAGATGATATGGGAAGCGCACACCAGCTGCCCACTTCTACTGTTGATAAGCTTTTGTCAGGTTTTAGGCCTTCCACTTTGAGGCAATAACGAAGAATGTGGATAGATTTTATGGCTTTCCAGGTGGCAGCTGGGCTGCCTTTCTGTCAGGTGAATGTTCATTTGCTACTAGCATTTTTAGTATTTAAACCATAATGGTATCGCTTATTCTCAGTCACAGAATTATCTGACAGCTATCAGAGCCCTGCATATCTTACATGGATTAGATACCAATACTTTCAGAGATGAAAGATTGTCCCTCTTTCTGAAAGCTTTAAAAATTCAAGCTCCATTTAGCCCTAGAATTCCTGCTCAATTAGATGTTCCATTAGTGGAATGTATTATCAAACAATGTGACAGTTTCCAATTTCCAGTGGTGTTTAAACCCCTGTACCTAGTGGTTTTGTTTTCATTTCTCAGGCTATCTAATGTACTGCCACACTCAATGGCTTCATTTGACCATACTAGACATGGAGATGTAATTTTTGGGGAAATGGGTGCTGTATTATTGTTAAAATGGTCCAAGACAATGCAGAATAGGAAAGACTTTGCGACTGTTTCTCTGCCAGATTTAGGAGGCTCGAACCTGTGTCCCATCCTGGCCCTAAAATTTATGTTTCACAGACTTCAAGCTACAGAAAATTGTCCAGTCTTTTTGATCCCTAGAAGAAAAGGATTGGTTCCACTGACTGATTCTGTGACTCGCAAACATCTGAAAGACATTTCTAGGTCTCTTTGTCTGGAAAGAGTACTTACATTCCATGACTTTCGTAGGGTTGGGGCTGCTTGGGCCTTCAGTTATGGTGTCCCTTTGGAGCACATAATGAAACATGGCACCTGGAAGTCAGATGCCATCTGGACTTATCTTTCATCTGCTGTCACTACCTCTGCCCCCTGTGGCCCTTGCATTTCAACAGGCTCTACGTTCCTAATCACTACTTGAGTTTGGGTGGTTTCTATTTTCACCCTCTGCGCTATGATTACACAGTACTGTCAGTATGATACAAATATAAATACTAATCCTTAAATATTTTAATTATAACCCCCCTTATGGGTTATCAGCTAGGAACACATGGTCTATCATTTCTGGCCACTTTACCTTGCCTTGCTGTATTTGTCAGTTTGATTTTGACCTCTGGTTTGACCTTGGAGGTCATTGCTCCATGACCTGTTTTCATGACCTAATTGTTGCTTGATTGGCTGGTGGGTTGGGCAGTCATTTGATATAGAACCCATGGACTTTAGAAAGATAATTTAATAACTACTGCCCGAGCTACCTGCCTTTCTTTGACCGTTTGTCATGTTGTGATCTTGACCTTCTAAAGTTGAAGGTGAGCTGTGTGACCTGGGAGCTGATTTCGGTTCAATTTCAATTTACTTAGGAATTTTGCCAGGCAGGTTCTTTGGTCAGTTAGGATACAACATACATTATTGAATAAACTTTTAAAATAAATTTTAAAATGCTATATTTGTGTCTGGTCAAGATCAGGTAGTAAGTTAGAAAAATAAATATTTTATATCCCATGTTGCTTCTGTTATTACTTCTTGGGAACTGTACATCAAAAATATGAATATGATGGAGGGAGGTAGATACAACCTCAGATTAAACAGAAGAGAGTGCAGTATTCCTGTTCAGCTACAACTGGCCACTGATAATGAGTTGGTGATGGTGTCAAGGGAGCACATGGAGTACAGCACAGGCAGGGCAACTGTTTACTGACCTTTTGAACAGTGAGTTGGACATTGACCTATCTGATCTAATTCGGCATTCGGATCAAAATTTGTCCCCTGTTATTTCTAGTAGACAGAGTGCTTTTACAGCTTGTGGTGGGGACAGTGTCCCTGGCACCTCTGGTTCAAATTCTTCTACCTCTAAACAGGCAGCCATTAACCAAAAAATTATCATCTCAGTTGATGAAAATTTGTTTGTGTTGTCAAAGATATAATTTGTCTATGTTGCCTAAATTTTGATCTGTGTTAGTGAAATGTTCGTCTGTGGTCGCTAAAATATCCTCTGAGTGAGCTGAATTTTCACCTATGTTGCTAAATTATCATCTATCTATGTTGATAGATTTTTCAACGGGGGTTGGCAAACTTCTCATTTGTGTCGGTGAAAACATGTAATTTTAAGTCGAAAATAAGGATGTTTCTAATAAAAATAACCCCATTGGTTTTGTAAGGACAATCAATGCTTAGTTATGTTGTTTTGACTAATTAATGTAGTAATTTAAATAGTAAATTTATTAACTGTCAATTAGGGGATGTAAAACATAACTTTGATGCACATATTATTACACCATCAACAGATAGATGATGAGCATTGTATTAATGAGAGAGTTTACGTTTTAATATAAATTTCATTCTTATTACTGTTGCTCGACTGCTGGGTGTAAACTGGCAGTTTTGTGCTGAATAGTAATTATTAAAAATCAGACTCCTAAACTTTCTTTTGGCTTAATATCTATGCTTGCAAATAATCCATTTAGATTTTTACTTGGATGAAAGTAATTATTAAAAATCAGACTCCTAAACGTTTGGCTTAATCTCTGTGCTTGCAGATAATCCATTTACATTTTTACTTGAAGTTTTTATTGGAACATTAAATAAAACGCTGATCTGGCATTATTTCCTGTTAGCCCAGAAGCCAAATGGCCATATTAAGTCCAAGCGTGTTTTGTCGCTAGTATGAAGTTTTTTGTTAATTCAGCATCGCTGACCTGTCCTAATAATATATCAGCTGGGTGCCAGCTTGGGACTCTTGAGGATTTTTTTTTGAAAAGCCAAAAAAACAAACAGGTCTCCATAAATAATGGAAAATTCTGTTTTGACACATATCTTTGCTTTTAAGCTTACTTAGAGACACAATCTTGGTGTCTAATCTGAGGTTCCTGGGATCAAGGAATCTATTAATTATGTTATATAAGGTTTAAATAGATTGGAAGTGTCAGATTCTTAGGATGACGTTAGCTTAATTGCCAAAATTCTTTTCAACATTTACAAATCTTACAATATTAATACACAACCAAATATCATCATATTAAAACATTTGATTGACAATTAAATGTTCCCTTTAAATGTAAATGCACTGTTATATTCAGATTTTTATTTAACTTAGGTTAATAATTTAAGCTCCTTGGGGTTTAATTTAAAAAGCAATGTACAATTAACGAGAGAATTAACTTTCATCCATGCCAGCTATCACCGAAAAATTCTTATGCAGAGAATATTTTTTAATTGGTAAAATGATACATATCAAGTCTCTGACTTTCCTGAAGCTTTTATACTCAATGTTAGCCCTCCCAAATATTGCATAAGCTGCATAAATTTTTAAGAAAGTTCTTCTGGTACACATCAAAAGCCAAGAAAAGTACTCTCACAACTGGAAGAGAATCTTCTGAAAGGGGTCTAAAGTTAACAAGTCAGTCATGCTTAAATGATGCCTTACAGCTACCATGGATCAAACAAATTCTATTAAAAGTGATGTTGGCAAAACACTTAACAATTGACTGATATGGACAAAAATCAAATTTCTGTACTAGATGATTCTTCTGTAGAGTATGCGATCATTTGAATAGAAAATTCATTTTGGGAAGAGATTCTCTGGTACTAAAAAGACAAAAACTCAATTTTGAAAATGAAATAAGTGTTTTAACTCACCCTCTTTGGAATATTTTACTTTGTACATCCAAATCTGAGTTTAAGTAAACAAGAATTGCATTACCAAGGTATTAATTATAAAATTCGCCTGTTTATTGAGTATGGAAATTTACTTGGCCACTTTGCTTTTGTGTTAAAAAGTAATATTAAAATAGACTTTTTTCGTTTTTTACTCACATATCATTCTCTTCCAAGGTCATTGTAAATGGAAAATACAAAATTAAGAAAGAAATTGAATGAGTTAATTATTTCACGTAAAGTACTGTACATTGTCATATGCAGATTATATCTTAAAGAATGAAATTTTAAGAGGTAAAAATATATGCCAAGCACAATTATACCCTTTAAGTTCTTGTCTCTTGTATCGGATCTACTATCTATGGAGCCCCTAATAGAACATGGTAAAATAAAAATTGTACCATGTATTAAGTCGTGCGCACAAGATGATCTCGTGATAACGAGAAAATAAGTCGCAATAATGAGATCATCTCATTAGCACCACTTGTTTTCTTGATATCACAAGATCATCTGGTGCTCACCAGATGATCTTGTGCTCACTAGATAAAGTGGTGATCACCAGATAAAGTAGTTATCACGACATACTAAGTAGTGAGCACTACATCACTACTGATCACCACATCATTTAGTTATAACCAGATCATCTCATGCTCACCACATCATCTGGTGATCATTAGATGACGTGGTGAGCACGAGATGAACTAGTGATAATAGAATGATCTGGTTAGCACCAGATAATGTAGTGCTCACTACTTCATCTGGTGATAACAACATAATAAGTGGTGATCGCCACATAAACTAATGTTTGTGAGAATCAAACTTGAATCTGGAATGTGGTGCAATGTTGGACATTCTCAAGAAATCGAAGAATAAAACTACTCGAGATAAAGGTGGATCAACTAGAATGTCACATGCCTGAGAAATTAAAGCTAAAGTTGAAAGGTCAAAAATGCCCCGAGGAGTGGGGGCAAACCTAGTATTGATGGAAATGCTTCTGAGATAATCTCTTGGTGCCAATGGTATTTCATAGCAGGTTTTTAAGAGATGAATCATAATTCAACATGACCTTATAGGACACAAAGTTTGTGTATAAGTATTCCAAGAAAGCAAGCACAGAATGGACATTTAGTTCCACTGGAAGCTTCATGAAGATGGTAAATGCCAGATAAGTCTTGACATGAGTAAGATGAGCATTCCTGGTTGCAGGTCTGTAAGCTGTTCTTTTTCTGGAAAGAGCCGCTCTCAAAAGGTGATAAGAAGGAAGGTTCAAATCTGAAATCACAATTGCAAATTAAGGTCAAAATAATAGTTAGCTATATGTTCCCAAATGTAATTAACTTGTAAAATGCTTAAAAGGTCTAGATTAACTGGTTTATCTGAGTAAATTCTAGAAAATGTATCAGCCGCGACATTACATATGCCTGGTACATGATTTATGTTCAGTTGCATGTCTAAGGAAGCTGTGAGAAGCCAAATATTTCGAACACACAAAGCCAAGAAAGGATCTTTTGTTTTCCCGGTCTTAACCACTTGAACCACCCCAAGGTTGTCACAAAATATATCTATGGCTGAATGACGCCATTTATCACCCCAAGTTTTGAGAGCAATAATGATATTCAACATTTCAAGATGAACAATTTTCAGATCCAAGCCCCCACAGTTATGAATGGGTGTAGCATACACCCTATTAATCCAAACAGCCGCCATACCAGTAACACTAGCATCTAAATAAAGGGACTGACCACTGTCCATCCTAGGGGCCACAGTGGCAGAGTGGTAACACTCTCGCCTCCCACCTCTGAGGCCGGGGTTCGATCCCCGTGACGGCCTTAAGTGGGAAAGCTGGTAGTTGCTTGCCGTTGGTCGGCAGTTTACAGTACACAACCCTAGCGAACTGTATGTACTGGTTTCCTCTGCCCTTCAAACTACCCGTCGTGATATGACCTGTACAGTGTTGAAAGCGACGTAAAACCCCAAATAAACAAACACTGTCCATCCTATGTTTGCGTATATATGAAATACCATTATAAGCTGGGAAGAAGGTTAAAAACCATTGAATGTCCCTGTGAAATTAATATAAAGGGTGAATAGTTTTCTAATGAGAGTTGTTTCAAACACAGCCCAAAGTATATTAATGAAAGCTCGAGCGGGCTTGACACATTTTTGTATATAAAGAAGTTTACCCAATAATGATTGGTATGTAGATTTTAAAAGTGAAGTTTTAGTATTAACTTCCACACATTCCGCATAAATAGCCTCCAATTTGTCCTTTGAAATACTCATAGTATTGCTTCCAATATCAAAATCAAAATCTATGCCCAAGCATGTCAAGCGCTTTGTGCGGAGGGGGGGGGCAGAAGCGTGAATCAGTTTATGGGTCTAATTTTGGTGAATTTTTGACTTTGAACCTGAATAACACAAAGAGTATTTCATATATTTTCAGTGTTAATATCTCAAATAATAGGTGTGTTATCCCTTTATTACTGTGCCAAATATTTATTCCCTATTATTTATGCAAATATTAAACATATTACTTTGTTTGTCTCTAATTGATGAAAACCCTTGAATCAGTTTTTGGGTCTATTTTGAAAAAAAGGTAAACACTGAATGAATACTTCAACTATATGAAGTGTACCATATATGGCATATTGTATGTGGTCAGTAATCAAATAATGAGCCTGTTTTACAAATTTCAAATGTGAAGTAGTGCCTCTGCATGTTTATATTTCTAGAATATGAAGTGTTTTGGTGGACAAAGTTGGGGTTTTACGTCCCGTTCAACAGCCAGGGTCATATTGGGACAGGTCCTCAGAATTGCCACTTGTGGGACTCGAACCCACAGAGGTGACAGCCTATGATTAGATGCCAAACTTGCTAACCACTAGGCCACTGAGGACCTCTGTGTTTTGGTGGAAGTAATGATCAGTTCTTGGGTCTAATTTTGGTATCTTTTTAGTTCAAACCTTAATATCACATCCAGTGTTTCATTTGTTTTCATGGTGATAGCTGAGATGTTATCCCTTTATCATTGTACCAGATATCATTTTTCTAAATATTTGTAGAAATATGAAACACATTGTCTTTTTTGTCTCTTTTTGCTGAAAACCCTTTGATCAGTGTATGGGTCTATTTTGGAAAAAAAAATTAACACTTGACTTATCACTTCAAAGATTTGCAACATATCTATACTGTTACCTGTGGTCACTTAAGACTGACCAAATCATGATTTCAAATTGTCCAAATGTAGGTATTGTTTTCACCCATGGCATCCAGCTGTGCTGATGTGGCCACGGTGGCAGAGTGGTAACACTCTCGCCTCCCACCTCTGAGGCCGGGGTTCCATCATGGCCTCAAGTGGGAAAGCTGGTAGTTGCTTACCGTTGGTCGGCAGTTTACAGTACAGAACCCTAGCGAACTGTATGTACTGGTTTCCTCTGCCCTTCCAACTACCCATCGTCATATGACCTGTACAGTGTTGAAAGCAACGTAAAACCCCAAATAAACAAATCCAGCTGTGCTGACAAGTGAACAGATGGGTGGGCTGGTGGGCAGGGGTAAATATCTTGTCTGGCCTGTATCTCAGAATCTGTTAGATGTTACCAAGGATGTTGATAGGGGTATAGGTTAAGGGTTATAGATGTGCAGTGTCATACTGTGACCTTAGTCTGAGCTTTGGCCTAGACTCTGTCAAAATGTTTTCTACAGTAATATTTCAAACATATTTCTCATGACAATGATATACAGATTGCTGCAACTGATTATTACCTCCGCCGAGGAGGTATCTTTTTTATAAAGGGGACCACGGAGGCGCAGTGGTAACAATCTCACCTCCCACCATCAGAGTTTGTATCCCGGCCTAACCTCAAAGTAGGAAAGTGATCTGGATTATCATCTGAATATTAAAAAAATAACTTGGATTTATCTATTTACTTATTACATGCATTGACAGAGGTATGCACTCTCCAAGTGAAAAAGCACTATTTTTAATATTTGTATAAATATTAGGGAATTAATATTTGGCACAGTAATAAAGGGATAACACACCTATTATTTGAGGTATTAACATTGAAAATATGCGAAATACTCTTTGTGTTATTCAGGTTCAGAGTCAAAAATTCACCAAAATTAGACCCATAAACTGATTCACGCTTCTAATTTGTCACCATTGGTAGGTAGACCGAGTTCGTTCAGGAGTTCACATAGTCTGTGAAAAGCAGTGTGTGTCTTAGATTTAGGTACTACCGCAATAAAATCATCAATGTAGCATCTTAACTGAATGCCTTCTTTCTTCATTATGTAAGCTATTGCATCAGACAAAATTTGAAAAGAAGATGACCCACGTAGTAAGTGCCACTCCAGCTAATGCTGAATTTAAGGCTGTCAGCAGGATCGACTCTCAGATTTCTAAATGTACATGCCACATCCACTTTGAAGAGAACCGTATCTTCGGTAGACTTTACTATGTCATGTCCAATATCATGAACCGTGGTGAATTTTAGAACAAAAGGAAAGCCATCAAAATTGTCTGCATCCACATGACTGTTGACAGAATTACCAATAAGGGTGAGATAAGTTATCACACGTCTTTTGTTTATGTCCTTTGATCTAGTTAATAAAGGTGAACAGTGGAATTGTTCATGAACAATATTATTAACAGGATCTAGAATAGCACCCAAGCTGACTTCTTTGTCAATATACTTCTGCACTTGTTTTGGATACTGACAAGCCGAGAAATGGTTAGTTATTTGTGTATTATTTAGTTCATTAGGGTTAATTAAGGACAAGGGAAATCCAAATTTTATACATTGCAAAACCCTTTTATCCGAATAGTCCCTGAGGTACTTTTCCCAGGTTTCAACCTTTAAACCAGATTTAATAGGTATTCTTGCATATTTGTAATTGGGCTGACCTGTATCTCTAATAATGTTGGTAATATTCAACAAGGTGTCAATCGAATCCAGTTAACTGGTTCTCTATCCGTACCTCTGAAATTGACATCCGTTTGTACCTGGGTCAGCTAACCAACCTTTTTACCCAGATAATTGAAGTCCCTGGCTGAGATTTACTTATATTGGAACTTTTAGTATTTACACCAGATAACTTAACTAGACTTATCCTCATTTTGATTTGTCATCTCAGGTATACCTTGTTGAGTTACTTGATCAATCAAATAATTATCATGTTTTTTGCTCATGGTCAATGATTCCCTGATTCCCATCAATCAATACATAAATTATCTCATTCATATAAGTGACGTAGTCACAATTGTAATACTGCCAAACTTGCAAGTCTTTACAGTAATTATCATAAGTCAATTTCGGGTTTTGGTCCAAGTTTGAACCCAAGTCCATTCCGTTAGTCACAGTTGGTACTATCATCATTCAACAGTTAGTAACTTTCAACACTTTCAAATAACCTTCAGGAGGACGGGCACAGTGTATCATGCTATAACATGATCCAAAATTATCTGGCAACAGCAAGTAATAACCTACTATCTGATCAATTTCACCCAATAAGTAAATCACATTTACCCAATCTTTGTTATTATAAACTTTCTTGTATAAGAACTGCATTGAAACTACTGTTATAGTCAAGACTTCTACTGTAGTCAAACGAGTTACCATGCTCATCCCACATATCTAAGCATAATGTATGAGAATGTGAGAATTAAGCACTGCAAGTTGAGAATTACTTATCCTATTCAGCAACCATTACATTGAATCTGGCCAAGCTAGGCGACCTGGCTCAATATCCGTCATCGATACTGCCCTGGCTGACCTCACTGCAGGCCATGGCAAGGACACAGCTTCGCTCATTGCCATTGCTACTTGTGTAAGAACATTTTTTAAAGTTACATTGTCCTCAATCAACAAAATATTGTTCAGCTGCCCAGAGACCCATTGTGCCATATTAAGATCATCATAAGTGGGCTTCTTAAGGTGAAAATTGGATATCAAGCCCTCATTGGGCCATCTGAACTGAGGGCCAACTACTGAAGTATCTGTTATGTGATACCTACCCGACTTCTTCCTGTAGTTAGAACCCTTACCTGGCATAGCATCCTGATCAGCCTCATCATCATAGCTTGCTAGAAGTTGTGATACTGCTGGTGAAATGGATGGGATAGATCTCATGACTTCCAACCTGGGAGCCACTGAGTATTTTGCGGCCTGGTCGAGATTTCTGGCATCCCCTGACATGCCTTGAGCAGAGGAGCTGGCAACTGTGGGCATAGTATTCATGACACTGGGACACGCGACAGGGATAACCTAGCTGATTAGTGACTGCACTTGCCTGAGCAACTGACATGTTGACTTTGTTCTGCTGGATGCCAGTGATGTGAGAGGCCCCAGGGTGCTGTGACGTGGGTGAGACAACAAGGGTAGAGCTAATAGTATCCTGACCCTCCAACTCGTCCATCCTTTTAGTGAATTCCTGATTGGAAGCGTCAATCTTATGGAGCATGGATAAAATAGCTTGATTCATTGATGCTGGTGTTTCTCCCTAAACTGGATTATTCTGCCCACAAGTATTGGAAACTGTACTTACACCCTTCTGTGTTGAAGAATGGACTAGAGCCTCCTGCCCTTGTAAATAAGATCCATCATTCACCTCCACAGACTTGGTTTTCTTATTGGATTTCTTAACAGAATTCTTAGCCTTCGTAGACATTAATGACTTCTTCTTAGCTTCTGTAGGTGATTTCTTCTTTGTAGAAGGAATATCCACAGTAATAAAACACTAAAATGTTAAAATAAATCAAGTTTTCATTCCCTTGTTCAAAATCTTAATTCGAATTGGCTAAACTCTGTGTGAACCCCAACTACAGGGGTTAATAAGTACGCTGGTTGGTTGCAAAGCATAATCAAGCATAATGATATTATGTATGGGTTCCAAGTTAAGGTAGCATCAAACTGAATCAGCAGGCTGTGCGGTACAAACATTACAGCTGTAGAACATTGAACATTACATCTGTGCTGTCACACAACTACACTTCCCTGAGGATGGACAACTGGTTTAACATCCACACATTTGATAAATTAAAGAATATTATTACAAGCAGCAGACACAATAGATTGTAATTTGACTGTATACAATGTTGTACCATTTTCATCACCATGACATTCATATTGTGATTACTTTCCAAATACTGTCTCTGGAGAGTGAAATTGTTACACACCTGTACTGGTGTAGGGTCTTTTACAGTGATAATAAGTTTGTTTTATTTGTTGAAAATTTTTCATATAACATCTGCCAGCTCAGATCAATCAGTGCACTTTGATGATGTTGACACTGAGTAGAACTATTTGTTTGCAGACTCATGTTCATATTAAATATGTGTGTCATTTTAGTCATACTTGTCTAACATTCTATTGATTTATATCAAAATCAAATTTAGGTTTGTTTACTTGTCAATCGAATGTTGATATGCTTCATTTAGCATAATTATAAAATTCCAAAAAGAGTGTTCAAGAGGGTGCTGATGCATATGTAAAACGGTGAAATAGCACAGCTGGTCAGTATGAGCCTACAAACATGGAATTAGTTGTTTATGTTTACAGTTTACTAGCTTATTTAAAGGTTGATAAGCTCGAAATGACCAGCTCTGGCCATGTGGGGTGATATAGTCTGTGAACATCTGTGAAACCTGCTCATTCAACCAGGCTTGTATTTTCTATAACAACGGTAAATATAAACAAAATAGTGACCATACAAATAATGGCATTCTTTACCATCATTGCTATTTGTATTGCCTCAAGGAGCAGCCAAACGTTATGACCACCCAGTGTATGCACATGTGTGTGAGTAGTGGTTAACCAAAATCTGACACTGCTACTAATAAAGAAGAAAAATCTCGAGTTTAACCTAGTGTCCACACATCTGTCTGATAAGTCCCTTGGTAATACATATCTTCATACCAATGGTAACAACAAAAGTGTGAGTTTACAAGCATTGGGATGGCAATACAATAGTTTGGAAGTTTGCCTTGACAAATATATAACAGAATACAACCATCATGCTAGTTGTCAAGATAGTTTAACTGATTATATATATTCTGTACCTGTTAGTATTACCAATATTGGGTCTGTCTCTTGGCACTGTATATCTATAATTATTGCACATTTGAGTAATATTTTTGATATGAATGGTTGTTATAAAAGAGATTAGTAAATTATAATGAAGAAGTATTTTTAGCCAACAATGGCAGTCCATGTTGTGGGTGGGATGTTGAGAATCACGTGTCAACCACTAATATAAATATAACAATTGGCTGGGGACAGTCATCTCTGGCATATAGATATAATTTTAATAATTGTTTACAGCTAGGTCCCATGTAATGGGTTGATGCTGGTGACATTAGTGAATTGGTGGCAGACAAAATAAAAGAGCTGTATCTAAAGTACTTGTTTTTTTTTTTTTTTGCAGATAAAGAAGTACTTAATCGGAAATGTTTGTCCACTAACAATATTTTAGGTATTGGAATGTCTGGCTGTGGTTTTAGTACATACATGTTTTATTATTCGAGCTTTTCCATTTACAGTGATGCATATTCTAATCAGACACGTTGACAGATTCATTAATATTAGAAAGTATGTGGAATAACTATGATGTTGGCCAGTGCACCAATACATATAATAATGGTTCTGGCCCTGTTAATCAAGAATCTTGAATGTTTTACACATACAAAAAGTTTCATCACATAGAAAATGTTTCATCACAAAAAGCCACAAGTCAAATACCTTTTGCACCAACTAAGGAATGGCTGCAGGAAATTCACACAAAAGTTAAAGATTTTAAAGTACCTAACTATAGGGTCGCCATATTCAAGCCTGGAGAGCCCTGACAATAGACTATGATTTTAAAATTCTTGCAGAATATATAGAATTTGGGTTCCCGATGAATGTTAATCATGAGAAATTCAAGTGAGATGTCAATATAATTAATCACAAGTCTGCTTTGGCTCAACCTGTGGGAGTGCAACAGTACTTGGTAACAGACGTTTAAAAACATGCTATGGTGGGGCCTTTACAGAGTTCAAGGAATATTTTGGAAGAATTGAGACTCCCCATCAATAAGGCTGAGCCAACTGCAGAGAGCATCAAGTTAATGTTTAAACTGGCATTCTTACTATTCCTTTTGAAAAAATGTCAAAAATTAAACAGCTCTCTGGAAAATGGACTTGTAAAACCCATGCCACTAGAAATGAGCTACAAAAATTGACAGGAAAACTGCTGTATATTCATCATTGTGTAAAACCAGCTAGATTATTTTTGAATAGAATCCTTGCTACATTGCGTAAAACCCCGCTCAGTGATCAGATTCAACTCCCTACTGGTTTTTACAAAGAAAAATTGGAAAACTTGTTTCTAGATACCTTTAATGGTTTGGTTAAAATCCTCCAAGTAAATAAAATACACTTGCAAGTATATGTAGATGCATCTCTATGCATGGTTGGAGTTTACTTCCAAGGTAAAGTTTATGCAGTTGAAGTTCCGATAGCTATTCCAAATATTGCTTCAATTGTCCATTTGGAGGCAGCCAATATATTGGTAGCCTTTTAAAATAGGGGATAAACATTGGTCAAATAAAAATACTGGAGGCAGCCAATATATTGGTAGCCTTTTAAAATAGGGGATAAACATTGGTCAAATAAAAAACATTTGGAGGTATCCAATATATTGGTAGCCTTTTAAAATAGGGGATAAACATTGGTCAAATAAAAATATATAAAATATATGGTGTGATAATATTGTTGTGGTCAATGCTTTCTCTCATCACAAAATGAGGGATCCCTGGCTTACTGCTTGGATTCGAAATATTTGGTATTTTATTGCCAGTTACAATATTGACCTTGAGGTCAAATACATACAAGGTAAATTGAATTTATATGCTGATGTGCTTTCACGTTGGGATGTATTTCACAATCAAGATTCAATGGTAGTTAAATTCTTGAAATCCTGCTAATGGGAAACTGCTTGTCCTACCATGTTATATCCTAATTTCAGCATATGATTTCTTTCAGGTGGCTTTTATCACGCTGGATCTGTCTCTGCAGACTTGTAGTGGGCCTGCTGGCTCTTGGCGGTTCTGTCGAATTTTTGTACTGCCCTGCCTGTTAATTTTTTCTTCAGAATGTTCTGTGCTGCACTTTCTGAAGCATTCTGCCAAGCTCTGTATCACTTCTGGCGTCAGACCCCGAACTTCACAAGCCTACAAGTCTGCCTTTCATCTTTTCCTGGCCTTCCTGGTGTTCACTGGCATTTTGGTGCCTCAAGCTGTGGAGACAGCAGTAATGTACAAACAATTTCTAGCAGTTAATGGTTATAGAGCCTGTTCATTAAAGAATCATGTGTCTATTTTAAATCATTATTTTTCATTATTTAACTGGCCTACAAGGGCCTTACATGCTAGACAGGTAATATTGTTAGTGAAGTATGTTCAGATCAACGTCAAGTTACATGTTAAAGTGAAGGATTGTTTACCGTTGAATTATTAACTAAATTGATTGCTAGTGTATCAAAATTTCATCTTGCTAAAGTTTATAAAGCTTTATTCTTGACATCTTTCTTTGGGTTATTTTGTTTAGCTCCTCTTCTCCCCTATTCATGTGTTGACTTTGACCAATCTAGGTTCCCATGCCTTGGGATGTAATTTGGGGTCCCCCAGCAGCCCACATTTTCATGACTTGTGCTAAGAATAGGCAAAATTCTGGAGATATGCACGTTGTTCAATTGCCTCTATTGTCCTCTTCCATTCTGTGTCCAATAACTTCTCTTTAAGATATGTTTCAGTACCTTAGACAGGGTAAAGATGACCCCTTATTTTTGATTCAAAATGGGTCTGGTTATAAACCTCTGACTTCCCACGGGGCTCGTTCCTTTCTAGATTTAGATTTATTTGTGGTTTTACGTCGCGTTCAACAGCTAGGGTCATATTGTGATGGGTAGTTTATGGGTGGAGGCCCGAGATTCGAACCGGCAGCCTGAGAGGTTGGAGGCAAGCACTCAAACCGATACACCACCGAGCCCCCTCGTTCCTTTCTAAAATTGGCAGTAGCAGCCATTGGTTTGAACCCAAAACATTTTACTTTTCACCCCTTTAGAAGGAGTGGGGTGACCCTAGCTTTTGACAACGATGTCAAATTAGACCATATTAAACAGCATGGCAATTGGAAGAGTGAGGCTGTATGGATGCATTTGACCCTACCCCTCGAGCTGCTGCTACAATTCCTCTCAAGTTTCAATCACTTTTAAAGCCTACTTAACTGTTTGCGGATTTGGCCTTTGGGTATTATACTCTCTTCTTCATTAAGAAGATTTACTGATGTTGACATTCTTTTGAACAAATTAAACCCATTAGTGTTGTAAAATAGAATGCCAGATCCCTTCATGTGGAAAACTTTTCCCATGCAGGTTGTATTTTGTAAATTACTTTTAATACAGTACTTTGATATCATTTTTGATTTTCTGACATGTAGATTCAGTTATCCGAACTATGAGGGTATAGTTGCTTGGCTGACAGAATTGTAAATAGTAACATTAGTCGTAACTAGTTGTCTTTGGTTACATGTTTAATTGAAGTTGATTGATAATGATTGATAACACCATTCAAAGATTGCCGATAGTGTGGACTTTACTTGTATGTACTTAGATGTTCTAATCTGTGTTAGTCAGTAGTGAGTACTTGTACCTTAGTGTGTAACTTGGGACAGAGAGAGTATAAGAAATAATTTTTGACTAAGGCTCTAATGATATTGTACAGGCATCTGGTTATACTTATGTGTATGAAAGTTACAGTTATAATATAATGGTTCTACTATTTGGGATGTTTATTAACTGCATTTTAGAGTCCCAACTCTACCTTTTGTAGTACTTAACAGTTTGAGTCTGATTTGTTATCTTAGAGGTGTAATGTCATGAGTTATTGGCAAATACTTAGACTGAAGTTCTGATCACCAGTTGCTAAGTGAGGTATGTCTATGTTTAACAATACTAATGTACTAATGTTGTTTTAATATTGATGTTTTAGTAATAAACTCCAAACTTGTTACCAATCACACAATCTTTTAATGTTTGTTGTGCCCTGACTGACAAGAAAGAAAGGTATTCAAAAATGCATTTCTTCTTGGTTTTAAATTTAACATTTATCTAATCTAATGTAATCTAATGTGGACTTTTATAGCGCTTAATCTCCATCACTGGTGGACTCTAAGGCGCATCTAAACATAAAGCAAGGCAGTTAGCGTTAATCAAGGGACAGAGCCAGGTCATACCAAGGAGACACAGATGTGATGGGGGAGGCTATGGTGGGTAGGCTTTTGCAAACAGGTATGTTTTAAGCTTCTTTCTGAAGGAGGCAACTGATGTTGCACCGTGAACATCTTGAGGGAGGTCATTCCAGATCTTAGGAGCATCAAAGGCAAAACTATGGCCGAAATGTTTGGCTGACTTGAAGACTGATGAATGGAAAGGAGGAACTGTAAGGTATTGACGATCTGGGTGACTATGTCTAGTACTATAGGGACAACTACTAAAAGACAAGAACGGTTCAAAATAAGAAGGAGAACCACTATGCAAAAATTTATACACAAGTGTTGCAGTTATAAAAATGCAACGGTACCTAACAGGCAACCAGTGGAGTTTCTGTAGAATGGGTGTAACATGAGCATACTTTCCATGATTTGTAACAATACGAGCCAGGGTGTTCTGAATACTTTGCAATTTGTACTGATTGAAACTGGACAAACCTCTGAACAGAGAGTTACAATAGTCCAGACGACTACTAACCAAGGCATTTGCAGCAAGGACTGCCACTTTAGGAGTGAGATACTTTCTAATTGTACGGAGGTCACGCATCTGAAGGAAGCATGCTTTGCAAGTCCTCTTGATATGCTCAGAGAATGAAAAATCTGCATCAAACCACACACCCAGATTTCTAACAGAATCAACCGGATGAAGAAGGCTACCAAGAATGCTAACAGGAAAGTGAGAGGAAATCTTCTGACGTTGAGCCTTGGAACCAAAGACAATAAACTCAGTTTTTTCAGGGTTGAGCTTCAATTTACTGAGAAACATCCACTCTTGGACATCATGAAGTGAGGCATTTAGCTTGTCGAGAGCCGAAGAAGCATTCTTGTGGGAGAGATGGATGTATAACTGAGTATCATCCGCATAAAAATGGAATTTAATATGCGGGTGGAGTCGAATAATTTTAATAAGTGATGTTGTATAGAGTGAAAACAGTAACGGACCCAGAACAGAACCTTGCAGAACTCCATAGATGAGATTGCTTAATTCAGATTGTGTGGAGCCTATCTTAATGGCCTGGCAACGATTTCTTAAGTAGGAAGCAAACAACCTTAGAACTGTTCCACCAAGAACAAACCAGGATTTAAGGTAACCAAGGAGAATATTAAGGTCTATAGTGTCAAATGCGGCTGATAAGTCAAGAAGTACTAGAGCTGTGGGTTCACCGCGTGCCAGAGAGAGATGTACCTCGTTTTTTATAGACAATAAAGCAGTTTCCGTGGAATGTCCTGGCTTATATGCTGACTGATGAGGATTGTCCAGTTTGTTGTTATTAATGTGTGACGTTAGCTGCCTAGCAAGGACTCGCTCAACCAACTTTGACAGGAAACAAAGACCAGACACTGGGCCATAATTCTTAAGGTCGTCTCTGGGAAGGGAAGCCTTTTTTATGAGGGGGGTGACAACTGCCTTTTTGAAAGAATTTGGGAAAGATCCTTCAATGAGAGAATGATTTACCAACTTGGTAATAGAAGAGAGGAGGATATCAAGACAATCCTTAAGGAGGAATGTTGGTATAGGGTCTAGTGAGCAAGATTTAGAGGGGATTCACTAATACATTTATAGACCTCATCTTCAGTGACAGGCATAAAGGCATTGAAAGCAGGAGGCAACGAATCCGGTGCATCATTGAAAGAGCCAGAAGTAGAGAAGGTGTCCCTGATTTTGCTTATTTTATTGGAGAAAAAAAGCAAACATGTCCGCGAGGCTTTTATCTGAGCTATGAGCAGGCAGGACAGTCTCAGAAGTGCGATGCAAGACCTTCCTCAATGACTGCCATAGCTTCTTGGGGTCACGACTATTTGCAGTTATGAGATTTGTATAGTATGAACCCTTGTCTTTATTGGCCAGTCGATTACACCAGGCAATTTGCCTGCGGAGTCTTGATCTATTCAACTCTGGCTTATGTTTTCGCCACCTTTGTTCAAATTGCCACCTAAGAGATCGAGCCATGCGATATGAATCAGACAACCACTCATCAGACTGCTGTTTAGCCTTGCGTGAAATGATAGGAGCATGCTTGTCAAGTACCTGTGTAACACCAGTTATGTACTGATCATAAAGTTCTGCAGCAGTACCTTCAGGGGACAGGTAAAATGATATATTTTTAAGGTCATTTCTGAACTGGTCGATATCAATCCTGTGGTACCGACGATAAGAGACCCATTTGTTGATGCTGGTAGATGGGTGGGAGAAATCCAGTTGGCATGTTATGGCAGCGAGGTCAGAAATAAAATCTCCAACACTGACATTACGGACAAAATCTGAGTCGCAGGGAGATATCAGAACATCCAGAGTGTGACCCAGTGAATGAGTCGGGCCACAGACACTTTGAACCAAACCACAACACTGTAGGATGTCGTATTGTATATACAATATAATATAAATTAAAACTGAACCCTGCCAAAAATGAGTTCATTTTGATAGGCTCCAAAAACAATGATAAACAACTCCTTCCTTACTTTCCAATCAATATACTTGACAATCAGGTCTCACCAGCACAATATTCTTAGTAATCAGGCCTCACCAGGAAAGTGTGAAGAACCTCGGAGTGGTGTTTGATTCTAACTTCACTCTCTCAGACTATGTGTCACAGGTCATAAAGTCTATCAGAGTTCATGCTAGAGACCTAGAATAGAATTGGTTCACTTCTCAAAACATCAGTTCCCTCAGCAAATGCTTTGGTGAGCAGCATATTGGACTATTATGATTTCCTGTTTATATCACTGATTTTGAGTTAAGGAGATCCAAAACTTACTCTGCCGGGTTGTCACCTATTCCTTCTAAATTCTCACACATTACCCCTCAACTGAAAACAACTCCATTGGCACTCAGTCGGGTACAGGGTACAATTTAAAATAGCGAGAGAGAGAGAGAGAGAGCTTTAAGGGGTAAAAGAAAAAAAAATAAGAGAAAAATATTTCATAACACAAAAAAAGAAAAAAACAAAATTACAATAAACAAAGGAGGAAAGAAAAAATATATCTATACAGAGAGAGAGAGAGAAAGAGCATTCTATATAACTACAGTGATTGAGTAACATATTACTTTCATAGTTTTATACAGTAGCATATAGTAACTCTCTGTTTTTCTCCCATGAATTGAATACGAAATCTGCTACTTGCTTTATGCAATTATTCATTAAATATTTAAGCTTATTATCTTTATCAAGAGACATAAAATTTTCATTTTTAAAGGAAGCTATCTGGAAGAGCTTGTGTCGGATTTGGTTGTAGTAAGAACATTCAAGCAGAAAATGTGATTCATCTTCAGTAAGACCATAATTACAAACTAAACAAAGTCTTTCTTCAGATTTAGTTCTTCTAAATTTACCTTGCTTGTCTTTCATAAGCTTATATCTACCAGTTTCAATATTGAGTGGTAATATCCCTAATCTAAATTGTGCTAGTATAGATCTTTTCCACTTGGGAAAGTTGAAATATAGATAGGATTCTGTACTAAAATCATGTTTGAAGAGTTTGTAGGTTCTTAACTTAGGTTTGTTCCCTAGATTGGAGAGCCATTTAGCCTTGTATTGATCCAACATACATTTCAGTAAACTATCAATTCCACACTTTTCCTTTAGCAAAAAATTATGACTTTGGTCAGACTGCTCAAATATGTTCCTAATTTGACTTGACCAATTATTTGTTTTCTTTTGGTAATCCCAGTGAAAAATGATCTTAGTTAATCTATCATCGCTCATATCTACCATTCTATTCCAAAATGATAACATGCTCTTGTGACGCCTCAATAGAGAGGGTACCCATGCAACTTCACCTTCAACTCCAAGTAATGGTGAAAATTTGTGAATACCCAAAAAGAATCTCACTGCCCAAGTTTGTGTGTCATCAATACATTTGTAATTTTTATAGCCCCAAATAGCAGAACCATAATCAAGTATTGGAACCACCCCTGCATTGTACAATTTTTCATAAGTTTTGAAAGTGCAATCTTTCAATTTTTTAAATTTGGAAACGATACTGCCTAAAGCCCTACTTCCGGATTCTGCTAATACTTGTGAACACTTTTCAAATGTTAAATGTTCATCAAATACAACCCCGAGATATTTGTAGGATGAAACAATTTCTATATGAGTTCCACTGAACTTAAATACAAAGTCAATCAATCTATATTGTTTTGGACGAAAATGCATAATTTTAGATTTGCTTTCATTAATTTGATTTTCCACTTATTACACCATTGGACCAGCTTATCAAGCAGCAATTGTAAATCGTTTTTACATTCTGCAAGAAGTATAATATCATCTGCGGATAATAAAATGAGAATCACAAGTTCATTAATTTTGACCCCAATACCAAGTTCTTTTAGTTCACGTGCAAGATCATGTAAATATAGGGCAAACAATGTAGGGGATAAATTATCACCTTGCCGAACCCCAGTTGTGGTCAGGAAAAAATCTGTGTATATTTATGCATGACCATGTTTCACTGTAGGGGATTTTATTGCTTTGTATATTTTCCCTTTTATATAGTAATTAAGTAGAGAATAAAAAAACAAATTTCGGTCAATTTTGTCAAACACTTTTTCCATGTCCACAAAAGCACAAAATGTAGATTTTTTTCTCCGAAAAACGGTTCTGAATAACACTGGATAAGCAATAAATATGATAATTGCAAGACCGATCCCTTCTAAATCCGTTCTGCTCATCCACCAATACAGAATTAAAATCACAGTGTTTCGTTATTCTTTTATTAATAATGGAACTGTATATTTTGTATACATTGGATAGGAGGCTAATACCACGATAATTTAGTGGTACACACGGATCCTTCAGTGTACTTTTTGGAATAGAAGAGATGGTGGCTTTAAGGGCCTCATTACATACAAAATTTTAAACCAAGGTCAAAGGGCTTACCTAAAAGAATTAATTCACCCCTACACCTCTTCCACGAAGAACAAGCCGAAGCACCCCTACACTTAAGTTCCTTCATAAGCCCACTTTTGACCATAGAGCGCATAAATCAATCAAACACTTTTCTTTCAGTCACTATGCCCCAATTCTTTAGAACTCTTTCCCCTTCCAAATAAGAAATAGCCCCTCTGTCACATCATTCAGGAAACACCTCAAAACCTACCTCTTCAACTCCAGTTTCCCAACTTATTCTCCTCCCTTTTGGTCACACCTATAACTCAAGATCATTGACCTGGACCGCTCCTCAACTATCCTTATGATATATGAGTTTTCATAACAGGTGCATTGAGTTCTCCTTTGTGGTGAAGATATTGCGCCTGCAAAGCAGCAGATTAGATTAGACTGAACTGGCAAAGTGCCTTGAAGCCATCCAGGTGTGGATGACAAATAACAAACATAACTTAAATCCTGACAAGATGGAATTCATTGTGATTGATGATGATCCCTTCCCCTTTTTAAGAATAATTTTAAGGTTTGCCACCTTCACAGCTGTTTTATGATTCAAATACCTGCACACCCTTCAAAGTTCCCGGAGATGGTAGTAACATATGTGACCGAGATTAGCCAAGTGTATAAATGTTCATTACCAAGAACCTGTACAACTACTTTAACAAACTTAATTGAGCTACTACCTACCTGCATATAATTGTATGACAATAAAAAGTAATTCTCATTACTACTAGGTTACTGTGTACAACATCAATTATGCATTGTTAGGTTATGTAACCCACTACAGTTTACCTTATACTTGCATAAGACATCAGGCTGGTTTAAATGTAACACCTAACTATTTAATGCGTTGGCCAGCCACTCTTAGCATGCAATGAATATTTTAATATGAGAGTCAACAGGTTAAAGGCCAGGCTCAGTGACCTTGTGTATAAGTATAGTTTCAACAAAAAGACACCAATTAATACTAACTAACCTTAAAATTATTTTTAAAAAGGGGAAGGGAGAGGGACCTTTCACATGCACAGACAACATGAACCTCACAACAGTGTGTACTACTTCTGTCTGTCCTTACATAGCCAAATCTGGTGGGAATTCTATACATGTGGTCATCTAAATCTTACTTGAAAATGACCTACAGACAGATTCTCATGAATATTAATATAATTCCAAATATAAACCAACTGTCCTAGAACGAAGCCAGTGTACTACCATATTACATTAAAATTTAGAACTCCCTTGCTACTGAACTGGTGTGCAAACTTACATTCGCCTCTCTTATCACAGAAGCAAGTAAGGAAGCCAAAAAAGACAAGTTGTTTTTAATAATATACTAGATAAACTACTTCCTGCACTATGTAAGACTGAGGGCACAATAAAGTGGTCAAATGCCTGATATAATTTAGCACATAGGCTTAATTGTATTTCGACTGATATAGGATCTTTTCAGTCTCTTCAGAGGCTTTGGAATTGAATATGGGCTGGAGTAGGGTCCCTGAAGTACTTTTTGGGAGCCTGTGCCTAACCTCCAGTTTGAACCGGTTGTGAACCGGTTGAGGAACCGGCTCTCAAGGTTATGAACCTGTGTAGAGAGGTTGAGAATTTTGTGAACCTGTGTAGGTGCCCAATAATATTATGAGACTTTATATTAGTCTTTTTCAGTTTATTAAGAACTAATAGAGTCTTGATATGCAAATCAGCTGTTTTTTTCATAATTTATATCAAAATATGTCAGGTTTTATAAAAAAGCCTGTATCAAGTTGTTCTTTTTTAGAACATTGAAGTAAAGATATAAATTATATTGCAGATTTGGTATTAATTACAATATTATTTAAAATGGTTATGGTAATGTTACTTAGCCTTTTTATATAAAGTAAGCACATTAAATAAAACATTTCACAATCAGTTGTGTGTATTCTTTTATTTATTATAATTAATATTAGTAGTCATCATGAAATTTTATTCAGGATGAAATTATTCATAATACAAATCATGCTTGAATTTTTACTATTGACATTTCTTTGTAATGTTCATCATATGTATGGATAAAAAACAATAAAATATAAAAAATAATTTTTGTTTTTTAATTATTTAATTATATAGCAAGGATGTTCAGAATTTGGTTGTTCTGTATGTCCAAGCATTGTTGGCAGGTGGTGGAGGTAGATTCAATGTCCTTGGACTAGTCACCAGTGTTGGTCACGTCTGTTTCCTGCTGCAAATAGCTAGATAGGTGTCATGATCTATTGTTAATGCTGATGGTTTCCTAACTTTGGAAATCCTGGTCTGAGGGTCAGACGTAATTTTCAGCTCAGGTTTGGTGAACTGGGGTGGACTTTTGGGTTTGTGATATTGTCCTTGGCTAACTGGCTTAAGGAAGGGGTGGAATCTATGGAGCGATTTGGTGTGTCTGGTGGAACCCGGGATAGGCATGGTTGACCTATCCTCCCTTGATGTTATTGGGGGTTGGTAATTTGAGTCTGTATTTAACTCAGCATCACGAATGATGTAGCTCTGTCTTTGTAAAATCAGATGCTCTTGGTATAGGCACTCTTTACATGGTTTAGACTCAGTTTGGGTTGTAGCATGGGTACAATTAGTTGGCATATCTGTTTGACTTCCTTGGTTTTTGATCAGGAAGGTGGGCACACAACCTATTTGGGTCGTGGGTTTAGGAATGATCTTCAACTCCACTTTAGCTTCATCTGGGAGGGAGTGTGTATTTAGGAATTTTGGTGATCCTATGTCATAAATAGCCAGAGGTGAGGTGTTTACTTCTTTGGATGTGTTTGGGTTCTTGGTAATATCAGTTGATGTTCCTATGGAAACCCTGGGATTTACTGGTTCTTCTTCATCACTTAAGGCCAAATCATTCCTAAGTATGGTTTCCCAATCAGTTGCACCAGTCAACAAATCAGTGGTGGCTTTGATTGAGTGTTTGCTTGTTGAGGGTCTATTTTGCGTATGTGCAGTAGGTGGGCTGTAGGAAATATTGTTATTTGATTGTTTTACAATCAATGGTTGATGGAATTTACTCATGTGAGAGATAAAGTCTGGTTTTCTAATATATTCCTTCTGACAAACTGAGCAAACATATCTTCTGTTGTTGTGTGCACTATTAATGTGTCTATTGAGACTAGTTTTGTGCGAATAACCGCTATTACACTGTCCACAAAAATATTTGAATTTATCCATATTGGAATATTGCTTTTATATGCACTATCCACAAAATTTCATACCTGAGTGACATAAAATGTGATGTCACAAAGTTGTTATGCGTCATACGCGTATGACGTTTTTGCATATTGTGCGCAATTCATGACACTATGTGTGATATCACAAATTTGGTGATTTGAGTGTATGAAAAAATTAAAATTGATTATTTTCATATTTATGGGTTTATACAATTATTAAGCATCTGGGTGGGAATTTTTGCTTTATTTAAATGAATAAATTTTCTTCCATGAATAACACATTTATTGGGTGTGTTTTAATGTGTTAATTAACGTATTTTATGTTAATTTTAATTTATTCAACTTTATGTGTTTTTTAGGTTTAGTGAACTCTGATGAGTTTTATGGCCATATAAGACATAGAAGAGGAATAGGTGACTGCTGAGTGCAATACAGCCAGGATAATAGCCATAAAATCTCATACAAATTGGTTGATGCCAACTGGGGCTAAAGAGTGCAATTTGAATATCCAACACAACTCAATACGCCTTCTTTTGGAAGTGTTGTCAATGGGCACAGCCACAGCCCCAAATTATGCAAATCTGTTCATGGACAGGTTTGAAACTAAGGCACTAGCAAATTGGCCACTTAAACCTCTCATATGGGTAAGGTTTATTGATGACATTTTCATGATATGGACTCATGGTGAGTATAAATTAGATGAATTTATCACTTACCTCAATAGTATCCATCCTACTATTAAATTCACACACGAATCTAGCATCACACAGATAAATTTCTTAGATACTACTGTCAAGATAAATGACGATAGAAATCTATTCACAACTCTATATGAGAAACCTACTGATACTCACCTGTATCTGCACTACACTTCTGCACACCATGCTCCTAGTAAAACCAAAGGACCATATGGGCAATTTCTTAGACTTAGAAGAATCTGCACATATGACAATGATTTTGAACATAACTCAGAAAAATTAATATCCTACTATATAAAAAGAGGTTACCCAGAAAAAGCCCTTAGAAAACATTATAAAAAGGCAGCAGGTTTTACTCAGGATAATTTATTGGATGTTAAAACTAAAACACCAATAAAAACACCGGTAATGATAACCAATTTCAACCCTATGAACCCCAACATTAAAAGGATTATACATAGAAATTGAATATTATTAGTAACAGTCCAGATTGTAGTCAAATCTTCACTGATAAACCCTTAATTGGTTTTAGGAGACTCCCAAATGTCAGGGAATATTTAACTAAAGCCACTATACAATACCCACCAGTACAACAGGATTCCAAAAAGACACATACACCGGTGTGCACACGCTTGGGAAGATGTAAGTACTGTCCACTAATCAAAAAAGTGGATCCAGTTATATGTAACTTCACCAAAAAGTCTTTTCACACTATTGACTTACCAAAACACATCACATGTGAATTGTCTAATATCATATACCTGATTTCATGCACTAAATGCAACAAGCACTATGTCGGAGAAACTTGCAGAGCATTTAGAATGAGAATGTATGAACACATATCATCAGTCTCTAAGGATAGCAAAAAATCAACACCAGTTTCACGTCACTTTTCCAGTGATGGACACAGCCTGAAACATATGAAGTTCAGTGTGCTAGAGTGGTGCACACTAAAATTTGAATCTGACAACACTTCCAAAAGAAGGCGTATTGAGTTGTGTTGGATATTCAAATTGCACTCTTTAGCCCCAGTTGGCATCAACCAATTTGTATGAGATTTTATGGCTATTATCCTGGCTGTATTGCACTCAGCAGTCACCTATTCCTCTTCTATGTTTTTAATAATACATAGAGCTTATTAAAATAAAGTTAAAATAATGTTACATTCTGTACCCACACATAGCTTGTTAGTACTACAGGTTTACTAACAAAACAACAAAATTAGAAGAGCCATTACTCAGTTACACATGACCTGTTATTACTAAGGTATCCTGATTACTTGAAATGACAGGGATAACAGAAATAGATTTAATTGCATACATTATCACTCTCTAAGCATGATTAGTGAACAGGAATAAAAATGAAAGAGGGTCTTGTAATATACCAGCACAATTACAGTAGAATTATAATAAATAATATTTAAGTTACATAAATTGAAAATTTGAGTTTTTAAGGCCCACAACAGACGAAATGCTGGATTGGGATCCTTTTAGCTGTTTGGGTATTTATATGTAGAAAAAAGTACTTTCTGTCAAATGTGACAAATCAATAAAAATTTATAAACATTTTGATTGAAACAATCTTGATCACATTTTCTTCATTTCAGACAAACGCTGACATACATACATTTGTGATGAGGATGACACCGAATTTTATTAATGTTTCAACACTTACATACCAGTAAATATGTCAGTTTATATCTCTGATGTCACCAATCAAACAAATTGTAATTTGTTTACCTTTATTGAAGCTGAAATTGCAGTATTTTTGTACATTTTTACCATAAAATGTGATTGTATTCTGTGTCTTAATGCATCAAAATAACTTTTCATGACCATTTAACTTTCATGTCATTATATTTTTCCTAAACTATTGAACTGATGTCAATAGGACACCCGCTGGAAAACAATGAGTCAAACTTAATCATACTACTTGGTACCAGTGGTGTATGTTCATCTGCCCTCAACTGATCTACCCCGAATGGGTCTGCCCACAACTTCGGTGTGATTTGCCCCACATACAATACTTTGATTTGCCCCTGTTATATCTTTTTGCAAGTAGGATTGAAGAGTAAACAAAGTTACCATAATGCAATTTTTTCAGAAAATACAAGGTTTAAACATTTTATAACATTTACAATATGGTTACCAATTAAGATTTTTTACAGGTTTTCCCAGAGTAAATTTCATACATTGTATTGTACATATTTACTATGTGATGCTATTGATTTCATACGTTTTATGTCAAGAAATACAATATTTATGCATTTTATAATGTTAATAATTTGATAATAATTTGACCATATATCAAATGTTATATTGCCTCTGATAGTTTGTCTTATTATTTTGTAATAATGAGTTAGATGCTATAATCCAGATATAACTTTCATCATTTTACCTAATTTAATGTTGTTAAACTACTGCCATTTTCAGTTTTAAAGACAATACGGGCAAATCATAGCTTCTTGGGTGGCAGATCTGGGGCGGATTTCACGAAAGGTCTTAGCCCGGTCTCAGGCTCAAATTTGAAACTTTTGTCTCAAATTATTAGAATATTTTTCTTGAGCCCATGTGCTCAGCCTTAATGGATTTCACAAAAGGTATCAGTCTCAGCTTTGGCTGAGCCACTGGCTCAAATGCTGAGACTGGTAGAAAGTGGGCTTAAGTTTTGCAAACAAAGGCTCAAATATGGCCACCATAATTCTTTCTCCACTTCAAAATTTGAAATGTCTGAAAATAAGGTAGAAATGTATAAAACAAAATACTTAAGTAGTGTATGGGTGGTTTTACATGTTTACAAGGTCTCCCATTGAAAAAACAGCATTTGATCAGAGATATTATGTGTCAAACAAGAAACATATATGTCATCAGTAGAATATTTCTACTACAAAAAAGGGTCACATAACACCAAAAACCACTTTGGTGATTTGATAAGCTTGGTCTCAAGTGAGACCCCTTCTGTGAAAACCATTTGAGACAAAGACTTAGCTGAGCCAACAGGCTCAGATTTGAGCCAGTGGCTCAGCCTGATACTGGGCTAAGTCTGAGACCTTTCATGAAATCCACCCCAGACTCGTTTTAAAATGTTTGTGTGGGGCAAGCAGGGGGCAAATCTGTGTGGAATAAAGCAATGGAATGTAAATTACAAGCAACTGACACCAGTAAAATAATTTTCAAGCATTTAGATTTGGTATGATTGTATAAAGCCATGACATGACACAGATGAGATGGACTTGAAATAAGAATCTAGTAAGTTTTCTTTAGCAGATATCCTCTCATGTTTACTTTGTTTGCTTATTCAGTTATTCTCACAAAGTTGTCAATGCGGGTAAAAACTAGCGGCAAAATATTGAAATCTAGTGGTTCTTTAATATCTGAAACACAAATTTAATCATCAAAGTTTTAAGTTGTATTAGAATATTTTACATTTTTAGATAACTAGCTATCACAGTTTCTGAAGTTTTAACGTATTTAGAAATTATAAATGTAACGTATATATTTTTGGCATTTTAACACGATTTTGAAGCTGAAAGTCAAACAAAACAAAAATTTGGCTGAAATTGCACATTTCAGATCCTATATCAGCTATCTTCAATCCAATTAATTAAGGCATGTTATTAAAGCGGTTTCAGTTCTGTTGCAATTTGCCTGAGGTAGGGCCGTCTTATGGGCCTAATTTGACTGGACAATTGACAAAATGGCTCCTTTACCCTCGAAATATTTGGATCTTGACATCACATTCCTTGTCCCTACAAATACTTAAGATATCTCACTATTCGTAATTTGAAGCATGCATTTTGCAAGCCTGTAGCATAACATTCCATACATACAAATTTCCCCGTAAATTGTTTTGAAGTATTGCAGAAGCTCGAAATTGAAGTATGAAAGGCAGCAACAAGCAAGAGGGCTTCATTGTCCCGTGAGATATTGTTGGAAGCACATTTCTCCCTGCTTCTTTCCACAGGATATAATATTTTTAATGAAAATTTTATGTTTTAATGACTTTTCGTTCATAAATTGAAGCATACATACATTGATTTTATTTCTTATATAATATTAAAGCAAAAACCTGACAACTATAATTAAAATAACAAAAAAGTAAAATTGGACATTACGGTCAAATGATGGTATCCTATTATCTTACCTTGACCTAGTATCAGATTTGTTTATTGGTCGACACTTGATCCTTTTTCCCCAAAATTAATCAAAAAGTGTAATTACAATACTGACTGCAAGTTTGGTCGTGGGGTTCTGTATGTTTCTCCATTCCTGTCTTTTGGTAAGTATGGCTTGTCAGGACCTCCTGTGGCTTGTCTGTTAGGGGTTGAAGGCTTGTCGTAGTACTTCTAAGACTGGACGTGCAAATAACGTCCCTGACCCTGCGTCTTGTTGGGGTGGTCTGTAACTGTACCGTCCTGTCTGGGACTCCATAACCACATTTTTGCACCCTTTTTTCCCACAACCCTACGACTTCACAAATGACCCAAGTTGTAGGGTTGGTTGTAGGGTCGGGTCCAGTGGAACAACAGCATAAGGTACAACGCACATAATTTAACCGTTTTTTACCTCCCATGGGGGTTGATAGAAGACTTTATAACCCATTAAATTACACTTATTTGCTTCTTCAGATCAAGAGTGTCATCTTGCAGATCATAAACAAGATAAAAACAATAATTTCTGGGTTCAAATCTACCATAATTCAAAGATTCGACTTTTTCGGCTAAAGCCAGCCACTGAATTTTTATATAAAGGTTTGTGAGCTTTTCGCTGCAGATAACATAATGTTTACAAAACTACTATACAAACATGCATTTCTCTTAATTAAAAAACCCTTTAAAATTCACTTCACACAAAAACTTTGTTGTATAATGATCTTATATAAGTGATCTCTTCAAGTGATTGTTATTTTAAGTTGAGCCAAGAATCAGCTCAAGTTACGCCAACTAAAATATATTAGGATTAAGTGTACATTAACAAAGCAGTTGAGCTGATTTTAGCTCAACTTTTGGATTTACATTGATTCATGCAAGTATGATTTGGATCTAATATGTTTCAAACATAAATACTTGATCCAAAAGATCAGCATGACTTTGTGAATGCTGATGTAAGATCTGCTTACCTATTTTCAGTAAACCTATATATGATTGTCATATTCTTGTCTCAGCTTGATCCTTCTTTGCGAATTCAGTGTCTTATAGAAATGTAAGGTATATACAGATGGAGACCATTATAAAATACACACAACTTACATCAGCATTTCTTTTTTCATCCCACATTAACTTATTTTGTAAAGTTCTTTAAGAGCTTACATTCATATTGACAGTTGTGGTAAAGAGAATTTACATTTGACTTAAGGAAATTAAAGTGTGGTCATCTATTGAGACATTGGACTATTTCCTTTGTAGTATAAAACATTCTTCAATATTTTTTGCAAACTGGGTGGTTTGTATAGTTTTTTTTATTATTCCAAAATTGCGACATGGATCATAGATTTATGTTCGTTTGTTGCATTATGCTTTGGATAATTACACATTGTTTCCTGCACATCCATGTTAGATTCAAGTATGAACACATGAGTGTGAAAACATTCTTCAATACCCATCCATGTGAAAGAAAAATACAAATTTGTCAATGAATCGCTGTATGCTTTGTCAGCACCAGATGTATCTGTATCTCTTGTACTCATGCAACCCTTCATTTGCCTTTGGTTGCCAGCTCTGGTACACATCTTTCAGCTCTTCTCTCAGATTTGTGTTAAACCAGGTGAACATCCGAACACAGTCTTTAGGATTGATGCTGTATTCAGGATTCCACTTGGTGGCTTTAATGCCCAGTACATAATCCTTGGAAGTCTTCATTGCAAGGTCAAAGTTCCGGTCTTTAATATACGGTTTACAAAATTCATGAGTCTGTTTTCTTTGAAATTGATATGCATTAACTTCCTCTTTAAAATCCTGTCCTTGTGCATTTACTTTAAGCCAGAAGCTTTTATTAAACAGAGTGTAAAGAAGATTATCAACATGACTCCACTGCTTAAACTCTTGTAGTTTCTCTTTCTGCTGGTTTTCCACCACTGATATGGTTTCAGGGGGAGAGTTTGTATGAATAAATAGTATGTCCTTCATCTCTAGACAAAGATATCGCTTCAATAACACCAATCCACTCTCCAAATGCTCTTGAAGTAACACTACAGGGAATTCTTCCTGGATCTGTTGCAACCAGTGTCTTGTGAATGTGTAATTGTTTAACATGGAAGGTGGAGTCATGTGGTAGCCTGTTGGAAAACCCAAGTCAAAAGCCATAGAATTTCGGAGTAGACTAACCCCATATAGACAGGGACACTCTTTCGTCATTTCCATATTCTCTATAGAACTGTACACTGAGTTATAGTATTCTAATTTATCAAAAAAGGCACTCAGTGCTTTTTCTCTACCTCCTGGACTGGATACCAATGAGAACTGTCGTTGGAAAGCTTTACTACATTTGTAATACATGTCAAAGATGGTGGCAATTCTTTTTACTGGATTCTGCACTATTGTCAGAGGCGTTAGCTGTCGCTTTGGCGATGACAAAAAGACGGTAGATTTTAACCTTTGCCTATTATAGACTGTGGAATCCATCAGAATATCGAAATATGGAGTTTTGAGTGGTCTGAACATATCAGTCTCGATCTGGTGAGGCCAACCTAATGTTTCACTATCCCGCACTGGTAAAACTACAGATAGGTTGACCCTTAAAGCATATCTCTTTAGTATATTTTCCACCACCTCCTCACCACAATAATGGGTTTTTATAAACACTATCTGTCTGTTCTCATGACAGAAGGGATTGAGTTGGTTTTCAGACATCTCTTCAATAATACCATACATTTCATTTACGATGCTAAACCTTTTGTTCTGCAAACATTCTGCTTTCTGGATAAAAATATCTGTGGTGATCACTGAATTTCTTTCTAAATGTTTTCCTTCACTCTGTTGGTGATTCGGAGAGAAAATGAAACACAAATCAAATATTACTAACAGGCTTAAAATGAAACATACAGCTTTTATGAAATAACGTTTCCTGATAGTGGTAAACATATTTATCCTAACCAAGACAACGCAACAAACTGAATCATTGAAAATAGTCACCCACACTTGTTTGTGTTAGTATTTGAATGGAAACGGTTTGAATCAATACTAATAGGAATGAAACACAAAGGGTGACGTTCAAAGATTGATTTAAAGTAACTTAAATAGAAGTAGACTAATGTTGTATAGGAAAATCGTAGTTTCAAGTAAAGTTCAACAAAAGAATTTATTCCCTCACAGTTAAAGAGAAAGAAATGTGATAATCAATCAACAGTGACTCTCTTGAATGTTGGTAACTTATGTAACAGAACATAGGGTTAGAATTATGCAACATTTTTGCAACAGCACTAAATAAACTAAAGCAGTCTTGCCTTTCATTAAATGCATAAGTTAAAGAAAATTTGTCAGTTGTGAGTAAACATTGTAACATGTGAACTGAAATGGTCTCACTAATTTTAATGGAAAACTAATTGTTTTAAATATACAGTGAGTATTTGATTAAGTTCACATATAATGCGTTTTAATTCACAAAAATTAACATTTTTTTCAAATTAATCAACACATGCTAAAAAGGCTTATGATATCAACATATGTCTTCTGAAGGATTCTTTCCAGAAGCACTCATACTTCAAAAATTCTTTTGATAGCCTTGAATGGAGCTTTATGCTTAATATATTACAGAAATGTAAGATTGGTGAAAGCTTAGGTTAATATTCCTATCATTGTCCAGTGGCCCGCTTAAATATAATGGATGGATTTCTGCAACTTTGCTTTTAGAAAAGTGGTATAACATATGAATGTCACTTTCACCACCCTTTTCATTCTCTTTATTCTGGATTACTATGTTTTAAGACTCATCAAAGCTCTATGATTAAAGGTTTTAAGTTTCAGCTTTATGAGAACTTCAAGGAAGTCAAAATAATAAAGCAAAACAAAATGCAGAAACTTCTGTTTCAACTTCTGTCCACACGTGCCAAATGTAGTAAGAGTGAGGTTATTACGAGACACATTACAGAAACATTTATGTCTGAAAGGGTGCATTTACATTACACAAAGCAGTTAAAATGAACCCAAAGTCAAACAGAGAGAGACCAGTGGGTAGTTCATAATTTTTATCAGCATAATATTGTACACAATCATATGACGTAGTAAAGAGTCAGGTAAGTATAGCTTTGAGAGTCAGTAGGTACTTAGCTAGGTGTAGCACTAACATCGGCCAAGCAGTACAGGCGAAGATGAGTAATACACACAGCCTTTTATTTTACAGAGCCTTTTATTTTACAGACAATACAACAATGACAGTAAATACTATAAGTTAGGGTTAAACTACACATGTATGAAGTAAGGTATGACGGTCCATCTAATTAGATGGATAGAATTTGTTGGAAAGTAGTTACTACTGTTGATAATGCTTTGGGAGTGTGTTTTACACACCTTCCTGCATTATGGAAGTGGAACATTGTGATCAGCAGCCCAGAGACCCGGGTTCTCCTGAAAGAGTGGAGACCAAAATAGACAGGGTTAAAACCTAGGGAAAATAGGCAGTTGCTAATCATGGGGGCTGAGAACAGACCGGATTGAGGGTCTGGAGGTAAGGAACAGGGGGATTCGGATGAAAGGAAGAAATGGAGGAGCTGCTTGATTGCAGTGACAGGACACAAGGAAAAATCTTTCAGGAGGGGTATTTGAAGGACATGGTGCTTTGAAGAGGACTGCCTAACTTTGGCCTATTTACGAAGGACATTTAGCACATTTAGCACTATTTATTCATACAAACTCTCTCCCTGAAACCATACCAGTGGTGGAAAACCAGTTGAAGGAGAAACCACAAGAGTTTAGGTAGACGCACTGACTTAATTGAGACAGTCTTGCTTTCCTAAAAGATGGCAGAAGTATCAATAGCAAATAGGTTTGAAGTGGTGACTGAGCATTAACAGATAGCATGACAAGTTATGATCTCTACTGCCATTTTACATTAGAAACTCCAACAAAGCTTGGTAACCACTGACAGTTCTTGGTCTGAGAGTTGTTTATAATCGGCCATTAGCATGTGATGTAAGGATGTGGAGTGCATATCCTGAAATAATAAAAAATAGATCAGTCTATCTGAACATATTTGGATAAAACATTTGATCATTTACCTTCCATCAAAAATAATTAATGCATTTTTTTTCTACACATTCCAATTTTTCCACAGACTCAAAGACTCTTGACAATCCAATTTTTCCACAGACTCAAAGACTCTTGACAACAAAGCAGCATTTTGATTATCACAACCGGCAATATGCACAAATTTAAGTATAATATCATGAGAATCTGCAATTAGCCATACAGATCTACCAACTTAGGTTCTGGAAAGCATTGCTAATATCTATTTTTGAAAGAGATCAGACTACCGGAATTGAGCCTCCTCAACTATATCTTAGACTGCAGGATATTTTAACTTTGCTTCAATGCACCAAGGTGCTTTTGGGTTCAGTGTACTAGAAGCATATCCAGACTAAGTTCTTATTAATTACTAGCCTCGGTTCTGACTAGGTGGCCCTAAAGTCCAGCATTTTGGCATAATGCATTGCTATACCCCCTTTAATTTCATCGGTTGAGGGACAACAGGTAGCTTTCGTGAGAGGAAAACCTTCAATTTAAAATAATCTTGTGAAGGAGAAACATGTTCTATTGCACTGGATTTGACATTGTTTTATGAATTTTATATTTTACACAAAGTTTTGTTTTAAATATGACGATCCCGCTAGAGATTCCTTGTGCCTTTTATAGACAACCCTTTGCTTGATGCTTACACTTAAGGGATGGTCGAAGCGATATCACCCTTGCTAATAGCCTATTACTGTGCAGAATTTGTAAGCATAGCATAACCTTGTTTATCAGAGTCTCAGCATGACTTTGTTGATGATGTTTTTCAGATCAGATTACAATAATTGACTAGTGCAAATTATTTTTTTTACCGTGACATTGCTAGTTCTAGTCTGTAGTTGGATGGCCCTAGTGTAAGCTCTGAAATATTGGACATGAACATTCAGTTGTTAACAGAGCTTAAGAATTTGAATGGAACACAAACTCAATAAAGGAGCGGTTGGTCACCACTGAACAGGAATTACAACAATTACAGGCGAGTCTTGCTGGTGGACACAGAATCAAGAAAGAGCAGTTACAAGTGAGTTCTTCGACTGAAGATAGCAGTGAGAAAGAATCATCAGAGTTAGTCATGCCATCAATAAAATTCATCAAAAAGAACGCCAAGATACAAGATCAAGTCAAAGCGATGATGGAAGAGCTCACAAAAAATAGTGATCGAGAGAGTAAAGGTAAATATTAAAGTCAAAGAACTGAATACAATGAAGTGTAAAGATACTCTGGCTCCAGAATCAAGTTTTGTCAGGATCTACTAGTTCAATCTCATTGTATGACCAGTTACGTGTATTTCAGTGGGTCACAGTTTTTTTCCAAAATTGTACAAGATGAAAGTGATATAGAATTAAAGAATAAACTGTTAGAATATCTTGCTGAAATGATGGAAGATCAGTCCACGTCAATCACCATACCATGTCACAACTACTGCTGTACATGTGTCAGTCCCTGTCAGTGACAAACCCTGTGCATTATATTTCATGCGGTGAGACAAGGCAAAATAAGGTGCTTTTTGTTGTCCGACTGATGGGACATGGGAAGGCAAGGTGGTCCACCGCAATTGAGACATATCTCGATGAAGGAAGACGGTGATTTACTGTCAACCTTCTGACTTGCTAGTGTTACAGAAGTTCTACACAAGGTTTCTGAAGGCGACTGAAGGCTCTGCATCTGTCACAGTTTGGATGTCGAAGGTTCCCTGAAGGTGAAATACTGAAGGACACGACAACCATATTTGGAAATAGGGTATACTCACTGATAGACACGTCTTCCTTCGGGTAGCCATTTTGAAAGCTGTAGAAGGAACATTGGAGCAGGAACTTTTAATTATTTTTTAACTAGTCTGGACTTTTATTTTGTGATTTAACTCTTGTAAGTATTGTGTACGATGCCAAGAAAAAGTCTGTTTACACTCACAAACTCATGCCTATTGTTACTGATAATGACAATAGTGACAGTGTTTTATTTATTTATTTGGGGTTTTACATTGCTTTTAACACTGTACAAGTCATATCACGATGGGTAGTTGGAAGGGCAGAGGAAATCAATGCATACAATTTGTCAGGGTTATGTACTGTAAACTGCCGACCAACAGCAAGCAACTACCCCGGACCCAGAACCCCGGCCTCAGAGGTGGGAGGCGAGAGTGTTACCACCCTGCCACCGTGGCCGATAAAATAGTGACAGTGATACAGTAGATAACCTGGCAACTGTCAAAGGTGTTATCCCAAGAAATTGTTGAAAAGTAAAAAAAATGCATGTCAAGAATGTTATGTCCACTGAAACAGAAGATGCATTGATAGAGTGGATTAGGGAGACTCCTTGCTTGTACCAGAAGGGTTTTAGAGATTACAGAGGTACTCCGAAGAGATCAAGGCTTTTTTCCAAAAAGGCGGCTGAGATGGATATGACTGGTGAGTGTTTTTTTAAAAATTTTTAATGTTTTTTTTAACATGTGATGTAGAATGTATGAATAAGGTTGCTGGATGTACGGTGCATGTGAATTAATAAATCAGGAGAAGTACATTGTTGAGAAGTTACAGTTCCTGGAGAGGCACGTAGCCCGCAAGCCCAGTCGGCAAACTTGTTCTGTAAGTATCAAATTTATACACCATCACACTCGCCACTACATTAGTTTAAATGTGTCAATGTAAATGTCATTATAAATGAATATGTAATCCTATGTAAATATGTTAATGGTAATTTTTGATTTGCTGTGTTGCTGTTTTCATGTGGTTGCAATTTTTTCCCCTTATACCTTTTTTCAGGTGCAGACAGATGCAAGTGCTGCAGCGATGTCCTTTCATGAATTACCTTCAATGACCCTCAGGTCAGGCAACATGTGATTGAACTTTTTCTTGTACTTTCAGTTGAAACCTGTGTCTACAAGTGCTGTGCCAGCAGCTTCCATGGGTTCCACTTCTTCTGTTGCTACTGCCCCAGTACCCCTTTAATGGTATCTCAATACTCTAGCAGTTCTCTTGGCTCTGGTGGTAACAAAGATGGTGAGGAAGAGGTGTTGGCAGGGTCGGTTGACCAAGTCACCCCTGTGTCTACCAAGAGGTCTTTTAATAAGAGTAGGGAGACTGGGGAGATTTTGAACTTCCTAAAGGCAAGCCAAGATCAGACCAAGAATACATTGGAGCAGATTGACACCACCTTGGCTGCATCCAGTCCTGACGTGAAGAAGTCTTGGTGCCTTTGGATGGAGTTAAATGTGAAGGATATCGACCTGTCTTTGTGGAGGTCCTTCCAAAATCAGTTGTACCAGATGATCACGCAGTATATTGACCTGTCGCAGTATTCTTGAACAGACCTGGTGAATGTTTTGCTGAATCTTTCAGCGGGTGCCCCTACTTTGTTTGTTACCCCCAATTGCCCTGGGCTATCAGTGATCTGTTTCAGTTTGTTTTTCTGTCGCTATTGGTCCTTAAAGGCCTAGAACACTGTGGGTTGTGGGACCAAGTTTAAACTTATAGGTGATGACTTTGATTTGATGCTCACTTTTTGTTCTGAATTGTGGGTTCTTTCACACTTACTTTTTCTGATTGAAGTGGATGACAAAATTTTTACTTTGATTTTCTGTGTTAACACCTGTCATTATTTCCACCAATAGTCTGTCATTAAATATAATGGGAACAAAGTAAACTCAAAGGTCATTGAAATCTACAAATATATTCAGAGATTTTTTAACCTAGCACCTGCACCAGAATGAAGGTGTCACTGAAAAATTGCATTTTTCTGGTGTAGGATTTTGGCCTCAAAATCTGTAAGTACATTTTTTTCAAATGCATCTTGGGTTCACTTTGCTTCCATTGTATTTGGTGCAGATTTGTAATTGATCTGAATTACCTGTAACCTTGTAACCGAAATACAGTGTTATGGGCGTTTAATGCCTGTTGGTTACTATCATTTTTACTTTTATTACTGATTTAAATGTGATTGTCTTTTTGGGGCCTAAGTATGTTGTAATTACTTATTAACTGACATGTTCTTATAATTGTGTTTAACTTGTAAGATTTCATATCTCATGTCAGTTATTGCTTACTGCCAGTAGTACCTTATGGCCTTTCTTGTGTATGGTTTGTAACATTTGACGTTTATCAGCTGTAGGTACAACTGTCAGAGTTTATTGTAATTTTAATTTTTAAGAGCAACTTGGTTACTGCTGATGGGGTTACTGTTGGCCTAAAGTAATGTTTAAGTACTATTTCATCAGTTGTTGCTGACGGTTAGTGCTGTTCACCTGTATTTGTTTTCTTACAGTTATTACATTTGATAGTAGTACTAATGGTTATGCTTTGCATGTGTAAGCCAAGTGGATTCTGACTGCTGTGATTAAGTTCAGCATGTGTATAAGTTTAGTGGTTTCTGACTGATGTGTTTAAGTTTGGCATGTGTAAGCCTAGTGGTTTTCCAGTGTTGTTAGTGCTATTGTTGGTCTTTCACTATAAGTATGATGAGTAACTTGCTTGCAGCTGACAGTATTGCTGTTGGTGTGTGATTTTTTTCTGTAAGATTTTGAGTACGACTTTTGCAGCTACCGGTTTAAACTGTTGGCCTATTTTATTTTGTTTTATTTTAACATATAACGAGGTTAAAGCTGGCAGTAGTAATATTTGTTTGTGTGACTTTTAGTCTGAGAGTGAAACATTTGCGATATGTTACATCAGGTATTACTACTGTTGGTGTAACTGTAATGTTTTACTGTTAATGTAACAGCTGATAGTGTTTCTGTTGGCCCAGGGTGTATGCCTTTTCTAGTTTCACACTTGGTCAGTTCTTGCTGATGGTTGTAACTGTTGGCCTATTTTAATTTATTTTCACATATATCTTCTTTTGATTGGTGATCTGTTGGTAGTACTGTTGGCCTTTGTGTGGTTTATTTTTGAGTTGGAACATTTATGTTTTTTTCACAGTCAACAGTACTGCAGCTGGAAATGATAGTGTTAGCCTCACAGAGCTGCCTGTGCAGTTGTTGGTTTCTCGTGTTTTTCAGGGTTTCTTTAAACACCCTTTAGGTATACCTTTTTCTGAGTTGTTACTTTGTACTCAGGGTGTACTGCTTACTTGTGTGTATCATAACTACTATAATGGTTAACACTTGTCAGTCAAATCCATCTTAGCCCTACTTTGTAATTACTTGGTACATTTCAAAAATGTACATTTTTTAAAGTTTCACAGTGTCACTTTCAGATATTGTGTGATGTTACATTCAACGTTTATTTGTTTTGTTAATATGTTCCTACTCTAAAGTTCCCCACAGCTTATGGCCACCTGAAAAGCCTTTTACTATGTGTTTAATGTTTTGTTTCGTTGCTGTATTTTTTGGGTATCACTCTTATCACTTAGTTGTTGAACTGAAAATGCTGTATTTTTTGGGTATCACTCTTAGCACTTAGTTGTTGAATTGAAAATGCTTTTTCCACTTTAGTTTTACCTTTGCTTAAGTTTTGGCTAATTTAGGTTTCTAAACTTGTTCCTGAGTTGATTTAGGTATATAAATTCTAAGTTTGTGTTTCTTTCTTTCCCCATTTGGGTATAACATTTACTTAACTTTCTCTTTGGCTAATTCATATTGCTTAAAAATTTGTTTCCAACATTTCTTTTACCAGTTTGTTTTGTATTAGTTGTGCTACCTCTGTATTATTTGGCAGTATTATGTTACAAATTTTTTACCTCTGTTATAATATTGTTATGATTTGTTTTTCTGTAAGTCATAATTTTGTTTCTTATTTTTCAGTGCTTTTTGCTATGTTTATATACTTTGTTGTTTTAGGTTTGTTAAAGAAATAAATGTTATAAATGTGTAATTGCCTTGTTTTGTCTACAGACTCATTATATCTTCTATTGCCATGTTGAAACATATCACGTGAAATGAATACATGGCGCAATCAGCTTAATATGACCTCCAGTGTGACCTTGGACCAAAAAATGAAAGATGACCTTCCAGCGTTTATTGCAAACTGTTGACCTTTAACAGGATTTGACCTTTGATTTATTTCACCAAAAACTTAATTGATATAATGTCCAATGTACTATGTAATCGAAAAAAATAAAAATTTATTGACATTTAACAATTTATTTTATAGCGCTTAATACTTGAAACAATGAAAGTCAATGTAGTAACAAGCAACAAGAGTCATTATTTAATGTTTATAAATGTCCTTGGACCAAATCATATCATTCTGCTATGTCACTGCCCCAACAGCATTGTTGTAGTACATCAAGTACTCTTTCTGCCTCTTAGCTGCAATTGTGGCCTGGTTCAACAGCTGTGGTTGCCCAAGGTCTGGCAGAACTTGACCCTGCCTCTAGGCACCTGGCACCTGTCTAAGATTGTTGTAATCCTCATCTGCTAGTCCCTGATGGCCTGCCTGGTAACGTTTCCTGATTATGTTATGCAAGGTCGCACAAACCAAAACCACTGAGGTAGGCATCTGAAGCGATTGACCAGTATCCCAAACATGTTCTCCACCACCTGCCTGGCTCTGGACAGTCTATAGTTGAAGATGCACTGTTGGTCGTTAAGGTTTATGCCCTAAAAGGTTTCATTAGCCAAGTCCTCCAGGCAAAGACATCATCGGTCAAAATGAAATATGGCATGTCCTTGTCATCACCTGGCAATGGATCTGCATCTGGAAAACCTATGGTCCCATCCATAACATTGAGTCTCAGCTGGCACTCATTAAATATCTGGGCACAGAAACCTGTAGTCAGAGCTAACATAACCACTGAGCAGAAACCCTTGTAGTTGTAATATGTTGACTCCGACTGTCTGGGACATCTTATGGCCACATGTTTTCCATTTAGGGCTCCCACAGCATGGTGTAAGTTCCACCTGTGGCCAAAGTGCTGTGACCTCTCACGCCATTCTTGAGGGGTACTTAGCCCCTCATCCTTGTTAACCTGGTAGATGGCCTCACACACCTCGGGCACAACGAGGGATATGGTGTTGAAAGCCACCTTGAAGCCATAAATCAGGCTCTTGTAGGAGTCCCCTGTAGCCAGGTATCTGAGGGTGATGGCTACCTTCAACCTGGGTGGAAGTGGCTGGTGAAATCTTGTCTTCTGCTGGGTCCACTCTTTCCATCAGCTCTGTAAAGAGTTCTGGAGACAACCTTACAAAATTTCTGTAGCCATGTACGTCAGAATTCAACAGCTGGTCTATCAGAACTTCATACTGGCCAAACAGTGGTCTCTCTAGGATCCAGTTTCTAACCCAACACTGTCTGTTATGCCTACGTCCATACCAATGGGCAAAATCAAGACGAACTACAACATTTTGCAGAAGTATATCATTCTGCCATTGCAGCATAGCACCCTGCAGTCTTAATCTGTCAGCTGACAAATATTTATAACGATGTTGCTCCCTTCAAGTCACCAGAAGAAATGATGGGGATAGAAAGTGTAACTATTTCTGTAGTCTTTGTCATGGTAACCACTCTGCAAAGGATTGTAAAACCGGTAAAGAAAAAAAAGTAAAAAACGAGTTGAACACTGCAGGAAAACTAAATGCAAACAACAGCAGGTTAGTATGCATTGCCTCCAGTTAGGTCAAGGTACAAATGGAAACCCCAGGGTGGGGATAAAATATTTTTTATTATACATTAACAAGTACTACTCTATCTTTTATTTACAATTAAATTATTTTACTTATGACGTAGATAACATTTAAAAATTTGTAGCCATTGACTAGATATTTACATTTTTTATACATAATATGTCAATGGCTATGTCATTCACTAGTTCATATATATAATCTTCATTGGCATAGCTATGCACATATTTGAGGTGACCCTAAAGAAGTAGAAAGTTAAAATTTACATTAAGGTTAGATGTAAAGATGTTAGGGTGGCTCCAGGCTTATATAGAGTTAAGGTCAACCTAAAATTTAGATGTTTAAGGTTGAGGTTTATAGAAAATGAGAGTTTAGGGTGACCTCAAAGTTACGTTTTTATGAAAACCTGTGAGTTTCAGTTCAGATTTAAAATTTGACATAGATGTATTTAATTTTTTGGATCACAGGTGATAGTTTCATATATGAAACTTTTAGAATTTTAGTTTAATTTGCAAATGAAAAGAGGGAGATGAGTAGAGGTTTGAGTTGAGAGCCCCAAACCCCAAACTAGGAGGTAGGAGAGATCAAGGGTGATGTATCTCCAGACGCATTCCGGCGTCCAGGTGCCATGACTCTGGATATCTTGTAGTGGAACATTCGAATTGAAGGTGAATGAGGCACCTGAACGGCGGAATGCGTGAAATGTGAGATTGGAATGTTGGAAATGGAGTTTTACCAATAGTGATTTAAAATGACGCCTGACCTGGCTGTCTGTGAGAGGGAACCACTTGGTTGAAGCTTTGTACTGTAAAAGGGGGGATTTGTTGGAGCCAGGAGTAATTTTTAGGATATTTTTACAGCCTTGACTGGGCAAATGGGGTTGGCTCCAAGGGAGGGAATTTTTAGAATTTTAACAGATTTTTTATCCTGGATGGTTTAAGTCCATTTAACTATGATATGGAGTCCGGGTTTTGCAAAAATGATATCAGCCCTGGCTAAGTGATAAAGGGGGGAAAATTTTTTGCATGAATGGGGGACTAAGTTTGACAATCTTAGAAAGGAGAAAAATGCAAGGGTATATACAGCTTTGAAGACCTGACCCATATAGGTGGAATCGCAAGCTCTAACCAATAGTTGCAGGGTTGGAATATCTATGAGCTTTTTGAGGGAGGGCTTGAAAGGCGCCCGGAGTGTGGTGGCCTTTTGAAAGTATTTAATCCTTGGATCTTGGAAGATAAGAGTAGGGAGGCCATATATTGACAAATTTGCTTTAATTGCAGCCAGGTGATTTGCCAAGGTAGGAGATGACAGGCCATTAGAGGCCAGGAATTCAAGATAAGCCACAATAATCATAGGCTGAAGTGAAAAAAGTGAGACTTGCATGAATACTGTAAAGGCTATAAAAAGCCTAAACATACTTTGGTAACTGCTTTGGGTACCAGGTCTGAAGGCCAACTTGGTCTTCTTGGCTGCTGCTTTTGCCAATGGGGCCAATCTAGGTGGCAATCCTATCAAATAGACCAATCAATATGTAAATGGTTATTGTGAGTCTCCACCCATTGATGTTGTGGGAGACATTTTTGAAGTTTTACCTGAGGATCCTCAGTGAGGTTCCACCGTGAAAGCAAGTCAGCAATCTGATTGTCCTTACCTGCTATGTGGTTGACCTGAAGGTTGATGTCCCAGGTGGCCAGTTGCATTTGTATATTCCTAGCAATTGCTGCTAGGGTCAAGTCTCTGGTCCTACCTGAATTTAGGACCTGGACTACAGCCTCATTGTCGCATGCAATACGGACCCTAGACTTAGCCCAAGACATGTTCTAAACCCAAAGAGCCACTAAGATGTTCAACATTTCTAAGTGCACAATGTTCATATCCATGTAGCCCAGTGGCAGGGGAATTGCGTACACCTGATTGCCACATCTGGCCCCAAGGCCCTGTAAGCAGGCATCTAGCTCCATTTCAAAAGCAATGGGCCTATGGTCAAATATGGTTGTGCCATTAAAAGTGGGAAGGAACTTTGAAAACCAGTTTATGTCTCTCTGCACATCCAGGGAAAGTTGTACCTGGTTTCTGTCATGCATGGTGCGCAAGACGTGAAGGAGACGGTTTAGGAAGAACCTAGAAGAACGCACGCATTTGGTAACATACAAAAGGCTACCTAAGAGGAATTGAAGTTGACGCTTTGTGGAGTGTGTCCTACCACGCCATTGCACACATTTTTGGAGTATTTCTTGTAGTTTTTCATCTGGTATTGAAAGTGTAAATTTTTCAGTGTCAACCAGGATACCAAGACAATTAACACATGTAGCTGGTCTGACCAGTTTGTTCTGTGAAATTTCAAAACCTAGATGGAGGAGAAGGGAGCGTAGGGCGTCAAATGAGGCGTCAACACGACTGGGAAGGTCAATCCCAAGAATATCATCAATATAGTTTATGACGTCATAGTCGCGTTGACGCATCATATGACGCACAGCGTCGCTGAGGCGCTGGAACAAGGCGCTTCCGTGCCTAAATCCAAAAGGCAGGCAGGTGTCCAGGAACCAGCCATCTTGACGCAAACCCAAGAGGTCATAGTCCATGGGGTCAAGCTTCACATGCCTGAAGGCGCTTTTGATGTCTACCTTGTAGATCATGCAACCCTTACCCAGTGACCTAACACGTTTGACTACATGATCAATTGTGGGCAATTTAAGGACAAAGGGAGTGTTGAGATATATGTCTTGAGCACTACCAGCATTTACAGATTTGCCCTGGGGAAAGCTTAAGTCCACTATGACCCTTCTATTTTTTGAATTGGGCTTATCTCTGGTCATAAATTGTGATGTATGTAAATTAGGCAATGGTGGGGCATTGAACGGTCCTAATATTGCATTATAACTTTTTTCTTCCTCCAAATAAGCTCTTACATCATTTGGATAATTTTTTGCTGAATTATGGTTTTCTGAATGATTTTCCTGTTGAAATCCAGGGGAAACCCAAACCTGACCAGCAGGGGAAGTTGGACATCCCAATAACCCTGGAGTAGGCTATCCCACGCATCTGGGTTAAGTTGAGATTTGATTTTGATTTGACAGGATTTGAAATTGTGGTCCCCAGATGCCTTGATTCTCTTATGAAGAGTGATGGGGTCTTCGTGAGATACAGATTGGACTACTACAGACGGAACTTCCAACTCACCCATGGGGATGAATCCTACCTTGAGGGAATTTTGCCTATCCCACAATTGCAGGGTGGGGCATGAGGCCATTACACTTTCATAATCACATTTTTTGTCTCTCAAACACAGTGGGAGGTCATATTTGCTAGTACTGTTCATATCCGAGTGACCACAGATGAAGTCCTCATCTGAGATGTGCAATTTGACTGTTGTACCACCGTTTTGTTTGCCTTTTTCGTGTATGTCATTATATGACGCCTCTTTGACATTGCTGTTCGAGTTAACCTTAGCTGTAGATATGCTATTTGTACTTTCGAACTTTTGGTCAAAATCGGGATTTACAGTATCATTAGCCAAACTTTGTGAAACGACGCTGTTGCCTTGTTGAAACACAGCATATCTATTGTAACATGTCACTGGGTTTGTACTCAGGACCTTACCTGGGGTGCTGTTGTTCATAGGGACTTTTTTGCCATCATTTCTACCCTTGGTTTTGTGACTGACCATCTCACTTTTTTGACAATCTGCCACAGGGGTTAGTGAGAGTAACTTCTTGATTCGAACCCACCTTGGTCATGCCAGCTGAAACTTTAATTTCCCTTTTAAGTACATCAGCAAATGTGAAACCTTTATATTTGTAATAATCTTGTTTCCAATTTGCACTTTCACCATTAGCCCATGTATTACTACTTACAATTCATGTGCCAACACTGTTGCCACAGGCAATGGGTATAACACTTTTACTGGACCCTTCAGATTTTTGCACTGCAGTTTTGCAGTGCCTCATTCGTTTTTGGAATCAGTGGGGTTACGCTTTGAATTTCTACACTCTTTGAGAGGGTGGTGAAAACGTTTTCCCAAGGTGTTGCAAAAACTACATATATGTCTATAAAACTGGCCCGCAGTGTGATGATCACTTTTGTGTGGGCATTTTTGAGACTGAAAAAATTTACAAGGGACACCTGGGAGGTCTACACTTGGTTTTTTGGTTGGTACATTAATGACCTTCTGGGCATGAGCCCTTCGTATTCTGTCGATTTTCTCGGTCATATTCCAGTTTACCTTGCCCTCCTCCATCCGACACAGGAGGGCTGCATGGGCACCTTTGGCAGAGGACCACCCAAAATCTTGGGCGTCCTCCATTAGGTCCGACATATACTCTAGCATTTGATTTTTGGTCTTAGCATTTTTTTCATCTTTAATAATTGCACAGAATCCGGACACCCATTGGAAAGTGCTTAGGTTGTCATACGTGACTCTACTTTTTGAGGTACCTGCCAAAATATGGTTTTGGGGCCAAGGTATTTTGTTTGGTACTGTAACTTGCTCATTACCTCCTCGTTGAGACTTGAACATACCTCTTTCGCTAAGAGAGGCGAGTTCTTGCAACCTCCTGTCCACCGCATGTTGGATACCTCTGGAGCTTTTGAGGAAAGTAGTGGTGAGGGTTACGACCTCATCTTCATCATCACTGTCTAACCTTGTAGATCTGTGGGAACTCATACTAGTGGGGGAGTTGACGCCGTCGGAAGATGACTCCACCCCATTCTGCAGCTTATCCTCAGTTTGCTGGATACGCTGCTCAATGGCAGTCAACCTAGAACTCACACTGGTTAAAGCAGACAGAATATCATGGTTTACAGTGTCAGTACTATTTGTATTGGTATTTGTGGCCGAACCCATACTGTCGGAAATACTATTTTCCATGTTTACATCATCTTTGAACTGGCATTTAACACCTACTGGTCTTTTGTGTTGGCCCCCACAGCCAGAACAATGGAAGTTCTTGGGCATTGCAACGTTACACACTTAATATTATGCACAGTTTTAAGGGGTATTTACAGAGTTTGTTTACACATCAGGGTAGAGTGAGCGGGAATTCAATTAAAACATATAGTTAAAATAGTAAAATTACTGTTACAAAGTAATAAAAGTAACCCGCCAACTCACCTGATATAAAGTTCCTACCAGTGCATATAGTAACGTAGTCCAGCCAACACAGACACAGCACAGTGATACCACAATAAATTTTCACGATGTATAACAAGGACTTGAAAATAAAACATAACAAAATAAAACTTAAAATTCTTTGCTTAATCTTTTGTAAAATGGCGACTGCCTTGCTCGACTTTTTATTGAAAAGTGAAGCTACAATAGTTTTAAGCTGGAAACTATTGGCCCTAGGTCAAAAGGTCAACCAATGAAATAATTTGTACAGAAACAAGAACGACTGTTATTAAAACTGAAGCAATGAGGTGCGTATAACTAAAGTTATACACATTCAAATTGTGATAATAGAAAAAACCCAGAAAAATGTAAACGTAATTGATACCGCTTATAAACTCAAACAAGAAATAAGTTATGAATCTTCTTTGTTAAACAGAGCCTTTAACCAATACAAAGGTCATTAACCAATGAAAATGACACTGTTGATAAACTGAATGACAGTACTTACGCTTTTGCAGTGTGGCCACAGTCACAACTATGAAAATGATACAAATAGTGTGTTAGACCTACAGATTATGCCAGTATGGAATTCGAAAAACTTAAAACACACAAAATTGCAAAATGCTGAAAATGTTGAATGTTTTAAAGCATGTAAAAGTCAGAATCAAGGGTTATTTGGATTTATACCTCTCAGACCTCTGTTGGGTTCAAAGAATTGGAATGAGAAAGGTGCTATATCCTGCCCTCTTTAAGCATATAGTAGAATTGTTGCTTCTGGATGTTAATAACTATGTTAGACACAGTGACCTGGGTGGAAAATCTACGCAAATATTGGGATTGGCAATTAGTGCATCTCTTAAAATTTACATACATATCCTGCTTCTTAACTCAAATGTGATTATTCTAATCTCAAATCAACCACCTTGTTCCTCGAACATGCCAAAATATATCTTGAAGAAGAAAAAGCTTTAATGACATATTTGGACCCTATAAAGAAAAACCTTTCACAAGCACATAATGTAGTCCTTTTAAAATGAGAGAAGACCCTGATTCAGAAAACATTGGGTCATTGTAAATATCCGTTGGCAATTAGTGCATCTCTTAAAATTTACATACATATCCTGCTTCTTAACTCAAATGTGATTATTCTAATCTCAAATCAACCACCTTGTTCCTCGAACATGCCAAAATATATCTTGAAGAAGAAAAAGCTTTAATGACATATTTGGACCCTATAAAGAAAAACCTTTCACAAGCACATAATGTAGTCCTTTTAAAATGAGAGAAGAACCTGATTCAGAAAACATTGGGTCATTGTAAATATCCGTTGGCCCCAGGGTGCCTCCGTGAATGATGGTGTTGCTAAATTCTTTTTAACTTTCCCATCTATAGACAATATCACCTCACAGATCGTGCATGCTTACTGTATAAGGTAGTTATTAGTTGTACCTTTAGGCACATTAAAATGGATCCTTCTGATTGTAACAAATATGGTTTAAAGTAGATTGGCTTCTATTTTGATTACTGCCTCCCTTTCAGTTTTGGACATGGCAGCAATTTTATTTCAGATTTTCAATTTTTGTCCTATGAGTCATTGCGTTAACTGCTCACAGAATTAGCCTTAACTATCAGTCAAAACAGCTGGTTTCCCCCAGCAAAGTTGGTATGTGCTTGGGGATGCATAAAGACACCATCAAAAATCCATCTCTGTTCCTCCTGAAAAATCGAAAAAATTATTAAAATATTTTTTGAGTGTGTACACAAACAGTATGTCACAAAAAGGCAACTCCGATCCATTTTAGATTCCTTGTTACACGAGACTAAATGTGTTAAAGATCCTTAAAGACTTTCCTTAATAGAATGCTGCAAACATTAAAAATGCTCACAACTTTGACATGTTATTCTAGATCAAAGATTTTACCAGGATCTCACCTGCTTCCTGATAGTCCTTCCTCATTTCAACAGAGTTCGTACAAACATACTGCCATTTTGTCCATTGGTTTGTTTTAGGGGGTTTGCGAGTGGATTCTAGCAGTACTAGTTGGCAACTGTGGACAAACAGATCCACTTGAGTCAAGACTCGCTATGTCCACTTCTGCCTAGACTTGTTAGACTGTTTTTTATGAAAGGTTCAGGGTTGCCACAAATCACAGAAGTGAAACAGACATTTATTCCTGCATAGTTTATTCTAGTTCAATCAATGCAAGTCATAATTACAATCCAACGCATTCTGATTACTCAGAGAGCTAATTAAGCTCTCCCCCTCTTCATCCTGTCCCATGTTCTCTCTCTCCTCAGCTCAAAGATTGAGGTTTTTTTCGAGCCATTGTACACCAACACATATTACCTGTCACCAATTACTGGGTCTATTTCTACGAGGCCTATCTCAAACATACAGGGATTGGTTGAGGTTTTTATTAGAGGTGGTATGCCATATGATTATTGATCTCTACTGCTAAGTCTAATGAGAACTAATTTACTGAGGCACTTTGCCTGTGTATTACGAAATTCAAAGTTTATTAACAATTAAATAGTTTTATTTAAATTCTTTACCATTACACATTCTAGGTGTTATACAAAATGATGCGTTACTCCAAGGATTAGATGGTAGGTGGGGTAATTGAATTTACAAATAAGCCATTCTCCTAAGTATGGAAGGGTTAGGCATTGTAAAAGTTGAAATGCTAAAGATGCACTTGGCCCTCAGGATCTGGGCTCCTCAATGGGCTGGCAAGGTGTAAATGTTGCAATGCCGCTGTTGTAACAGTCATAATAACAGCGAGAACAGTAGAGAAAGTATTGGGACCTAATGCCAAAATATAAACATTTGGGTTACACTCTTTAAGGTTGAATTAAAAATTGTTCACCTTCCAAGAGTGTCAAATACACTGACTGACCTCCATTCCAGATGGGGACCATCTCTGATCCCTCCAAAAAAATGCAGGAACACATTTACAATTCTCGGTGGGTCCCTGTTTTCTTGGAAATATTATGTTTTGATTGGACCATTTGCATATTTGTAGATCTGGCCCCAGTTGCAGCTTCCTTAAAATTCAATTCATTCTCCAGAACCATATCAGGTTTTAGAGCAACACACAACATAAATATGATTCAATGTGCAGATTTTTCATTAGTTTCTGTGATTTATAGATATATCAATGCATAACGTAAATGCTAGTGACCTTCATAGAGTTCCTGGTAGGTAATGGTGCCTCATTTTCATCTATGGCCAATTATTTGTCAGCCATTAAGAACACGTTAGGCATGTATAGCAGTCATATTTCCATTGTGATAAACCAACTTAAGTTATTTTAAAGTCTTTGCAGAGTAATAGACCTCTCACTTTTTCAGAATGGCAGATAGAAAGCTAGCAGAATGTGCAATGTTACCCATAATACTCCCCATTTATTGTTTTTCTGCACAAAAGCTACGACAGTTTGGAATCTGATTTGTCATATATTTAACCTTAATATTTCCTTAAAAGATATAATCATTACCGAAATGGAAACCCCTATGTGTAGGCGTTTTTTTCTATTTTTGGTTATCTAATATTTAAAGATTGGTTAATAAATGGTGTAAAAGAAAACTGGCAATATAATAATATCATTTTGTGCATACAATATGAACTATATGAGTGGAAAAGTAAAAGTGTATGTAAAATTGGATTGTATGAAAGAGTCAGTGAAATGTGTTGTACAAAACTGCAATGTAACTTGAGTGTGTCGGATAAACTGTTATAATAAAGAAAGTCTAACCTGATGATGAAAATACCGAACCTACACCAAATATGTCCCTAAAAATATAGGCAGTGTGCAACACATCCGAATTGTACATCTCTACTGTCCATATCAAAATATTAGGTGTTTTAATATGTCTTACTACCAATATACTTATGTTAAATATTTCAATTTCTAGTTTAAAATTTCTTCCAGATGTCTAATCAGTTTGCACACCACCATCAGCCAAAAAACAAATCATCTCTGATCCCTTGAAAAAACTGCAGGACCACATTGACAACACTTGCCTGTTTCCTTGGAAATATTATGTTTTGATTGGACCATTTGAATTTTTGTAGGTCTGTCACCAGTTACACAAAATAAAAAATAACTATGATTCAATTTGTAGATTATTCCTTTGTTTCTGTGATTTATAGATATATCAATGCATAACTTAAATGCTAAGGAACTCGTGACCTTCATATAGTTCCTGGTAGGTAATGGTGCCTCATTTTTATTCATGGCCAATCATTTGTCAGCCATTAAGGCCATGTTGGGCTTGTATAGAGTTCCTATTTTCTTTGTGATAAACCAAAACTTAAGTTATTCTTAAACTTTTTGCAGATTAATAGACCTCTCACTTTTTCAAAATACCGTCATTCATGTGCCCATACTGCATCACTTGTGTTTCCAGTGTATTTATTAGGCTTTTTTATTTCCCGACGTTTATACGTTTATACGTTTATCAACTATTGTCCTTCACACACTCTCACAATTTACCCCTCCATAGTTCTGGCTAGATGAGATATCATCTCATCTAAATCCACCCTAATAATCATAATTAAATGGTCAAAAACATTCAAACTAGAAACTCAGTAAAGATTATTGATATGCCTTATCTGGGGCTGTGTCCCCAATTTGTTCTGTGACAGCCCTGAAGGTATTTCTATTCCTAGTGTCTCGTGGAAATAATTCACCTCTCTTCAGGCAAAAAATGGTGGTAGTTTCAAAAGTCAGGTACTATTTTTCTTTTACACTAAAACGTCTTTCCCTTCAAAACAAAGTTTTCTCCTTTCATAATTTCATAGCCCTGCAGGATATAAAAGCACATGGCACATAGACCACTGATGTCCCCCTCCCAGGTTGCCCTGGATTTTCAAAACCAACTAGCAAACTTCACTATGTCATTGACTGGGCTTTGGGGGTCTTTATTTTCTGCATCCAATGTTAATAAATCTTTTAGTATCTATCCATATTTATCCAATCTAATCTAATATACTGCTTTGCAGGCGCAATATCTTCCCCACAAGTGGAACTCAGTAGGCTGACAAAATCATTAAAGTCAAGGGGCCTTCAAGGTCAGTAATCCGGGGTTGTGGGTGTGACCAAGAGGGAAGGAAACTAAGTTGGGAAACTGGAATTAAAGAGGTGCGTTTTGAGGTGTTTCCTGAAAGATGCGACAGAGGGGCTATTTCTTATCTGGAAGGGGAAGGCGTTCCAAAGAACCGGGGCATAGAGACTGAAAGACTTGGAGAAAAGTTTGACTGACTTATGAACCTTACGGTCGAAAGTGGGGATATGAAGGAACTTGAGTTTTGGGGTACTTTGCCTGGTATTCCTGGAAGAGGTGTAGGGATTAATTCTCTTAGGTAAACTGGTTGACCCTTGTTGAGAATTCTGTATGTAATGAGACCGATTTTAATTCTCTTAGGTAAACTGGTTGACCCTTGTTGAGAATTCTGTATGTAATGAGACCGATTTTGAATTGTATCCTATGTTTGATAGGGAGCCAATGGAGTTTTTTCAGTTGAGGGGTAATGTGAGAGTATTTTGAGGACCGTGTGACAATTCGGGACCACATGAGGGTGTGGGCAAGGTCAGTTCTGAAGAAGTTGGTTACTACTTTAAATCATGTTGTTTGGTTCCTACTTTAAATTATTTTACTTTGTATCAATACTATGTGGCTGCTTCTGATTGGACAGCCTTTGTTCCTAGTCTGTAAACCCCTGTCATTCTTCCATTTTGAAGTTGGAGGCACATGGGCACACAGCAAGAAAAATTTTGATACGAAAAATTCAACTTCAAGTGCACCTACTGAACTGTTTTTATGTCTAAGTGGTTTTATACTGAGTGTTTCTACATTTATTTTATCTTTTATATTGTGTTGTGTACAATGGCAGAAATTGACAAACGGCATTATAACTTGCGTTCTGGTACCAGTACAGATTCACATGTCCAATGATTCGGAATTTTTGACACAAATTTCAAAGAATCATCATAATTCAGATTCTGATGATTCGGCAGACTCTGAGTTAGATTGCAGTGCGGTTGTTGAGAATTCTGACACGGAAGATACTACCGGCACAGAAAGTAAACAAAGTACTTCCAGTACACCAAGTACTTCGCTTGCTGGGAATGCTTTGTCGGATGCTGCCACTCAACAGGCAATAAATGTTCAAATTTTAGCTCAGCTTTCATCTATCAGTGATAGATTAAATGTACTTGAGAGTAAAAAAGTAAAAAAACATTGGATCCGAAAAAAAATCAAGGGAGTTTCCAAAAGTAAAACCAGCACTCGAGTTACCCCGGTCACACTGCCACAGAATCAGTGCCCTACCTCTGGTATGCCAAGTTTACAGTCTATTAGACAAGATGCATTCATTCAAAGCCAAGTGGACCAGAGATTGAGAGATCTAGCTCACAATACTACTACAGGTACAAAGCTAAAATCCCTCAGAGGGGGACCTGTGGAGGTCTTGGTTTCAAACCGTGTTAAATGGCCACAAGAATTTGTACTTTCTGGTTTCAAAAAAGAACGAATTCAGTACGACCAATTGTCGGTAGTCCAATGGGTGGCTGGTTTCTGCCGGATCCTAAGAGAAGAACAAGATCCCCAAGTCAAGGAGCATATACTTGATTACCTAATAGCTCTTATGGAGGATGCCAATGACTTCTCTTGGGATGCAGCACGGGCCAGTCATGCAGTCCTGCTTTGTAGAATGGAGCAAGGGGAAGTAAAAAATTATACTGAAACTGAGAAGTTAGACAGGATAAGGCGAGCCAATGCTCAACGACATGTAGCTAACACTTCTGAAGAAATGTCAAATTTTCCAATGAAAACCAAGAATAAGGTACTTACTTGCTCATATTACAATCAGGGGACATGTATCCACCAAAAATCACATGACACAAAAGGTGTCACTTACAGACACATCTGTGCTTATTGTTTTCAACAGTTTGGCAAAACATATTCCCATTCGGAACAAAATTGTAGGAGTAAGACAAAGAAAATGACAAAAAACGAGTAAGCCAGGGTGGGTTCAAATCTGCTCCCACCCGATTGTTTTCTACCAAAAGTTATTTTAGCACACAGTTGTATTCTGCCAAGTCAGAATCATTTGCATCTAGAGATCAAGCAATACCTTGGTTTCAACAAGCCAAAGCTTTTGATACAGTTCAACCTAGTAAGTCTTATGCTCAAGCATTACTTTGCAATGTAGATACCAATGCGCTTTCTTACCCGAGGGTTGAGAGGAATTCTGGGGCTACTGATAATATAAAGCTAGGTATAGCAGGCAATAACCAAGGTCACAGCAGTGCTCATACAGTAGCTAAGATCCACAAAGTTCCATATGTTAAGTTGTCCAGCAAAGCTCAGTCACAGCCCTCCAGTAAGTCTATATGCAAAAAACAAAATTATACTACTGCAAAAAATTTTCCACAAACTTGGGGTAGTGGCAGTGTGACCGAGGTGGTTACTCAAAAGCCGGAAATACTGTCAAACAACAGGTTCCATGTATTACAGCAGTTAGATGCTGATGATTTATGTATGATAGATACAGATACAAAAGACAGCATGGAAAACATGTCATGTTGCAGTAATCAGCCAACATTGGCTAAGCAGGTCAAAAACCATTTGGTGAGAAAAATACAAAAATGGGACTTTTTTATGCAACAACATAGTCGACCTTAAGGTCACAACTGCCAATCAAAGTACACCCAAAGATTGTCTCAGTATGCACCCGTCTGTTAGACCACATGTGCAAAACAGAAACTCAGAACCTCAATACTTCAACTCCAGTAAGGAGTGTGTTTTTAATGCCGAGTATGATGCACCATATGACCATATGTTACATCTGATTAATTCTCAGAGAAATACCAAACACTTTGGTTTCTCCCCAAAATCTGCTTTAAAAATCTACGAGGGTCAGCCAGTTCAATGGGATCAGATACCCGATATATTGCAGGCCCATACGTTAATAAAAGATAGCAACCTTCCAAACTTCCTACATTGTCGTATACCTGTTCAATCTGGACTTAACATCAAAGCCTGGAGAGGCTACCTAAAAAATTACTGGGACCAGCAATTAGGTGATTTGCTTGAGTTTGGTTTTCCTCTAGACTTTGATAGAAGTTGTCAGTTACACTCTACTGAAGAAAATCATGCCTCTGCTATTGAAAATATGCAGGACATTGGTAAATTTTTAGAAGAAGAGAGGCAATATGAAGCCATTTTAGGCCCTTTTGACACAAAACCTATAGATATGCATGTATCTCCGTTGCTAGTTAGAGATAAACAAAATTCTACCAGCAAAAGAACCATTATGGACTTAAGCTGGCCAAAAGGAGCTTCTGTTAACAATGGAGTGGCTAAAGATACATCCTTGGGTACCCCTTATGACTTGAATTATCCCTCTGTTGATTCCATAATGAATTCATTGCGAAATTTGGGGCCTTCAGCACAAATCTACAAAATTGATATCAGTAGAGCTTTTAGACAAATAAAAATTGATCCTGGTGACATAGATCTATTAGGTATAAAGTTCCAAGATCAGTATTTTCTTGATAGATCGGTAGCTTTCGGATTTCGTCATGGTTCCCTAATTTTTCAGAGATGTACAGATGCCATTCGTTACATCATGGCCCAGCATGGCTTCCCATTATTGTACAATTATATAGATGATCTAATATATACTGGACTTCCTTCCCAAATCAACGAATCTTTCATATTTCTGAAGAAATTGTTGGGGGAGCTAGGATTAGACATTAGTAACAAAAAATTGGTTCCACCTGCCACTTCAGTTACTTGCTTAGGTATACTGGTAGATTCGGTGCAAAAAAACATCTCCATCCCAAGCGAAAAATTGGCTGAAATTGTTCAGCTATGTGCAGACTGGGGTTCCAAGACCTCTTGTAGCAAAAAGGACCTTCAATCTCTCTTGGGGTCTCTTCTTCATGTTTCTAGATGTGTAAAACATTCCAGATTCTGAACAGAATGCTGCAATTATTGAGAGATAATGTGGATACACGGAAAATATTAATCACTGCTGAATTCAAGCATGACTTAGCTTGGTTTAATTCTTTCCTTCCTCATTATAATGGTGCTACTTATTATGACCAATCTTATTGTCATTCAGAAGTACATCTGGATGCCTGTCTTACTGGTTTTGAGGGTGCTCATGGTAATATGGTATATGCTTTACCCATCCCCAAAGGCTATCTTCATTATAACATTGCTCATTTAGAGATACTAAACATAATAGTAGCACTGAAAGTATGGGCTACTCATTGGGCAAATAGACGAATACGTATCCATTGCGACAACATGGCAGTGGTAGAGGTTTTGAACTCTGGCAGGGCTAGGGACCCTACCTTGGCTTTGATTGCCAGAAATATTTGGCTTATTTGTGCAGTTTTCCATATACAGATAGTAGTTGTACATATTCCAGGCCAGAGCAATGTTTTGGCAGATATCCTTTCCAGGTGGCAATTCACTGCTGATAACTGTACACAGCTTGCCCACATATTGCCTGATTACAGTTGGATTCCCACGCATTTACATCTAGCATTGTTGAACTATACCATATAAATTTTGTGTTGTAGATTGCATGGGTAATGCAGCCCAGCTGGCCACGTCTGCTGTTGATAAGCTTATATCAGGATTCCGCCCTGCCACACTGAGGCAATATCGTAGGATGTGGTCAGATTTTATAGCTTTCTAGGTGGCAGCTGGGCTGTTTCCCTATCAGGTGAATATTCATTTATTGTTGGCCTTTCTAGAATTTTTACATCATAATGGAATTTCTCCTTCTCACTTACAAAACCATTTAACAGCCATTAGGGCTCTACATATCTTGCACGGCCTTGATACCAGTGCCTTTAGAGATGAAAGATTGGCCCTATTTGTCAAAGCAACTAGGCTGCAAGCCCCTTTCAATCCTTCAATTTCTGTTCATTTAGATGTTACTTTATTACAACGTATTATTCAGCAATGTGACAGCATGCAGTTTCCAGTGATCTTCAAGCCTCTGTACCTGGTGGTTTTCTTTTCATTTCTCAGGCTATCTAATGTTCTTCTACATTCAGTGGCCTCATTCGACCATACTAGACAGCTGGCTCGTGGTGATGTAATTTTTCGGGACTCTGGGGCAGTATTAGTGATAAAATGGTCCAAAACAATGCAGAACAGAAAGGATTTTACCACTGTTTCACTGCCAGATTTGGCAGGTTCGAACCTGTGCCCCATTATGGCTCTTAGAATCATGTTTGCCACATTTAAAGGTACTGATAACTCTCCAGTCTTTCTGATTCCCAGAAATAAAGGATTAGTTCCATTGACTGACTCTGTAGCTCGCAAACATCTAAAGGACATTTCCAAGGCCCTTTCTTTGAGTAAAGTACTCACATTCCATGATTTCCGTAGGGATGGGGCTGCTTGGGCTTTTTCCCAGGGCGTACCTCTTGAGCACATAATGAAACATGGTACCTGGAAGTCTGATGCTGTTTGGACCTACCTTTCCTCTGCTGTCACCACTACTTCCCCTGTAGCCCTTGCTTTTCAACGTGCTTTACGTACCTAGGTCCTACTTGGGTTTGGGTGCTTCTTATTTTCACCCTGTACACTGTGAATACACAGTACCTTTACTATGATACAAATGCAAATACTAATACTTTAACTTTTTAAGTTCGCCCTCTTTCATGGGTTATCAGCTGGAAACACACTGACTAGCATTTCTGGCCATTTTACCTTGCCTTGCTTCATTTGTCAGTTTGACCTTGACCTCGGATTTGACCTTGGAGGTCATTGCTTCAGGACCTGTCTTCATGACCTCATTGTTGCTGGACTGGCCGGTGGGTTGGGCAGAATTTCATAGAAACCCATGGACTTTAGACAGATAATTTCATATTTGCTGCCCAGCCTGCTTGCTTTTCTTCCACCGTTCGTCATGTTGGGTTTTGACCTTCCATATTTGAAGGTCAGCTGCATGACCTTGGAGTTCACTACGGTTCAAGTTCCGTTTACTTAGGTCACTTGCAAGGCAGGCTTATTTGGCCAGCCAGGGGCAAATACATTACTTAATTCTAATTGTTTTGAATCTATTTTAAATGTTATATTGTGCCTGATAAAAATTGGGTAGTAAAGTAGAAAAATAAATGTTATATATCCCATGTTGCGTCTTTACTTCTTGGGAACTGTTCGGGACCACATGAGGGTGTGGGCAAGGTCAGTTCTGAAGAAGTTGGTTACTACTTTAAATCATGTAGTTTGGTTACTACTTTAAATTATTTTACTTTGTATCAATACTATGTGGCTGCTTCTGATTGGACAGCCTTTGGTCCTAGTCTGTAAACCCCTGTCATTCTTCCATTTTGAAGTTGGAGGCACATGGGCACACAGCAAGAAAAATTTTCCCTCCCTTTAACCCATCCCATGTTTTTTGTATTTAGTAACAATATTATGTGTATCAATTTTCGTGACAAGATTACTGCCTGTAGATATTTTTCAGATCACTATAACTAATGATGGTGGGACTGGTGCATCATTGGCATATTCATTCAAGTCTTGACTAGCTAGTCTTTGGCTTTGCTAGTAGTGCTTTCCTATGGACATAATATTGGTGTATTGCTTCACACTTGGTTGTGTTTTGATGTGGAACCTGTGTTGAATTTTCATGTGATGTCCTGAGGGAAAGATGTACCAGAACTCAATTGCCTGCCAATGCTATAAATGTTTTTATATGTATTTTATGTATTATTGTTATTTCTGCATACATACACATTACAATTACATTACATTAGTTGGACAATGTGATCATCTAGTCTTGTTGTGATCATGAGTTGGATCACTGTTAAGCAGAGGTTGCATGGTGCAGTCACTAGGGTTGTTTATTACAAAATGTATTTTATTAGTGAGGGGATCACAACGATCACCTTTTCCAACATTTTAGTTGGCAGTGTGTTTCTTTTATTGTCTTTTACTGGATCTGGTTTTATCTTTTTACACTTGAATGCATAGAATTGCACTTCTAGTAACCTTTGACCTCATTTTAAACCTTACACTGGCATGCAGATATTTGTACTGCCAGTTAGATTGGGTGCTTCTTATTTTCACCCTGTACACTGTGAATACACAGTACCTTTACTATGATACAAATGCAAATACTAATACTTTAACTTTTTAAGTTCACCCTCTTTCATGGGTTATCAGCTGGAAACACACTGACTGGCATTTCTGACCATTTTACCTTGCCTTGCTTCGTTTGTCAGTTTGACCTTGACCTCGGATTTGACCTTGGAGGTCATTGCTCCAGGACCTGTCTTCATGACCTCATTGTTGCTGGACTGGCCGGTGGGTTGGGCAGAATTTCATAGAAACCCATGGACTTTAGACAGATAATTTCATATTTGCTGCCCAGCCTGCTTGCTTTTCTTCCACCGTTTGTCATGTTGGGTTTTGACCTTCCATATTTGAAGGTCAGCTGCATGACCTTGGAGTTCACTACGGTTCAAGTTCCCTTTACTTAGGTCACTTGCAAGGCAGGCTTATTTGGCCAGCTAGGGGCAAATACATTACTTAATTCTAATCGTTTTGAATCTATTTTAAATGTTATATTGTGCCTGATAAAAATTGGGTAGTAAAGTAGAAAAATCAATGTTATATATCCCATGTTGCGTCTTTACTTCTTGGGAACTGCCCTACAGAGTGAGTTTTGGCCTAACTGCAATCTTCTTAACTCAAAATCTGTAAGTGATAAGAATAGCGAATTGCAGTAGTCCAGTCTACTGCTCACCAAAGCATTTGCTAAAAGAACTGATGTGTTAAGGTCTAGAAGGGGACAAATTCTATAGAGGTCTCTCGCATGAACTCTGGTGGACTTTATGATCTGTGACACATGGTCTGAGAATGAGAAACTGGAGTCGAACACCACTCCGAGGTTCCTAACACTTTGTGCTGGTGAGACCTGATTGCCGAGAATATTGATCGGAAAGTAAGGAAGGAGTTCTTTACGGTTATTTTTGGAGCCTATCAGAATAAACTCAGTTTTCTCAGGATTGAGTTTTAATTTGTTTGCAGACATGAAGTTTTGAATGTCGCTTAGGCAGTTTTTTAGTTTTTATATAGAGCGAGAGAAATTTGTTGGTGTTAGTGTTATGTATAGCTGAGTGTCGTCGGCGTAGAAATGGTGGTTTATATTACTGTGAGAGTGAATAATTGAGCTAATTGGGTTAGTGTAGAGGGAAAAAAGAATTGGACCAAGAAGGAGCCCTGAGGGATCCCATACTGGATTTAGATATATTCTGTGTATGATCCTATATAGGTAATGGCCAAATGGCGCTCCATTATGTAAACTTAAAGGCAGTTTGATTACATTATAATTAATCTTGTTAATAACAGCAAATTAACTCAGTATTGTGTTAAACCTTCGTTTTTTTCTATTAAGGCCCTTGGGTTCTGTATTGGTAAATTCAGTAATTATCCAGCCCTTGGTTTGGGTTATGCAAATGTACTTTACATCTAATATTATTACATGTCACTAGCGGATCCAGAGGTGGGGTTCAGGGGGCACGACCCCCCCCCCCCCCTTCCCGTGAAACATAATGTAAAGGGGTTCAACCCAAAGTACAAAATTATTTCTTGAGAGTGGTGTTAAAATTTACAGGAAATGCACTATATTTTTACCAAAAATTAATTTTTTTCCTGGGGGGCATACCCCCGATCCCCCTAGCTATGGTTTGTCTGATGTGCACCCCCACCTTACTTAAAAGCTGGATCCGCCCCTGCATGTACTAGAAGTATGGGTGACCTTGAACTTTGGGACTGGGTCTTCTGACCTTATGTCGTTTTTAGTGGATCGGGTCACCCCCTTTCTCAGATATTTTAAGTGTGTATAGTAGTGCATAGAAATTTAACAAAAATGTAGTAGATTCACTAAATCCTTATTATATTAACAGTTGATTTTCCATTAACTTGATATTTTACTGGCAGGGACCAAGGTGCATGCAGGTTCATTCCTTTGGTCTTTATTTTTTTATTTGGGGTTTTATGTCACTTTCAACACTGTACAGGTGATATCACGACGGGTAGGTTTATGGGCAGAGGAATCCAGTACATATAGTTCGTCAGGGTTCTGTACTGTAAACTGCTGACCAACGGCAAGCAACTACCAGCTTTCTCACTTGAGGCCATGCTGGGAATCGAACCCCAGCCTCAGAGGTGGGAGGTGAGAGTGTTACCACTCTGCCACCGTGGCCCCCCCATTCCTTTGGGACCCTTAATATATTTGGTCTGTGGGTTTTAGTATGCAGGTCATGCAGTTCTGTTAACTTTGATCACATTGGTTCTCTTCAATTCGAGGCCAAAAACTTGCATATACTTTTCCCTTTGCATTCAAGTCTTGGAAGGAGTAACATCTTAAAATTAAATTTATTTATTTGCCTTTATTTTTGTGCACGTATTTTAGATTTTTACTTTACTTTATATTTTAGTCAACTGTGGACATTGATGGAGTGAAAGAAATACAATTTGCGTTCTGCAAAGAGTGAGAGTGTACAATACCCATACAATTGCAGCTTTCAGAAGACAATGAATTTTTGACAAACTTGCTGGAAGTAAACTCTCCTTGCTGTGCCCAGCAAGCTTCTGATCAAAATTCTTCGTGGGTTAATGAATAGTTTGGATAGTCACGATGCAGGTACTCAAACACGTTTGTTTGATAGGCTCGTGGTAAATAATCGTAAAACAGTAACTGCTGATACACAGGGGACTATAAATCTGCTAGGGTTGCATCACAGGCACCTATTTCTGGACGGATCTAGGCTGTTAGGATATCGTCTCGGATCTGCAATTTTTGAGTGTTATAGCGATGCCATCAGATATATCATAAAAATTCATGGTCATAACGCCCTCATGAACTACATAGATGATTTAATCTATATAGGATTGCCTTCTAAAATACATGATTCTTATCAGTTTTGTTATCTCTTCTGCAGGGTTTAGATTTGCAGGTAAGTCAAAGCAAACTGGTTCCACCAGATACTGAGGTTACTTGTTTAGGCATACCATACCATATCAAGAACCATTTCAATTCCACCTGGAAAATTGGAAGAGGTACAAAATATGTGTTCACAATGTACTTCTAAATCCAGTTGTACCAAGAGGCAACTACAGTCCTTGTTGGACTCGTTATTATACACTACCAAGTGTATTTTATTTGGCCTGCCAGATACTTTTCAAATAGAATGTTGTAGGCCCTCAGAGATAACCACAATGGTCAATATATTAAACTTTCACAGCAATTTCATTGTGATTTGAATTGATTTAATGTTTTTCGTGCCAAATACAATGGTGTACTTTCTTTGACAATAAGCCAGTTGATTTTCAGGTTTACCTGGATGCCTCACTGTCAGGGTTGGGGGTGTATTATAGCCCTCCCTCTGGGTCACCAATTTGATCATTTGCATATTACACAACTAGAAATGTTGAATGTGGTAGTTGCTCTTAAAGTTTGGGCTCAACTTTGGGCGAATAAAAAAGTTAAAATATGTTGTGATAATCCGGCTGTAGTAGAGGTCTTATATACTGGGAAAACTAAAGATCTTTCCTTGGCAACTTGTGCCAGAAATATTTGGCTTATTACTGCCATTTTCTATGTAGAAATCATAGTATTCCATATTACAGGCAAAAATAAGCCCATAGCTGATTTGCTCTCCAGATTGGTAACTATCAGTAATCCAGAATGTAAGTTAAGACAATGGTTGCCTGATTTCATATGGATTAATACACATATTGATTTAACTAAACTTTGCGGGCTGGCACCTTGATGCCAGCTACATCATTCCTGAGGGGACCTTAATATTCACTTTAGGTTCCACCACCATGCTATTTCTAAACCCTTTTCTGATTGGCTGTTGCACCTCCCTGTGTTAAAGGTTACTGACCCTTCTTCCATTTGCATTCTAGATCTGGATGGGGTAGCTTAGAAATAAAAAAAATTGTTTTTTCCATTGGTCACGTGTTTAGTTCTTATTTTATTTTATCAAATGCTTTTACAAATACTTTTTAAATTAACCTGGCTGATGGAAAAAACAAAAAGGTACAACAAGGCAAGATGATACACAGATGCATACACAACTGGGTGGTGATGTGGACTTTGTCACACAACTGCTGGGGGCAGGTCCCAGTATTTCCACCCAGCAGGGGTGTGATAGCCAGTCGTCAGACAGTGAGTTAAATTGTAGTGACATTGTTGATGCATCTGATTTGGATGATGCAGGCAGTCAGAACCAGTCATTTAATAAATTTCAACCTGAACAGCCCAGTACTTCTGTTTCTCAGACATTAGATGCCCAAACGGTTATAAACCAACAGATTTTGGCACAATTGAGTGAAATTGGTCAGCGTTTGCAAAAACTTGAAAAAGGGGATTGCAAGAAATCAAATGATTTGACAAAAATCAAAAACAGAAGTACTCATGCTCATTCTAAGGCCATAACAAAATCAACCAACAAAAGTACTGACAGTACTGGTCATTCAACTGTTACTACTACATTACCTGATACTGTAAACTTGCCATTCAATTCTCCTAGTGTCCCTTCATTAGCAGACATTCGACAGAATACAAATATACAACAAAAAGTTGATCAAAGAATTAAGGAATTGCAACAACTTTCAAATTCAGGTATGGATTCAAAACTCAAATCCCTCAGAGGCGGTACTGTCGACATATTTGTAAAACATCAGGTAAAGTGGCCTCATGAGCATGTCTTGGGTGGCAACACAAAAGAATGAGTCTCATATGATCAGTTGACTATGGGGCAGGGGATGGCTGGCTTTTGCCGCACCATGAAGGAAGAACAAAATTAAAAAAACAAAGAAGCACTTTTGGATGATTCTAACGATTTTTCTTGGTCTTCGGCAAAGGCCCGTCATGCAGTGCTCCTATGTAGAATGGAGCAAGGTGAAATTTCTGATAATACACAAACAGATTTGATAGACAGAGTTACAAAGGGTCCATGCACAGAGGCACATTGTTCCCACTGCTTCAAATTCAAGTCAAAATGTCAGAAAATCAAAAATCACCAAATCTATGCCCTGTAATTTTTATAATCAAGGTTCATGTTCTTTTTGTTTCTCAAAAGGGGGGAAAACTTTGCACATGCTGAAACTGATTGTAGAAGCAAAAACAAGCAAGCAAAAAACGAATGAATCTGGGCGTAGGTGGCCATTGCAAGAAATTAACAACTATAAGGAAGATCTGGAAATATCGATAAGAAAATTGTAGATAGAGAATTATTAGCAGATAAAGACGGAAAAGGGGAAATGCTTTCGCAAATACATAGAATGGTAAATCTTATGCCCAGGTAGTAGGTCAAGAAAGACAACTTCCCGTTTCGGCTGCCTGCATCCTCCAAACCCCTGATAGGAATGCAAATGCCAAGAAAGTCAAAAGCTTTCTTAAAATAAACAAACCGGTTACCTTTTATGCTACATTTTATACACATGCAGAGTTTTCAACTCAGTGTGTTGATACCCCTGCCCGTGTAGAAAGAACCAAACACATGCTCAGCATAAACCTATGTGTACAAAGACTTCAGCACCTCCTTCAAATACCTTTGTCTCCTGAAAAGTTTTCATATCAGGCTGTAGAAAGTATTCAAACAAGATGCAAGCATTTTTCTCACATAGCAGATGAAACTGCAAACACTAACCAGAAAATGCAAATAGAAGCACAAATGAATATAGATATTAGAGGTGATTAGGGGAAGAATATACCTGAAGAAGTTTGGCAGAGTAGGTTTATTGCATAGATTAATGCATGTGTTGAACAGAATGACAGTGACTTTGGTTACATTCCATCAACCGATTTAAAGACTTACAAGGGGCCTTTGATTCAATGGAACTCTGTACCGGATATATGGTAAGCTAATGAGCTAATTCATGAAAGCAAGGTCCCAAATTTTTTTAATTGTCGTATTCCTGTGAAAACACAGCTGAATCCAGATAAATGGCAGTCATATTTGTCTCAATACTGGGATCAACAACTACCTGTGGTTATGGTTATCCTGTGGATTTTAATAGGCTGTCTAAACTAGTTTCTTTTGAGGTAAACCATACTTCAGCAACCGAATATGCAGAACATATTGACCAGTACATTTCTGAAGAACTCCAATATGGCGCTCTTTATGGTCCCTTTCAAGAAATTCCTAATCCTATTCATATTTCTCCTTTAATGACCAGGGCAAAACAAAATTCTGATAAGAGACATACTACTGTCGACCTTAGTTGGCCTAACAATGCTTCAGTCAACTCTGCAGTTAATAAAACTATTTATCTAAGATCTCATTTTATTCTTAAATATCCATCCCTTGTTGATAAAATTAAAAACATTAGGCCCAGGGGCTCTAATATATAAGGTCGACATTAGTAGGGCCTTCAGACATTTCTGCATTGATCCGGCCGACATTGATCTATTGGGATTGCTGCCTTTTGGATTCAGACATGGATCCGGAATCTTTGAGAGATGTTCAGATGCCATCAGATACATCATGAAAAATCTTGGTTATAATGCCCTCGTGAACTACATTGATGACCTCATATATTCCAATTCCAATTCAACTTTTATAGCGCTTAATCTCTGCCAAAGTGACAGACTCCAAGGCGCAACATCATAAGCATAGTCACAAAAAATCATTGTCCTTATCCATAGCAATGGTCGACATCACGGAGAACGCCATATGAGGTGGAAAATACTAAGGAGGATAAGCTTGGCAGAATAGGTATGCCTTAAGTTTTTTTCTGAAGAAAGCAATAGAAGTGGCAGGTCGTACATCATCCGGGAGTTCATTCCATATTTTGGGAGCATCATATGCAAAGCTTAGACCAAACTGCTTTGTGGATTTGTAAATAGATGGTTGGTATTGAGGAACATGTAGAATTATACCATCAGATTGACTCAACCGAGTATTATAGGCACATTGTCTAACTTTGAGGAATGGGCTGAAATATTTTGGACAGTTAGTATGTAGGTATTTGTATACCAGCAAGGCAGTCTTGAAGATGCAACGGTGCCTTATGGGTAGCCAATGAAGGGCTTTTCTCAGTGGAGTGGTATGAGATAGGTCTTCCATCAAAAATTCACAATTCTTACTATAAGGTATTGTCTCTCCTTGACGAATTAGGTTTGGAGGTAAGTCAACCAAAGCTTGTACCACCTTCTACTTCAGTTGTTTGCTTAGGAATCCAAGTCAATACTGTTGAACTCACTCCTTCAATCCCACATGAAAATTGCTTGAAATCAAACAGTTATGTGATCAATGGGCCTCTAAGAACAATTGCACTAAAAATCAGTTTCAATCACTTTTAGGCTCCTTGTACATTTGATCAATGGTCTTCTAAGAAACGTTGCACTAAAAATCAGTTTCAATCACTTTTAGGCTCCTTGTACATAACTTTTAGGCTCCTTGTATGACCCGCTATAAACTTTCTCAATAGAATGTTGCATATTCTTAGAGATCATGTCCATAGTAACTTCATTGTGTTACCACACCAATTTTTTCAATATTTAAATTAGTTTAGAGTGTTTTTGCACCAATTTAATGGAGCTATTTTTATGATAATAAACTAATACATCGTGAGGTAAATTTGGACGCCTCTTTATCTGGACTAGGGGCATGTTTTGGCAAATGGTTTATGCATTGCCTTTACCTGCTGGGTTTATGAATCTCCATATCACTCAACTTGAAATGTTGAATGTGGTCATATCCCTTAAAGTATGGGCCAACATATGGGCCAATTAAAGGATTAAAATTAACTGTGATAACTTGGCAGTGGTGGAAATTTTGAAATCAGGTAAAACTAGGGATGCTTTTTCTGGCTACTTGTGCCAGAAATGTCTGGCTAATTACTGCTATATATAACACTGATATCATAGTAATTCATGTCACTGGTGTTAGAAATCAGGTCGCTGACCTGCTTTCCAGATGGACTGTCACTTGTAATCCACAATGTAAACTTACGCAAATGTTGCCTGATTTCTGCTGGACAGGTACTCACATCGACTTAACAAAGTTAAATTATTTTATTTAAATATGTCCTGTTCTTTATTTCCAGATATACCACTTGCTGCAGCCCGGTTGGCCACCAGTGCTGCCCAGAGGTTACGTCAGGCTTTCCGACCTGCCACCCAGAGAACAGAAACACATATGTTTAGGGATTTTTGTGGCTTCTTGGTGGCCACTGGGCTACATTTTTCACAGGTAAGCCATGTTATTTTACTGGCTTTCATGGAGTTTTTGCTGCAGAATGTCATCACTCCTTCAAATATTGCCAATTATATGGCTGGCCTTAGGGCTTCCTTCATATTATATAACTCAAACACAGCTCCATTTCAAAATTAGCAACTTCAGTATTTTCACAAAGCTGCCAAACTTCAAATCCAGACCTTTTCCAAGACAAAAGTCAATCTGGATGAGAATTTATTGACTAGAATTGTTACTACTTGTGATACACTATAATCCCCATTCATATTTAAACCACTATACTTACTAGCCTTCTTTTCTTTTCTGAGAATTTGAAATATCTTGCTATCACTTCTTTTGATCCCACTCGCCTACTGGTCATTGGTGATGTTACTTTTTCCCATAATGCTGCCACCATTATCATAAAATGTTCAAAGACTTTACAAGATAAATAAAAAATCCACACCATTGCTCTTCTTTACTCTTACTTCTTATGTCCCATCCAGACCCTCCAGGAATGTTATCATTATTGCCGGGTGAATCAAATGACTCCCTCTTTAGAATTCCCAGATCCCATGGTCTAGTTCCATTAATCGATTCTGTGGCCAGGCATCACTTGAGGTCCATATCTCAGATCCTGGGTTTGAACCCCTCCCTCAAATTTCATGATTTTAGAAGGGCTAGGGCCACTTGGGCTTTCGATAACAGGGTCAACATGAAAGATATCATGCTCCATGGGACCTGGAAGTCAGATGCTGTTTGGTCATATATTCAGTCAATTCCTGCTGCAAAGTCCCCAGTTAGTGCTACGTTTCAACACCATCTTTCCCTCTAGAATCGCTACTTCACTACTGGGTGGTTTGGTGGCCTTTGTTCCCCTTTTTTAAACATTTTCTCTACTACTTTCAACATTATTCACTTTATTTACCTAATACAAATCATAAATTTTAATCTCACCTTTCTCCAAGGTCGGGTATGACCTTTCTTTTGACCTTTACCTTGTTGCTCAAGGTTATTATCATTTACTCTCATTTTCCATATTAAATTGTACCGAGGGGTGGTGTGTTCAAAGCAATGCTTATCATCATATAGATCTTAATTTGTAACTTTGCATCCACATTCTGCTATAAAACAGATTTCTTCATGTTTATCAGCACATAGATCTTAGTTATATTAGTTTTATATTCTGCTTTAAAGATAATGCTTCATGAATCATAAACCTTATGCCGTAATGTTCTCTTTAAAGTTTGATCAAACGTATGCAATATGTTATCTTAAAAGTTTTAGTAGATAATAAATAAAGTTTTTGTTGGGTTTGGGTCCCCTGGGGAATGAATGTATTTAAATCATTTCTATTCCAGATTTACCGTTGCCTGCAGCCCAGTTTGCCATCACTGCCTGTGTGAGGCTGGCTTCTGCTTTCAGACCAGCCACCAAAAAAGCTTATGAGCGTATGTTTAAGGACTTTGTAGCCTTCCTGGTGGCAGCTGGGCTGCCCATCTTGGACGTAAATTATTTTTGTCTGTTAGCTTTTATGGAGTGTTTATGTCAAATGACTTTTCTCCAGCTAATATTTATAACTACATGGCAGGTATCAGGGCCCAGTGTATTATACATAACCTTGACACCTCTCCCTTTCAACACCAGCAGCAACAGCTCTTTCTCAAGGCAATGTGAATTCATAGGCCGCTCTAGCCTAAGGCACATACCTATATAAATATTGACACTTTGACCTCTCTGGTCTCATTATGTGATGCCTTCCAGGACTCACAAATCTATAAAACCTAGCTACTGGTGGCTTATCTTTCGTTCCCCAGGCTGTCTAATTTACTACCCCACATACTAGGGTCCTTTGATCCAACCAGACCTAGATATTAGGACCATTCCTATTCCATTGCTTCATAATTCTCCTCTTTGTCCAGTAACAAGTTTACAAATGCTCATGGAAATTCAACCAGGTTCAAATAATCAACCCTTATTTCGGATCTCCAGGTCCCATGGTCTGGTACCGCTTACAGATTCAGTAGCTCGCAGATTTTTGACTAGATTATCTAATGTGCTGCATCTTCATCCAAAATTGACATTCCATGATTTTAGGCGCTCAGGAGCTACCTGGGCCTTTTACCATGGAGTCCCTTTGCACCAGATTATGCACCATGGCATCTGGAAAACCGATAACATTTGGGCTTATATGCAGAATGTACCCATGTCTTCCTCCGCTGTCACTAAGGGCTTTCAACAACACCTACTTTTGTAGTTTGGCTGTTGGGTGGAACTTTCATTTTACATTCAAATCTAACTACTGCATATTTTACCTTTTCACTTTGACCACCAGGTCAAACTCCAAGGTCACTGGTTTTCCTTCCCTCCACTGCTTAGTGTCATGCATTGGTATTGAAGTTGCATAGTTAACGCTCCGAAATGGTACTCAAAAGGATTAAGGTCAACATAAATTTAGATATGAAAGCTTGAATTTTGAAAAGTTACCAGATTATAGATGGCTTTAAACTTGTAATTTTATATGAGTAAAAATGGAGTTTAAGTTTACATTTTACATTTAAAAGGTTCATCTGTGCGTTTTGCTGATGCGTGATGACTTTTTTTCAGTGTATGAAATTTAGTTACGAATTAAAATGAGAAAGAAAAGGGGGAGGAGTAAAAGTTTTAAAAGTTTGAAAAGGTTTAAAAGTCCCAAACCACAATTAGGAAGTAGGGGAGATGGTGAAGAGAAACTTTTTGCCACTTGATCAGAGGCATTATCATCAAGGGTAATGTATCTGACATCCAGGTGCCATGGCGTTGGATATCTTGCAAGTCAACATTCGAATTTAAGGCAAATTAGGCACCTGAACGTCAGAAGGCGTGAAATGTTAGATTAGTGTTTTCCATCTGAAGCCTTTGGTGTAAGGTTTTAAAATGGCACCTAACTTGATTGTCTGTTAGTGGGATCCATTTGTTTGCCGCCTTATATTGAAACAAAGGGAAGTTATAAGAACCTGGAGTGATTTTAAGCAAAGTTTTAACTGCAGCCACTGGAAAAATGGGGTTGGATTCTAAAGATGGAGGTTTAAGAATTCTGATAGGGCCGAGTATAGGCAGCTTTGAAAACTTGACCAATATATGTGGAATCACAGGCCCTGACTACCATTTTGAAGAGTATCGATATCTATAATTCTTTTAAGGGAGGGTTTGTGTAGTGTGATTGCGTTCTGGAAGTATTTCATTTTGGGGTCTTGAAATAGCTGGGTTAGGAGGCCATATATGGCTAAATTGGCTTTAATGGCAGCCAATTGCTTGGCCAAAATCGGGGCTGCTGAACCATTTGTGGTTAGAAATTGCAGATATGAAATGATAATCATACGATTCAGTTTGAAGAAAGAGACTTGCATAAAGTGTAAAGGCTATGAACAGCCTAAACATACTTTGATAGCTTCTTTGGGTGCCAAGTCTAGATGCCATTTGTGTCTTCTTGGCAGTTATTTTGGCCAGTGGAGCCAATCTGAGGGAAAGCCTATCAAATACCATAATCAATGATTAAATGATTTTGATGAACTGTGACCCATTGGTGGTTGGGGAGCAAGCTTGTAAGCTTTAATCGGGGGTCATCAGAGTAAAAGTAAGTCAGCAGTTTAGTTTTCCTTGTCTGCTATGTGGACAACCTGGAGGTTAAAATTCCAGGTAGCCACCTGCAACTGTATGTTCCTAGCAATAGTAACTAGGGTTAAGTCCCTGGTCCTGCCCGAATTGAGTATGTGTACCACAGCCTCGTTATCTCAGGCAATGCAAATTCTGCTTTTTGTACAGTACATCAAGTAATTCAGGAAGAACCTGGAAGTGCGAGCGCATTTAATAACATACAAAAGACTACCCAATAGAGATTTAAGGTGACACTTATTGCAGTGAGTCCTGCAACACCATGCCTGACACTTTTGCAGTATTTCTTGCAATTTTTCAGGTGGAACTGAGAGTGTATTTGGTATTGACTAAAATCCCAAGACAATAAACACATGTAGAGGGCTTTATCAACTTACTGTGAGAAATTTCAAACCTTAGGTTGACAAGGAGGCTACTCACTGCGTCAAATGTGGCATCAACACAGCTTTGAAGGTCTATCCCAAATATATCATCAATATAATTTATGACGTCATAGTCGCGTTGATGCATCATATGACGCACTGCATCACTGAAATCGCTGAAACTATGCAACGGTGTCCAGGAACCAGTCATCTTGATGCAAACCAGGTAATGGACGTTTCCGTGGCATCCAGTGACAGTTTGATTGACAGCTCACTGGCCAATGAAATCTTACAGGAAATCCGACAAAACTCGATAAACAAACAGCCATTTTGTTTCCTGGAAATGCATGTTGACATACTGATAACCTCCAAAAATAGTTAGTTATTTTATGTTGCATTATTAAAAATAACTTGTCCGGGGTTGTAACATACATATTTTTTCATACACTTTTTACTGAAATGCAGGGTGACCACAAATCAATATTTCTATTTTTTACCACTTTGCTTTTTACTTCCTGGTTTGGCCATTTGTCTGTGATCCTGTTTAACACCAAAAGAAAAATTAATTTTAATGTCATTATGTCTATATCATACATAAATGTTAATTATAGTATAAATATTATCAAGAGTTTATTTTTAAATTACATTCTCCCTTTTTAAGTTTTGTTTATTTTTCTTGAAAATTCATGGTGATTTGCCACCTTTTTCAAATGGCTATGTTTGTGATAGCCAATCAACCGTGAGATAAGTGAGCTTAGGGAAAGGTCCATAATCCTTTTGGTCATATTTGACATGTCTGAAGGTGCATTTCATGTCAATCATGCAGCCACTGCCCAGTAACTTGACACCTTTTGTGATATGATCCATTGTGGGCAGTTTGGGGACAAAAGGAGTAATTAAATAAATATCTTTTGCACTACCAGCATTTACTGATCTACCATGAGGGAAACTTAAATTCAATTATGACCCTTATATTCCTAGCACTTCCTTCCTCATAAAAGGTGAGGTATGCAGCTTACCCAAAGGTGGTGCATCAAAATGGCCGAGGATGGCCTTATAGCCCATCCCCTCTTGGAAGTATGTCCCAACGTCTTCTGGGTAAGTTTTTGCTGAAGTATGGTTTTCAGGGTAACTTTCTAGGGGCGTACTACTGTCAAAAGCGAGGGGAAACCCAAATAATCCCAATAACTTTGTAATAATTCACCCTAAGCATCTGGGTTCAGTTGTGATTTAACAGTAATCAGGCAATTTTAAAAATTGTATTCACCAGAAACCTTGATCACGTCATAGAGTGTCAAGGAGACTGCATTAGAAACAGAAGGTACTAATTTTGAGGGAACCTCTAAATCACTCATTGGAATAAAGCCAAACTTGAATAAATTTTCTTGTCCCACAGCTGGAGGGTGGGACAAGAAGCCATAACTTGTGTGTAATGGAGTTTTTTTTTGTCCTTAAAACGCAATGGAAGGCCATATTTGCTTATGCTTTGCATATCAGATCTGAAAGGCTCTTGTTCTTACTTTGTCTTTGCAGTTGGACCTTTGAGTGAGTTTTTTCTAGGATTGTGCTGAGCGTCAGCAATTGACGCATTTTGACATTCAGAGTCATCAGGTTTGACATTGTTACTGTCAATATCATCATTCTCTGATGAGACATGGTCATGGTGTGTATCAGAAATTGCAGTGTCAGCTGTATATGAAACAACACTGTCGCCTTGGTGCAATACATCATACCTGTTGTAGAATGTAACTTGACCTGCATTGATGTCCTTACTTACCCTGCCCCTGCTGGTGGTCTAGACATGTTTTTTTTACTTCAGGCTTGAATTTGATCAACTGAACCACATCGTTAGTTTTACCGAGTGCAGTGTTAGTACTCACAGAGTGTTTGATGAAGGCGACTACTTGCTCTGGTACGTGTTGGTTTTTGAGAGGAGAAAAGTCCAGAATTACCAGATCAAACTTCATGTTTATTGAAAATGAACACTTAGTATGGATTTTTAGAAAATGTTATTAACAGTGGTGTTATCTCAGTAAATGTACCATTTCAGAGAAATAGTCAAACTTAGAGCTTTAGACCTTTTCAACGGCCAGGGATATTAAAATTAAAGCCTCTCTGATCTGCATGGAATCATATTGCGGAGAACTAAATGTGCAAACTATATCAGTAAATGATTGCTACACAATGTTATATGTATTGATTCTTCATTTTGCAGTACTATTTAAAATTCTGACACATTAAAGATTCCTTATTCAGCAAAACTGGAATCTTTGCTTAAGATCAGGATAATCTTTCATCTTCTCGTCAAACACAGCATCAAACATATCATTCTGTGCCACTGTGAAATGATTCTTCCAGTCAGTAATCGAGCCTGTGTATGAAAAACAGTGGCAACTTTTTCAAGATTATGACAAGATACAGAATAATCAAGCTAAACAGAAATAAAATCTAACAACCAAGTTTAGTTTCTCTCAATAAATTATTCTTCAGTAATGAACTGTAATAACACAAAATAATCAATATGACAACAGGAATAAATTATTATTCTATTTGTACATAAGTTTGTCACTAAACATTGATATATAAATTGCTCCATTCATAATAAAACTCGATTGAAGGTGACCATGGTAATATACCATTCCACTTTCACGAGTTTGTCTCATGACAAATTAATTATGTTGTCATCAACACAATCTTATTAGTCAGGTGACTTATATTTGTACTTGTGAAGGTTGGGAGTGCAATTGTGGTTATTAAAGATCCTCAAGCAAATTATTTCGTTCTGGCATCATAACCAGTATTTTAGCCATTAAGCAACTATGACTAACCTATTTTTGGGTAATATGACTAGTCCTTTAGCTTCTACAGCCCATTTTGAACATGATTCTATAAATTTGGAGCTGATTGATCTTTTCTCGAGAAACGTTTAGTCTCAGGAATCACACAAACACTATAAGAATGGTCGGGGCTTTGCATTACAGATGATCTTTATAAAACTTAGCAGATGGGAGCAGGACAATGGATAATTCATTAAAGTCTATTGATATCCCTTCTTGTATCATTTCATGTAATGTGTACAGATTAGAATCACAGATCAGAATCACAATAAAGCTATTGAGAATCTTCATAATAATATTGTCAATATTTGTGTTTCTGCTAGTCTTTCATCTTTACCTTTAAAGTCTCAGAAACCAGCAAAAAAGTAATTCCTGGTTAGTCTGCTTATGTTGAACCATACAGACAGTCTAGTATGTTTTGGCATGTGTTGTGGAAGGAAAATTGATGTCCTAGGACAGGCTGGATTGCTACTTTATGTAACAAAAACAGAGCTAGTTACAATTATGCCTTAAGGTATGTTAAAAAGTGTAAAGATAAAATTATTGTAGACAAGTTAGCTGAAAATGTGATACTCAATAAAGGTAAAGATTTTTGGTCAGTTGTTAAAAAAGTGAAAGGGCTTAAATATTGTCTTGCAAATACTATAGATAATGTAACTGGTAATGAAAATATTGCAAATCACTTTTGTGAAGAATATAAAAAGTTGTACAATTGTGTCAGTTATGATAATCTACAAATGAACAGAATGCTAAAAGACATTGATAATTTAGTTGACAGTAAGTGCAGATGTGACAGATGCTATCATAATCATTATTTTAGTGTCAGTAATGTAATATATGCTATAAAGCAGTTAAAACAAAATAAGAGTGATGGTAACAAGTTATGGTCTAATAATCTTATCTTTGCATGTGACAGATTGTATGTTGTTATTAACCTACTTTTTAACTCAATGTTAGTGCACGGTTTCTCACCAGGTAATATGCTTGTGTCTACAATTATACCTATACCTAAAAGTACCAAAAAGTCTCTTAATAACTCTTCTAATTGTAGGGGTATTGCCTTAAGTAGCATCATTGGAAAAGTGTTTGATCTGTTGATACTTAATACAAATTAGAGAAGTACTGAAATCAAGTGTTACACAATTTGGTTTAAAAAAAAACATTCCACAAGCCAGTGTACTTTTGTCCTAAATGAAGTTGTACATTATTATAATAAAAATAACAGTGATGTTTATGTTATGATGCTTGATGCATCAAGGGCGTTTAATCGGATTGAATATATCAAATTATTTACATTGTTGCTAAACAAAGGATTATGTCCTCTTATATGTCGTACTTTAGCATTTATGTATACAAACCAATATGTTAAACTTAGATGGGGACACTGTGAATCAGATTGTGTAAGAGTCAGTAATGGAGTGAAACAGGTATGTATTTTATCACCTGTACTCTTCACAGTTTATATTGATGAACTGCTAATCACTCTTCAGAGCAGCGGGTTAGGTTGTTATATTGGTAATAATTTTATGGCTGCATTAGGCTATGCAGACGATGTCATACTTATTACTCCAACTGTTAGTGCTTTAAACAAATGTTGAAACTTTGTGAGAAATTTGGTTCAAAATATAATGTATTATTTAATGCTGAGAAATACAAGTTACTTCACTACCCAGTAAGAGGAGGAAAGCAAATAAATGGTATTTATCATGATAATACTTATATTAAATGTGTAAAAGATTCATTACATCTTGGTCATATTATTGGTCTGAATGTGACGTCTTAGACTATTCGACATGCTGTAAACAGTTTTAATACATCATTAATTGGGATTGTCAAATTATTTCAACTTGGTTAACGTGACAGTGAAGTATAAATTGTTTAAAAGTTTTTGCATGCCACTATATGGTTTTATGCTGTGGGATCTAAGTTCAACTGACATATTAAAATTCTATTCGACATAGAGAAAAGGTTTGAGAAGGTTGTTTCATCTTCCTTATAAAACTCATTCAAGGTACTTACCCCTGTTATGTAATGACTTACCAGTTCATCTTCAATTATTTTTAAGATTCAACAAATTTATGTATAAAGTACTTACAAGTGGGAATGCATGTGTTTAACTGGTAGGTAAACTTGCTTTGAGTGGTAGCCAGTCCAGTGTTGATAAAAGTGTGATACATATATCTAAGCTATTACAGTGTAATTCAAACTATATTCCATCACCCCACATCACTTTAGAATGTTAGTTAATGAGTATGCTTCTGCATTATATACTGTAAAAGATTATATAACTTGTGGTAACATAACTGATTCAATGTTCATTGTAGAATGTAACAACACAAGGTTTTCATTGGGAGAACTTGATACTAATATTGAATTTTATGCATATCTTTATTATTTAACTAAATCTGTATATATGTATATATATATGTGTTTCAGTTATAGTGTTAATTTCTAAATTTTTCTACTTTTTGTACTTACATATTGTACTATGTATACGAATAATAAATAATACTTAACTTTCCTTTCAGACCAGTCCTATACTGTTACTTTTCCTATACTCTACTGTTGGCAAAAAACACTTGCCAACCTTTCATACTCAAGTACCATGATATCACTCTATGACAGGCTGTAGAACAATACCAACTAGAGCTGTTAATGGTTACTCAAGCCTCGATAGACTAGTCAGTTTTTGCTGGGATTTGAGTCCATTGTATTACCGCCTGTGAAATGAAACATTTGTGTAAAATACGCTACAATTCTGCATTTCCATCACATAATATCAATTAAAGTATTGGTTTGGCCTTAAAAATGTATAATTTACTCCATATTCTATAATACCTGGTTAAATAGAAGACGTTTGTCTTCAAAAGTTTCGCTACCATTTGTTTACAGAAGACTTCTAATGGTACATACTTAATCTCACAATTACTTAAATTTGGGTTAGTTGTCAGAGTGAGGGTACTCAGAGCTGTTTTTAGCATCTGTCCCAGCCCTAATACCAACTGTACTTGAAAGAAAACTGGGCTCTCGTAAGGAACCAAGACTTGATGGTCACTTTCCATCAAGATTAGAAGTCTTCAAGTCTTTTGTCAAAGAGTTGGTTTCACCACAGCAGGACAAACCAAGAACACAGCAGGACAAAACTTAAGAGGAAAACAACAAGGCAGGGGACAGACCAAGAACTGAGAGGAGTGAAATCAAAATGGACACAGAGGGTGGATAAGAGGCCAGCCAAACATCTACTGAGGGCCAATCTAGGTGCAAGAAAGGACATAAGATGATCATTTATTTAATAGACTCAGATAAGGAGGCTATAGAAGACTTTGTTAAAGATCATGTGGAGCTTCACGACAAAAGCAACGATAACTTTAATGACAAGGTCAGGAAGGATTGCCTATGGGAAAGAGTAACAAGCAGCACAACCTCTCACTGGAATTATGCAAGACTTTGTTCCAATCCCAAAGCACTCTCTATGGAAAATTAACCCAGTCCAAGTCTTGCTAGGCTCCAAAAGAAATGACTGAGAGGCAGAAATAGATTAAGGATAAGTTCAAAGGAACGGCTTCAGGATTTAAGTCCTCAGGATTTAAGTCACCACACAGAGGAGCCAGTGATAGTGCAGCCTCAGCCCACGACATTTTACATGGATCCAATGATACTGACAATATGGAGACCAGCATTTGCTCTGACACAACACATCAGCCATCCATTTGCAGCACTGCCAGAAAAAGTGTAGTGTCCCAGGATTCATCAGTGGGCAAGCAGGTCATGGATCAATTTTCCCAGATGAAGAATATGCTCACACCTTTCCTTGGGCCCAGACAGGATATCACCAGAACAGCCTTCTGCAACTACCTGTCATTTGAAATAGAAAACTAGGAGAAAAGAGACTTTCAAAATTTCCAAAATGAGGCAGTTAAACTTTTAACCGTGATACAGAGCAGAACAGGGCAGAGGAAAGGAACTGTCAGCCACAGCAATCTACAATTTCTAGGAGCTCCAGTGCCACTTCCACAAATGTGCTACAGGCTTATCAGTAGCACCTGTAGCAGCCTGCAGCCACTGCCTCGGAATACATCTTCACTATGCCAGAAGCCCAGATGCCAGCAAGCCAGGTTATACACCAAGTTCAACAAAGCCAAGTGGTGTCAAGAGGATAACAGCCCAGAGGACAGCAGACGTCATACATAGTTGTCTATGATAAAAAATCTGGCACTTCAAGCCAGCTATATTTCACCATCAGCCCTAAGAAGAGGTTTTTAACCCACAGTCAATAGCCTCTGTTACAGGAGAAGAAAGTTCACACCACATATCAGGCCTCTCTAGCCTTTTCTGGGGATAAGCAGTCAATCATGAGCTACCGGCAGATGGATACACCTCAACTGTTTACACCAAGTGACCTGCATCATCATGCTGCTTCTTCAACCACCTAGCTGCAAGACCCTCCTAAGCAGCCAGCTCAACACCCCCGCAGTCATCAGAATCCAAGCAGCAATAGATTTAAAAACCTACCTCCAAAAGGACAATTGCATATTGCTAGGTCCTTCTCAGGACCATTATTCCCAAAACAATTTATAGACTGGCTTGTTCCAACAACCCAAACACATTACACCACCCCACACCAAACACATGACCCTAAAACACAAGAAACTAAATGAGAGAATGAGTAATTAAAATTTTGAATTTTTTAAAAAAGTACTTAGAAAGAAACTTCAAGTGGACTTAAAAATTTTGTCCCTTAAAAAACTTGAAAACTTTCGAAAATATTTTAATCTCAACAAAATTGGAATGTTTAAAAAATATTTTGACCTTTGAGAAATTTCTCAGATTTGGAAAACACTCGGATCTAACAACAACTTTGACAAATTTTAAGTTTGAGCTTTGAAAATTTGTACAATTGGAAAAAGACTTTGAATTTTGAGAAACTTTTACAATTTTGAAATGATTTTGACCGTTGGATTTGACCTTTGAAAAACTTTTAAAGTTATTAACTGATTTTAAAATTTCAAGAAGTTTCAATGCTAGAAATATTTTGAAAAGTTTAAAGAAAAAAAAAGAAAAATGAGAAAAATTAAATGAAAATTGTTTATAAAATTGTTAGATATTTATTGGACATTTTGGGGAAATTTATTGGAAATTTGTGGGACCTAGGTGCACTAATAGCTTAAAAACAGTTTTTGGAATAATTGGGTAGGCCTTAAAATGACTGATATATGCCAGTTTCTGTTCCAGGGTTGGTCCTTGTCACATCTCAGATCCTCTCCTGTTGTCCAGGTAATGCACCAATATTAATGAGGTCAAAAACTGCAGGGGACATCCTGACGAAAGTCTGGTAACCTGGGATATCAGCCTGTATTAAGTTGAACAGGAGGTAGTTATAAACATCCCTTTTCGTCTCTTTGGTAGATCCATGGAATGACCCAGGGATTTTGTGGCTTCCTTCTTCGCCTGGGTCGTGGTTGGGACTGTGGTGAAGGTGCAGGCTGCATTGCAGGTGCGGGTCATTGGTTCAAATGTGTCCTTTTTTTCCTGCAAATCAGAGCGAAATTCAAAATATTTAAGTCAATATAAAGGGCCATAAAGCTTCTGTAGAAAGTCTCTCTGATGTAGAGCTGGCATCTTTGTAGTGATAAAAGATTGAGTAACAGCAGCAGCAAAAAAAGGTTAAAATAGTGTTGCTTTGATCCCAAATCGCTTTTAGGGTCGGCTCCAGTGAAACAGGTACTTTAGTATGATTAATCATTTCCTCTCAACACAAATAGCATAATTTTTTCGGGTTTTTCCGCTTTTTTGGCTGGGTTAGTTTTAACAATACCCAAAGTTCTATCCAGGTTGTATGATTAGGAGCAACGATTCATGGACAATCCGGCCCTTTACCAAATCGGCCCCCGTCCAACCAGCACCCTTGGAAATAACACCCTAGTCAAATTAGCCCCTGGAAATCTTATCCTAGTCAAATCGGCCCCTGGAAATCTTATCCTATCAAATTAGCCCCTGGAAATCTTATCCTAGTCAAATTGGCCCCTGGAAATCTTATCCTAGTCAAGTTAGCCCCTGGAAATCTTATCCTAGTCAAATCGGCCCCTGGAAATCTTATCCTAGTCAAATTAGCCCCTGGAAATCTTATCCTGGTCAAATCGGCCCCTAGAAGCTAAATGCATATAAATATTAGATGGTAGTGTATATATTCAGGAATAACAATGTCATTCCTTAATTTATTTTATATTTCTCTATAATTTTGTTTTCATTACCACAAGCTGTGTGATCAAACTAACAAAAGAGCGAATAAATATTCATTACTCCTTTAAGTTTTAATTCATAAAAACATCATCATTAAAAAAACTTTATAACATTTAGAATATATAGCTCAGTCTGAAATATTGTACAAATATTACACAAATGTTAATCAATCAAACTTCTACAAATATTTACACAAATATTAAATGAATTAAAGCCAATTGCTCTCAGATGATCACAGGAGTCTACAACAGTTTAATATCTAAGCAGAAGGATTACTAGCACAGATATTAATCAGGCTGTAGCATGCATTGAAATATTTTTGTTATTATTTTTGAACTTGTGCACACAACAAAAATACAGAGCCATAAATACAGAGCCATACTTTTATGATAACATGTTTACATATAACTATTATAATTCAAAACTACTTCAACACTAACATTGTTACACAATTATAACATTACTTTAAAAAAGCAAGTCTCTCACAAAATATTTTTGACTGACCTTTATTTGCATAGGCAACTTCTTCCAACTTAAGCCTCCATTTTAATTCTTTTACAAACAAGTTAAAATTAAATCTTTAGCGTTTTTCTTAGAACTACAAACATAAGATTTTGCAACAAGTAAAATATAATTAACTAGATAGTAAAATTGAGGTTGTAAATTTATCAGGCCAAAATCACTTCAACAACTGTTAATTTGCGGGATGGCATTAGGGTGCCATCAAGTTCATTTCTGGCGACCTTATTTTTGCAACCATTACTACACCTCATTTGCATATTCATAGTTTATTGGTCAAGTGGTCAAGCGTGGGACCTCGCTGATTTCAACCCTGTATTCTGCCACTTGTATATTGAACACACGAGGACACACATCAAATTTTTACCCTCCCCTTGTCTCATTTAGCCCTCCCCTGATTATAATTCTGTGAACAGATTAATGCTGTTATTTTATTTGTTTATTTTCAGGTGATATGGATGCCAGTGGTCAAGGGTTGGGTCTGTCCACTCGAGACTGCTTCAAATGAAAGCCACTTGGTTGGCTATCTTACTATATTGTGAGGCAATCATGGTGCCTTGACCAGCTTTGAGTTGTTTAACGTATGGGGAAAGTGGCAAGTTTTTGCTTGAGTGCTGACATTTGTCATATTATGGAAGTGCCTGTGCCTGGGTGCTGGCGATATGGAACAGTCTTGCTTTGAGTGTTGACATTTGTCATATATGGAAGGGCTTGTGCCTGGGTGCTGGCGATATGGAACAGTCTTGCTTTGAGTGTTGACATTTGTCATATATGGAAGGGCTTGTGCCTGGGTGCTGACGATATGGAACAGTTATCCTCTCTGCAGCTTAAACCTGAACTGTGCTGGTTCCTGGTTTCTAATTTTTTTTGTTTTTTTTTTGTTATTGTATCATTAATTGACCTCTAATTTTTTTTTACATTCTCAGTATGTTACTTGTGGATTGACCTCTAATTTAAGTTTCCTACTATGTTATTCGTGGCTTCAGATTGCTCTGTATTTAACAACTTGTACATGGATTCTATACGACATATTTTATCTATTTTAGTTCACAACATGTTTTACTGATTGACATCGTTGATAGGTTTGCATTATATAATGATATGCTTAACATTTACATGACATATTACAGTATTATAACTTATTACACATCGTGTGTCATTGGTCATGATGGATTGTTTGTCACTTATTTATTAGGCAAAACTTGGGTTTGCTATCGGGTCCTATCTTTGATGGGTCTCGATAGTAAATCATTGGGTTTTCATGAGGTTTAGGTATGGCAGACATTTCTTTTAAATTTTGTGGTAATACATATCTCTAGAATCCAGTTACTTAGCTACAAAGCCATGTAGCTTTTCAGTGATATTGAAATTCTATATTACAACATCATGAATCGGATCTATAAAGTTTTGCAGATGGCTTGCCATGTCACCTTGTAATTCTTATTGCTCATTGCTTCTTCTAATTTTACATCATATTTCATATATTGTTCTTCAGGGCTTTAAAACTCGTTTTCGAAGTGGGGGGGGGGGGGCTTCTTAAGAATTCTGTTTTGTATTGCTGGAATTAAACTGTAAGTTTATTATGCGACAGGTGACAGGGTTTATAAGATGAATTGTCATGACTTGGTATGTATTATGTGTTGCAAAAAAATGTTATAAATAATAAAAATAATTTTAAACCCATATCATATTTCATTGGCTTGGGGGGAGGGGGTGTCGCAGGGAAATGTGATGTTGCATGTCACAAAATTAGAAAGCCAGATTCGGATTTCATCCCAGAAAGATATTGTAGCTGGACAATAATAAAAGAAATGTTCTAAGTTATCAATTAGGCCACAATAGTCACAACTTAGTGCAGTTTTAATTTTCAAAACAAACAGTAATTACATGTAAAAACTCTGTGTAGAATTTTACACTGCAATACTATCAAATATGTATCTAAAACAGTTCGAAAAGCAAGGAGATAAATATTCCTCCAGTCAAGGCTTTCTAAAAAGAGATAAAAGTCTATCCATTTATTTTGACTTATTGGAGTGGAATAATTTAAGGCAGTGAAATATGCATTAACATGGCTACTCTTTACTTTACTTATATCATTTACACATTGATTCGGTAAATTTATGTACTTCAAAATAGAATAATCATTTTTGACTTTTGAATAGTTTTTATCTGACAAGATAGAATGCTGACAATCTGATTATACATTAGATCAGAAATAGTAATTCTGTGAGCTATTTCTAACACTGCCTTGGATAGAAAGAAAGGATTCATTAAAAGCTAATTGCTCTTAAAAGATCACAAACGTTATGATCCCATTTGTAGAGGCTATGCATGTAATATAATTGCACTTTTAATGATTATGACATAAACAAGCATCTAAAGGATATACCTTAAGAGGGGTTGATTTCAACATCCAATTAATTATCTTTGATGTGTGTTAATCACACTTAGCCAAATATAACTTAATATGTTCTCACCATTATACATAATTATAAAGAACTACCCTCCCCTTAGTCAACAATAACATGGAACAGATTATAATACAACACCAATTCCATTGAGGCATGCAGTTTCTATAGAAATTTACCCCTTATTTTTTCGGTTTTAATGGTGTTGAAAAAATATCTTTATCAACCCAGTCAAATGCTTTCTGCATCTCTATACATAATTTCTAATTACAAAAGTTTTTGCCCAGGGCCAAATTTTTAGGCGGCCGATTTGCTGAGGGCCGCCTTTTTATGGGCCAGATTTACCGAGGGCCATTTCATCAAGTTCCCGTCGCAACAGTTGAACAGCAGAATAAAGATATTGAGCAATTCAACAAGACAGACATCTAATGACCACTTTCCTAAATGTATTATTAATAAAGGAAAAACAATCGGAAATATATTATCAGCGAGTCATAAGACTGATTTGATTTTGGTTAATGCTGCTTTAAACACAGTTTACAAGCGACACCAGGCTGGTTGAAGGCAAGGGTGTAAGCATGGCATAGCAGATGGTTAAAACTCTGAACTGTAATTTGGGAATCAGCAAACAATAACCAAGTTTCCGAAATATTGTTACAACTTATCGAAAACAGCAGTCAGACTGTTAGGCAAGGATTTTGTCCCACCACCCCTTCCCTCCATCCGTTTGTAATAAAGTATATGATCAAAATACCTTTTCTGAATAAAACATCCACAAAGGCTTTGTGTTCTGTTTCCAGTTCTTTCTGTGTTTGTTTTAAATTCTCTATTCTAGTCTGTTTTGCAATCTCTTCAATCACACTTTCATTATGTGTCATTTCTAGGAAGTCTGAAACTTCTTTGATCATTTTAACTGGGTTCTAGAAATAGGTTAATGTTATATTTTTTCATGTAATGTATATGGAAGATGAAGCTACTGCAAGTCATTACTTCACTTTGCTGCCCATCTATGGTATTAGCTACATATCACCATTTTACTTATATTAACATATATACCATTTGACCAGCATTCAGCACATTCATAACTTGATAAAAAACATTAAATCACATGATAACTCGCATACAGTACATTGGTGATTTGTGCAATATATTATTTGAATGCAAGATTTAAACTTCAAAATGAAGAAATTGTAATGACTGGCATATCTTAATTTACGAATTATACATTTAAACCTCAAAATAGAGAATTTCTAATGGCTGGCATATCTTTACTTATGCCTTGTACATTTACTCTTTAAAATGAAAAATATGTAATTTCTAGCATATCTTCAATTATGGCTTGTATATACCTTTTTCAGCTCTTCATAAAACAAAAACAGCACATTGGGTTTGCTTTTGAATAGTTTCCACACTTCCAAGGTGTAATCAAACCAGTTCCCATACAAATCTGGACCTGTTTCAAAAAAAAATTAAACTTGTTTCATTTTTGCGATTAAACTTTCTGATTTTCAGGTCCATAATATAAATATGTTGCATTTAAAGATAAGTAGCAATACGGTAAAAGCCCACCTACACCAATAAGAAAAGAATATGAAATAATATGATACGCTCATATAATAAAGTAGAAACTGGCTTAACCTCACTTGCCTTTCCAATAAGAGCAGATTTATAATGATCGAACCGGTGGGTGTCACTAGCACATACCATAGACCTTGTGTTGTTTAGATGATTGTTCTCATAAACAATGCTATGGAATGGTCATGTATAATGTATGCATACCTCTGTAACTAGTAATGCTATTTTTCACATAAAAAGTATATTAAACACTCACAATGTCCTTCCACAAACTGTGGTAAGTACCCATTGAATGTTCCATTGTACTCATAAAATGGCAAGCCTTTCAAATGGTGGTACAATGAAACAGCAACAGACTTGGGATTCCTCATTATGACTATCACTTTGCCCTGAAATTAATAAAAAATATAGAGAATAACAAAGTTATGTAAGTGGCCTATGGTTACATATTCCAAGCAATACAGTTTGATTGTTTTAGGATAACTCAAACTAAAACAAACAGTTTTGTGCATGTCAATATATTGATAGATTGACCCAGCAAAACTACAATTTCTACCATCCATACAGTACCTTGTACCATCTGTAAAGTATCCTTATACCTTAACTAGAAAATAAATGATATATGTAAGAATAATTTCCAAAAAAAGGGAAATATGATTGATATACAAAAACCACTGAATTCAAATATTCATTTATTATATAACTGATATTTATAAATATCTAAATATTTATAAATAGACTGTCAAATTGACCATCTTTTATAGAATATTTGCCTGTGACTACTAATTTCAGGTGATTTTTTTTTCTCGATATTTGTTTCTAAAACTTTCTGCAACTGGAAATATTTAAAATATTCAATGGTTGTTTTCTTTCTGAAGAACAATAAATATATCTTTTAATACAAACTTTAAATTCACCGGTAAAAAGTTCTCAACATATTTTCATTTCCTGAAAGTGTGATGTTGTCTGTAACTGAATAACTAACACAAATCAGTCAGCATACAGAGCTTTTCATTCAACAGAAACGGCACTGCAAAAAAAAACATGCAAAACAACATCGTCTCCTCCATGGACCTGGGTTCTGCTGTTGAACTATTTTTAGCACTGCATAAATAAGTGGATTTTCTTATCCACTGCATTTAATAAAATAGATTATTCTATCCTCTATGACTGCCTTTATCACTTGTATGGCACTGATGGGGTTGTGCTCAGATCCGTAGAGTCTTACCTCGATTCAAGAAAACAGGGCCCAGTTTCACAAAGGCCTACTAAATATAGAAGATAGTATGCTATTTAAGCCAGATCTTAGTAGGCCCTTAGTAGCCACTATAAAAGTGTTCCACTGAGCTGATACTTCGGACCTATCAAGTTCCTGAGACAGCAGGGCTTCTAGTGTCGACAGCCTACCAATTACCGCAGTAAAAAACCATCTCAGTGAAACAGATAGTATAGGCTTAGTAGACTACTAGGACTTAGCAGCCTACTAAGGAAATAGTAGGCCTTTGTGAAACTGGGCCCAGAGGATTAAAATAGATGGACATCTTTCAAATGTTTTTCAATTCCTCCATAGGATTACTCAAGTTTCGGTTTTGGCCCCACTCGTTTTCACCCTATACACAACTCCTCTTGACAAACTCATATCTAAATTCAATGTTACAAATCACTTAAAATTATTTGGAACTTGACTCAAGGAATTTTAATTCAAATATTACCAAACTGGCAAACTGCCATGAAGCCACCGAGGTGTGGATAGAAAATTTAAAAAAAAACCGCAAATTAAATGCAGACAAAACTGACTTTATTTTCATTGGCCATGCTCGAACTAGAAATTTCTTGAAGTCATTACTCCCTGTAAGTCTCCTAGGTAATATTATACCAACTTTCAAACATAGGGTTGAGGTAAGAATTCAAACCCAATACAGAATATAGGATATCATAAAAATAATTGCGAAGACAAAGGAAGACAATGTATACTACTTGGTCAAGATTCTGCACTGAAAACCATTGGACAATGGAAAACAACTACACGTACTTACTTTTCCACTTAAAGTTAGGTATGAAACATCCAACACAGGACCTGAGAAATTGCAGACGAGGAACATATCAACATAAAGATTGAATAATACCTTTTCAAACAATCCACCTGGCAAGAGTGAAGGTCTGATGTGTGTATTCAAAAGCCTGGGAGATGTCAAGGCTTGCCACTCACTGAGATCAGTTTTAATTTCGAGCATTCCCTGTGCCTTTTTACGAAATACTGAAGTCATCTGATTGGCCTTGAGTTGGTCAATGATGCTGACCACCCAGTTTGTGCCTGTACAAAAATATATTGCACTAGTGTCACATTATCAAAAAGCTTTGGTCACCTATGTGTGAAAAATAAATTTAAGATAATTAAATCAGATATAATGTTTCAAAGTCTGGACAATGAGTAGTGATATCCACAAGTTACCTGTAGGGTTGTAAATTAAATCTCTGGTATTAATGAGACATTATTGAAGTTTTAAAGACTACATTAAAGTTTAGAAAATCTGACCAAATCTGACCCCCAAAAAACAGCCACCTATGGGTCTGTGCCACTAAAGTCTTTGATTTCATTACAATAACAGCGCCATTAAAAATGGATTCATATCTACAGCATTTACATCCTTCAGGTGACATTTAGGATGTGAAAAACACTTATTCTATGTATTTCTAACCATTGTGTCAGAATGTAGAAGTAATCCATACATTTACTTCCGACCAGTCAATATTAGGATAACTGTACAGTCTTACCTGACTTTGGGAAGTCCAGCAACCAGATATCATCATCTCTGGTAGGGAAATCCTGAATGTCTTTCAGAACTGAATCCACAGCAGGAAATTCAGGGAGCACCTGCAAAATGGAATTGTTCCATACGACCTCTCCTAACTTCAGAGTGCTCCCTTCTCCATCTTTGACATAAACTGTGTGCTTAGCCATACTTTGTTCACTTGGCTGAAGAAACTTCACTATTTTATTGTTGGCACTAATATGATGCTCATCAACTTATGTCTGACACAAATAAAAGAGAAATACCTATCAAATTGATTTAAACGATCTGAAATGTACTTCTGATTTTTCCTGTCACTCCTTAAATATATTGATCTGAAATGACAAGATCATTTTCATTGCATAGTACAAAATTGAATACCATAGGTAGCAGGGCATTCTAGTATTTAGTGTAGACGCTTGGTATAACTTGAACACTTTCATCTGTATTTACTTGTCTTTATGTAACTCAAAGAAAAAGTGTCGTTGTCATATGAGACTAAAGGTAACCTTTCAGAGGCTTTTTATGAACTGTTATTTCCATGCGATTCATTAGGTGTCATATATTTGCACAAGGTCTTTCGTGACAATTTTGATGGGCATTCAAAGAATTATTAAAATCTCTCAAAATTGAATAGTTAGGATAGTAAAGGCCAGAATATTTTAAGTACTTTTTCAGCCAACAACATGTGACACAAATTTATTATTCATCAGATGTTCAATAATTACAACTGTATCCAGAAATAATAGTTGCATATATACATATATATCTCGGTTGGATTTTATTTTGTTTCCAGTTAAAAAATTAGGGTTAACAGCGCTAATTTTTATGGGCAGAAGCCACTTTCAGGTATTCTAGAATAACAGGAAATTATAATCATGTAAATATAGAAACAGTGTCTTTTTAAAATAGTTGAATCAATATTTAATAAATCTACAAAGTAAACCATTATGGCAAGAATTATATATTTATTGTTTAATATCTACTGGTGTAGTCAAACTGGGTTGAGTTAACTATTAAGTGGCTTACTGAGATGATAAGTCAGCACTCAGGCTGAAAAAGGTTTAAAGTTGATGACAAAATGTACGATGGAACATACATTTTTTATCTTATGTGTCTGTATATAGAAAGCGTGTTAATATGCCTTCTGTAAATATTTTGTCATTATTGGCTGAAATAAATAAAACAACCCACTTGAAACATATTTAAAAGGCTAGGTAACTAGCGTGCGGAGGTTATATAGTTGAACACTGTGAACCATTTACAGGACTTCTTTCATTATTGATGACTTGAAACTTTGGTTACCTCACTGTGAATGTGTGACATTATAATACCCCTGTTCCACTCTCCCTATCTCTCAAATAGTGTTCCCGAATGGCTTACGAATACAAGTGGTCCTGAAATGCCTTTGGCCATGTTATAAAATGTACATAAAAATGGGTGCACAAATTTATTGTTAGTACTTCTTGAATGCCAACATCAAGGTAGTTTAGGTATCGGGTTTCTATTAATATTTATGAAAATTTGGGTATGCCTGTAACACATTCCTAAATTGATCTTTATAAATCTGTATTAGTCTTTGGCATTATAATGCATTCTTTATTTGCCATTGTCGATTCTGTGCACATTTGATGCCTTAATTATATACTGAACTACTGAATATTACAATTCTCCCCCAAAATCACAGGATCATCTGGAAAGCAGCAAGTATGACATTTTTACCACAACAAAATGGTTGGAGACACATCCCTATCTTTCTGAAAGCATTTCTTCATGTTTCTGAAGATGTCAGAAGTTTACAGGGAGGTACTTTGTTGTTAGCTGTGCAGGAATTTGGCAGCTTGGCCCCAGAGTGGTAAAGAAAGGAACCAAATAGTCATTCACCAAGCTCCATTCGTGAAAGTGGAATAGCCCGTTCAGGTCTTACCTGTTAAGAAACTAAACAGCCTTGTTACAACAATTATGTTGAATGATTAGGTAGGAATTTATATTCATGTGGCAAACTTTAAAAAAAATCAAAAGTTTATAGTAAACGTGACCGCATTATGCAGAATTGAAAACAAAATTTTTATCATGGAAGAATAGTAGGACATCTCTTAACAAATTTAAGTACTCTGTAAATCAGGGTATTGTGTGTAAACAAATAGAAAACGAAATTCAAATTTAATTGGCAGATATTAGCAGTGTGATGCCAACTCTCTTTAATTTTTATTCTGTGTGACTTATTATATTCAATATAGTTCATGTTGCGTGTTGTACCTATTAAATTGCATTTAAAATACATTATTTCAATAAATAGGCTAAGTTATCTTGATTTATTTACTTATTATCTCATTAAACTAAGATACACAAGTTGTGTGATAATGATTTCAAAAATAAACGAGTTTGGTGATAGAAGTTTTCTGCAGATTTTAAGACTTTGATAATGTATTTAATTATATGGTTGTTATTTGGCGTTTCCATGCTACCAACCACTGATGTAAAATACATTTTTATCGATTTGCTTATTATGTTTGAAGAGTGTCCTCTTTTCCTATTTTTCTGTCTCTTTTCGACGATCACCGACTTCTTTTCTTGTTAGCCCTCATTGAAGTACAAAAATCAAGCTTCATCATTGTTCAATGTGTGAAGTATTGACAAATATCAATCCAAAATATACATTGTGCATTTAGTTGTACATATACATATATTTTGTTCTATATGAAAATATAACTCCATTATGCTGAAAACAAAGCCACAAGAAAAATAGTTAAATCAGAAAGTTGCTTTAAATATTAATGCTTTCAAAAATACAAGATTCACGGGGATATATCCAGTGTGTGGAAACACACCAGGTTTCAGTGTCAGCTATCAGTGCCCATGCATCAGTGGTCGGTGTTGGGGAAACAAAGGCTTATGCATTATCTGCATATATCGCATGAACATTAGCATGGTTAGATCATATGTACTTATTAGATCATGAAGTACTTATTAAGATCGAGTATGCGGAACAATTTTTTTCTATTTACATTCAGCCTATTGTACAAACTGCTTGCTAGAACTGTTCTCTGATTCGGTTCATTTGTTATCAAGCCATGTCCAGTGACCTCAATGACTAAGTGGTCAAATTAAATTGGAATTTCATTCTTCAACCCCCACCCTTGTAGCCATGGGTTCAATCCCACTTCTCGAAAACATGGGTTTTACCGAAGAGCCTGTCCTTGTATGACTTCAGCTGTTGAAAACGACATAAAACTCCGACTTTCAAGTCAATGCCAACTTATGAAATAATGTCACCTTTAATTAACGATTTTAACCAGATGGATATCAGTAGTACACAGGATTATTATAACTTACATATGTATTTATCATAATTTTCTAAAATGTACTTAACTCATTGAAATATTTAATCGCTGACATTTCATGAAATTGTAAGGCACGGGCCACGTAAGGGGCCTGCCAAGGCAGTTGACTCCTACCTTAAACTTATTTCTACTTATAAGGCTACACCACCTCTTGACCAATGACCCCAGGTCATCCAATGAGAAACCAGGTCACCCCCTTATTTAGTGTTACTCTAGCATTAGGCGGCATATTTGAATTGGCAGCCATTGTAATAGTATGAAAATTTCGGTTATAGAAAAGTCTTGGATATTCTAGTGATTTTAGTGACAGTGTTGCTTTTATTTGGTGATTTTAACTGAGCTTTGATAAGGATGCCTTCCTCTAAGAAAGAACTGCCCAATGCCAGGAAGCATGTAACGGCTTCTGCCAGGGCTAGGACTTCAGTGAAAAAAACCAGGAGGGTGGAAGTGTCCGAACTGGATGGTTCATATCTACAGAAAACCAAAAGAACTGTGAGTAATTCTGATGCTGTGAAGAAAGGGAAGCCAGCTGGGCAGTCTGATAGTGAGTCCATTCTGTCGCTTTTACAAGAGATTAAGCATTCTAACGAGTTGTTATCCAAAAGGATGGACAAAGTTGAACAACAGGCTGTTCAGGGCTCAACTCCCATCAATCCTAGGTCCCACACACTCGAACCTAAAGGTCTATCATCACAACCAGTCTCACCCCATCAACCCACCCAGCCAGCTAACTCTGCTAACTACCTTAGGGACCACTTGGACATCCAGGACATCAGGCAGCCTCAGTTTCAAGCTGCTGCAGCAGCAGATGCCCGCCACAGTCAGGGACAGCTCCCCAGTCATCAGTGGAGCAACCACATTCCGGATCCGGTCACTCATATGCGCGACAATCCGGGTCAGCTGTCAGAACATTGTGACGTCATTCCAAGCATTCAAGCGCCGAGAAGGAATGCAGGCATTTCTGAGGCCGTCAACAGTTTACTGGCGTCATATGAGGGCAACTTCCAGTCAGAACTGGCTAGAGGTAAGCAAAATGTCAAAAAGTCAGGCGATACAATACTCATGATTCTATAGTTGCTCCTCCACACTTCACATGGCCCAATGAGGGCTGCCACTCCTCCAATGGCAAGAAAAGAGTCACGTACGGCGAATTATCCTTGCCACAGTGGGTGGCTGGTCAATTGACAAACATATACAGTATCTCAGATCCAACTCTTGTTAAACAGGCCCTACTGCAGATGATCTTTGCTATGCGGGACGCCACTTTGTTGCCTTGGACAGCAATTAGGACAGCATGGGCTTCCTCCATGCATGACGTAGAGGAAGGGAACCTCTCTTGGGCTGATTCCACACAATGGGCCATCAACAAGCTGAGCTCATGACAAATAGCCCTTGCCCACACTCAGACATCTACTCAGCAATCAGCAAGCAAAAGGCCATGCAAATTATTTAATGAGGGCTCCTGCACACATGAGGGCCATCATGGCAACTATTCATACATCTGCACTCACTGCATTAAACAAGGCAAGAATCTTCAGCACCCTGAGTCTAAATGCAATGCGAAGCAAAGGCAAGGGAGTAGGCAACCACAAACCACCAACTAGGGACTAACTGAACTACTTGAACACAGCTTGACCTTTGAGCTCACTGGCGGGGGGGAGGTTCCAAAGGACATAATAGTGATGAAATTTGTAATTTTGATGTGAATAATGTTGATAAAAAGGTAATTTTGAACACTCTGGTTAATAATACTGAAGTGACGTCAACTCGTGGAGTGGGTGATAAACAATTGCAGGAACTATCTGACCCCTATGGTGTAAAAAGTTACAATTGGTGTGGTAATTCCAACCATAATGACAGTATTTATGGTGAATCCTGCATGGACATGTACATAACTGATTGTGTTGATATGTATAATATGTGTTCACAAGCTGTACATACAGTGAATAATGGTGTTGATGATGGGGTCACACTGTTGAATGAACAATGCATTAACCACCCCATATTCCCCTATATGGAAACCAACACTAACAAATTTTAAATCTTACACAATGTCAAACCACAATGGGTTCAGCAACCCATTCATTACCGTGTGTCATTGTTCAATGTTATTTCTTATGATGTAGCACGTAATTCTGACATTTGGTATTGTTACATTCATGGCTACCCCTTTGGCACGCCTGGTGGCTTCTATGTACTATATATGTCTCGTGATAATGGTCAAATTAATATATTTCAGTGCATTGTTCAACATGTTGCCCCTATATATGTCAGGGGAATCTTATTTTTATGCATACAGCCAGTAGTCATGGTTCATCAGCATGTGCATCAAGATTTATTGGATGCGCGTAGAGCATTTCATAATTACAAACGTGACCAATTCATGCAACAGACATTTGGGGTTAATTATGAAGGTTACATGGACCAATTAATTGGTTCCCTTTAGAGTTTCAGGACAGTTGTCATTGTGATATCAGAGACAAAGCACATGATGTGAGTGAACAAATGAATGTTGACACAGAATCTGTTGTTATGGTCCCCACTGTGGACACCAGGTGTTCAGGTATTGTTAATTCACCTCTGTGTTGAGACATTAATTATTCTGACAAAGTCATGGGTTACATTTCACTTGAACCCACTTCTTTTCAGTTTATTGGCCCTGACAGGGCCCCCATTAACATTGATTCCAGTGATCATTACCTGGACGTGACAAAATTATCAAGCAATCAGGTCTTCCCGACTATAAACAAGTCAGAGTCCCCCTAAACTCAGGCCTATGTATAGAATCTTGGAAAAAATATTTGCTAGAATACAAAGATCAGAAACTTGTGCAATACCTTCAATTCGGTTTTCCTTTGTCCATTTCTCAGCCTGAATTGTTGGTTAACCAAAAGGTCACAAACCATTTTTTACCACTTCAATTTCAGGAGGCTGTTCGCCTCTATCTAGCCAAGGAACACTCACATGGGGCTATACTAGGCCCTATTAAAAACTTTAGTCATCACCCAGGCCACAACTTTGTGCATTATTCTCCTATCCTTACTCGACCCAAGGGGTTTAACAAGAGGCACGTCATTCTTGATCTCTCTTCATTTCTCTCTATAGATGACATTGTTAAAGAAATTTGCAGCCACGGAAATGACGTTGTCATCTCAAAGATTGACGTGGCCAGAGCTTTCCGTAATCTTTGTGTGGACCCAGCTAACGCTGTCAAATTAGGTATTAGATGGGGAGATGACGCCTATATTGACGTTGCAGTCACGTTCGGCTTGGTCCACGGGAGCGCGGTGTTCCAACGCATCAGCGACACCGTCACGTTTATCATGGCTCAAGAAGGCATCAAGATGTTTGCCTACATTGATGATTACATCCCAGGGCTTCTTCTGACGCTCAAGTCCAACACCTGGCGTCACTTCTGGCTGAGCTGGGGTTGCCCAGCAACCCTGATAAACAACCCCCCCTGTCGCAAACTCACCTGTCTAGGCATTCAAATTGACCTTGACAATTGCATTTGACCTTGACTTAGCACTGACCCAGATAAGCTTGAGAGCATACATAGGCAATGTGTAGCTACCAATGGTAAGCGTCACCTATCCAAGAAAACATTTCAAGCCCTCCTAGGTATGCTTTTATACATCCACAAGTGTGTCCCCTCAGCCCGCATCTTCATCAATAGAATGTTAGTCCTATTCAGAGAAAATCCAACTGCCAAAAGAATCACTTTGACTGAGGAATTTCACAAGGACATGGCCTGGTTCCGGGTCTTCTTACCCAGGTTCAGTGGCGTCACTTATATCAATAAACTTGAAATTCCTCATAACCACACCCTTCACATTGACGCTTCCCTCACTGGTCTAGGTGGGGTTTGGAATGATGAGGTTTATGCTACCCCAATTTTTTAACGTCTATCAAAAAGACTTAAAAATTGTACATCTTGAGATGTTGAACGTGGTCATAGATCTCAAACTCTGCCCAGTGATCTCACTCAATAGTTAAGTTCTATTGTGATAATTCTGCTGTAGTTCAAGTAGTTCAAGTAGTTCAAACTGGCAAGACTAGGGATGACATGTTAGCCCTATGCCTTAGAAATATTTGGTTAATCACAGCCACCCATGATATTGCTCTCACCATCGACCACATTAGAAGCAAATCTAACAACATAGCTGACCTTTTATCTCGTATCTACTCAGATGAACCTGTTGACCAGAATCTCCTCAGCCACCTTGCAAACACTCATATGTGGAGAAAGATACCTATTCATTTCGTTAATCTCAACATTTCTATCTTATTTCAGGTTCTTCATCATCTTCTGCTCCACTCCTGCTGCAGGCCTGCCGCAGAATTCACCAGGCTTACAGAACTTCAACTTCTTCTGCTCATCTCCTCCACTTCAAAACATACCTTGCATTTCTCATATTCATGGACCTTCCCATCACTATTTCAGTCCACAATGTCCTCACTTTCTGAGAATACTTACATCAGAACTTGATCTCCCCCAAGGTCATATCCTCATACCTGTCTTCTATCCATTCCAAGGCTTCCATATATAACTTAGACACTTCTCCCTTGTCCCACCCAGCAATCCTCTGGTTCATTCGCAGCATTAACATCAACTCAAAACTTTCCCCCACCCCTAAGGGGGTATTTGATATCTCTACCCTATATCAACTGTCATTGTCATGTGATATATTATCTGCCCCCCCCCCCCCCTCTTCAGGGTCATTTTCCTCACTGCATTCTTCGGGTTGCTGAGAATGTCCAATATTGCTCCCCATATTTCTTCAACATTTGATCCTTGTGTCCATTTCCTTCGTCAGGACCTCATATTCGCTCCTCCTGGTGCACACTTACTCATCAAGTGGACCAAGACTTTGCAACATCACAAATCCCACCACTGGATCCAGTTACCATCATTAGCCAATCAGCTCTTATGTCCCGTCAGGGCCCTGAAATCCCTGTTGAAATCCCGCCAACTACCACCCACCACCCCTCTCTTTCCCAATAGTTTCTTTCCCCATGGTCAGGTCATAGACACACACATTCGAGATGCTCTGAAGAAAGTACTTGCCCACAAGAACATTTCTCACAAAGGACATGGATTTCACACATTCATGAGGTCAGGAGCCACTCCTTTACAGACTAGTATGTATTGCTATGCTTGATCATTAAATTCTACGTTGACGCAAGGGATTACCCAGCTAATTATGACGTGAAAATGATGTAATTATTTGCCGTGCATGAATATTTTCTTATAATCAATATCACTACAGAAACGTCGATCTTTTGTTTTTGAAAACATTTGTCACTGAGCATTATGACAGCCCACTGTTATTTCCTTAACTTTTATCTTTTCACCAAAGCAAGTTTTTCGTGTATATATATGAATTGGCTTCAGTGGCAAATGAGGAAACAACTCCAGCTCTCGGGTCACTCTTCTCATCAAACATTTACATCTAACTCCCATTAATGGGGGTGTTGTAATGGAGCTGACTTGTCGGTAACTAGGTATTTTTGAAAGGTTGGGAACAATGTTTACAGAGTCAGTTAGGCTTGTCGCAGTGCATCGGAAAAATCCTCCACGACTCTACAACTCCGGTCCTTGGCTCTGCCCACCTGGAAACGGTCTTGTGAGTCTCTACGGCTTGTCGGTCACATTTCTGTCTTGTTCTATACTGCTACTGTCTAGTCTGGAAGAACTTCCCAGCCTGTTGTGGTTAAGTGCATGAACACCACCTCTCGATAAGCCTTACAAACAACCCAATCTAATGGATTACATACGGAAGCATTTCAAGAAAGGATTTTTTCGCAAATTAACTAGGATTTAGTTTTGAGATACAAGTTGGGCTGCTTTGTGATTGTGATTTTATTTTTTACAAAAAGCTGATTTTACAAAGAAAAAATGGGTCCTAAGAAGGGCACAAGAGTGAGAAAGATAGAAGTCCCCACAAACACCCTTCCAGAATTTCAGTTGGGGGACACGGCAGCAGATATATAGCGGAGGAGGGAGGAGAGGGAGGCAAGAGAAAGGGAGGAACAGGCAGAGAAACACAGGGAGGAAGGCAGGAAGGAGGAAACTACACACTCAGCAGCGAAGGGAGTGGTAGAAAAACAGGTAAGGGCAGTCAAAAGTGACACAGAAATGGACACAGAGGATTGAGGAGAGGCAGGCACATCTTAATCGCACTAAAGACACAAGAAGGGGCACATGGCCAACATCTACCTGACAGACTCAGATGAGGAGGCTATTGTGGACTTTGTGAAGGACCAAAAGCAGTTGTATGACAAGACAAATTATCATTTTAAGGACAAAGTATGTTTTTTGGAGAGGCTCACAAGCAGTCGAAACATGTGTGTCAAGGTATGCATGAAAACCTGGTTTGAGTTGCAAAAGACACATTACAGCAAGCTAACTCAATCCAAGTCACACAATCCAAGTCTGATAAAGCTCCAAAAGGAATGTTTTGGGAGAGGTTCGCCAACAGTTGCAAGATGTCTGTCAAGAGTGTAAGAGGTGGTTTGAGTTGCAAAAGACACATAACGGTAAGCTCAAGCAATCCAAGTCTGATCAAGCTCCAAAAGATTAGAAACTGGATTCAGGATAAATATAACTTCTTAAAGAGGCACATTAGATGCACGGGACTCCAAATAAAATCAGGATCAAATAATCAGGATTCAAGCCCCCAGCCCGAGGAGCCATGCATCTACTGCCTCAGCATATCTCCTATCTATCATATATTCAACTGACATGGATTATAGGGTTCACCATGCGATCAGACACAACAATACAGTCTTCAGTCTCTTCAGTCGACCAGCAGGACATGGACCAGTTTGCACAGATGAGAACCATGCTGTCATCATTCATAGGGCCAAAGCAGGAGACAACAAGGACAGCCTTCTGCAACTACCTGGCATCTGAGGTGGAGGCCTTAGAAGATAAGGACTTTCAAAGATTCAAAAATGAGGCTGTGAAATATTCAAAGCAGCATGCAGAGCAGAGCATAAGAAAGGAGCCGTCAGCCCCAGCAAAAACGGCAACAGACACTTTCTAGGAGCTCAAGTGCAACTTCAACATTTGTGCCACAGACATTTCAACAGCCACAGCAAACAGCTGCTAGGAATACATCTTAACCATCCCAGGCCAAATGGCAACCATAGGACAGCAGCAACCCAGAGGGCAACCGACTTCCTTCCTAGTAGTTGATGAGCAATAGGCTGGACCTTCAAGACCACTTACCTTCACACTGACCCCGACGAAGCCTCGACGAAGCATCAACCTACCATCAGTTACCTCTGCCAAAAGCAAAATAGTCAAACACAACATATCAGGACTCTCTAGCTGCTTTGGGAATCTACCATCACTGCTGAGCTACCAACATATCGACACTCTGCAGTAGTTTTCACCAACCAACCCACAAAAACAAGCAACCACCACTGCACAGCAACATCAGCAGCAACTGACCCAGCATCAACCTTGCAGTCAGCTATGCCAAACGGCAGCAGCAGTAGAACCACTGCACTTCCCTGCAATCGGTCCTTTTCAGGACAACTGACATTTAAAGGTCCTGTTCAGAACCACCCAAATCTTCCAAAAAACAATTTATCAGCTACAAAGTAAAAAAATATCCAAACAAGAAGCATTACACTGCCCAACATAAAACACTTTGGCCCCAAACACACAAAAGATGGGTGAATGAATGTGTGAGTGAATAAATGTTTGAAGTTAAACAACTTCAAAACTGAACTTACAAGATATTAAGATATTAAACTTAGAAAAAAAAATTCTGGATTAAAAACTTGGACTACCCTCCCCCTCCCCCCCCCAAAAAAATGAGGCAAAGGCAATTAAACTTTTGCCCGCCCAAACATTAAAAATTGTCAAAAAAGGAAAAAATTTGACTTTAAAAAGCTTTGACATTTGGGGGAAGTATTTTGACCTTGAATCTAAGCTTTTGACTTTTCACCCTCCAGAAACTTTAGATATTCCCCAAATATTTTACTGATTTGGCAATTAAAAATGTCTTGCAATTTGTATAAAAACAATTTTGAAAAAAAAGTTTTTATTTTAAAGGTTTATAAATTTTGATTTTAATGAGACACATTTTTACATAACTTGGATTGAAGTTTCCCAACAGGGAGGGTACTTGTGATTTGGTTTGAAATAGTTTTGAAACTTATTGAAAATGGATTCGATTTTGTTTGGAAATTTGTTAGAAATACGAGCAACACCAGCTTTAAAAAAAGGTCTTGGAACAATTGGGTAGTCCTGAAAAGGACTGACAGATGGGAGCTTTTTCTGCCCCCAGAGTTGTTGGTTAACACATCTCAGATCCTGTCCTCCTTGCCCAGCCAATGTGATTGAAGTAGTCTTTCAGTATTTCTCGCTGATGTTTGGCCTCCCTCAAAGGATTCTTGCGGTTGTCATTCGGCACATGTACCACCTGTTCATTTTGTAGGACTGCTACATCATTTGCTGGGTTTGGCGCAGAGTTTGTTCCACCCTGGTGTATTATCAGAATCTTGTGCAACACCACACATGTAAAAACAATGTATATGACAACCTTTGGCCTTTGCTCCATGGTGCCCAGTAGTACCCTGAACCTGCTCAATAATATTCCAAAGGCATTCTCCACCACCCTCCAGCCTCTGGAGATTCTGTAGTTGGCTATTCTTTCCTTGTGAGTTGTATTCTGCTGTAGGGTTTCACCATCCATGGCATCAGGGCAAATGCGTCATAACACAGCAAGAAGTAGTGCAAACCTGGTCCTCCCTCCCCTAGTGGTTTAGGTGGCAGAAGCCCCAAGCTGCCATCCTTGATCTTCTTCCTAAAATCACTTCTGCTGAAAATCTGTGCATCTGATGAATATACACTTGACACCACATTGACCCAGAGCAGAGGAATCTGTATTCTGCGTTGACCAGGGTTAGCGGCACCAGGGAAAAGTCCTTGTAGTTGTAATAGTCACTGCAAGATTTCTTTGGTTTCCTCATGGTGATATGCTTCCTGTCTATTGCCCCTATAGCAAGGAGGACAATCCATCTGGTTCTGAACTTCTCCACCCTTTTCCACTCCTCAGGGTTAGTAGGACAGCACAAATATTCTTCCTGGAATTAAGCAATGGTGGCTCAGCAGACCTGGGGGATGACTTTACAGATGGCGGTTCAGCCAACCAACCAACAGCCTGAAGGGGGGTGTAGGTTTCTCTTGTTGTCAGGTGTCTCAGTGTTATTGCCAGTTTCAATCCAATTTTTAAGGCGTTCCTGAATTTAGTGACTGACTTCTTGTTGTAGTGGTGTATGCGTTCTTTGATGAGGTAAAAAAGGCAGATGGCATCCTGACCAAATTCTGGTATCTTTGGTTGTCAGTGTACTAAGTCAGCTAGAAGGTTGCTGTCTCATCATGACCCAGGGATTTGGTGGCTTTCTTATTCTTCTGGAGGCTGGCTGGGGTTGTTGTGCCTGACTGTATGGCAGGTTCTGGTCCTGGGTTCAGATTTGTGTACTTTTCTGTCTGCAAATCATGAGGAAGATCAGAATATTAAACTCAATAAAAAGCAAAAGTAAGCTTCTGTAGAAAGTCTCTCTGGCTTGTAGCTAGCACCTTTGCAGTGACAAATGATGATTTGTGACTGCCAGAAGGGGTTTATATAGTGTTGGTTTGATCCCAACTATCAATCGCGACTCCAGGAATTAATTAGTCCAGTTGGGGTGAGTCAGTAAAATGCTCCTGTTTTGTCTGTTTGTCAGTATGGATTGTCGGGGTTTACTGTCTGTTAGAGGTTTAAGGCTTGTTGCGGTAGTTTCTTGTCTTGTCATGGAGAAAATCATCCCAGCCCAAGTTCCATCGGGAGGTAGATCCAGACAAGCTGGGATGCAGTACATCCTGTCAGGTAGATGAAACCAACCCAACATTTTTGTGCACTTTTTATGGATTTTTGTCCCCGTCTCCCGACTTTTTAAAACGACCCTAAAGTTGTAGAGTTGGTTAATGGGGTCGGCTCCAGTAGAACACCCCCATCAGGCAGATAGAACACAAGCTGATGAGGATATGAAGTAGAGTTCACACTGGTCTGTTCGAGCATCCTAATGTTCCCTAGACAAATTGAAGGCAGTTGCTCTTATATTTTTTACATTTTATATCTTTGTCTAAAATACTGGTCTGATGTGGATGGTACTGTGTTGATATGGATGACTTCCCACCTAACAAACCACAAACAAAAAATTAAAATAGGGGATCGTTTTTCTGGGGCTTTCCTTCTTCCCTTTGGTATCTCAAAGTTTCTATCTGTAACGTCTTTTTTTATTCTCAACACAAATCTCCTTATTCAGGTTATTTCAAGTTTTGATGTCACACAACATTTGTATACTGATGACACACAGACATATTTAACAATAGACTCTAGAGATTTCAATTCGAGTATCACAGGGCTCACTGAGTGTGTTAATTCCATTCTGGAGTGGATGGATGGTGTCAAATTAAAGCTTAACCCAGATAAAACTGAGGTCATGATTAGTTTTGGTAACAACACTTAACAGAGAATGGCTAATATCCAAATTTCCCTTGTCATTTCTCCAAAATTTCATTTATTCATCAGCGGAAATTTTAAAATGGGCGTTAGTTTTGAAAACATATAGGCATGGTTTGCCATGTCAGTTACAATCATTTCAGGGATTAGCGATGTTAAATTCATCAGTGTTGAGACTGTAGTACTGGTGGCAAATACTGTGATCAACAGTCAGTGTTGATTTACTTCAGCAGGTTCAGAATGCTGTCTACTGCATTGTTTACAGGCTTGATAAAATGAGTTATGTCACACCTTTCTGTAAAAGGTATTACTGCCTTTCCATTCCATACTGTATTATTTTAAAATACAATCTCCCTACTTTTTAAGGCCATACATTTTTACCAACCTCCCTATTTGTCAATCCACCCTCAAAGGCAATTGGTAGACATGGTTACAGGAACTATCTCAGGGCCTACATGTTTAAACTGACATATCCACCAAACAGTCACCCTTCTCTGTTGAATGTCTCCTTGGTGACAACCTCTGCTTGGCTTCAACTTTCCCTCTTTGGGACTCGAGCATATTAAAGTATGTACATCAATTTACACTTTCACAGGTATAGAACCGTAAATTGTACGTCTTGTGGCTCCAGTTCCATTTTAAAAATTGGAATTCTTGTTTCCCCCCTGTATTTTTATTGGTTTACCTTTGACCTCTTATTAAATTTTCTCTCAAAAATTGTAAACCCATTTACTCCTGGGAGGGAAGTCTAACTTATAGAACATCATTTGTACAACTGTTCTGCCCATCCCCACCCTCACACCAAATCCTTGTACTAATTATATTCTTTTTTCAGGTCACCTGTTACTGCTGGCCCTGGGGACTGTTGCCATCGCTTCTGCGGCCCTGCTCCTGGCGGACACTGAGTACCTGACTTATCCAGTTATAAAGAGGCGCTCATTACCAGTTGAGCAGGTGTCTAGATGGGCAGCCATACGAAACCAGGGTCTGATATCTACGTCACCATTTCTGGCACTGGTCAAGAAGAAAACTCAACCTAAAAGGCCTATGGCAACAAAACACATCTGCAATCTGGCATCATCTCCTCTCCAGCATCACTTCCCCCTTGTGGGCCTCAGCTCACTGGTCTCACTAGCTGCCCTCGCCTAAACTTAGCCTCAGGGTTCTTGGTTCTGCCTCATCTTACCAGTTCCAGTCAAGTGTCCTCGATGGGAGGGCTTCTTACTAATTGTAGTTTCAAGGTCAGTTAAGATCTTCTCAAGGTAAAAATTCATCCGTAGTTCTGATGACTATGAAAGTGCCATCCTCAAGTGTTATAGTCAGCTTCAGTAAATTAAACTTTCAGCATATAAATTGAAAGTTAGTAACATAGAATTGACTAGAGTACAGTATTGAAACATTATTAATGTAAATCATGAAAATTTATTAAAATCTCTAAAATAAGACAACTATAAAAACCTGGCAAAACCACTATTATAACATATAAAAATTAATAATAACACCATATTTACCGAATCAGTGCATACATACCAACATATACTTTGATCATTTACATGTAGTCACATCCAGGAACAAGTCAGCATTCAGGGTCGAAAAGATCAAATCAGGTGCGACAGAAAAATTTGAGAGGGGGAAACAAGGACAGCCTGGTCCAGCCTATTCCGAATATTCAGAGATCCACATCAATCTAGAGGGAGACCTCCCTTCTGCGGAAACAACACAGAAGGGTTCCAGATCGAAGAGGGTACTGTTTTGATATATTACATCAGCAAAGACCTTATGGTACTAACAAAAGGAAACATCAGATAATACAGGAACCAGAAGTTTCAATCTGATTGAATCAGGATGAGAAGTTGAAAGCGAAAGAAATTCATGTCCGGTAGGGGGAACCAGAGCAGGCCTGACCCAGTCTGAATATCCCAAAACTGTAAAGTCTATATCAAAAGCTGGAGAACATCCTTAAGCTGGGATGGCAGAAGGGGTTAGGATCAAAGAAGGTACTGAATGCATGGATTACAAACTCATATAGGAAAACCTTGATTTACCAAGTCAAGGAGAACATCAAACTTTCAGAGGACAGAAGGTTAACATAACCTCTAGGTCTAGGTCCCAAGATAAACTTCAAAAAATATGCCAGGGAGTGGTGGTGGGCAAATGCTTGTGACTCCTTCAAATTTTTGAGTGCATTTGAATGGTGTCCACTTCAACTGTGACCAGTGAAGTTTAACCAACATTCTTATTGGCTGTGGATGGTAAATAACGGTTGACACAATAAAATAAAGAATAAATAGGTGCTGGCTTAAGTTAGACTACAACTGATCTGGCAGTCCCCTCACTGTGCCCAGCACCATTGCAGTTTCATGAGTCAGTAAATATCTTCTCGAGGTGAAAATTGATAGGTAGTTCTGATGACTATGTAACCGCCACCCTCAAGGGTTACAGTCAACTTTATGGCACTACCTTGTTTGGTTCACTGATTTAGCCTTAATAGATTGAGCTGCATGTAGTATATACGTTCAGGATCCACTCTCTACTTGGTATTACATGCTTTTATAATGGATGTGTAGATTAAATGGTTTCTTAAAAGTTATGCACTTTTTCATCACAAAGTATATCCTATTTGTCACAATGATTGGTGTATAACATGATCGTGTTAACTGTCCTTCTGGTAAATAGTTAAATTAAGTGTTAACAATGGTGCTTGCACTTTGTATGGATCATTGTCAATATCTGGTTGTTCATCCTCAAATATGGTAATTTGTCGTTTAGCTTTCCATTAATTTTAATCTTGCTTAATGTATATGTGCTTTATGTAGAAAAATACTATATCTACATTAACTTTAGCAGTGGGTTAATCTTCAGTCTTCTTAGATTGCTGGGCAAGTAGCTTATATTCAAGATTTGGCCCCTACTTTGTAGTTATATCTACCTCTCAGCCATAATGCATGGTCAAGTAAATGGCTTGTATAACTCTTATTTATTCCATGACAACTTTTATTGACTTTTTGATAACAGGCATGCTTAACCGTACGTTTTGCTATAGTAAAATAGGTTCCACAATTGTATTCTGTATATTCGTATAAATACATTCCAATCTCAGCCGTGGTTTCAAGCTTGTTGATAACTTATAGCAAAGTAAAACAAGTACGTTGATAAATGGTCATCCTTGAGCGTCTATCTTCCAGGAATGTCAGTTACTTGTGAGTTGCGGCTGTACTTGTACAGTCAGATTGGTTAAATAGCGCTTTGGGTCCTGTAGTATATGGAGATATTACGCTGAGTATAAATACATAATAATAATAATAATACAAACCTTAAACTTAAACTAAATTTCTCAATTTTAAATTGAGGCCACCTTAACTCTTGTTCTAGATTCCACATAATCTGTAAGGTGACCTTATTTTCTCCTCTTTCTGAAAACTTCATCCTTCTTTGATTATTGGTTTCACCCTAGTTAAGGTGGCCTTAATGTCTATCTATTATATTACATAATCTCGCAAATGTAACTAAACTCATCTGATCACTTGGATCTGAAGCAATGATAAAAGATTCCATTCCATTCTATAGCAGTTGGTGAAGCTGTCCACTGAAAACCATTGGACAGCAACATACCAAGCCAACAATCAAACCTAGGACATGAAAGGCTGGTTGATTAACAATTAAATTTTGTTAGGTATTTGAAACTGCTGAAAAGTAGTTTCATGCGATAAAGTCTAGATATTGTTGTGTTTAGTCCAGCAAAGACAACATCTTTAGGCTTTTCTGTTTCTTCAGGGATTTGTTTCCACTGATGTGTTCACGTTTTGATGGTGAATCAGTGTGTTACAAATACATTGATATCTGGTTCCATTATGACATGAAAAACTGAAATTGGCAAATAAATGCCAAATATATACTGTTCAACTGTACAATTTGTGTCATATGAGACATGATGATCAGATAAGTTGCCATGGTGTGATGATAAAAGACCTACCCTCAATTGAATTTCACAAGTGTAGTCATATAACATCTGAACACAGATGCATCTTCATAATGTGGCCTTAAATTACTTGACCACATACGGTTTACAAGGATGTAGTCATATAATACCTAACCACAAGTGAGCTATTGTAATGTACTAGTAATGTAGTCCTATATGACTTTACAACAAAATGACTTGTCACAGTGCAGCCATGTAACACCAGACCACAGGCGAGTTGACGAGGCGAGGAAAATGTCAGTGTCATAAAATATATGTACCTTTTACGCTAGACATTTATACATCCACAAATAAGGTGATCTGAAAGATTGATTTTGTTTAGTTGTGTTAGGTATTGTTATTTGTTTGTTAATTTGTTTGAGAGCAAAGTTAAGAATAAAACTCTGTTAATTTTTTTATAGTGGGTGAGTTTTGGTCTAGCATAGAAGAGATTTAATTATGGGAATGACCCGCCACCAACTCTGCATTCAGAATTTTTAAAATGAATTGTTTGGCCTTTATGGAACTCTATGTATTCAAAGTGTTTCACACTTTGGATAACTTTTATTGGATAACCTTTGTCTGAGGATCTATCGGAAATGGCTTTCTGTGTCATTTCTGTACCTACATAAGTGTGGCCATTCGTGTTTTTGCGTATTTATTCTGTTGATTTGAATATATGTTGTCTATCAAATGTTAAAATTAAGTGCAATAAATATCTATATTATGCTACTGAAACAACATTTTTAAGGAGCAAATCAACAGCTGAAAAGTAATGTCTACTTGTCTTTTTCCCTTACAAATACGAAATCCACGCAGGCACATTTATAATTTAAGAAAGGTAGGACAAACACAGTTTCAAATTGAACAAAAACAATTATGTTGAAAGCAAAGGTAAAACCAGCCATTCCTTTGTTCTCTTTCTTTTGAAAAATTGTATAATTTTAGGCTCTGTAGCATTTTGTCAAGTAGTGTAAAGAAGGGTTATTCTTATTCTTGTAAGCTTCCAACAAGACTTACACTTTGATTTCATGAGAACTAAATTTTCTAAAAGCAAATATCCATTTAAAATACCGACCATAACGTTCCCATGCACAGTATATTGTATTACGCACACTGGTGAAAATGGAGTGATAAGGATTGAATGCATTAATTCATAATTTCTTAATGTTGACTTTATAAGGTAGAAACTTTAGATACACATATCATGTTGAAAACATCCGTTGGACATATTTGCCTCCGCCGTGTTAAGTTACCAAACAAACGGTGAAATTATAATATGTCCACCATTGTTCTGCCCTGTTAAGTACTACCCCTGTTCAACTTATACGATTAATTGTAATACCCAAGAGATTTTTACGGAAGAGTATTAGTGCCATAGAAAAAAAATTTTTTTTTTAAATTGTCGACTTATTATCTCAACATGTTGAGTTAATATCTCAACATGTTGAGATAGTATCTCAACATGTTGACTTAGTATCTCGACATGTTGAGTTAATATCTCAACATGTTGAGTTAATATCTCGACATGTTGACTTACTATCTCAACATGCTGAGTTAGTATCTCAACATGTTGAGTTAGTATCTCAACATGTTGACTTACTATCTCAACATGTTGAGTTAGTATCTCAACATGTTGAGTTAGTATCTCAACATGTTGAGATATTATCTCAACATGTTGACTTAGTATCTCAACATGTTGAGTTAATATCTCAACATGTTGAGTTAATATCTCGACATGTTGAGTTAATATTTCAACATGTTGAGTTAATATCTCGACATGTTCAGATAGTATCTCAACATGTTGACTTACTATCTCAACATGTTGAGTTAGTATCTCAACATGTTGAGATATTATCTCAACATGTTGACTTAGTATCTCAACATGTTGAGTTAATATCTCAACATGTTGAGTTAATATCTCGACATGTTGAGTTAATATTTCAACATGTTGAGTTAATATCTCGACATGTTCAGATAGTATCTCAACATGTTGACTTAGTATCTCAACATGTTGAGTTAATGTCTCAACATGTTGAGTTAGTATCTCAACATGTTGAATTAGTATCTCAACATGTTGAGTTACTATCTCAACATGTTGAGTTACTATCTCAACATGTTGAGTTAATATCTCAACATGTTGAGTTAATATCTCAACATGTTGAGATAGTATCTCAACATGTTGACTTACTATCTCAACATGTTGAGATATTATCTCAACATGTTGAGATATTATCTCAACATATTGACTTAATATCTCAACATGTTGACTTAGTATCTCAACATGTTGAGATATTATGTCAACATGTTGACTTACTATCTCAACATGTCGACTTAGTATCTCGACTTGTTGACTTAATATCTCAACATGTTGACTTAGTATCTCAACATGTTGAGATATTATCTCAACATGTTGACTTAATATGTCAACATGTTGACTTAGTATCTCAACATGTTGAGTTAATATCTCAACATGTTGAGTTAGCATCTCAACATGTTGACTTACTATCTCACTGACTTTGATGCAGTGACCCGGACCTTTAAAATTTCAGAAACCTATTTGTTGGGGACATTGGTTAAGGGGCGTAGGTGTGCAACATCATAGTGTGACCTTGATTTGACCTTTGACCTTGCCATGGTGACTTTGACTATTAAACTCTTGTCCAGGTTATATCTCTGAAATCATGTCATTATTTAGTAGGGACATTGTTGAGAGTGTAGGTATGTGCTATCATAGTGTGACCTTATTTGACCTTTCTGTAGTGACAGTGATCTTTAAAATCTTGTCCGGACCATATCTGTAAGGTGTATGATGTTGATATTTGGTAGTGACATAGGTTGGATGTGTTGGTCTGCAGCATCATAGTGAGACCTGGATTTGACATATGACTTTGTCATAGAGACTTTCACCTATAAAATCTCTCACGTTCCATATCTTGGGAATGATAAGGAATAGGACGGTGAAATTTGTGGTGGTTAACATTGGTTGGGTGGTGTAGGTGTGCAACGTCATGGTGTAAAATGGGATTAACCTTTAACCTTGTTACAGGAATGTTGACCTTTAACATCTTGATACTTTACAACACAATGGTTGATGGACAGGTGTAATTGTGTAAAGGCATACTCACACATCAATGTGCCCTATTAGGTTTTGGATATAATGTTATCTACTAAATGCAACATTAGACTGGTCTATAAAAAATATTTACAATTTGATTTTTTCCGTATAAATCTATTGAATATCATGTTAATCCCCCTTCTGTTCTGACAGCCATAATATTAACAAACTTTTTAGTCTAAATTATGGGTATCAAAATTTGAATATTAAAGCAATTTGTCTTTCTTTGTCATTGGTAGAAATTTACATGGCCAGGGTTTTTGCTCTCTGAATGGCTTTCTCATGAGAAAGTAATATTTAATTTAGCTTATTTCATAACAATTCATATGAAAAGTTCATTTTATTTATGTATTTCCGAATACTCCCACAATTTAGGCATAAACTGCTAACTAGTATGATGCATGTTTGGGGGATTGTTGATTGTTTAATTTCTTATCAGTATTAAGGAGTGAATTCCCTTTTAGTGCAGCCAGGGCAGTGTGGAAGAACTCTTAATTGTATAATCATCCAACCAGGTTTGGTGATAGGCTGTTAGCCAAAACGTTACTCTCTAGTCAGACTTTTAATAAGTCAACATGTTGAGATAGTAAGTCAACATGTTGAGATATTAACTCAACATGTTGAGATATTAACTCAACATGTTGAGATATTAACTCAACATGTTGAGACACTAACTCAACATGTTGAGATACTAACTCAACATGTTGAGATACGAAGTCAACATGTTGAGATAGTATCTCAACATGTCGAGATACTAACTCAACATGTTGAGATATTAACTCAACATGTTGAGATACTAAGTCAACATGTTGAGATACTAAGTCAACATTTTGACATAATATCTCAACATGTTGAGATAGTAAGTCAACATGTTGAGATACTAACTCAACATGTCGAGATATTAACTCAACATGTTGAGATATTAACTCAACATGTTGAGATACTAAGTCAACATGTTGAGATAATATCTCAACATGTTGAAATATTAACTCAACATGTTGAGATAGTAAGTCAACATGTTGAGATAGTAAGTCAACATGTTGAGATAGTAAGTCAACATGTTGAGATACTAACTCAACATGTTGAGATAGTAAGTCAACATGTTGAGATACTAACTCAACATGTTGAGATAATATCTCAACATGTTGAGATAGTAAGTCAACATGTTGAGATATTAACTCAACATGTTGAGATAGTAAGTCAACATGTTGAGATATTAACTCAACATGTTGAGATAGTAAGTCAACATGTTGAGATATTAACTCAACATGTTGAGATATTAACTCGACATGTTGAGATACTAACTCAACATGTTGAGATACTAACTCGACATGTTGAGATACTAACTCAACATGTTGAGATACTAACTCAACATGTTGAGATAATATCTCAACATGTTGACTTACTATCTCAACATGTTGAGTTAATATTTCAACATGTTGAGATATTAACTCGACATGTTGAGATATTAACTCGACATGTTGAGATGCTAACTCAACATGTTGAGATACTAAGTCAACATGTTTAGATACTAACTCAACATGTTGAGATACTATCTCAACATGTTGAGATATTAACTCAACATGTTGAGATAATAAGTCAACAATTTAAAAAAAAAATTTTTTTTCTATGGCACTAATACTCTTCCGTAGATTTTAAAGTAGGGAGCATTACTATTTTTTCATGGATCTACACCATTTTATGGGAAGACTAGTTATATGATGAGAACAGTAGATAAGACATGTCATATTACATGGATGATCTGCCGTGTAACCTAGAGATCAGTTAAGAGTTGTCGGGACCGAAAAACACACTCATAAGTATTAAAAAGTGGGTTAAAGTATGGTCTAGACTTGCTAAAGACTCAAGTTTCTTAGTAATTAGGAAAACCTTCCAGATCAGGTAGTAAAGTTTCAGTTTATATAATGTCCTCTTACATATGCTGGCTTTAATATCAGCCCCCAGGGAGTCCCAACACAAAATAAAAGACAGATATTGGAATTAAAATCTATTTCTACTTTTTCTTGACATATGCACAAAATGATCATTTTTAAATCTAGGAATTATAGCATTGGAATGACCTGTGAGGGAACCAAGGTCAAACATGAGAGGTGACAGGAAACCTTAACCTTGACCTTGAATATTTCTAATGTCTCTAATGTCATTACACACAAAGGTCATAGGTCACTACATGAAGGCGAGTGCGTGGTGCACACCTCACAGTTTGACCTTGAATATTTAACAAATAGGCTAGACATACAAAGGTCAAAGTTGGAATTTACAATGACCTGACACGATTTCTTAAGGCCGAAGGTGAAAACAATACCCCATCCAAATAAATGATGAGTTCCCAGATAGGAGGTCATTTCAATGCCAGCAAGTTACTGGATTGTTGTCCAGTGATGGAGGAATATCATGTTACACATATGTAAACCAGTGATCAATCAATGGCAAAAAGTTACTGGGTTGTTGTCCAGTGATGGAGGAGTATTGTGTAACACATATGTAAACCAGTGATCAAATTTATGGTAAAGATAAATAATGAAATAGTGAGTATGGAAGTGAATTTTTGTATATTTCAGTTAATATTTTGAGAGAGAGTTCACCCAATCGTCTGTGAAAAGGTAGAAAGGTCCAGCAAGGAAAGCCATGAAACAACAACACGTAACATTGGTGATATAGGCCTGCAATTCATCTAGCTATAAATGTACACCTTACGTGACCGAGTAATACGGCCCCTTACTCCTAACAAGAATGTCTCAAGAATTGCATTGACTTTACGGCCTGTGCATATGTATATATAACATGAGTAGAAATACTAAATCAGGAGGACAATGTAAAATAGTATAATAAAAGAATGTAATATAATATGGTTAAAATACGTTGGTAAAGTTGTATAGATATAAGATATAAACTACATCATGAAGTGAAAGTGACAGGGGGCACTGAAGCTGAAACACTGAACTTTAAAATTGAGAAATAGTACAGATACTGTACAATTGACGTGGCCGAGTAGCTGCAGTCATATGCTACATGACAGATGTATATGAGATTACAGATTACCATTTATAAGAACATCATTACTAAGCAAAAATTAATTACTAAATGTTCATAATAAATTACAACTTAATCATTACACTACATAGGCATCACAGCTGGAGTAGCAAGGTACACCACTATATTGTGTCCATAGGCGACTCCCACATAGGCCCCCTAGGGCCAACATAATGTGTTATTCTTTAAGGAGTATAATTGAGAGTGGTAATCGACATCAGCCCTAATATCAGGCTTATCTGAAAAACAGTACATGGCAGTAATATGCTCAACAACATAAAGAAATTATGAAATTATATTCATGAACCAACTTTTAGGGCCGGGTTGTACACAGGGAGGGCAATTTTCAGTGTGACCCCAGTCACCTCCAAAATTCAAATGGCCGAGCATGTAGGTCTGCTGCAAGGTGACTGGGGTTTGGCCAATAGCATTGCATGTTACAAATTACTAATTGGGTGTTACTAATTGTTCTCACAACCGAAGATAGGACACCCCCCAGGGCTGACCTTGCTGGCACCTTGATGCCAGCCCGAACAGCCCCCAGGGAGTCCCAACACAAAATAAAAGACAGATATTGGAATTAAAATCTATTTCTACTTTTTCTTGACATATGCACAAAATGATCATTTTTAAATCTAGGAATTATAGCATTGGAATGACCTGTGAGGGAACCAAGGTCAAACATGAGAGGTGACAGGAAACCTTGACCTTGAATATTTCTAATGTCTCTAATGTCATTACACACAAAGGTCATAGGTCACTACATGAAGGCGAGTGCGTGGTGCACACCTCACAGTTTGACCTTGAATATTTAACAAATAGGCTAGACATACAAAGGTCAAAGTTGGAATTTACAATGACCTGACACGATTTCTTAAGGCCGAAGGTGAAAACAATACCCCATCCAAATAAATGATGAGTTCCCAGATAGGAGGTCATTTCAATGCCAGCAAGTTACTGGGTTGTTGTCCAGTGATGGAGGAATATCATGTTACACATATGTAAACCAGTGATCAATCAATGGCAAAAAGTTACTGGGTTGTTGTCCAGTGATGGAGGAGTATTGTGTAACACATATGTAAACCAGTGATCAAATTTATGGTAAAGATAAATAATGAAATAGTGAGTATGGAAGTGAATTTTTGTATATTTCAGTTAATATTTTGAGAGAGAGTTCACCCAAACCCCAAGTAGGACTATAGGGCTAGTGAGTGTTGGAAGGCAAGGGAAACCCGGGAAGTAGCAGAAGGGAGGGAGGATAAGTAGGCCCAAACTGCATCCGATTTCCAGGTCCCATGTTTCATAATGTGTTCCAGTGGAACACCTTGCTGGAAACTCCACATGGCCCCAGCCCTTCTGAACGCATGAAATGTCAGGGGAGGGGATATAGCCAGATTTCCGGAGATATTTTTTAAATGTTTTCTGGCAACTGAATCTGTTAAAGGAACCAAGTTAGAGGTACGTGGGATAATGAACAAAGGGGCCTGGTCTGATGCGGGGTAGGCAAGTAACATGTTTAGGATGGCCTTGATAGGGCAGAAAGTGGAATTTCCTAAATTTGGCAATGGGATAGTGACTGTCTTGTTCCTATCTTGCATGGTTTTCGTCCATTTTATCAGTAGGACCGCCCCCTGGCCTGCTACAATGAAATCCCCCCTTTGAAGCTGCCTAGTTGAGTCAAAACTGTTAACTGTGTGTGGAAGTATATTGGATAATCTGAGGAAGGAGAAGAAACACAGGAGGTAAAGGGGGCGAAAGATGTCTGGGTGTGGAAATTTTTCACACTGGATTAAAATGTCTTGCAAGATAGACAAGTCAATGTATGACCTTGTGGATGGTGAGAAAGAGGCCTGAATTTTTACTGACTTCAGAAAGAGTGATATTTTCTCATCTTTGAAAGGGGACGTGTCAAGGGAATAGACAACATGGAAAGCTCTCAAGGCGGAAATGTAATTAGCTATGTGATTTGCAGATATTGAATTCTGATGTAAATATTCCATAAAAGACAACAAAATTTCTGTATTTACCTGACAGGGGGGCAGCCCAGCCACCACCTGATAAGCTATGAAATCTCTCCACATACGGGTATACTGTTTCAGAGTGGAGGGTCTGAACCCTTGTAAGAGCCTGTTAGAAGCAGAAGTGGCTAGCTGGGCTGCCGCGCCTGGCAAAGCTGAAAAACAGGAAACAAGGAATGCAATATGCTATATATCATGATTAAGTGCAGTTAAGTCTATGTGTGAATGTACCCATTTATATTGAGGCAACATTTGTTTTAATTTTTCATGTGGTTCAGGTACCATAGACCAACGAGATAGAAGGTCTGCAATGATGTTAGTTTTACCAGAAATATGTGAGAATTTCAACTCGATGTTGAATATCGCTGCAATTAACCAGACATTGCGAGCACAGGTCGCCAAGATGGAATCTCTGGCCTTACCCGTATTCAGAACCTGTACTACAGCAATATTATCACAAAATACGTGGATTCTTTTGTTTTTCCAGTGATTGGCCCATATCTTAAGGGCCACAACAATGTTTACCATTTCTAGTTGGCAAATATCGTAATTTTCATGACCTCTGGGAATTGGTAATGCATAAACCATCGAGTCAAAATGGCCCACCAAGCCTGTAAGACAGGCATCCAGATGGACCTGTGCAGATGGTAGCTGATGGTCATAATACGTGACGCCATTAAATGAAGATAAGAAGGTATTGAACCATGTCAAATCTTGGAAGAAAGCCTGATTCAACAGAATTTTTTGTACATTGTGATTATCCCTAAGCAAAGCAAGCATCCTATTCAGAAAAATACGTGCCGGTTTCACACATTTAGTTATATAAAGTAGGCTGCCCAACAATGATTGGAGAGCTTTCTTGCTACAATAGGTTTTTTGAACCCAAGACTTGCATAGTGAAGCAATTTCCTGTAGTTTTTTGTGAGGGATGGACAAAGTTCTAGTGACTGTATCGATTTGAATGCCAAGGCAAGTTACGACGGTGTCCGGGGCGACCAGTTTTTTACGAGAGATGTCCAAACCCAAGTCCTGTAATAATTTCAGGAGAAAACGAAAGGAAGCATGTATGTTAGAGGGCAAACCAACATAGATTAAATCGTCTATGTAATTAAATAGATGAGGAAAGCCATGTTGTTTCATTGTAAACCTTATGGCATCGCTACATCTCTGAAAAATTTGGCTCCCATTTCTGTATCCGAAGGGGACCGATCTATCAATGAAATACTGGTCTAAAAATTTGATTCCAAGCAGGTCTATGTCTCTGGGATCGATTTTGATTTGTCTGAACGCTCTACTAATGTCTATTTTGTACATAAGGGCAGCAGGACCTAATTTGACCAGAGCATCAGTAATGGAATCTATTGAGGGATAATTTAAGATGTACTGGGTGCCTAGGTATACGTCCTTCTGGACTGCCGTATTAACAGAAGCCCCCTGTGGCCAGCTTAAATCCATAATGGTTCTTTTGTTACAAGAATCCTGCTTGTCCCGTACCATCAATGGAGATATGTGTAACTGTATGGGCTTACGGTGAAAAGGACCTAATATGGCATTAAATTTTAATTCTTCATCAAGATATGACTGAACATGATGTAAATTCTGTAACGCTGATGCATGGTTAACTTCTGTTGAAATAAATTCACCATCGCGAGAAGCATCCAAAGGGAAGCCGTATTGTAACAGATCTACTAACTGCTCATCCCAATACTGAGTAAGATGCTCCCGCCATTTATCAATATTCAGGTGTGATCGTACGGGAATCCTAGCAGACAAGAAATTTGGTTTACCTGTCTTCTTAATGAACTGATAAGCTTGTAAGTCGTCTGGGATACTATCCCAGTGTACTGGACCGCCTTTGTACAATACCAAGTCGGTCAAAGGACAAAAACCGAAGTCATGCTCAGAATTTTTCACAACATTGTAATGTTTATGGTTAACATGTACCTCCATGCAGTCATTGTCGCCTTGAAGTTTTTGTGAGTTATTAAGGCTAGAGTTTCCGTTTAAAATTGATTGGAAAACGTCTGTGGCAACTTGGTTGCTTGCTTCAGCAGTGATGCCAGTTTGAAAATTTTTGTGTGATGATTTTTTAGTGCTGGTATCACAAGTAAGCCCATCTGAAAACCCAGTTCCGTTTTTATTCCCCTCCAAAGAATTTTTTCCTGGGGCCAAGTGGGGCCCAATTTGCATACCAGCATGTAACCCTTCTATTTCTTGTTCAGTACAGTTACTGTGCAATGTGTAATAATCACTAAGGACTTGTTTATCACTGAGTGATGAATTTATTACTGGTTCCTTGATGTTGTCAGATTCCCCATGAAATAACCCAGTTTTGTTTTTATTCCCTTCGAATGTAACATTTTTTCTATCAGCCAATATGGGCTGTAACATGTCATCAGAACCAAAGTGGGGAGTTTTGCACTCCTCTGAGCGCTGATTGTTGGACTCAATATGTTCCCAACCAGCATTAACACATGTTAACGTGTCCCTGTGTTTTTTGATATTATTCACGTGAATATCACTATGAATCACATCGTCCCCCACAACACAATCCTGCAAACATTGAAACCTGTTACATAACTTGATCATAGTATGTGGACACGGTACAGAGTTTTTGGCAGGTACACATTTACCGTATTTCACAGGGACCCCGGTCACAGTGGGAGAGTTTTGTTGAACCTTTTGATTAAAAGTCACATGAGAGGTAACAGTGTTGCCATATGGTACTTTGTATGATTTTTCAGAATTTTTTGTACCAATTTTCGCATACCCGGTATGAGCAACTGTGGCACTGGTATTTTTAACAACCTGTGCATAAGATTTGTTGGGATCAATGGACTTAAAAAGTTTATTTCTATGAAACCAGGATAATGCTAAAGCTTTAGTCGCCCAACATTCTTCGCGGGCATTTTTAACCATTTTTGAATACACAAATCTGCTAGAGTGAGGTGAGTACCCAGCCCGAGTGGTACTCACAGTTAATCGTTTTTTGGTGGATAGAATTTTTTTGCTTTGTTTTTGCACTCTGTTTCAGGGTGTGGGAAATTTTTTCCATTGGCAAAGCAAGAGCTACATACATGTGTGTACCTTACACCTCTGTTATCATGAGTCTTACTCTGTGAACACGTGCCTTGGTTAAAGTAGTTGCAGGGGAGTACTTTCTGTACTTTCCCTTGGGATTTTTTGTAAGAATTACCACTATAAGGGAGGTGTCTTTGAGCATTAGCCCTTCGAATCCGATCAATTTTCTGGACATCTGCATAGCTTTCAACTTCCCCCTGCTCCATCCGACATAGGAGCACAGCGTGGCTGGCTTTTGCCGCTTCCCAAGAAAAATCTTGGGCGTCATCCAAAAGGGCTACCAAGTAGTCAAGCATACAATCTTTAACATTGGAATTTGTTTCTTCTTTCATAATACGGCAGAAGCCAGCCACCCATTGTACAGTGGAGAGGTGGTCATAAGATATTCTTTCTTTACTCGAACCCGAGAGAATGTATTCATGGGGCCACTTTACTTTGTTTTTTACCAAAACTTCAACAGATCCGCCACGAGAAGATTTGATTTTACCTGGCTTATCGGCTTCCTGAATCTCTTTGAGCCTCTGCTCTACTTTGAGCTGTATCAACGCATCTTGTCGCAACATATTGAGATCCGGAATTTGGAGGGAGTTTTTGACTTCTGGAGCCACTGTGACCGGGGTTTCAGACTGCTTAACCTTTTTGACAGGTTTGGTTTTTGTTTTACTTGGATCACTGGTTTTCTTACAATTTTTTGCCTCCATGCTATCTAATCTTTTGCCCAACGCTTGTAGGTGGCTCAAGATCTGCATATTAATAACTTGCTGTGAAACATGGGAGTCGGATACTGTCGGATCCGACCCAACACTAGTACCAGGCTTGTCGGATGGAGAGTGTTTAACAGGTGAACTATGTATTAAATCTTCACAATCACTATCGTTTATGGAAGACTCAGAGTCTGACACTTGCCCAGTATGTGCTCCTTCCTTGGCCAGCAGATCCGACATGAAACGCCCATCATCCGACAACTGCAGTTGCACTGGAAGCGTCACAAGCTCTTCTTTCGACCTCAGGTTGTATTGGCGAGTGACTTTATCTGCCATGTCGCCACAATATAACAATGTAAACAATAAAAAACTAAAACCCAAGATGTAAAATGTACTTGTAAAATATCAATTTTCAGTGTGACCCCAGTCACCTCCAAAATTCAAATGGCCGAGCATGTAGGTCTGCTGCAAGGTGACTGGGGTTTGGCCAATAGCATTGCATGTTACAAATTACTAATTGGGTGTTACTAATTGTTCTCACAACCGAAGATAGGACACCCCCCAGGGCTGACCTTGCTGGCACCTTGATGCCAGCCCGAACAGCTTACAACAAAGGCAGAAACTGGTGCGCTTATCTCTCCTAATGTGTATGACTGCTTTATGAATACCAAATATCTGTGCACATGTATGAAAAAAAGATATGGTACAAATTTGAGCCTTAACAAGGCTAGGCATGATAATCCTCTTTAACTACACAGGCGAAAAGATTGGTTGTATTATAGGTACGATTAATGCTACTGACTGCATCAATGGGGTAGATTTCGCGTAGATACATAAAAGTGAGACAGTAATATAAACTTATGAAATATGAAATTTTATGTGAAGCTTAGAAATCGGATGTAAACTGGTTTTCTGTTATATGTAATGTCATATTTTATATGAAAAGCTTAATACCTGAAAAGAAATCCCCCCACACCAGCCAGTCTTAAACATGATAACAACAGATTATAATAGGCTGGAAAAGTTCCAGCTGACAGAATCAACATAACACTTATTTCTCAAGTGGTCTTACAAACATGAGCAAATTAGCCGCTGCAGTGATCTGAATATAAAACCTAACTATAGAAAGATTGTATAGATATACGGATAGATTTGACAAAACAAAACATACAATATCATTGCTAAAAAAATGATAATGAAGTTCCTTAAGATTTACTTTCTCGTTATTTATACGTTAGAATGCACATAAATTCCCTACCTTATGTTAAACTTAGACTTTCTTCAAGTCCTTTCGTCTTAGGTATTATATGAGGACTATATGAATTTTTACCAGAATATGGGGCTGACAAAAGTATTTCAGCATAGAGAAGGATTTTTCCCTCTTCAAGTGGATGCATAATGATTCCATGTATGTCAGATTTGGTGGGATGAGAAATACAAAGACTTGGAGCAAGTCTAGTTAAACTAGAAGGCACTCATAGAGCAGAAATACTTCCACCAGTGGGTTTATTTCCTAATTTCTGCACCCAAAATATGGCCTGGATCTTTCCCAAACTTTATTCATACATTCTTGTGGGCAGGCCATAACCACATGAAAAGATTCAGGGGAAAAAAAACAAATTTTGTTGTACAAATTTTCTTTTACTCAAATCATTGGATAAGTTGTATGTATTTATCCATTTTCATTATACCTGGATCCTATATACACTGACAAGGATACAATGCTATAGTATATTAGAACTGGTATGACATGCTTTTTCTAAATTCACAAAAGATGTACCATACGCAAAACAACAAGAATATTCTTATTCCAGGTCTGATTTCAATTTATTTATTACCTGAGCACCAAATCACATTCTATCAGTGTGGTTTGTACTGACCTTAAGTCGGGATGAAGTGTTTCTATGAAACTGGCCCCAGCACAGTAGAGATATACAAATCGGTTCTGTGCTCTATAAATGTTCCATTTATATGGTTCCATTACAACCTCAATTCTACACATTATGTACTTGTCAACCTACACTGATCTCACAAAAAATCATACAGAGGCTTGTACTGCAGTCGTGACAGAAAATTAACAAAGAAAAAGGAGAATAAGAAAATAAGAAATTGCACATCACGAGTTATAAATTGGGAGTGTCAAAACACACACTAACCAAAAGCCATTTCAAAACCATGTAAAAACCAGATTACACTTTTATTTTGTTATAGAACTTAACAATGACACATAATTCTCCAGTTCCAGCTCTCATAAATTTGCCTCCCAACTGTCAACAAAAATGTAGTCCCAAGACGCCCAAAATGTAACCTTTCTGGTCATGTGACTGTGTTTTACAGTTGTCCTTCAGCATTCAAGAGATCCCAAGTTTCGTGATATGATGTAAGCTAATACATTAGTGTAGACCCTGAATTGTGACGAGAATTTAACTCAATAACACTAGGCGAGCTTTGGAGACTGCCAGTTGTTAAATTCTATCTCGTAAGACCCCTCTGCACTACAGGTGGCATACGCTGTGGTAGTAGGCGTTAGACAAAAGACACCTGTCTTTCAATTGTCACCTGATGTCTGTATGCAAACTTGTGAGACAGTGGCCCACCAATCCATTCCTTGAGCATCCCATAAAAGTTTTGAAATATTCAAAATTTCTCCTTCTGAAGCCCAAAACATCAGTTACCATTATCGCCTCTTATGCACTTTACCACCAGCCCTATATCAATGTCTGTCAGCCCATGTCCATCCATTTCAGTAACCCTTCCGTAAATACGTTTTGATACAGCAATTGTAAGTGAAATAAGGTATGACTTGGACCAAAGTCAAAGTTGGGGTTTTACGTCCCGTTCAACAGCCAGGGTCATATTGGGACAGGTCCTCAGAATTGCAACTTGTGGGACTCGAACCCACAGAGGTGACAGCCTATGATTAGATTAGATGCCAAACTTGCTAACCACTAGGTCACTGAGGACGACTAATGATATGGACATGGGGTTTGGATGTTACAAAACCTAAATTAACCTCCACTCACCTTTAGACGAACACCTGATACTAAACCAATAACAAGTCACAACCTTTAAAGGGTGCAGTATCCCAGTCCTTAACCACTGATTACCACCAATGACAGTCACATACCTTGAGAAGATAAACTTTCACCGGCCCTTAATCCAGATAAGAGATACACTGAACTAATTTTAAAACACTGATTTTAAAACACCTCTTCACCTTTCGAAATCTAGAAGACAAATGACAAAGATGAAGTAAATATGCAGTGAAAGACAGTGGAAAGCGTTGATTAGTTAAGAGAGAGAAGGCACCTGATTGACTAAAAGGCCAGAACAGGTGAGTCGATGGGATGGCAAGTTCCAAGTCAAATGAATCACAACCCAAGAGGGTATTACAGTTGAGGAGATCACGACCATAATTGCAGCAACAGTAGACAATCCTCCCATGTTTAAGCATGTTTAAAAACCTTTGGGAGTGTGTTGTAACGGATCTTCTCTATCAGAAGTCTCTTGTGACTATTCTTTAGGCCACTACGACTCATCCTTAGGGTGTGATGACCTATGTTTATGCTATTGCAACTGTTTATCCGTACTGTTCTATGAAAATAGAGTCAAGTAATCCTGTCCTATCAGAAGATTATGAGTCCGCCTATAGATGCACAAGAATGATTGAGCCTTGGTGTTGCGAGTGATCTTACTGAATCATAGCAGGGCGAGACTTATCTTTTTAAACATAATGTTTGTCTTTTTCAAATAATGTATTTTGGCATTTTTCAACAGGCCTATTGACTACCATATCCTTAGTAATATATGGGCAATGTCTGAGAATACTGGGCTGAAGATATGGAACTGGGCTAAAGGTCTATGTTGGGGTATTACATCCAAATTAACAGCCAGGGTCATATCAGGACAGGTCCCCAGCATTATAACATGTGAGATTAGAACCCGCATAGAGGTGAGAGCGATATGGGACTATAGGTATATATAGAGTGATATAGGTATATATAGAGTGATATAGGTATATATAGAGTGATATAGGTATATATAGAGCGATATTGGGGTTATGTCCACGTAGGGGACATGGCTTTCAGTTCTGGAACCAGGCTAGAATGCTGCATTGTGGGTAGTTCTGCTTCAGTGCTTTTTACTATAAGAGCTTTGGCTTATTTGAATTTGCCGCCACACTCTTTCGGATTTCACAGTATACATCAAAAATTTGAACTGTGTTTATCTTGTCTGTTTATGTTTTATTTTACTTATTCTATTTTATCGATTTTAGTATTTTAGTTTATGTTACTCAGTTCATTATGCCTAAAGTATACTTCTGTTCTAAATGTGACTTACAGCATCCGGGCCCAGTGGGGAAGAAATGTAAATTAGAAGGTGAGTCTCTGGCCGGTGATGTGGAGGTCCCTGCACCCCCCTCGCCTTCCTCTGCCGGTATTTCTACGGTTTCTGACCAGATATTGTCACGGTTGCAGGAATTGGGAGACAAGATGGACTCCATGGACAGGAGGGTGCAGAAGGCTGAAGCAGCGCTGGGTCAGGGATCCTCACAGGCAAGTTCAGTTCTTTCTTCCCCTCACACCTCTCTAACTACTGCTGTATCTCACGGTATTGCTACGGAAACTAACGGTACCAAGAGTGTGGTCCCGTCGTTGGGATATTTGAGAGGCAATGAATCCCTCCAATCTCAAGTTGACAAGCGGCTAGCTGAGTTAGAAAGAATAAATGAAACTGCCACAAAAGGTAGAAATAATTCACAACGTGGGGGTCCTGGGGAGTTATCTGTAAAGAGAATGGTGGATTGGCCCCAGAACTTCATTTTGACCGGAAGTCGTAAAAATAGACCTACTTATGATGATTTGACATTGACACAATGGGTCGCTGGGTTCGTTAGGTGTATCCAGGAGGAGAAGTCAGAGGAAGCCAGTGCTTGTATGTTAGATTATCTAGGCAATCTGATGGAGGATGCCTGGGAATCCGCCAAAGCCTCACATGCTATTGTCTTGACCAACATGGAGGCAGACCAATTGCAATGGACGGATACTGACAAACTGGATTGGATCCATAGGGCTCATGCCCAAAGACATGTAGGGGTAGCCCAAAATTCAGTCGCTTGTCCTTCTTCGGTTAAGAAACCAAAAAATGGGGGATAGAAAAATGGGCTTAATTGCAAATATTTTCAAGAAGGTACATGCAAATTTCCTAGTCATCATAGATCTGCAGGTCAATACTATAAACATGTTTGTGAAAATTGTGAGGAACTTCATGTAACTCGGCTGTGCACTCAGAAACTGGGTAAAAAAACTGAGTAGCCACTGCAGCAATGCAGTGGGGGCCAATGTTAGTTCGGTTCATAGAATGTACAGTGATAGAAACTTTTATAATAGTAAATTTGTAGATAAAAAACTATTGCAACCTTCTTATATTAGGAGGATGTTGTCTGTCTGTAAATATGTTAAACCTAATGTGTCTTTTGTTGATGTTCTTAGACGGGAGCAGAGTCTTCCTAATGAAGGGAAGCTTCAGAACTTGGTTAGAAAAAGTTGTGAGGTTAAAAATGCCAAGGGCAAAAATAAAGTACACAGTGGTAATGTATTTGTCAATACGTTAGTTCACAAGCATGCAAAGGCTGTGAAGCAGGACCAAAGTGGTGAAGGTAGATATAATAAAGTAGTGCAAGGTGTTCAAAGTGCAGGCAAGCAGAACATACCAGTTTCTCGTAATATGAATAGCCAGTTTATTCACGTGAACAGGTTTCAGCCATTGGTGAGTCATGTTGAAAGTGGTATTGACAATAAATGTCAGGCTGTGGTTGAAAGTAACATTGTTAAAGAAAATAAACATGCTGGTACAGTTGTGTCTGTTTACTTGAAGGATGGCAAGGGAAACAAAGGTAAGAAAGTTTCTAATGCACATAATGTAACTATGGTAGCTGAGGAGGAATTAGGGAGTACCAAATATTCCTCTGGGACGGATTTTGGCAGTGCCAAGTGTAGCAAAACAAATGAAACCGACATTCCGGCTTCTAATACTCATATCCCAGCCATTGACCCGGAAATACAGCACTTGGGGAGTGCAAATCTTGCTTTCAACCGATTCAACGACAGTAAGGGGGAGGGTCATGCTGAAACCGTATCTTTCCATAACAGTAGTGTGTTACATAACAGCCAGAAAGGTGTTACAGATAGTCGGAGTAATGGTGAAGAGTTATGTGATACATATGCACTTGAAATTCATGTTTCTTCTAAAAGGGAGAGGTCCTCAGTGGCCTAGTGGTTAGCAAGTTTGGCATCTAATCATAGGCTGTCACCTCTGTGGGTTCGAGTCCCACAAGTGGCAATTCTGAGGACCTGTCCCAATATGACCCTGGCTGTTGAACGGGACGTAAAACCCCAACTTTGACTTTGACTTTCTTCTAAAAGGAATGATAGAATACGACTAGCAAGATCAGTACCTGATAATACAAAGTGCATCACTCAGAATAGGCCATTATTCGGCTTCATACCTATTTATGGGCTAAAAAGCCGGGTCTATGACTGTAAAGATAATCCTGTATGCACTGACCTATTATGGTTGCATAGGAAACTCAGGGCTGATGGAAGACATAACTTTGCTGGTTTACAAATCCCAATTTCTTCAAAATTGAATCATGAAAAATGGGCCCAATATCTAGTTGATTATTGGGACTGGCAGTTGCCCCTTCTTATAAAGTTTGGTTTTCCTCTAGACTTTGATAGGAATAATCTCATAATTAATCAGGAGGTTAACCACAAAAGTGCACTCGATTATCCGGATCATGTGGAGATTTATTTGCAGGAGGAAATCGATCATAAGGCAATATTGGGGCCTTATAAGCACAGCCCAATTCAAAATCTTCATATCAGTCCTTTCATGACTCGTGACAAACCAAATTCAAGCAATAGAAGGGTCATTATTGATCTCAGCTGGCCCCATGGTGGGTCTGTTAATACAGGGGTTCCCACTGACCTGCAAATATTTTCAGTCAGGCAAATGCAGCCACAAAACTGAACATACAACAAATGGTCAACTATACAAGCACTTGTGTTCTCACTGTCACAGCTTGGGAAAAAAGTTTCCTCATGCCCTAAAAGATTGTAGAAACAAGCGTCAAGATTCAAAAAACGAATAGGGCACTGCAGAAGTGCAGTGCCTAACATTCGTAAAACTGATAGAGCCCTCAGTGCCAATCTCATTCCAGTAGGCTTAGAACATAAAGTCAAAAGTAGAACAGTTTTTAACTCAAGTACTTTAAGCAAAGCCAGCACAAACTGGAGAGCTGATTATTATAAATTCAGCAATCTCTCTTATGCTCAAGTCCTCAGTAAACCTAAGGTCAACAGTAATCTGAGAGTAAATTATGTCAGCCATGTAAAGGTCTGTTCAAACAGTTGTAACAGCAAGGCAAAGGCAAAAAATAGTAAAACACAAAGTACTTTTACAGTACCTAGAGACACAAAGGTTGACACAAAACAAAGTGCTCCAACCAGCCAGGCGAAACAGCAGGTCAAGGTGAGTTATTCTAGAGACAATTCACAGATTGTGTGTAAAAACATGTATGACGTCTTACCTGTCGACGCCGTCGTTTCTGATTCTCCTGCTCCATCCCAAGATACCATTGGTTATGCAGATAGTAAGCCTGGAAGCAATATTGGCAAATCTAAACATATATACCCTACAGCAGGGGCTTCCAAAGACTCTCACCATCCACAGAAACAAGTACATGATCTAGATCACCACAAAGGCCTTGCTTGTTCAAAATATGACCTGCCATTGCGTATAAAGGACAAGTCCATATCTTATAAGCGAGTCTTACCGGATTGTCCAACCCTCCAACTTTGGGAAGCCCAAAACAAGTTCAAATTTGGATTTATTCCTTTAGGAAGCCAGTTAATGCCAAGCTTAGTTAACCCAATTCATAGTGATGATGACCCCATAACTTTGCATGCAAAAATACTGGAATCAAACAAATATAACTTCCTTCAAAGTCAAATTAACCTTAAGTCTCAGTTGAATCCAGATGCTTGGGATCATCATCTTCAGGGATATTGGGATAGACAGTTACCTTTCCTAATAAGATTTGGCTTCCCTTTGGACTATAACAGAGATAGCAGTCTACGTAGTCAAGAAACTAATCATCCCTCAGCTGTAGGATTTCCTGAGGATATCAAGGCCTATCTGGCTGAAGAAATGCAACATGATGCTATACTAGGTCCATATGATAGTAAACCAATTGAAGACCTCCATATATCTCCTATGATGACCAGGGATAAGCCAAATGCCCCACACCGTAGGGTCATCATAGATCTTAGTTTTCCCCAGGGTCAGTCCATTAATGCAGGCATACCCAAAGATCAATACCTTGGCACACCCTTTGTCCTTAAATTGCCCACAGTGGATACAATTACTGATCAAGTCAGGGCACTGGGAAAAGGCTGCAAATTATACAAGGTTGATATAAGTCGCGCTTTTCGCCATGTAAAGTTGGATCCCTTTGAATATGACCTCTTAGGGTTACGTCACGAGCGTTATTACGTTGATACGTGTTTGCCGTTCGGATATAGGAATGGCAGTGCTTTATTTCAACGCTTAAGCGACGCTGTGCGTCATATTATGCGTCAACAAAACTATGACGTCATAAATTATATTGATGATATCCTTGGAATTGATTTACCCAGTAGAATTGACGCCTCATTTGACGCCCTATGTAAGCTATTACCTGAACTGGGTTTTCAGATTTCTAGAAAAAAATTAGAACCCCCTACTACCTTGTTGAACTGTCTAGGTATAATGATAAATACTGAAACCTTCACTATGTCCATTCCTCCACAAAAACTGAAGGAAATTACAGATATGTGTAGCAAGTGGAGTAACAAGAAATACTGCTCTAAGCGTCAGCTTCAGTCTTTACTTGGAAGTCTTTTATACATAAGTAAATGTGTCAAGGCCTCCAGATTTTATTTGAATAGACTTTTGGACGTCCTTAGATCAATAGAAGACAGACAAATGGTCCCAGTAACTTCAGAAGCCCAAAGGGACATTAATTGGTTTCTCAAGTTCATCCCACTTTACAATGGCGTCACTTTCTTTGACCAGAAGCCCATTGACCATTGCATAGAGCTTGATGCAAGTCTTCAAGGCATGGGGGCAAGGTGGGGCTCTCAAGTCTATGCTCTCCAGATTCCACTAGGTTACATGGATATGCAAATAGTCCATCTGGAAATGCTTAATATCTTGGCAGCTCTTAGAGTATGGCACAAGTCATGGCACAATTCTAAGGTTGCCATAGCCTGTGATAATTTAGCAGTGGTTCAGGTGTTAAACTCAGGAAAAACTAGAGATTTAACCCTTGCGGCCATCGCTCGTAATATCCAATTCCAAGTGGCCACAGCTAACATCAATCTTAAAGTTATTCACATTCCGGGAAAAGTTAATGTTATTGCGGATTTGCTGTCCAGATGGTGCAGTAGGCCCATGGCAAATGCAACCCTACATCAGCTTTTACCAGTACATTCATGGATTAATGTGGATAAAAGCCATATTTTAATAGACTGGTCCATATAATGTAACATCTCTTCTGTAGGCCTCCATCCAGCAATAGTCAAATTACTACACCAGGGCATTCAGAAGACCCATATGGCCTTCAGACCGGCTACAGATAGCAACTATACTAGCATGTTCAGGCTATTTCTGGCATTTACAGTCTTCATGAAGCTAAGTATATTCAAATTGTCCCCACTAATCATTCTAGCATATCTGCAATTCCTGGAAACAAACAAATTTTCACCATCAGCTATGGCCAACCATATATCTGCCATTAAAGCAAAACTGTCATTGTATGGCATTTCAGTAGCTATGTTTCAGGATCCAAGAATCAAATACTTCCATAAAGCTATGATTCTGCATCAACCCTTCAAGGCTCAGTTAAAAAAGATTATTGATATTGACACCTTGCACCTCATAGTTAGAATCTGTGATTCCATGTACATGGGACAAGTATTCAAAGCAGTTTATACTCTAGCTTATTTTTCCTTCCTACGTCTATCTAATCTGGTCCCTCACACCACCGCCCAATACTCCCCATTGTACCATTTGGCAAGGGCTGACATTATTTTTGCAAATCCAGGCATCCAAGTTTTAATAAAGTGGTCAAAAACCATGCAAACCAGAAATGTGGTAAAAATTTTAAAAATTCCAAATTTGGGGTCGAACCCCTTATGCCCAGTTAAAGCTATCAAAAATCTACTGGACATTACTCCAGGCTCCAACAATCAGCCATTATTTCAGTACAAAACCACCAAGGGTTGGGCACCCCTAACAGATACACAGGTTAGGAAAAATTTTCATCTCATCCTTACCAAACTCAACCTGGCTAACTCCAACCTCACTTTCCACGCCTTCCGGCGTTCAGGTGCCACCTACGCCTTTAATTCTAATGTAGAGTTGCAGCATATTCAGAGTCATGGCACCTGGACGTCGGAATGCGTCTGGAGATATATCACCTTAGATCACCAGGCTTCAGACCAGGTTGCCTCCACCTTTCAAAAACACCTCTACATTCCTACTACTCACTAGTTGGGGTTTGGGGCACCTTTTCTCCTCATTTTACATATATATTTTGTTATAAACTCCATCTTAGTGTGTATCAACCTCAAATTTTTAAAATTTAACACTCACAGCCAGTGGGTAAATCTCTTAAACTTAAAGTAAAATAATAACCCTTAAGGCCACCTCAAACTCATGCAACCTTATGGTGACCTTGTGGGGTCACATGTTTCTTTGATTCTAATCACTAGGGTGACCTTAGTTTCGCCCTGTTATCAGTAAAGTTTCACCCTTGCTTTAAGGTGACCTTAGGGTCACAGTTGGGCAAGAAAAATTTGGGCTTGCAACTTTAAGGTGGCCTGAAATATGTTAAATTATTCATTCATATATATTGCAAAATTAAAATTTATTAAAACTTACAAATTATAATATTAATATCTTTTATCTCAATTGTAAATAAACCTTAGTGTATTAAACTTATGTATTTAATTGTAAATAAAATATATATTTTACCCCACCACTGCTTTTCTATGTTGTGTCTGGAACCAGAGGCAATGTGGGGGTGGGGTACAAGAAGTACCACACATGTCATTGCTCCAGTTCTTTAATAAAAGTACTTCTTGTTTAGTCTACTTTATTACCATTGGTTGACCTTTAACCTTTAAATTAAATATTTTCCCGCTAAAACCAGTAATTCTTCACTCTTGAGAGGGAAGTCGAACAAACAGGACGCCATTTTAACAGTATTATGTATCAGTAAAAAATTTATGTCCCCCTAACCCACCCGTGTAACCATACACATATTTTAATTATTGTTCTATTTTCAGGTAACTGGCTGCAGGTGTTTTGGCTTGGCTTTCATTCACAGGGGTCCCACTCCTGGTGCTATTGTACCTGGGTGCTAAGTAACATAGGGTGCCTGGTCATGGTTGAGTGGGGCCCTGGGGTGAGTCTTGGCCGGAAAGCTGCCCTGCGGGCCAGGTTACCTTACCACTGCATGCCGGCTGAGGGCATGAAACACAACCATGCCACCACTGGCATAGTCAACTCCAGCGTCACTGTCTCCTTATGGAATCCTCAGCTCTCTGGGCTCACTAGCAGCCCTCGCCTAGGCATTGCCTTAGGCTCCTCAGTCCTGCTTCCTCTGCTCATCATTTGCTTTCCTCGGCCAAGTTCCGGGAGGACACCTCAGACGTCAAGATCTGTCATTTCAGCCTAAATTAGTCTTTAGTAGGACGTTGCTTGCAACTATAAATTTATTTTTGCTTATGCATTGAATTTAGCGTATGTAACTTGGTGAATAGTGTCAAATGGCTTGTTTTATAAAATATGTTGATCATGTTTAAGAATTTCTGTGCATTTAATATGGTAAAAGTATGATAATAGTTCGACTTCTCTCTCCAAGAGTCATTCAACGTCTGTTCTTGGTTGTATACAAGTTCATAAAGTGTCAGAGTCAGGAAAGGTTACAATGTAACAGTAGCTTGACACTTCAGTGTGAAGGTCGGCCAAGAGTGTCAGAGTCGTTGCTGTATTAGGTTGATGTTGTAAGTTGTAGTAACTACTAGCATTGGTATTGCATGGTATTACATACTGAATTAATAGCATTGGGATATGAGGTGTATGGTATATCCACTGTGTAGTGAACTCAATCATGCTCACGTGATCTATCAACCAATTATTTTTAAAAAAATTTTTAGTATTAAAGGTGACTGCGGTTGCTTACATGTGTAATAGTAATTTAATTGCAATTTCTTTTAGCATATCAACCTCAGTCATAATTGTATGTATAGTACTGGGTTATACTCTTGTACAGTAAACTTCTTATACATTAACAAGTAATTCAGTAAGATGATTGCTTAATAGTGATGGTTGATAATATATAACGTTTTTAATGTAACAGTTTAGTAATGTTGTATGGGTTAATGACACCTCTGATGCTGTAGGTTGTTAAAATTTTAATTGTTGGTCTAGTTGTATACGTAATTACACCGTCATATGACAGTCAGATCATACACTTACGCCGTCGTTTCTGATTCTCCTGCTCCATCCCAAGATACCATTGGTTATGCAGATAGTAAGCCTGGAAGCAATATTGGCAAATCTAAACATATATACCCTACAGCAGGGGCTTCCAAAGACTCTCACCATCCACAGAAACAAGTACATGATCTAGATCACCACAAAGGCCTTGCTTGTTCAAAATATGACCTGCCATTGCGTATAAAGGACAAGTCCATATCTTATAAGCGAGTCTTACCGGATTGTCCAACCCTCCAACTTTGGGAAGCCCAAAACAAGTTCAAATTTGGATTTATTCCTTTAGGAAGCCAGTTAATGCCAAGCTTAGTTAACCCAATTCATAGTGATGATGACCCCATAACTTTGCATGCAAAAATACTGGAATCAAACAAATATAACTTCCTTCAAAGTCAAATTAACCTTAAGTCTCAGTTGAATCCAGATGCTTGGGATCATCATCTTCAGGGATATTGGGATAGACAGTTACCTTTCCTAATAAGATTTGGCTTCCCTTTGGACTATAACAGAGATAGCAGTCTACGTAGTCAAGAAACTAATCATCCCTCAGCTGTAGGATTTCCTGAGGATATCAAGGCCTATCTGGCTGAAGAAATGCAACATGATGCTATACTAGGTCCATATGATAGTAAACCAATTGAAGACCTCCATATATCTCCTATGATGACCAGGGATAAGCCAAATGCCCCACACCGTAGGGTCATCATAGATCTTAGTTTTCCCCAGGGTCAGTCCATTAATGCAGGCATACCCAAAGATCAATACCTTGGCACACCCTTTGTCCTTAAATTGCCCACAGTGGATACAATTACTGATCAAGTCAGGGCACTGGGAAAAGGCTGCAAATTATACAAGGTTGATATAAGTCGCGCTTTTCGCCATGTAAAGTTGGATCCCTTTGAATATGACCTCTTAGGGTTACGTCACGAGCGTTATTACGTTGATACGTGTTTGCCGTTCGGATATAGGAATGGCAGTGCTTTATTTCAACGCTTAAGCGACGCTGTGCGTCATATTATGCGTCAACAAAACTATGACGTCATAAATTATATTGATGATATCCTTGGAATTGATTTACCCAGTAGAATTGACGCCTCATTTGACGCCCTATGTAAGCTATTACCTGAACTGGGTTTTCAGATTTCTAGAAAAAAATTAGAACCCCCTACTACCTTGTTGAACTGTCTAGGTATAATGATAAATACTGAAACCTTCACTATGTCCATTCCTCCACAAAAACTGAAGGAAATTACAGATATGTGTAGCAAGTGGAGTAACAAGAAATACTGCTCTAAGCGTCAGCTTCAGTCTTTACTTGGAAGTCTTTTATACATAAGTAAATGTGTCAAGGCCTCCAGATTTTATTTGAATAGACTTTTGGACGTCCTTAGATCAATAGAAGACAGACAAATGGTCCCAGTAACTTCAGAAGCCCAAAGGGACATTAATTGGTTTCTCAAGTTCATCCCACTTTACAATGGCGTCACTTTCTTTGACCAGAAGCCCATTGACCATTGCATAGAGCTTGATGCAAGTCTTCAAGGCATGGGGGCAAGGTGGGGCTCTCAAGTCTATGCTCTCCAGATTCCACTAGGTTACATGGATATGCAAATAGTCCATCTGGAAATGCTTAATATCTTGGCAGCTCTTAGAGTATGGCACAAGTCATGGCACAATTCTAAGGTTGCCATAGCCTGTGATAATTTAGCAGTGGTTCAGGTGTTAAACTCAGGAAAAACTAGAGATTTAACCCTTGCGGCCATCGCTCGTAATATCCAATTCCAAGTGGCCACAGCTAACATCAATCTTAAAGTTATTCACATTCCGGGAAAAGTTAATGTTATTGCGGATTTGCTGTCCAGATGGTGCAGTAGGCCCATGGCAAATGCAACCCTACATCAGCTTTTACCAGTACATTCATGGATTAATGTGGATAAAAGCCATATTTTAATAGACTGGTCCATATAATGTAACATCTCTTCTGTAGGCCTCCATCCAGCAATAGTCAAATTACTACACCAGGGCATTCAGAAGACCCATATGGCCTTCAGACCGGCTACAGATAGCAACTATACTAGCATGTTCAGGCTATTTCTGGCATTTACAGTCTTCATGAAGCTAAGTATATTCAAATTGTCCCCACTAATCATTCTAGCATATCTGCAATTCCTGGAAACAAACAAATTTTCACCATCAGCTATGGCCAACCATATATCTGCCATTAAAGCAAAACTGTCATTGTATGGCATTTCAGTAGCTATGTTTCAGGATCCAAGAATCAAATACTTCCATAAAGCTATGATTCTGCATCAACCCTTCAAGGCTCAGTTAAAAAAGATTATTGATATTGACACCTTGCACCTCATAGTTAGAATCTGTGATTCCATGTACATGGGACAAGTATTCAAAGCAGTTTATACTCTAGCTTATTTTTCCTTCCTACGTCTATCTAATCTGGTCCCTCACACCACCGCCCAATACTCCCCATTGTACCATTTGGCAAGGGCTGACATTATTTTTGCAAATCCAGGCATCCAAGTTTTAATAAAGTGGTCAAAAACCATGCAAACCAGAAATGTGGTAAAAATTTTAAAAATTCCAAATTTGGGGTCGAACCCCTTATGCCCAGTTAAAGCTATCAAAAATCTACTGGACATTACTCCAGGCTCCAACAATCAGCCATTATTTCAGTACAAAACCACCAAGGGTTGGGCACCCCTAACAGATACACAGGTTAGGAAAAATTTTCATCTCATCCTTACCAAACTCAACCTGGCTAACTCCAACCTCACTTTCCACGCCTTCCGGCGTTCAGGTGCCACCTACGCCTTTAATTCTAATGTAGAGTTGCAGCATATTCAGAGTCATGGCACCTGGACGTCGGAATGCGTCTGGAGATATATCACCTTAGATCACCAGGCTTCAGACCAGGTTGCCTCCACCTTTCAAAAACACCTCTACATTCCTACTACTCACTAGTTGGGGTTTGGGGCACCTTTTCTCCTCATTTTACATATATATTTTGTTATAAACTCCATCTTAGTGTGTATCAACCTCAAATTTTTAAAATTTAACACTCACAGCCAGTGGGTAAATCTCTTAAACTTAAAGTAAAATAATAACCCTTAAGGCCACCTCAAACTCATGCAACCTTATGGTGACCTTGTGGGGTCACATGTTTCTTTGATTCTAATCACTAGGGTGACCTTAGTTTCGCCCTGTTATCAGTAAAGTTTCACCCTTGCTTTAAGGTGACCTTAGGGTCACAGTTGGGCAAGAAAAATTTGGGCTTGCAACTTTAAGGTGGCCTGAAATATGTTAAATTATTCATTCATATATATTGCAAAATTAAAATTTATTAAAACTTACAAATTATAATATTAATATCTTTTATCTCAATTGTAAATAAACCTTAGTGTATTAAACTTATGTATTTAATTGTAAATAAAATATATATTTTACCCCACCACTGCTTTTCTATGTTGTGTCTGGAACCAGAGGCAATGTGGGGGTGGGGTACAAGAAGTACCACACATGTCATTGCTCCAGTTCTTTAATAAAAGTACTTCTTGTTTAGTCTACTTTATTACCATTGGTTGACCTTTAACCTTTAAATTAAATATTTTCCCGCTAAAACCAGTAATTCTTCACTCTTGAGAGGGAAGTCGAACAAACAGGACGCCATTTTAACAGTATTATGTATCAGTAAAAAATTTATGTCCCCCTAACCCACCCGTGTAACCATACACATATTTTAATTATTGTTCTATTTTCAGGTAACTGGCTGCAGGTGTTTTGGCTTGGCTTTCATTCACAGGGGTCCCACTCCTGGTGCTATTGTACCTGGGTGCTAAGTAACATAGGGTGCCTGGTCATGGTTGAGTGGGGCCCTGGGGTGAGTCTTGGCCGGAAAGCTGCCCTGCGGGCCAGGTTACCTTACCACTGCATGCCGGCTGAGGGCATGAAACACAACCATGCCACCACTGGCATAGTCAACTCCAGCGTCACTGTCTCCTTATGGAATCCTCAGCTCTCTGGGCTCACTAGCAGCCCTCGCCTAGGCATTGCCTTAGGCTCCTCAGTCCTGCTTCCTCTGCTCATCATTTGCTTTCCTCGGCCAAGTTCCGGGAGGACACCTCAGACGTCAAGATCTGTCATTTCAGCCTAAATTAGTCTTTAGTAGGACGTTGCTTGCAACTATAAATTTATTTTTGCTTATGCATTGAATTTAGCGTATGTAACTTGGTGAATAGTGTCAAATGGCTTGTTTTATAAAATATGTTGATCATGTTTAAGAATTTCTGTGCATTTAATATGGTAAAAGTATGATAATAGTTCGACTTCTCTCTCCAAGAGTCATTCAACGTCTGTTCTTGGTTGTATACAAGTTCATAAAGTGTCAGAGTCAGGAAAGGTTACAATGTAACAGTAGCTTGACACTTCAGTGTGAAGGTCGGCCAAGAGTGTCAGAGTCGTTGCTGTATTAGGTTGATGTTGTAAGTTGTAGTAACTACTAGCATTGGTATTGCATGGTATTACATACTGAATTAATAGCATTGGGATATGAGGTGTATGGTATATCCACTGTGTAGTGAACTCAATCATGCTCACGTGATCTATCAACCAATTATTTTTAAAAAAATTTTTAGTATTAAAGGTGACTGCGGTTGCTTACATGTGTAATAGTAATTTAATTGCAATTTCTTTTAGCATATCAACCTCAGTCATAATTGTATGTATAGTACTGGGTTATACTCTTGTACAGTAAACTTCTTATACATTAACAAGTAATTCAGTAAGATGATTGCTTAATAGTGATGGTTGATAATATATAACGTTTTTAATGTAACAGTTTAGTAATGTTGTATGGGTTAATGACACCTCTGATGCTGTAGGTTGTTAAAATTTTAATTGTTGGTCTAGTTGTATACGTAATTACACCGTCATATGACAGTCAGATCATACACTTACTAGTATTTTAGTTGTTTATTGTAATTCATGCATCTAGTCAAATGTAAATAATATAACAACTGTAGAAGGTAATATTATGATAATCTGACTTTCTAGTAACCTATGTACTTGAGTATTAAGTTAGTCTGTATGGTCAGGCAACCTATAATAACAAGGTTACTTAGTATTGTAGCCTTAGGGCACTCAAGTAAGGCTTGTAACTCTTATTCTTGCTATTTAGTATCATCTCAAACCTGTTATATACACTTGTGTGGTTAGCCATATACCTGAGGCTTTTACTAAAACATTTCTGGGTCACTAAGTTCCATTAAAAAATAAATCATTAATCATCGCCACTATTATGATATAATTCTAAAGCATATGGTTGGTTACCATGGGTAACATTTTGTTAATATTATTGATCTTGTAACTGGAACTATATTGGATATATTTGCAATAACATTCATGTAGATGGGGCACCTTTTCTCCTCATTTTACATATATATTTTGTTATAAACTCCATCTTAGTGTGTATCAACCTCAAATTTTTAAAATTTAACACTCACAGCCAGTGGGTAAATCTCTTAAACTTAAAGTAAAATAATAACCCTTAAGGCCACCTCAAACTCATGCAACCTTATGGTGACCTTGTGGGGTCACATGTTTCTTTGATTCTAATCACTAGGGTGACCTTAGTTTCGCCCTGTTATCAGTAAAGTTTCACCCTTGCTTTAAGGTGACCTTAGGGTCACAGTTGGGCAAGAAAAATTTGGGCTTGCAACTTTAAGGTGGCCTGAAATATGTTAAATTATTCATTCATATATATTGCAAAATTAAAATTTATTAAAACTTACAAATTATAATATTAATATCTTTTATCTCAATTGTAAATAAACCTTAGTGTATTAAACTTATGTATTTAATTGTAAATAAAATATATATTTTACCCCACCACTGCTTTTCTATGTTGTGTCTGGAACCAGAGGCAATGTGGCACTGGATCACAGGCTGTCACCCCTGTGTCGTTTTGACTCCCACAAATAACAGCCATAGCCTGTGATAATTTAGCAGTGGTTCAGGTGTTAAACTCAGGAAAAACTAGAGATTTAACCCTTGCGGCCATCGCTCGTAATATCCAATTCCAAGTGGCCACAGCTAACATCAATCTTAAAGTTATTCACATTCCGGGAAAAGTTAATGTTATTGCGGATTTGCTGTCCAGATGGTGCAGTAGGCCCATGGCAAATGCAACCCTACATCAGCTTTTACCAGTACATTCATGGATTAATGTGGATAAAAGCCATATTTTAATAGACTGGTCCATATAATGTAACATCTCTTCTGTAGGCCTCCATCCAGCAATAGTCAAATTACTACACCAGGGCATTCAGAAGACCCATATGGCCTTCAGACCGGCTACAGATAGCAACTATACTAGCATGTTCAGGCTATTTCTGGCATTTACAGTCTTCATGAAGCTAAGTATATTCAAATTGTCCCCACTAATCATTCTAGCATATCTGCAATTCCTGGAAACAAACAAATTTTCACCATCAGCTATGGCCAACCATATATCTGCCATTAAAGCAAAACTGTCATTGTATGGCATTTCAGTAGCTATGTTTCAGGATCCAAGAATCAAATACTTCCATAAAGCTATGATTCTGCATCAACCCTTCAAGGCTCAGTTAAAAAAGATTATTGATATTGACACCTTGCACCTCATAGTTAGAATCTGTGATTCCATGTACATGGGACAAGTATTCAAAGCAGTTTATACTCTAGCTTATTTTTCCTTCCTACGTCTATCTAATCTGGTCCCTCACACCACCGCCCAATACTCCCCATTGTACCATTTGGCAAGGGCTGACATTATTTTTGCAAATCCAGGCATCCAAGTTTTAATAAAGTGGTCAAAAACCATGCAAACCAGAAATGTGGTAAAAATTTTAAAAATTCCAAATTTGGGATCGAACCCCTTATGCCCAGTTAAAGCTATCAAAAATCTACTGGACATTACTCCAGGCTCCAACAATCAGCCATTATTTCAGTACAAAACCACCAAGGGTTGGGCACCCCTAACAGATACACAGGTTAGGAAAAATTTTCATCTCATCCTTACCAAACTCAACCTGGCTAACTCCAACCTCACTTTCCACGCCTTCCGGCGTTCAGGTGCCACCTACGCCTTTAATTCTAATGTAGAGTTGCAGCATATTCAGAGTCATGGCACCTGGACGTCGGAATGCGTCTGGAGATATATCACCTTAGATCACCAGGCTTCAGACCAGGTTGCCTCCACCTTTCAAAAACACCTCTACATTCCTACTACTCACTAGTTGGGGTTTGGGGCACCTTTTCTCCTCATTTTACATATATATTTTGTTATAAACTCCATCTTAGTGTGTATCAACCTCAAATTTTTAAAATTTAACACTCACAGCCAGTGGGTAAATCTCTTAAACTTAAAGTAAAATAATAACCCTTAAGGCCACCTCAAACTCATGCAACCTTATGGTGACCTTGTGGGGTCACATGTTTCTTTGATTCTAATCACTAGGGTGACCTTAGTTTCGCCCTGTTATCAGTAAAGTTTCACCCTTGCTTTAAGGTGACCTTAGGGTCACAGTTGGGCAAGAAAAATTTGGGCTTGCAACTTTAAGGTGGCCTGAAATATGTTAAATTATTCATTCATATATATTGCAAAATTAAAATTTATTAAAACTTACAAATTATAATATTAATATCTTTTATCTCAATTGTAAATAAACCTTAGTGTATTAAACTTATGTATTTAATTGTAAATAAAATATATATTTTACCCCACCACTGCTTTTCTATGTTGTGTCTGGAACCAGAGGCAATGTGGGGGTGGGGTACAAGAAGTACCACACATGTCATTGCTCCAGTTCTTTAATAAAAGTACTTCTTGTTTAGTCTACTTTATTACCATTGGTTGACCTTTAACCTTTAAATTAAATATTTTCCCGCTAAAACCAGTAATTCTTCACTCTTGAGAGGGAAGTCGAACAAACAGGACGCCATTTTAACAGTATTATGTATCAGTAAAAAATTTATGTCCCCCTAACCCACCCGTGTAACCATACACATATTTTAATTATTGTTCTATTTTCAGGTAACTGGCTGCAGGTGTTTTGGCTTGGCTTTCATTCACAGGGGTCCCACTCCTGGTGCTATTGTACCTGGGTGCTAAGTAACATAGGGTGCCTGGTCATGGTTGAGTGGGGCCCTGGGGTGAGTCTTGGCCGGAAAGCTGCCCTGCGGGCCAGGTTACCTTACCACTGCATGCCGGCTGAGGGCATGAAACACAACCATGCCACCACTGGCATAGTCAACTCCAGCGTCACTGTCTCCTTATGGAATCCTCAGCTCTCTGGGCTCACTAGCAGCCCTCGCCTAGGCATTGCCTTAGGCTCCTCAGTCCTGCTTCCTCTGCTCATCATTTGCTTTCCTCGGCCAAGTTCCGGGAGGACACCTCAGACGTCAAGATCTGTCATTTCAGCCTAAATTAGTCTTTAGTAGGACGTTGCTTGCAACTATAAATTTATTTTTGCTTATGCATTGAATTTAGCGTATGTAACTTGGTGAATAGTGTCAAATGGCTTGTTTTATAAAATATGTTGATCATGTTTAAGAATTTCTGTGCATTTAATATGGTAAAAGTATGATAATAGTTCGACTTCTCTCTCCAAGAGTCATTCAACGTCTGTTCTTGGTTGTATACAAGTTCATAAAGTGTCAGAGTCAGGAAAGGTTACAATGTAACAGTAGCTTGACACTTCAGTGTGAAGGTCGGCCAAGAGTGTCAGAGTCGTTGCTGTATTAGGTTGATATTGTAAGTTGTAGTAACTACTAGCATTGGTATTGCATGGTATTACATACTGAATTAATAGCATTGGGATATGAGGTGTATGGTATATCCACTGTGTAGTGAACTCAATCATGCTCACGTGATCTATCAACCAATTATTTTTAAAAAAATTTTTAGTATTAAAGGTGACTGCGGTTGCTTACATGTGTAATAGTAATTTAATTGCAATTTCTTTTAGCATATCAACCTCAGTCATAATTGTATGTATAGTACTGGGTTATACTCTTGTACAGTAAACTTCTTATACATTAACAAGTAATTCAGTAAGATGATTGCTTAATAGTGATGGTTGATAATATATAACGTTTTTAATGTAACAGTTTAGTAATGTTGTATGGGTTAATGACACCTCTGATGCTGTAGGTTGTTAAAATTTTAATTGTTGGTCTAGTTGTATACGTAATTACACCGTCATATGACGGTCAGATCATACACTTACTAGTATTTTAGTTGTTTATTGTAATTCATGCATCTAGTCAAATGTAAATAATATAACAACTGTAGAAGGTAATATTATGATAATCTGACTTTCTAGTAACCTATGTACTTGAGTATTAAGTTAGTCTGTATGGTCAGGCAACCTATAATAACAAGGTTACTTAGTATTGTAGCCTTAGGGCACTCAAGTAAGGCTTGTAACTCTTATTCTTGCTATTTAGTATCATCTCAAACCTGTTATATACACTTGTGTGGTTAGCCATATACCTGAGGCTTTTACTAAAACATTTCTGGGTCACTAAGTTCCATTAAAAAATAAATCATTAATCATCGCCACTATTATGATATAATTCTAAAGCATATGGTTGGTTACCATGGGTAACATTTTGTTAATATTATTGATCTTGTAACTGGAACTATATTGGATATATTTGCAATAACATTCATGTAGATGGGGCACCTTTTCTCCTCATTTTACATATATATTTTGTTATAAACTCCATCTTAGTGTGTATCAACCTCAAATTTTTAAAATTTAACACTCACAGCCAGTGGGTAAATCTCTTAAACTTAAAGTAAAATAATAACCCTTAAGGCCACCTCAAACTCATGCAACCTTATGGTGACCTTGTGGGGTCACATGTTTCTTTGATTCTAATCACTAGGGTGACCTTAGTTTCGCCCTGTTATCAGTAAAGTTTCACCCTTGCTTTAAGGTGACCTTAGGGTCACAGTTGGGCAAGAAAAATTTGGGCTTGCAACTTTAAGGTGGCCTGAAATATGTTAAATTATTCATTCATATATATTGCAAAATTAAAATTTATTAAAACTTACAAATTATAATATTAATATCTTTTATCTCAATTGTAAATAAACCTTAGTGTATTAAACTTATGTATTTAATTGTAAATAAAATATATATTTTACCCCACCACTGCTTTTCTATGTTGTGTCTGGAACCAGAGGCAATGCCACACCTTCCGGCGTTCAGGTGCTACATTTGCATTCAATAATGATGTTACCTTGCAAAATATTCACATTCCCCAAGTCCCCCCAAAAAGCAATAACAATAAATTGGGTTAATAAAATTTATTACATCTAAAATTCTTTGTAATATCATAAACAAGATTACACATGTTAATAATATCAGTCCATATATGAAATAACGCCCTGCAAAAGCAGAGAGTAATATAATGAATAAGCAATATGATAATGATAGTAATATATAGCTGATAAATGTTAATATTATAATCCATTCAGTAAGTAACAGTTTAAAATCATAATGTCCACATGAAGATGTGACATTCTATCTGGCCCTAAGGCGAGATAATAAAGTAACACAAGTTGCAGGCAACATGGCGGCCGGTACCCCCAGCTCACAGACAACAGTCCCGAGATATATATATGAAAGTTAATGTTGCAATAAGTTGAAGTAAATAAGCAGCACTACAACTTTTGAGGTGAATGAGAGGGCGGCTGACTCGGGGTTCACCTTCCACACCTTCCGGCGTTCAGGTGCTGCATTTGCATTCAATAATGATGTTACCTTGCAAAATATTCAAAGACATGGCACTTGGACGTCGGACTGTGTGTGGAGGTATATCACTGATTCAGTTGACGCAGGTGAACAGGTGGCCAATATGTTTAGAGCCAAGTTGGGTACATCCTAGGCTACTTATACCTTTGGGGTTTGGGTGGAAATAGTTATACATTTGTAAAACTTTTAGAATAATACTCAGTCATTACTCAAATAGTTTACTTGTTAGTGTCTTTTCATAGGGTCACCTTTCATAAGGCACCTATTCAGATTTTCTTCTGAATTATCCCTAGCTATTTACTTCTTTGCTTAATTTCCTCCTCGTTCTTTAGGTTAAGATTGCCTTAAATTGTGCTTTACGTAAGGTGGCCCTATGTCATATGGTCTATACTTAATCTCATGATTTGTACATACATGTAGTATGGAAACATTAAATATTAAATAAAATTTATTTCCGCATGCAGCTTGTGTCCTTATAGTCTTATCCTAAGGTAATTATCCTTTGGCCTGGTACTGAGGAACTGTGGGGTTATGTCCATGTAGGGGACATGGCTTTCAGTTCTGGTACCAGGCTAGAATGCTGCATTGTGGGTAGTTCTGCTTCAGTGCTTTTTACTATAAAAGCTTTGGCATATTTATATTTGCCGCCACACTCTTTCGAATTTCACAGTATACATCAAAAATTTGAACCCACCCTACCCTCCCTTGTATTTTAAATATTGGTACTCAGTGTGGTTTATGTATTTCCAGGTACCTGACTAGACAGTAATATGGCAGATACAGTATGGTTGTAGCAAGGCCATGCTGCTGCTACCCGGAGCAAAGCTTGCTGTTATGGAAGGTTTCCATCTGTGTGCTTAGGCATTTAATGCTTAAATGTAAGACAGTGCTGGGCTCTTGTTTTACCATATAATGGTCAGTTGTGTGTCCTTATCGTTACTGGCTCAAAGCGTAAGGTTGAGAGAGACTGGGAACTATATTGCTTTGTTCCTGTTAGGGCAGCTTTGACCCTTTGAGAAGGACACGTTGTGGTAGCAGAAGCAAAGGGTATCCATACCCTGGCGACATTAAATTTAAGAAATTATTTAAAAATTTCAGCTCAGGGAGTCCTGAGGCTTCTCATGTTAATTATCTAATATTAACTCAGGAGAGTCCTGAGATGTTGGTCATATATGTGTGATAGTTGCCTTGCTCAACCATATGACTTATGAATGTGGATATTCTTGTACATCATATGTAACTATTGGTCAGACCATATTAGTTCAAGTAGCAGAGGTATCCGTAGAGTATGGCTGAATAATATGTATCATAATGTTGCATGATTCGTCATTATATATTCTACACCCTAGTACAGCTTATGTGTTAATACTGGCTTTTATTAGAATATTAATTTGTGTTTTAGCAAACTACAGATTTTGATGAATTCTTAGTCTGTTATTTCATAGTCTTTTTAATCTATTGTAACTTGTGACTTATACCATATGCTATTAAAAATATTATGTCGTAGTCATACCTTTAGTCCTTGTAGTTACCATTACAACATAACTGGAAGTTCAATGATTGTGTAACCGGGTATGATTTGGTTTTGTAGTTCTACTATCAAACTTTAAAAGGGGCTTCCCCCTTCTCTCTTTGTATGATGACTATATTAACAAAGTTTATTTTAGTATTTTACCATATGTATAGTTACTGTAACTCTAGTCATTGCAATATAATCTTTGAAGTTGGGTGGAAACAGTTATACATTTGTAAAACTTTTAGAATAATTATGTACTCAGTCATTACTCAAATATTTTACTTATTAGTGTCTTTTCATAGGGTCACCTTTCATAAGGCACCTGTTCAGATTTTCTTCTAAATCATCCCTAGCTATTTACTTCTTTGCTTAATTTCCTCCTCGTTTTTTAGGTTAAGATTGCCTTAAATTGTGCTTTACGTAAGGTGACCCTATGTCATATGGTCTGGACTTAATCTCATGATTTGTATATACATGTAGTATGGAAACATTAAATATTAAATAAAATTTATTTCCGCATGCAGCTTGTGTCCTTATAGTCTTATCCTAAGGTGATTATCCTTTGGCCTGGTACTGAGGAACTGAGGTATATATAGAGCAGGTCTCTTTATGATAAAGCTACGAACTTACCTATACACCTTTATGGTGAAATATTCTGTAAAAGGAAAGTTCTAAAGACCGAGATACTCTGAGAGAAAACCCAATGAATAGAGCCATCCATGTTTTCACAACCTTGGTTTGGGATAATAAAGTACAAATATGCCATTGTAGTTTATAAGGGAAGCTATGTTTACAAAGCCACTTCATGTTAATGCCTTGTTCTGACACAAAATGGCGTTGAAATCAGTGTGCATTGAAAGTATTAATCTCTCCACTATAAGTATACTTACAAATCGTATGTCATGATACAGAAAGGGGAGTCAATAATGGTCATTTAGATCACCTCTGCTGGTTGGATTAAACGTGAGTTGTAGTGGATACTTATAGAATAATAATAATATTTGACATGTGGGGAAAGAGTTGAGGGAGACGTTGAGAGGAGAAAAATAATAAAAAAAACATAACACTCTATTAATAGTTAAATCGTGACATGTGGGGAAACTTGACATAAATGTAAGGAAATTACACGGACTCCGTGAATGAAATGATCAATGCACCACTACTTATCAGTTATTGCTACATTTATTTGATTTACTTGGAAAGCAGATTCGTGCCCGTTTTGGCACACTTAGATAACAAACAGAGCGTGTAGAAAAATGTAAACTGAATTATGTTGTCATCATAAATACCAGAGAAAAAGTGAAATAAAGCTTTAAGAAAATATTATGTGGATGCAGAAAGAGCAATAAACGGATCAACTAATTGTGAAAAAAACATTATTTTTCAGGCATCTTTAATTCTCCCTGTTAGTAAACACATGTATATTTATGAATTATTTATATATTATTTAAGGCTTTATAAGTTATAAAGTATTACATACGTTATTTAAGACCACAAATACGACGTTGGAAGATTCTCAACAGGATAGACACTCGAGTCAAAGGGATATAATACACAGATACTGGTAGTTTATCTTAATGTTTCAACACAATTCTCGGGTGTTCCTCTGGGCTGGTTTCACAGTGTTTTCTGTGTTATTAGTGTTCAGATTGCTACCAGAGATAAGCAACTCACAGTCAGGTGAGTAGGTTACATAAACTGCCAAAAAAAAACAGATGGCCGTTCTTAATTTACTTATTTATTTAGCATACATTAGCAAGTTTTACTTTTGTAATCCGCTATTTTGTGTGTAAAATAAGTAAACTATGCTTATATTTAAATACAACTACCTATTATATATAAAAATAGGCATCAGTAAATTTTAAATCTTCCATTTCTTACCCGAGTCTTTGTTGCCGTTTCTGTGTGGCTTTTAGTGTGACAAAAAAGGAGATGTCCTTTAAATACACCTTACTAATGAAGTAATAATTGTTGGCAAAAATACTGACTTCCCAAAAGAGTAAAGGAGGCAAGTCAGAAATCGAGAGGTGTCATAAGTAATTTTACAACTTACTTGCATCTACTTTGTCCCTATTAGTTCATTCCAACTATTCTTCCTGATATACTTTCGAATAAACAGTCATAACAATAATCAGTGATAAAATGATAAATTTACTTGCATTATTTGCATTGAATATGTATTTTTAAGTAGGCCTAGATAATGGACAATTAAGACAGTTATGAATTTCGCTATTCATGGACTGTTTTTGATTTTGCTACACAGTTCTACTCTTTGTGATTGATATTTTAGGCAGTATCCACATGCTACTGCATTTTTAAGAAAAAAAAATTATGAAAAATACAAACTCAACCGTATTCTCAGTAAAGGCACTCAGTGCAGGCAGCATGGCACCATGAGGGAGGTTCAAATTCATTTTCACGTGAGAGCCACATGATTAATTCCAATAACAATTAGAAAGCACTCAAAGAGGGCAAACCTCCACCAGGGCACATTTCTGAAAACTGTGGATGTTTTTGTATCCACAATATGATTGGTATTTTTCACAAAACGTTATCACTGTTTATCTCTGGCCAAGTCGTACCAGCATGAAAATGTTCATTACTCTTGCAGTAATGTCATCCAGACATTGAAGAAAATAGGGTCTTTGAAAGTTTGAGATTTTCTTATATCCAAATTATGATCCAGGACTTTCCAGAAATCCAGTCACTCCTTTCTTTGATTAGTCCATGCCGATACAAAAAAAAAAAAAAAATTGAGCAAAATCCGTTCATTACTTTTAAACAAAGAAACAAACACACTAAAGATATAACCTTTTAGTGACGGGAATATTAATACAACTAGTTTGGATTAAAATGCTATGAGCTTTTTGGGCAAAAGTGTGGTCATAAACAGGGAGAGGCCAGGTGACACGTGCACTGATGCAAAGCTCTGTTGAATAGGAAGTCTTGGACTTTTGTCTGATATGAGCCAGTAAGGTGTTATTTCTTTGATATTCTATAATTAAAGCATGGAGAGCTCTGGTAAAATTAACATTTAATTCAGCTGTCACAGTGGAACCGATTGAGATCATGTACTATTATGAATGTAAAAATAAATGCAGTATTGATTTACATAACTGTAATACTAATAATAATAATGTTTTTTCAGAAGGCAAGGTTACTAGTGAAAATGTCTTTGCCACACCAGGAAATCATGGATACACTGTTGCTGACAACAAATTCCATTCAGAAGACATAACGATCAGTGGAGTTTCGGATAAAAAGCAAACGTTTAGTAGTGATCATAATGAACGTGTACGTGCCAAACAACTAAACCTTGAGCAGCAATGGGGAAAGAGACTCGATGATAAAGGAAACACATTTGCAATAGGTAATGCGCATGGTACAGTTGGGCATGATCTTAGTAGAAAACCAATTGAACATAAACATGTGAGTGACCAGCATTACCTTGATCAACAATCAAACAAAAGATTAGACAAGAAAGAGAATGCAGTTGATGTACAAAATCTTAAAGCTACATCTGGAAGTAAGAAAAGTTTCACAAGAGAAAAGAATGTAAGCAGAAAGAAAGATACAAGTTGCAACCAAGAAGATAGACAAAGACTCCTTGGGGAGACTTGTGAATGGGGAAAAGCTCATGGTACAGTAGACTATGAAGAATCAAGGTTCCGACGTGCTCAACAGTTTCAGAGTTTATATGTTGATGATGACCACAAAGTGATCTACTGCGACATTCCAAAAGTGGCCAGCACAAGCTGGAAGGTCTTCTTCGCAAACCTCTCTGAAAAGGTAGATCCAGATGATTATGGCAAACTGCATGATCTAGTCCATGATACCAAATACCAGTCAGAAATAAACTTTCGCTACCTCTGGAATTATACTTATGAAGAAAGGATGTACCGTCTCCAGCATTACTTCAAGTTTCTAGTCACGAGAAATCCGTTTGATCGGCTGATATCAGCTTATGAGAACAAATTTGCTCAGGAAACCTATCAAAGCAACTGGTATCATGTCAATGTGGGAACAGAAATAATAAGAAAGTACCGTGAAAACCCCTCTGCAGAGTCCTTGAAAGAAGGCAGGGATGTGACGTTTGAAGAGTTTATCCAGTTTTTCACCGATAGATCGAACATCTTGAACCATGGGTTTGATTTACATTGGTGGAGAATACAAGGCATATGTCACCCATGTTTGATTAATTACAATTACATAGCAAAAATAGAAACTTTTAGAGAAGACATAGGGAATATTATGGAGAACATTGTACCGGGCAAAATACCTAATTTTCCCCATCTTAATTCTAATATGGATAAAACCTCAACCAAAATCACTCAGTATTATAGTCAATTAAGTCAAGGTACATTACATAGTGTTCAGAGGTTTTATGATATAGATCTCAAGTTGTTTGGCTATTCTATGACTGAAAATGCCAAGGAATGCAAAGCATCATACAAAAATTTGTCATTTGCCAAATCGGTCACCAGAAAAAAATAGTGAATATAAAGCCCAGCCTTCAAAATGTAGATAATATAGAATTGCTATTTATGTTTTATCATAGATGACAGAATATAATCACATAGAATTCCCATCACAGATATCGTTTGATGCCAAAGTTAGTCAACAAGCTAAACAAAGAAAAAATCACACAAGTTATAATCCAACCAACAGAAGCCCTTTTTGGATTTAAACTCATTCTGATATAAACAAGTGATTTGAAAATGATTTACAACCACGACCTTCAGGTTTGCATAGATGCACAAGTCTAGTTTGTTAGTGACCATCTTCATTGGTCTGGTTCTACCTTCACCAGCTTTCAGCAATTTATTTCTCGTGGAATGGTCAGGGGTAATGTAGGGACAGTGGTCAACATACTAACCTATTAGGTCCTTGTTTCAGTTCCTGGTGGGAATGCCATAGTTTGTTAATTGTATAAGAAGTTAGAAAAACATTCAAGTATGGATACCAAATGGTTACTTTCAATAAAGAGTTATTTCTTCATAAAAATAATGCTTTTGTTACATAAAAGGAATGCCTGATAAAGGTAAAATGGCTGCATCATATTGCCTGTTAATTTGTACTGAGAAATTTATTATAGACTTTATATTGTATATCAAATACCAAAACATATAATGGGTATGACCTTTCTTCAACTATATCCAAGTTTTGTTGCTATTCCACTATTGGAGCAAGAGAAAAACCGTAACTCCAAACGAAAAAAAAAAACAAATTATGCAGCAAGACAGTTTGTATTAAAGAATGCTTGTGGAATTGGTGCCCTAGTTCAGTAAATACACCGTACAAAAAATGAGGGTATGTTTCTATGAAGGAAATTTTTGAATCGACAATCAGCTTTCTAGAGTCTAACTTTTAACATGATTTTAAAATCTTATTAAGATCTGTTTATCATATTTGTATCACTTCAGGAAAAGTGCTTTTGTAAAATCTGATGTGATCAACTGTTTTTCAGGCACAATACCTTCCCCCAAAGAATGGGCAAAAGTTGTAGCCAACAGAAATACTAGGGTCAACAATCTAGGTAAAATACCAGTAGTGGGACTTTGTGAGTATTCTGACTATTTAAGCTGTAACGACGGACTAGTTCTAATATGTAGACAGAGTTCCAAAAAGATTGGGCATAGTGGTTGAATGACTTACTTTCAGATTTCACAAACTGGGAATACTGAAACACTATTGTGCTCAAACATACAAAGGAGTATGCCATATATAAAATGAGAGACACAATGTACATGGCCTATAAACTACAGTGTATAGAATTAACCTTGTGAGTTGAAAACACCTGTAGTGAAGATACTTCCAACTGGTTTGGACAGATGAATATTATTACCAAACAAGGAAACACTATCATCAGCTTTATTCCGATTTTTTTCTTCAAATATCATTCACAAATGCAAACTATTTGATATGAGCGTATTCGACGAATGTGCCATTATTTATGAAAACAAACTTGTCACTTATCATTGTGCCTCTCATGGTGAGACATCTCCGATTGCATAAACAGAGTGACATGCACTTAAGTTTGTAACTATCAAATAAGATTAAAGATATGTTGGTGAAATAACATTAAATTTATTAACATGGTTATATACATATTTCTCATTTCAGAAAGTTTTACATGCACTATAAATCAGATATATATTTTTTGCATCTAATTTTCAGAAAAAGTAGAGTAGAGTGCATATATGTTATTGCAAATATATTATTTCTTTGTTCATTCATGCCATATATACACCCTACAATACTGTAACACACATGCAGGTACCTTATCAAAGGAAAAACAACAGGCGCAGCATTTGTACACACATATAAAAAGTCTTATTATAAAGCCCTATTATTGCAATAACAATAACATTGTATTCACTTCGTGTTTTGCAAAAATGAGTACACATAACCATCTCTTACCTTACATCATAATTATCTTGAGTGATTTCAACAACAAATAATGTGGAATCAGTAATTCTAATTGTAATTTTTGTAGTGCCTGATCTCTGTTTTGACGACTGACTCTAAGGTGTACCATCGAAAGCATGAAAGATAAATCAATTATCCAGGGCCCGTGTTCACAAAAGGCATCAATATCAGGTTGAACCAAAAATTAGCTCAAATTTAGTATAACCAAATTGTAAACTTGAGCTGATTTTTGGCTCAAGTTGAGCTTGATCCCTATTGTGTTAGACTTGCTCACAAGTCTACTTTGGGGGTTTTTGTGACAATGAATGAGTGCGTTTTATAACAGTCTGGATTTTGCACTCTCAGTGGAAGTAGACTTCCTTCTAGAGGGAAATGCTATCATAGAATCATAGTGCACTAAGGAAGGACCTTGCACAAGGTCTACTATTGTGTCTAAGGGCCCTGGACATGAGCGGATTTTAGTAACATGGATAAAATCTGGGGAAGAGAAAACATCTAACATAGGGGCATATAGAGGTTAGATTTTAACAAGGGAAGTGGGAGAGTGAACATTATCAGGGAGGATTAGCAGGAATAGTCAGCTGATAATTCCAAACTTTTATAGCACTTAATCTCTGCCAAGGCAAACTCTAAGCCGCAACACCAGGTCCAATTCAATAATCATCCAATTCCAATGCCATAGACATAGCCAGGTCGACACCATGAAGATGCCGGGAAGTTAACATGCAAAGGTGGGAAAGCCTTATCAAAGAGATAAGATTTTAGCTGTTTCCTGAAACAGGCAAGAGTTGGAGCAGAACAAACATTATTAGGCAGATCATTCTAAAGTGTGGGAGCATCAAAAGCAAAACTGTGACCGAAGTGTTTTATGGGAACCTTTTATCTGGGTAGCTGTATCTTGTGCCATATCTTCCACAATGAATAGACAGAGGCTTAAATAGTTTTGGTGACCACTGTGAAGAAACTTATAAACCAAAGTGGCAGTGGAAATTCAACTGGCAACCAATGGAATAGGAGTAGCCACGAGTATCTATTGCAATTTGTGACAATCTTTCCAAGTGTGTTTTGAATACACTGCAATTTGCGCATGTTGAAACTGGTGTTATGGAAAGCATATATTTTTTATTAATATTGTATTCATGACAAACACAATTAACTGTATTACACATACCTAACTGACTTTTGCAAATAGCTAATTCTAAGCACATCTCATGGCAGACATAACAAGATTAAATCAAACGGAAGATAAATTGCAGTATTATATTGTGCTTTTGAATTCACATCAAGTCATATGAGCTACAAAAATAATTTGTATGAGTGGAATCGAAGATATACTGATGACGTTTTAGGTAATACAAAATCACTAATATGAATCTGAGAACTTGATGATGCTATCTCACTTTAAATGGTCCATTTACATGATTAAGAAGTCTGAAACTTGCGGTAATTTCATGTTGGTTGTCCTGGATTTTTATCCAGTTTAATCAGACTGAAGATCTCAATGTCACAATGATGCCATGTCACTGACAGTGTTCCAATTATCACTCTCCCCTGATATATAATCTAATCCCATCTTATTTTTATACAGTATAATCTTTGCATAAGCAGATTCTAAGTTGTAGAGACATAATCATAGTTGAAAATTCATGGAGCCACTGGACACTGTACAAAGGTCATAATAAGAAAAGCCAGATAACCAAGGGAAAACAAAAGTGGGAAAGCCCAGCCCAATAACTAGTTTTTAAGTCCTTAAATATGTTAAAGAGAAAGTACTACAGACATCAGGGTGACAGTTCATAACCTGCTGACGGGTTCAACTACACAACAACACTTTTATACTTATACGTGTAAATATCAAAAGAGGTAATTCTTTTTTACAGAAAAAACACTCACCCTCCCTTTTTATGATTTTGGCTGTCAATATACACAGAAATATCATTGTATAGAAGCATTTATTGAGTAAAAATTGAATTGAATCTTCTAATGCCAAGCTTTATACTTTAAACTAGGTTTTGACTGCCTAAAACCAAGCAGAGATTGTAAAAAGAAGAAGACATATGTGATTGCCCCAACACACATACTTCTTGTAACAATGATATAACTTAAAACAAAACAGAAGTTGTAACATTCAGAGTCACCATTACTTAATAATGTCATGTCATTAAATGCTAAAGGTAAAAGTTTAATTTTCCATGGCTTACAGCCTTCTGTTGATCTTGTAATTGCTTGATAAAATCAGATGGCTACATTTTATGTTGCCTTTTCTGAAATTAACACTTCATCTATTGACAATTGCAATAAATACTTTAGATTGTATCAGTAATAAACTTAAATATAAAAAAAATTAAATATCAAACTTTTTACTTATGTCAATCCAAACTACCATAAATTTTTCAACTCTTGGCAAATTTTGGAATTGGTGAATTTTGTAACATCCAGTGAGAAAATACAAGGGATCCATAAATGAATGACAAAAACAAATGTTATTTTAACAGGTACATCAAGAAAACTGTATCCTTGCTTTCAAATCTGGAAAATCCTTCATTTTGTCTTCATACACAGCATCAAACATCTCATTCTGTGCCACAGTGAAGTGGTTCTTCCAGTCTGTGATGGTACCTGGATAAAAAAGTACTGTTTAATATTATTGCAACTGGTCTCTCAAGAATTTAATCTATCTACTTTATAGCACATATTCACCATTGACTGACAGACTCTACGACACAGCTGGACCAAATAAATAAGGTAAATAATCATAAATTCAGTAACAGAGCCAGGTTATACCAGAGAAGACGTAGGGGTAATGGGAAGGCTATGGCAGATAGGCTTTGGCAAACAGGCAAGTTTTGCGCTTTTTCCTGAAGGCAGCAATAGATGTTGCACTGCGTACATTGTCAGGAAGGTCATTCCAAATCTTTCTAGCATCAAGTGCAAAACTATAGCCCATGTTTGACTGACTTGTAGAATGAGGAGTGGGAAGGAGGAACTGCCAGGCATTCATGGACAGGGTGACTATTAAGGATGGTGCAAAATAACTAGAAGAACCACTGTGGAGGAATTAGTAAACCAATGTTGCGGTAATGGTCTCTTTATTGAATGCTAAAGTTCATTTATAAATTCACTTTCTCAAGTATGAGCCAATGTTATAACCAGACTTAATGCACTTATGCGGATTTTGGTAGCATTGAGAACGCTAAATCTCACCAAGTTTCACCACTCTATCTCCCTTGTGAGTTGAGCATCCATGTGTGTGCAGTATCTATGTAATTTTAAACAATACTTTTCTGATGTTTACATTACTTATGATAGAATTTTTAGAGCAGAGATTAGGTTATATGGAAGTCCTAGATTAGATTGGATTACCTTTCCTGTACATCATTTCTACACCTTTGCTGCCTGGGTTAGTCATCTCCACCTGCTTCTGTTTCAACTTGTCAAACGATGTCTGATCCGCCACATTTTTAATGAAACTTGAGTCATGAGAGAAACCCAAGAAATTTGATATTTCTTGAATAATTCTTAGAGGTTCCTGCAATTAGTCAAAAACAAAAGTAAAATTACATCTCATAGCGCTGTACCAGACAAAAGACCACCTTTTCAACAAGACTTTAAAATGCCAAAGCTTTTGTCTCAGGACGAACATTGCATAAAATTTCCCTATAAAGTGTTCTCGTCAAGAATCAACATACCGAACTGCTTGTTTGTGTATTTTATGACCTCTGTATGATGGTATAAAAGTATAAAGCCTTGTATTCACAGCATCCATAATTCTGTAATAGTTTTATTACCTCCCACCAGAGGCCAAAGGTCAGGGTCAGGAGATTATAAAATGCCTTTCTTATAGGTGTGTGTGCATCTGTTTGTCACATGTTAGATAAGCCTTTATATATTGGTCATTTATGAAGGTATTTTCAACCAATTTGCAAGGAATGTTTGTTGCTATGACAACATACATTTTAAAAAATTTTGGCCTCATTCTTAAAGAACAATATAGTTACCATACCCAATTGTCCAAAATCATTAACAAGTTCTAAAAGTTAAATATTGAAGTTAGCTTTATCGAATTTTCACAAAATGTTTATGGTTTGGAAGATTGCTTCAGAGTAATGATGACCTAACTTTGAAAACAAGATGGTCTCCATATCACACTTTTAAGGTCAAATGGAGGTCATCATATTAAAGAGGCCTTACATGTGTTGGCCATCTTGGAAAGTGTTGACTTTGACCTTAGGTCCTTGCTTCAAGGTCAAATGGGATCATTACATTAAAAAACACAAATCTCCTATATTATTGGTTCTAGACCTTCGAAATGTAAAAATAACCTATATGAAATCATAGCCAGCAGCTCTTTTGCAAGACGTCAAATTGGACCTTTGACCCCTGATGCAAGGTCAAAAGGGCTTATCATACTACAAAGGCCTAATATCTCCCTTATCATTGGTTCTAGAGCCTCAAAATGTGAAAACAAAAAATCACATCTTCTGAATCTTTTGCAAGTGTCGAATTTGATCTTTGATCCCTCCACCAGGGTTCAGTTGGGTCGTCATACTGAAAAGGTCTTTTATCTCCCTTATTATTATTGCTGCTTGGCATTTTCATGGTCAGACCACCTCCAGTTTATCTCAATACCGATCAGCAGATACACACCGTGGCAATGGTCTTGCTACTTATGAGATACTTGTCTTATATTTGTGACGAAGTTGTTTAAGTATTAAATTTAAAAGAACTTTCGACTTCAATAACTTAATAATTCTTAACCATCCCATGCTACATACCCAAGAATCATGTTTACTGAATATTTGGATGATCTTTAAGCAATCATTTCATATTATGTGTGAATTTGATTCTTATATTGTACATATTAAGAGCAATAAATATGTTATTGGAAATATACTATAGAAAATATCCGAAATTGGGTTAATGACGAAGAGCCCAGTTAAAAACCTCAGTCTACCATTGAGTCATAACAGAATTGCTCCAAATGTGTTCCACTTACTTGAATATTGCACGCTTAAATTTCTTGTGTAACATACATCGTCCAGATGCCAGACAATAGTTGTGGGCATATTGTTCTGAGGAGATTTAATGCAAAGGCGGTACATCTGAGTGCTTTCCATTCCGATGGAAATATTAAAGTGGGGCGTAAATAGCTTTTTGATAATCAAATAAATAATGAGGTACCTGGGTTGTACACAATGACATGTTTCCTTACACCAAGTTCTTAGGTCAAGAGCTGGCTTCCCGACTACCAAGATAATGTAGTCACAAGCACAATCATATTGGTTCTAACTTATCATGGGGTCATGAACAGAACTGAAGTGATCATAGTAACCTTCAGTTGTCACAGCTGAGCTTTTCAGTTGTAAGCCAGTTACAACTAATCTTGTACCATGAGAAAAAAAGTTATAGGTGTGAGCCAAGTAATGTAGAAAAAGTTATCTGGACAGTCATTATGATCAATCTATATAAATTCTTCTAATCAGGAGTAGGTTGTAGTTTCGTAAGGCCAATCTTATTGGACATACAACTTATCTTTTCCCCTGAAATAAATCAGTTTGTGGATAAATATTTTGTCAGTTTTCAAATCCTTTTTCAGCAGGACTAGGCCTAGCAGCCTCCAAATACCCCTTTCACACTACCAGGTGGTATCCTCCGCGGTGAAATGTCCATTTCCTTGGATCAACGCCTCATGTCCATTTTCAAACTTGTGAGTCAGTGGCGAACCGTCCATTACCTTGTACATTCTATGGAAATTTTAAAATCTTTGAAATTTCCTCCTTTGAATTCGGTATCATGAGCGTGTGCAGCCGATTTTGCACTTGCACATATAAATTTCTTACTATGGTAATCAAAGGTGTGGTCCACAGTCTACATAAGGTTGTGATTCGGTCGTCTTTCAGTGGAATATGACAACATTAGGCGAGTTAAGCTATTGGACGTTTCCCCACTGTGTCACAAGGTCGTATATGAATCTTGAATGGTAGTTAAAGGACAGGGGTATTACGCCAAATGCCTATAAATGTGAATTACACCGCCTGTAGTGTGAACAACTCGGATGAAATTGGGTGACCTGGGAGGCTGTTCCACCGCGGAGTAAAACTTCTTATGACGGGACATACTGCCTGTAGTGAGAAATGGGCATTATGTAGTAAATTGGGATGGCATTATAATTACTCTTGCAAGGGGAACTCGGGCATTAAGCATCATCTAAAATAGGAATGAGTGCTCTCTGACCTTTAAACTCTTAATGGACAACTTAATGATCCTCGACACCCTACAATCTGCCAAGGATTTATGTATTTCCAATAACTGTCTGACAATGAAATATCTTTGTGAATAAACATATCATTTTGATTAAGACATTATGGGCTATACAAGTTTGGTTAGATATAGATGATATTATAGTTTGCATTTCAAGTTGTGTCAGATTTTAACGCAGTTTGTGACAGACAAAATATAAGTTTCTGCAAGATTTATTTGTAATGGATGGTCCACTAATTATTTTATTATCCTAATTTTTAAATTAGGACAGTATCTTCAATTTTAATATCTTCGAAACGTCAAAGGATTTCAGTTGTATGATTAAGTATTCTGTTCAAATATTTGTCACAGTATTCAACAGAGTGTTTGATAGTTACCAAAAACATCTGTGGAAGTGCCCTTGTTCGCATTATCACTCATACAGCAACAGACATGAAATATGCGTAACTACCTAGCCTTTCCAACTAAATGCAGAGTCCACGGTGTCCAAGGATTTTAATGCATATATTTTACTAAAGTTTCATCAACTTTATTTCAAGAAAAGTCCATAATTTTTATCAATTTGTAGAAATGTAGATAACCACACAATAAAAGTTGAATTCCCCACACTGATAGATTACAAGCATTTTGATTGGCTGAGCTGTTTTGATTGTTCGAGTCACTGGATTGGTTGTTCACACGTGAGATCGTTGACTGAGTATTTATTATATAAAGATAAATACTGGAATGTGGATTCTTCAATTAAAAAAACAATATTGCGTTTGGCTTTTTAAATATTTGCCTCATTTATAGCTTGTCTCATGCATGTATCGCCCATGCTTCAGAATGTCCCATTTTTCCCGTGGTCTCATTACAGCCCCTCCCCAACTTTTACCTTTTCATCAAAGGACCCATGGGCACTACCATAGGACTATTTCAATATTAACTCAAATATGCCCACATTGTTTGTGTTAACTTAATGAATGTGTATTTCTTTAGATAGTTGACAGTGACCTTGAAATATTTTACAAACCTGCATAATTCGATTACCTTTTTTAGCTCTTCATAAAACACAAACAACACATTGGGCTTGTCTTTGAAGATTTTCCAGCTTTCCTGAGCAAACTCAAACCAGTTGCCATAGAAACCACAAACTTTAAAAATACAAATGCCCTCCAGATTACAGTGTGATATTTAAATTATATAGTAAATTAGTACAAATGTTGGTATATTAATTATAAAATAGAGATACAGGAAATCTATAATCTGAAAGTTTGTTGTGAAAATGGCATTTCCCACAAAAGTTGTCTGGTTGATGAAACAAGTGTGTTCACTTTCTTAGTATTACTGGTTCAGACTATTTCACAATCCCTAGACTATACTAAAAGGCCAACATTTGCGTGACATTTTTCTAAAAATGGGACACTTAACATAATAATAACAAAAACAAAAACTGTGAAAAATATTTAGTTTTTTTTTTAAATATAAATACAACAAACTGGTGCATGATTCAGATAATAGGTATAGTTAATCAATCCACACATGCAAGCAATACAGTTAATATACAGGAGCAATTACCATATTTCTGTCAGTAAAATATTTGTCTACGTGGTAAGAATTGACTTTACCAAGCAATTGATCTAGTTAAACTACTGGCCAAGAATACAATTGAAACACAAAACTCTCTAGAGTGTTCACAAAATCCAGCGTCCTCGTCCTATGGAATCAGATTGTGTAAATTTTAAAAGGTACATCTCTGAGGTAATTTTGGTGTTTTGATATATTCTATACTCACAATATCCATCCATATAACCAGGAAGGAAACCATTAAAGCTACCGCTGTAGTCTGCGAATGCCATCATCTTGAGATGGTTGTACATTGAAACAGCCACTGACTTGGGGTTCCTCATCACAACAATCACTCTGCTCTATAATGTAAACATGTAACTTACAAATGCATTACATTATGACATTACAGGTATTTTAAGCACAAAAGTGGACATTTTGGATTTTCAACAAAACCATGCACACTTTAACATGTACCACTGTCAGTAAGAGATCAAATGGTGGTTTCTAAATGCTGGAAAAAAACAGCGATTTGGTCAGTGACATTTAGCACATAAGTGTTGGGATGAGATTCTGTACTAACATTTACTTTTTAATTTCTAGACCAACAGTTTGACTTCAGTTTTGAGGGGTGGTGGGACCACTGGCCTTGTCACTGCCCATGTTGGGAGTTCCTTTCTAATGTAGTTGCTACAGAATTTCAAGCTCGACTCTACTGTTAAGTAATAAATGTATAAATTGAATGTAGAAGTTTAAAATATTGCATTCCTAGTACTCTTTGGTGTGGTAAATAATCAACTAGTTTAAATTAATAGATTTTATATACTCCCACTCTTTTTAAATTGATTCCTGGACCACTAGGGCCTGATTTTAAATCAGGGGAAGTAAAGAGGGAGTAGCTGCTGTGTTCCAAGGCCATAGCGATTGAGGGTGTGCTGTGTATTGTAGTGGAATTTTGAATGATAAAGTAAGACTACAATATTGTCACTTAATTAGAAAACAACCTTTCTGTTGACATAACAAATTGGTTTACAGATTATACTGTAAAGTCTGCGTGTGTGCATTATTTCCCTGAATTAGAGGAAGTCAGGTGATAAGGGAGTGATATTGGTAGGTGAAGGGAAATTGCAGCATGCTCTATGTCCAGCTAGTCAAATCTATTGATGCATCTTTAAGTACAAGTAGAGCTCATAGTTTTAGGTTTATGCTCATCAATAGGCATCATCCACTGATGCTTTCCACGTAATCTATGCAATCTGGATTATTTTTGGATTATTTGCATTTGAGGAGTGTACTTCTCTGCTTTTTGAATCTAAAATGGAGGATTAGGATGTTTCCTGTGTTGTTGCCCTAAATTTTATTTGCAATGAGATTTGCTACTAAAATCTTTGTGATGGGGCCTAATCCTCAACAATTTAAAGTTTATGAAGAAATGCACCCTGTTCTTTAAAACACCTCATTCATTGATTTGGGTTTAACATGACTGTCAATACATTGCTCAGGTCATATTACGGTAGGTGGTTGAGGGAATGGTGGGAAGCAGTGGACACTGGTTGGTCAATCTTCTGCATTTTAAACCAACAGACACATGTGACCAAATTTACAATATAAAAGTGGTCATGGGATTGTGACTCGGTATTGCTAAAAATGTGAACACTGAAGGAATTAATCAAAGCATTCAAGAACTGTTTACAGACATGGTACATCATGACATAAATGTCCACAGACAGTGGTTTACCAATATTGTAGAGAATAGGGTCAGTCTTACTTTATCCAGTACTGTTTGTGGTATCAATCCAGGCATCATGTGTGTATTGATTATTCGAGGAGATGGAATGTCCTCGAAAGTACTCAGATCAGCTGATGTTTCCACCATTCCATGCTTAACTTTATACATAAAATGTTTGATGCCTCTGTTGGTCAATAAGTCCAAGATGCTAATCACCCAGTTTGTACCTGTAAAATTGTAATCATGCTTCAGTCACAATCCAAGGATTCTATATTGAATATTTTTGATATTTTAAACATCATAATTTGATGAAAAAGCATAGCTTTAAGTCCAAAGTACATTATGGTGGGCATGTTATGTAATTGTGTGAATTGTTAGAGGCCACATTCCGACAGATTCCTTAATAAGAGGCCAAATGTTAAATGTTGGGTATTTAACATTCCCTACAACAGCTAAGGTCACATCAGGATGAGCTTTCAGTGCCCTCCACATGCTGACATGAACTGGAAACAAACCCGCAACCATGTACATAACAGCATCGTGACTAAATGCCAAACTGCAAATCACTGGGTCACTGTTCTCTCTTTTTATGATTGGAAGAAACCTGTTTATACTTGGTCGTCAAGATGCTGGAGCACATGCCACTAGGCATTAGCAAGTGACATCTGACTGTCCTACTTTAGGTCGATGTCAGCTTTTGGAACCCACATTTTTGTTGTCGTTCAAATTGATCTGCTATTATCAAACAGTCTTGTCTTGAGAAAGGAAAAGGAATTGTGATGGAACAACAAGATTATATATATAATTTTTGAATAAACCCACACCCATGGGTCATGATAAGAAAAAAAACAGAATTTCTGGAATGTCAATCCAGATTCGTAACAATTTTCATATGAGTATCCAGCCACGAGCAGACTCCACATCTCATTTTGAGTAAATGCATGCAAATATTGCTCCCCCCCAGAAAAAAAGCTATTTTGGATCTTCAATGTGGATCGTATTTGAAGACAAAGCCAAGGGTAGAGCCAACCTTGTGAGAATAAGTATAATACCCCACCCCTCCCCTTCAGGGGATAGGGGTAAGAAATAGCGGGTGGTGATGCAAAGTAAATACATACTTCTCGGCAAAACACTTGACCCTTACTGGATGAAACAGAGCTGATAGAGGACATTAAAACAGCAACCATTGGGGTGTATGCCTTGATGGTTTTACAACATTTAAAACATCTGGCCTTTTTGACTGGTCTACTGATCCGAATGTGACTTCAATGACATGTTTCTGAACTGGAGGGACCCACCTCCCAATTGGAAAATCCTGGGTCTGAGTTTTGGCCTGACCTGTAGTTGGAGACTTGGGTGGTTGCTTGCTGGTGCCTGGTGGTTTTATAGTGCAGAATCCTTTTCACTGGTTTCTCCCACCCCCTAAACTACTCGTGTGATATCTTACCTGTACAATGTGTGTGAAGAGACAAAACACACATCTGAGAATTCAACAGGAAATTTGGCATTACCTGTTCATGTCCAGTGGCTTACAGATGAACCAATGTACACTGATTTGTCCCATTCCATACTCTTGATCTATATGACCTATGCACTATGTACCAAGTAGCATTAAATCCAACTCAATAAATTTTGTAAGAAATCTGACTGTTGGTTTAGAGTACAGTATCTTATCAACAAATACTAAATAATTGCTTTATTTTTTTCAAATATATTTATTTTCCGACAGCAATAAACAAATTGATCCATTATTAAGTACACTGGGTGGCATTTGTAGTAATGCCGTGTCATAAGGGCTACATTACGTCTTCAAAAGTTATTTTAACCACAATCAATCAGTGAATCAATCAATTCAAACCAGAGGGGTACATCTGGGTGTCTAAATGAATAACATATAAAATATGATAGTTAATTTCTCACCCGATTTCATGTAGTCTATTAACCAGATGTCATCATCTTTTGTTTGAAACTCCTGCAGTTGTTTGAGCACTTCATCCACATGTGAGAATTCTGGTGGATATTGCAGTATTTCATTTTTCCACACCACCTCACCAATACGTATTGTACTGCCCTCCCCGTCTTTTTTATAAACTAAATGCTTGGCCCCTGCACCTAACATGTTATTCAGTGTAAGGTAATTTTGATCCAAATAGATTGCCTCAGTTTGTCACCAAATATTGAAGTAAACTTTGTATTATCCTGGTCTCATTTATAAATTAAGTGTTCCAAGATGCAACAGCTGATAGCGTAAATTCCAATTCATACTTACAGTATCTGAAACAGTACACTTGACTAAAGCGTCAGTATTCAGTCCAAATACCACACAATTTTGTGTACTGACTGGGCCTTCTTATAAACCTGATACCTGAAGCTCCAACACTTGATATATTATGTATAAGGTGTATTTTATTCAATACAGACATTATCTCCCAGTGTATAGTACTATAATGGAGTAACAGTAGTCAATAAGTAGTCAATAAGTCTGACACAAGTAATAAAAATATCTGGCGTAGTATTCTACAACAATACTTACATCATTTTTAACTTAGAATTTCTTGGATTTCCAGTAAGAAATGATGAAACTTAACTTTTGTTTCGTGAATATAAAATGCAAAAAACTTAAGTGAAAAACCTTTCTTTACTTAAATCTAAGGTCACCTTATTTAAGTATTGTTGTAGAATACGGCCCCTGGTTCTCTGTGGTTATTTGGACACCTCTACGTTTGATTATCTGTATAAGATTGATAATAATCCTCTGTTCCACAACACCGAGTTTGTCTCCCTCTACCCTGATAATGTCGCCCAAATCGTCAATTTATTGGTAACTTGACTTCTTATTTATCACATGAAGCTTGGGAGGATAATCATGGTGATATGGTAGATGGCCACCCAAAGTTTTCAACATGTTTACAAAAAATCCCATTTGAGTGAGCATTTTCTGCCTACTACTCATAGGTGATCAACCATAAGGTAATTATTATTTATTATTGTAATGTCATGACCAACATATTGGCTGTTACAATCTCACTTGTATTTTACTTTAAGGAAACAGGGCCAAATAACTTGTTCCAAGAGAATGTAAGTTTTTGAAGAGTGATAATTACTGCACAGAGTTAATTGGGGCTTTTAGTGAGAGGCCAAGGGGTTAAACTTTTATGTTCGGCCACCTGGACATATTTGGGTAGGCACTTATCATTTGCCACTTGTAGGAGTGGAACCCATAGAGGTCCAAAGTTTAGTACTTTCAGTCACATGACGGAACTGTTTGTTCAGAACAAGTCAGGCCACCTTTTTTGACAGGCTCAGTCGATTTGTCGTGACAATAGTACCGCCGGTTTACAGAACACCTTTGTCATTCGAATTACAAAGATTTTTATACTTTTTTTTGTCACGGGAACTATACTATTTGGTCTTTAGTCTATGACTTCTATGATATGCTAAATAGTTTTTCAGGGGACTTGCCAAAAGAGAAAGTCATATAACAGAGGTCAGTGTAACAGTTCTTATTCCATTCACAACCTCGGCCGTTTCGAAACGGCCTGATTATTTATTTTGCAATTTCAAAACCTTACCTGGTTTCAAAAACGGCTTTGTAAGCTATGTACTCTAATTGCCCGTTGTTTTAATATACTGATCAGTTTGTAAATCGACTATGACAAAGCATATTTCAATTATAAAGATACTTGAATGTGTCAAAAGGAAATAAGTTGTAATAAAAACTGTAAAAAGTATCTTCACGTTTGTTAAAGAATAAATGACAAAATAACGCCCAAGGTGATGTAAACTAAATAATATTGTCCCAAATAACGCCAGTAAGAGTCAATGTACAACAAAAATATATACCCCCGGTAATTAAGCCTGCATATTTGCAACGTTTTCGAGTACTTGTGAACTCAGTGGATATCAGTCGTACACCAGTGCAAAAAGGCAATGATAGTGATAAGAATTTAACCTAGGGCCTCAAAAGAAGTGGTCAAGTAGTAGGCGGAAGTGGCTGATATTTGTCAGTGCAAAATCTGGGCCAATTAAGTAGTCTTCTCTACTTGCTTGACCTTTTGACCTATTTAATGTGGTGAAACACACGTTAAAACCTAAATAAACCCATTTTTCATCCATTCAATCAATTCGTCATTTGATCATCACTTTAAATTACACCTGAGAATTTTTCTTTTGTTTAATGTGTTCCAATATATTTCACTATTGGCCACTTTGTGATTTTGACCAAATATTGAAATTTTTTAGCACATTTCCTAAGAAACTCTTTACATTTGTTTCAACTAAAATGATCATAAAAACTGACAACTACACACCAGGAATATAGAAATGAAAAGTAATGATGTTAAACAACATCTTAAAACTTATAAATTAAGGAAGAGGTGTAATTTAAATAGGTTAATAGCCTTCGGGACCTTGTAAACAGTCCATTATTTTCGAATATTGGACACTTTCTTGCCCATTAACCTATACATAAGCGCCTGTCGTTGTGTGGCCTTTTCAATGTGTTCAAAGTATATTTTAATCCCACGCTGATGAAATATGTGCCATGACTCAGCACATACGATTGTTGTAAACAAATTGCTACAAAGGCGATCTTTTTGGTCATCAATAGGTTCACGAATTTATAAATATTACTTTACATGCTCCACAATGCGGGAGAAATTAGTTTTAAAATAAGGGTAAATTTAGCCATATTTTATATGACTTTCTCTTTGGGCAAGTCCCCTGAAAAACTATTTAGCATATCATAGGAGTCATAGATTAAAGACAAAATATTATAGCTCCCGTGACACAGCATAAAATAATATTAAAAATTGTGCCTTGATTATATTTTACAAGTTGAATATCTGGAACTGACAGTTACCATGATTCAGCAAAATCCAACATAGTCAGGTGAAATGGTCGAGGTCCAGAAATAAGAGCGGCTAAGACTAAGTGGTATTGATGATTTGATGGTCTTGGGTTTAGGAAAGCCCCGCCCCGCGCTCTGTGCCCTATAAATGCATTGTTACCTCCACCAAGGAGGTTATGTTTTCGCCTGGGTTTGTCTGTCCGTCTGTCTGTCTGTCTGTCCGTCTGTTTGTTTGTTTGTTTGTTTGTTTGTTTGTTTGTTTGTTTGTTTGTTTGTTTGTTTGTTTGTTTGTTTGTTTGTTTATTTGTTTGTTTATTTATTTATTTATTTATTTTTAAATGCATTATTACCTCTGCCAAGGAAGTTATGTTTTCGCCTGGGTTTGTCTGTCCGTCTGTTTGTTTATTTATTTGTTTGTGAACAAGATAACTCAAAATCTTATGGATGGATTTTGATGAAATGTTCAGGATATGTCTGAAAAGGTAAAAGGAAGAAATGATTAAATTTTGGGAGTGATCCGGATCACTATCTGGAACTTCTGGATCAATGACATGTAATTTTTAAAGACAGATCTCATACTTTATCCAATCTGAAACTAGAACACTAACATTAACAAAATATTACACAAAAACAAGAGGGGGGGAAACTGTGGTGGGCAATTTCAATGTTTCGACTGGACGCTCTCAAATGCAAATGGAAGAATTAAGGGTCAGGAATCAGTAATATTGAGGGGCAGACCAATCAGAAGAAGTGTTACAAAACACATGGTCAACCTAAGTAACTAAACATAGGAAACCCAGGATTAAGGTGCCCCCAGGAATGAACTAGCTGGCACCAAGGTGCCAGCCCGTACATTCCCCGGGGCCCCCCAACAATATGAATAAATCACCTGGGTGGGATTATATATATATTTATTTACTAAGATCATTTTTAAAACAGTACAACTAACACATTATACGATTGTAACATATAATCATCATATAGTAATTAGCAAGTATCTAGCCATGACTGGCCATAAGTATTGTTAACATATGTCTACTGATTGGTAATAACGTATATGAACCAAGATCCATCAACCCCACTGGTGAACCAAGAAGATTTCAGATTATAAATTTATAGAAATTTTATAGATGACCGACTGAGACAGAGCTTGACCCCAGTGACCCATCCAAGGTCAAGCCATGTGACAAGGTCAAATTGAGATACTATCAAGATATTGTGCCAAAGAAAGTAGATAGATGTATGAGATTCACCAAGGGGGTTGTAAACCCGCAGTCGAATGTAGTAGAATTTTGAATTTTTTTAGAAATTTGGGTCCAGGTGAGGTAGGCCAAAAACCTAAAAGACATATAACTGTCATACATTCAACTGAGATGGGTTTTAAAATATTGTGGCATAGACAAAAGGTGTGTGTGAAAAGAATATGTATGCACCCAAACAGCCAGGCTATGACTGTAGGTGTAGTTGAAAAGCTCGACTAACAGGAGAGGAAGATTGAGGAACAGAGGAGATGTAACGCCACACGCAGTCAGAAACCCAGGTGCCATGGGCCTTAATCTGATTTAAAGGGACCCCAAAGTTGAAGGCCCAAGTAGAACCAGCCCTCCTGAAATCATGAAATTTAAAGTGAGGGGAAACTTTAAGTAACGTTGAAATTTATTTCAGATGCCTTCTGGCTACTGAATCTGTCAATGGAACAAGGCCATGGCACCTGGGAATCCTGAAGAGTCTGTTTTATAAAGTTTTTGACCACTTTATCAAAATAGTGACCCCATCCTGAGAAAAGAGGAGGTCACCAATAGCCAACAGCCTGGTGGGATCAAACGATTTGATGGAATGTGGAAGCAAGTTTGAGACCCTAAGAAAGGAACAAAATGCAACTAAATATACAGCTTTGAAGACAACGGCATTCAGTAGCATATCACACATAGCTATAATATTTTCCAACTGCTGTATTGTCATAACAGTATTTGATCTGGGCTTGAACTGTACATTTAGTTTAGTATATTTTTGAAACAATTGAATTTTCTCAGGCAGTTGGCTATTGGTGACCTCTCATAGCTTCTTACTACCGAACACCGGACCGCCTCCCTGGCAACGACTCGGAACATGTCTAATGTCTCATGATTTATGCCTTACGGATTGGATGGTGTGCCTTAGAATCCGTTGATACGGAGATTAAGCACCTGGACAACTGATTGATTGATTGATTGATTGATGTCGAAAGGGAGTTGTGTTACAACCATGTACTACAAAAAGTGCCCTAATACCAGTCAAATAATTTGTGATGTTAGAGTGAGAGCACTGATTATCCAGAAGGAATTGCATAAATGCCAATAGAACTTGGTGTGTTACCTGCTGGAGAGAGATCCCAGCTGCCACCAGGAAACCTAAGAAATCTCTAAACATACGATTATATGATCTGGATGTAGAAGGTCTAAATGCTTGTGGTAGCTTACTGAGGGCCCTGGTGGCCAGCTGGGACATCAGAGCAGGAAGGTCTACAATAAAGAACATATATGTGATAAAGAAGATGACAAAATGTTTATATGATATAGTATGTAACATGTGGGATGAAGCCTGAGAACATATGCTAAATATCATAGTTTACAGCAGTCAGATTAATATGTGTATTAATCCAAATAAAATCTGGTACTAGATTTCTTAATTTTTGTTCTGGCTGGGGGGTTATAGTCCACCTGGATAGGAGATCTGCAATAGTGTTTGCTTTCCCCGGGACATGTGTGACCTGAAGTTGGATGTTAAAAGTAGCTGTGATAAGCCAGATATTCCTGGCACATGTTGCTAAAAATTCATCTCTGGTTTTTCCTGACGTTATGACCTCAACGACCGCCATATTATCACAATACAGGGTAATTTTTTTATCTTGCCAGCATTGTGCCCAGACCTTTAAGGCTACAATTACATTCAACATCTCAAGTTGAGTAATGTGATATTTTTAAAAAGTTTCTGGGAGTGGAAGTGCATAGACCATGTTATTGTAGCATGCTCCAAAACCAGCTAGGGGAGCATCTAAATGGATCTCAGCTTGAACCTTCCTGTTGTCAAAGTAAGTGACACCATTATAATGTTTCAAAAATTGATGAAACCAGTTCAAATCCTTAGAAAAAGATGAACCTAATGAAAAATGTTTGTTATTAACATTATTTCTAAGAATGACCAGCATCCGATTCAGGAAGAAACATGCTGGATGTACACATTTAGTAATATAGAGCAATGATCCTAGCAAAGACTGAAATTGTGTTTTAGTACAAGTTTTCTTATTTTGCCAATTATGAACCATGTCTATAATATCTTTAAGTTTTTCCTCAGGTATAGATAAGGTTTTATTAACACTATCCATGACGATGGAGGAACCAGTTTGTTCTGACTAACCTCTAAACCTAGGTCTTGAAGGAGTTGTAATAAGCCATGGTATGAATCTTGCTAGGTGTGCTCACATATAGAAGATCATCTATGTAGTTCATGAGGCCGTTATGACCAGCTTGACTCATCATATATCTTATGGCATCGGAGCATTTCTCAAAAAATTCAGATCCAAGTCGGAATCTGATTGGCAAAGATCCGTCCAAGAATAAGTTATTATGACAGATACCTAGCAGATCTATATCCCCTGAATCTATACGTAAGTGACGGAAAGCACGACTGACGTCTACCTTGTACAGTAGTGCACCTGTGCCCAAAGTTTTGAGGTTTTTCACTACATGGTCAATGGATGGGTATTTAAGATCGAAATAAGCACCCAGATAAGAATTTTTCTTAACCCCAGCATTAACAGAATGATCTTTGGGCCAACTCAGATCCACCATAATACGTCGTTTATCAGAATTTTGCTTCTCACGAGTCATGAGAGGCGATACATGGACTTTGAAAGGTACAGACTCATATGGCCCATACAAAGCACCATATGTCAATTCCTCTTCGATATATTGATCTATATGTTGAGTATGTTCTTTAGCCGAAGCATGATTTTCAAGTGTTGAGGTCAAAGCATTGGATCTATCAAAGTCCAAAGTACATGGCCATTTTGTACTTTTGACAGCCTAAAATCTCTAGAATATTGGCATTGTTGCCTAATAGATTGAGGAACTTCTGTGTTAGCCAGAAAACTTTTAGAAAAATGATTTTCAACACCAGAATCCAATGTTACTTCATTATAAAGATAAGGCAAGTACAAGTCAAGATTTTCAGCCATGTTCACTTCTCCTCCAATAGCATTTTCAAGCTGCACAGAATTTTCTGAATTCGACAACTCTGAATCTTTAAGGGGAGATTGCGTTCTTTTTTATCTATTCTCAATTGTGACCACATCAACAGAATGTTCCTCCCCCTCCAGAATGCTTTCTCCAGAATTACCCACCAGTTCCCGGTTAAAATTAGCAACCCCTTCTAAAATGGCATTAGGCGTGATAGCCGACTTAGGCCATAGGCTTGGCATACTTTTAGAACCTTTTTTAGGCAGGAACCCTTGCTCATTCTGTGAATTTTTTTATTGATTGTGCACAGTGTGATAGGGGGGTGAGAATTCTGCATTTGCATTATCAGAATCAGATTTTCAAGATCTGTGTTGCTTGCTTGTAATACCTGAAACCTGTTCATGAGAGTAAGTGTATTACTTGTATTATGGTCACTATGAGTTGATTTTTTAACCAGACCACTACTTTTCTTTGGCACATAAGTGCGATGTGTAGAACAAGGGCAAAAAGTACTCATATTTGTCTCTGAGCCCTCAGTACTTCGTCGGTGACTCCGATAGCGATTATCTGTGTTACGACCCCTTATTACCTTGGGAGTCTGTGATTGTCTGCCATCTGGATGCGGAGTGCAGAAAAGTACCTGAGCATAGGTTCTACCATCTAAAAATCGATTAGTTGCCTCATATTTAGCAAACCATTGCAAGTACTCACTTCTAGTTGCAACCAGTTCTTGTTGAACATTTTTTTTTTATTTACAGTACTATTTACAATAAATCTCTGGTTATGGACATGTGTCCTTGACTTCTGGCACATGCCCATAGTTAATCGTTTTTTGTCTGTTTATTTTTCCTGCACTCTGCCTCCGGATGGGGAAATTTTTTCCCATTTTTGGTCAGACAGGCCGAGCACATATGTTTGTACAGCACCCCTTTTGTTTCATGAGTTTGCGTGGGCAAACATGAACCAGCATTGAAAAATTGATAGGGCATGGATTTGATGGCCTTACTCTTTTTACTGAAATTTTTTTGAAAATTTTTTTCCCCAGTAACATGCCTCTGCGCATGTGCTCTTCTAACCCTATCAATCTGATCCGTACAAGTAAAATTTGGTATTTCCCCCTGCTCCATGCGACATAATAGCACAGCATGGCTGGATTTGGCCGCAGACCATGAGAAGTCATTACTATCATCAAGTAAAGCAATTAAGTAATCAAGCATAGAAGCCCTAATTTTTGGATCCGACTCCTCTCTCATGGTGCGGCAAAATCCAGCCATCCATTGTCCCATAGTCAACTGATCATAGGAAACACGTTCTTTGTTAATGCCGGCCAAAACGTACTCATGTGGCCATTTGACTTTATTTTTTATATAAACTTCAACTGGCCCACCTCTCTGTGACTTTATTTTCGGATCTGTACCTGTTTTTGCCAGCAAACTCAATTCATGTATTCTCTGATCAACCTGTTGTTGAATATTTGCAGTCTGACTGATAGAGCTCAGCGAGGGTAAAGTGTGTGCATTTGTTTGTGTATCAGGTACTGTATCACCAGTACTTCCACACTGTGAACCTACAGTATCAACGTTCTGCATATGGTTACTTGTGTGCACTTTCTGCTCGACTACTTTTCCTTTTTTACTCTTGATTTTTGTTTTATCTGCCGACTTTTACAATTCGACTTCTCTAACACATCTAACCTTTTGCCAATATTAGTTAATTGTTCCAAAATCTTTTGATTTACCAAACTTTGCATTGTCTGATCCGAAGTACTAGAAGTTGAAGGCAACTTTTCGGTATTAAATTTGTCAAATGATCTAGTATCATTGGTACTGAGTTCATCGCTATCAGAGGCCCCAACTACAGCACTACAGACAAGTTCACTTTCTGATGAACTGTTATGACCCATTTGCTTGTCTGTGACTATATCGGATCCGGCTGACAGCAAACGTGTCATGAACTCACCATCATCACAAAGTTGTACCTGCACTGGAAGCTGTACGCTGTCTGGTTTGGTAGAAGCAGATTATACTGTTTTGACATGTCTCATCACCTAGTTGAGTGTATTTTTAAAATACTTAGCAGTTAAAACTCAGTAAAAATAACAAACACCCAACTTATGAATGATCATGCAATTTCAATGTTCCCCCTCGTGGCTCTCAAATGCAAATGGAAGAATTAAGGGTCAGGAAACAGTAATATTGAGGGGCAGACCAATCAGAAGAAGTGTTACAAAACACATGGTCAACCTAAGTAACTAAACATAGGAAACCCAGGATTAAGGTGCCCCCAGGAATAAACTCAAAACGTTATGGATGGATTTTGATGAAATTTTCAGGAAATGTTCTAAATGGGACATGGAACAAGTTTTGGGATTAGATTTTGGGAATGATCTGGATCACTGTCTGGATCATCTGGATCCAGGCATTTTAGAGGAAGTTATAACCAGATAATTTTAGGGTGGATTTCGATTATAGTCCAGGAATTAAGCTCCCTTGGAGGAGGTCTGCGCTCTCCGAGTGCTCATGTTGTTACTATGATCCTTTTGTTATTTTACATGTTAATACATGTAACATTTAATGAGGCAATTGTGCTGATAATAAAAAGTTCGAGATATATTAAGTCTCTTTGCTTGTCTTTATTTGTGACTTATTCTGACTGACACGCTTGTGTCCGCGACTCTGACTAGTCCATCGCTATTGTAAAACCGAGCATAGCCTCACTCCCAGTTTCATAGGTGGGCGATAACCCCACTTCACTTTTTAAAAGTCAAATTACGAAGAATTTGGACTACAAATCTTCATTAAAACAGTAACAAGACAAGGGATAAATGTGAAAAATATGAAATTTCATGATAGAATCGGGTTATGTATGGTTATACAAGAAACAATTATCTTTGTGAAATAGCAAAAATCAATTTGCTATAGGACTGTTCTGCTGTGGTGATCATGTCCCTGATTGGAATACAATTCCTCATTTTTGCTGTCCTGGAAGTCAGGATGAATGTGTAAGAAGAGTCCAGTACTTTACCTGATTGATTGTATCTGGTGTCCATCAAGAACAGTTTACAACAATATTAAACTGTTTGATTTTCATTGTACACTGCTTCCGATCCTTTCAGATGATCTTATCATTCAAAAAGTCATCTTTTTGATCTTACAATCACCTTAAACGTATCTAAACATTTGCAACGCTATGTTGGGTTGTGGTATGGAGCCAACCCTCACGACTCTACGGTCAGTTAGCTGAGTCTAGGATCAGGGACAAAAATCAGGAAAAAAACACAAAAAGATGGGTTGGTTTCACCTCCCTGACAGGATGTAGTACATCCCAGCTTTTCTTGATCCAGATGCCAACCTGACTTGGGGTGGGGATGTTTTCCGCTGTGACCAGACTTGAAACTATGAGGACAAGCTGTCAAGCATGGACCAAAAATTCGTATCTGGTCATGACAAGCCATAGTGAAAAACCTACAAGACTAGAGCAAAGTCTCAATCCAACACTACAAGATTGATAAATTTCTGGAGTCAAGATCCAAGCAAAAAAAATAATTGACCTTGTAGCTTGTGTTACTCATCATGTGTCAGTACAAAGCTGTCGTCTCTTCATCAGAAAAACTTTCAACAGAAGCTTAGGGCCCTTTTGTTTTTTATTGAGTTAAACATTTTGATTTTCATTCTGATTTGCAAACAAAAAAGGGCACATCAAACCCTGGACCTGCACCTGTCATACAGTCAGCACCTCCATTGAATCCCCCATCACGTCCCAGGTGAAGAAGTAAGGCACAAAAACCCTGGGTCATGCCATGGATCCTTCAAAGAGAAGAAAAAAGATGCTAAAACAATCTGGTCGACTTACATACAAACTGATGTCCCAAGTTACCAGAATTTTGTCAGGATGCCCCCTGCAGTTTTTGACCTCATTGAAGAATGCATACACCAAGGCATTAAGAAGGAAGTCACCAATTTTAAGAAGTCCCTAGAACTTGGATTGAAACTGGCAATAACACTGAGGCACCTGGCAACAGGAAAAACTGTACCAGACATAACAGTATCACTGGTTGGCTGGCCGAACCCCCATATGTAAATTTGTTCCTATAGTCTGTAGGGGCATTCTTGTTGATTTCCAGAGCAAGTGTCTGATTTGCCCAATCACTCCAGAAGACTGGAAAAGATAAACGAGATGTTCAGGACAAGATGGAAAATCCCAGTTGCTCTTAGGGCACTAGATGATATTCATCAGATACACAAATATTTAACTGCTCCAAGTTGAAGAAAAAGTCCTTGGGGCTTCTACCACCTGAACACCTTGGGGAGGGAGGGCCAGTTTGCACTATTTCTTGCTGGGTGACGATGCCTTCACCTTGATGCCATGGCTACAGCAAGAGACAACTGACTAGGGAACAGAGAATAGCAAACTACAGGAACTTCTGAGGCAGCAGAATGTGTTTGGAATCCAAGCAAGTAGATTCAGGGTCCCGCTGGGCACAATGGAGCAAAGGCCAAAGGTTGTCAGAGCATTGTTTCGACATGTCTTCATGACATAACTTCAAAACAAGTTTTTTTAATATCCAACAGTAAATGTCAAAATTTTTAAACCTTCAGATTTTATTCATCTTTTTAAATGTATGTAACTTAAAAAGTTTACAAAAATAATTTTTTAACATTATTTTTAAACAATTTTTCTTCCTTTTTTACATTTATTTAATGAGGCGAAACCATAACCAAGGAGGTTATGGTTACGCCTGAGTTTGTTTGTGGGTTTGTGAGTTTGTTTGTGAACAAGATAACTCAAAAACTTATGGACGGATTTTGATGAAATTTTTAGGATATGTCCTAAATGCGACAGGAACAAGTGATTAGATTTTGGGAGTGATCTGGATCACTGTCAGGATACATGAAAAATATATTGGGAGTCATCTGGATTGAGCTCCCTTGGCGGAGGTCTGCACTTTCTGAGTGCTCTTGTTTCTAATTATTTCTAACTTTGAAATTTTCTGAAGTGTCAAAAGCTTGTATAACTTTGGAAGTTTCTGAAAGGTCGAAAGTCAATCAAAGGTCAATCGTGAAAGCCAAAGATCAATATCATTTCAAATTTTTAAAGCTTCTGAAAGGTCCAAATATTTTCCAAATTTGATAAATTTCTCAAAGGTCAAGGTCATTTTAAAATTGTCTATATTTCTCAAAAGTCAGTCCGTTTTTTCCAATTTTAGAAATTTCTAAGTTTACAATTTGTTAAATTTTTTCAAACTTGAAGTGTTTTTTAAATCTGAGAAATTTCTTGAAAGTCAAAATATTCTTTAAAAAGCTTCTTAACATCAAACGGTTTTACAAATTTACGAAAGTTTTTTAAAGTCAAAATTTTTAAAACTCCCACTAATTTTTTTTTAATTCCAAATTTCACTCATTTTGTTTTCTGTGCATTGGAGTCATGTGTTGTTTTGGAAGGTAGAATGTTTTTTGCTTGGGTTTTTCTTAAGCGTGCAGGTCATTAATTGTCTTGGGAAGATTTGGGTGGTCTTGAAATGGACCTGTGAATCCGCAGTTGTCCTGATAAAGACATAATACATCAGTAGCGCTGAAAAGGACCTTTTGGAGGTACTTGCTATAAGTTTACTGCTGCTGCTGCTTGGACTCTGATGACTGCCTGGGGGTTAGGCTGGCTGCAGAGGAGGTTCTTGCTGCTGGCTGGCTGGAGAATAAACGGCATGTCAACGCTGGTCACTTGTTGTAAAAAGTTAAGGGTTATCCATCTTCTGGTAGCTCATTACTGACTGTATATTCTCAAAAAGGCTGTCATTCCTTTGATGTTGTGTGTACTTTTTTCTCCTTTGATGGAGGCTACAGAAGGTGGATTGAAACTCTTGGTAGGGCTGGTGGTGAAATGTAGCTGTCTTAAAGTTTGGATTGTTTATCGTTGATAACCAAGTATGAAATCTGTCACTCTGTGGGCTATTTTAATCCTCTTGACACCACTTGGCTTTGTTAAACTGGTTGTATGACATGGTTTGCTGGCATCTGGGTTCCTGGAATATTCAAGATGTATTCCCTGGCAGAGGCTCCTGGGTGCTCCAGCTTCTGCTGATAAGCCTGTGGCATATACGTGGAAGTGGCACTGGGGCTCCTAGATGGGAGCTGGACGAATCGGCCCTTTGCCAAATCGGCCCTCGGCAAATCGGCCCCCTAAAAAAGTTGGCCCTGGACAAATCGGCCCCATAAAACTTTGGCACTGGACAAATCGGCCCCCAGTTGAAAACTTTTGTTATTATTAAAACTTATTTGTAGACCTGCAGAGAGCATTCGACTGGCTTTATAGAGATATTTCTTCAGTATTATTAAAACAGAGAAATAAGGGATCATATTCAGCAGAAACTTCTTGCCTTAATTGAAATGGTGTTGAATTTAAATCTAGTCCATGTTAATGTCGATTAAAGGGGGAATTATTCTGTATAATTATGTTTTTTGGTAAGAATTTTAGCTAAGTGTGATTAACACACTTCAAAGATAATTGGATGCTGTAATCAATCTATTGTCATGATACAAAAGACAATTGTTTATATGTTGTTTGACTAAGTGTAATTAACACATATGAATGATGTCAGGATACTACAATCAATTCCTTGTAACCTATGTGGAATAAAACCTCTTTATGTTAAATTTATTAAAAGTGCAATTACATTGACTGCACAGCCTCTGTTGATGGGATTATAACTTTAGTGATCTTTAGTATTTGTTTAATATAGGGATTACTAGCTAAAATGTTAAACAAACATATAGTATTAGACATTAAAAGCTGATTGTTCCCTTTGATTTCCATGCAGAGGATTATATGATCTGCCCCCCGTGGGGATAAAGGAGAATAATGTGCATTTATCCCTTTGAATTACAAAGGAACCAAAATTCACATCTCCACAATTTAATACAAATTATTATTTTTATTTTATATTTTAAACAAATTATACTTTATCTATTGTTGTGACTTTTAAAATGATAGTAATACAATAACTATTGGGGGGAAAATAAAATAATACCAGTCACTGTGAAGATTTTGAATACAAATCTATGAGAAAGTCAGAGTAAACTGAATAGATACCTAAAACTCACAGGTACACCTAAATGTCTGGGGATTATTGTGAAAAAATACATAAATCTTATGTACATTTTGCTTTCTATATCTAGGGGGCCGATTTGACCATAAATTATTTTCCAGGGGGGCCGATTTGACCAGGTAATTTTATTTTGGGGGCTGATTTGACGGGGGCCGATTTGGCAAAGGGCCGATTTGTCTATGATTCTCCTAGATAGTGTAGATTGCTATGGCTGAGTTCCTTTCATCTGTCCTGCTCTGTATCCTACTTAAAAGTTTAACTGCCTCATTTGAAAAGTCTCTTAAGTTTTCTACTTAAGATGCCAGGTAGTTGCAGAAGGCTGTTACGTTGGTCTCCTGTCTGGGTCAAACAAAAGATGTGAGTATAGTCTTCATTTGGTCCCAAATTGTTCCATGACCTGCTGGTCTACTGATGAAGGCTGGAACACTACATTTGTAGTGGCAGTGCTGCAAATTGATGGCTGATGATTTTTATCAGAGTGGATGCTGGTCTCCATACTCGCTGTATCCATGGATCCTCATGAAATATCATGGACTGTGGCTGCACTAGCACTGGTTCCTCTCTAAGGTGACTTAAATATGGACAACTTGCTGAAGCCCTTCCTTCTGATGTAACTCTTCAAAAATTGTAACTTATCCTGAATTCAGTTCTGCCGGTCTGTCATTTCCTCGGGAGTCTGGCTAGACTTTGATTGGGTTACTTTTCCAAAGAGAATCCTTTAGGATTCCAACCAAATTGTGCACACAGTTTCCCAAAAGGTGAAATTAAAGTCAAAGTGGAAGAGTGATAAGGTTAACAAGGTCATAATACCAGATGATTGATTTGTGGAAATTTTATTTACATGTTAGTAAGTTCTAAATGGTATATTGTTAAAACCCCTTTTAAAATTTTTAAAATTATTTAAAAAAATTTAAAGCCCATACAAATATACATATCACAGCATCTCGTGCACAAAATATCACAGATATACATTGTAACTCGTACATGAACCATACAATGGTAACTTTAAACAAAACAGCCTACAGAGTTATTCAAAAGATGGAAGTAGGTCTCGCCCACTTCCCCTGAGTCAATTCGTGAGACAAAATCGAGAGGGGGCCACCAGGGTCTTGCCTGGCCCTGCCTTGAATCTACTGGACTAGTGGTATTGTCATTTTGTCAACTTCAAGAGGGAGTACCCAGGGTCAGCCTGGGACTGCCTGAAGCATCCATGGCTAGCTTAACCAACTGCCAAAGATGAAATGTAGCTCTGATGTACCAGGGAGGAAAGGAGGGAATTTTTAATCTAGTTGTTTACCCTTGAAAATCAAATTTCAAAATGGCAATGCTGTTAGTGAACCCTAACTACAAGGGGCGACTCGGTACATGTGATTGGTTACCAATGAAAAAGGAAATGCCTGAAAAATTAAGGTTGTACAAAACTTTCAGACCAAGCTATGCACAGTTTTACAAAAGGTGAAATGAAGGTCAAGTGGAAGAGTGATTAGATTAACAAGGTCGTAATACCAAATGATTGATTTGTGGAAATTTTATTTACATGTTAGTAAGTTCTAAATGGAACATTGTTAAAACCCCTTTTAAAATTTTTTAAATTATTTAAAAATTTTTAAAGCCCAAGCCCAACTAGAGACGTTGAGGAATGATGGAGGCAAAAGTAACAGGAATGATGGAAGGAGCTAATGAGGCGTTCTGGAGGTATGTCCAGACAGCAGAGCTTCTCCAAAGGCCGTGAGCCATGATATGTTGTAGTTGAACATTATTGTCATTAGCTAAAGTGGCTCCAGAATGCCTAAAGGTATGGAAACCATGGCCTAGTGCAGGAATACCGATATGAGCCAGGACCTTGCGAAGGGCATCTCTAATAGTGGTATCTATCACAGGTAGGTAAGGAGGTAAGTTATGAGCAAAAAGTGGAGAGGAATGTGACAAAGGTCTGGAAGCCACAATCTTTCTGATATCTAATGCCGGGCATAGCAATGTATTGCTAAGAGAAGGAATCTGAACAAAATGATGAGCAGAGCCCTCTTGCAATGTTTTGTAAAATGTGAGCACCTGGTTGAGCAAAAATAACATCCCTCCTTAAGATATGCTTCTTACCATCACACTTGTATCTGGAATGAGGTGCAATGTTTGACATTCTCAGGAATGCAAAGAAAGCCAGCAAAAATATTGCTCTAAACAAGATTGGATCATCCAGTATATCACAAGTTTGAGAGATCAAAGCCAAGGTTGAGATATCAAAAATGCCTCTATGAGTAGGTGCAAATCTACTATTGATGGATATACTTCTAAGATACTCAGAAATCATTCTATGTGAAAAGATCTCAGGCTGCCATGCATATCTTTGTGCAGCTTCCTTAAGTGAAGATATGTAGTTTAATATAACTTTATGAAAAATCTAGTTCATATATAGATACTCAAGGAATGCTAGCAACGAGTGAATTGAAGGTTCGACTGGCAATCCCATGAAGGTAATAAAAGACAAATAAGTTCTGATGTGAGTGATGTGAGCACTTCTGGTAGCTGGTCTAAATGCACTCTTTGTTCTGTGCAATGCAGACTTTAGCAGTGAGGCAGTAGGGAGATCCAGATCTGAAATTACAATTTCATATTCAGGTGAAAATAATAAGCAGGTATGTTGTGCCAGACATAGTTATTTTGCAACACCTTAAGAAGCTCAAGATTGACTGGTTTATCTGAATAAACCCTAGATAGTGTATCTGCTATTATGTTGTGAGTACCTGCAACGTGATATATGTGTAATTGTATGTCAAAAGTAGCACTGAGCAGCCAAATATTTCTTATGCATAAGCCTAAGAAAGGATCCTTGGTTTTCCCGGTCTCAACCACCTGAACCACCCCTAAGTTATCACAAAATATGGTAATAGTGGCGCCAATATTAACCTTAAGTCCTCAAAGCAATAACAGTATTTAACATCTCAAGATGTAAGATCTTTAAGTTCAAATCCGCATATACTCAGTCCCTCCACACTGCCTCCATGCCAGTTTAACTTGCATCTAGATAGAGAGATTGCTTTTGGTCAACTTGGTGTTTCTTTATGTATGATATCCCGTTATACGAAGGCAGGAAGGTCATCAACCACTGAATGTCACTATGAAATTCTTCTGACAAACGTATGTTTTTCATTTGGGTATTTTTCCTAAATACTGCCAGAATTCTATTAATGAAAACCCTGGCAGGTTTAACACATTTTTGAACATCCCCCAAAAACATTGGTATTTCCTTTTCGAATGCAACTTTTTGTACTAACATCTAAGCATATTGCATAAATGTCCTTCAATTTTTCTTTTGAAATACTCAATGTATTGTTGTCCACATCAATATCAATGCCTAAACAGGTCAAGTGTTTCGTGGGGGGGTTAATTTTTCACAGTTGATAGGTAGACCGAGTTCTTTCAAGAGGGCACACAATAGTGTGAAAGCTTGTTGAGCCTTAGATTTAGGTACCACTGCTATGTAGTTGTCGATGTGGCATCATAATTTTATTTCTTCCTTTGCCATAATATATGTTATTGCGTCTGACAAAATTTGAAATGACACAGACCCGTGCGTCCAGCCGAACGCAATCCCTACATCAACGTAGAATGCATCATTCCATTTTATACCAAACTTAAGACTATCAGCCGGGTCTACTCTAAGATTCCTGAAAGCGCGAGCCATGTCCACCTTGAATAACACTGCATCTTCCGTGCATTCTATTATATCTCGCGCAATATCATCTACTGTGGGAAATTTTAATATGAAAGGCGAACCGTTGGAGTTGTCTTTGTCTACATGGCTATTTACAGAACAATCATATTGGTGAGATCGATTCAAAATAACACACCTTTTGTCAATGTCCTTAGATCTAGTCAACAATGGGGAACAATGACAGGCTTATTTCCTTGTCGATGTACTTCTGTATTTGCCTAGGATACTGAAGGGCAGAAAAATGATTTGTAACTTCAGTGTAATTCATGTGGATTAATTAATGACAAAGGAAACCCAAACTTAATGTACTGGATTACTCTTTTATCCAAATAGTCAGAGAGATGTTTCTCCCAGGCTTGAACCTTGAGACCCGACTTTATAGGTATTCTAACGCCTTTATGGTTAGGTATGCCTGATTCTCTGATCAAGTTTGCCACTTCTAATAATTTTCCCACCGAATTCAATTCAACTGGCTCTTTATCTGTCCTTTTATTAAGCAAAAATCAGTATTAGCCTGTGCCAGATATTCGACTCTTTTGTCCAGATAATTGAAATCTCTTGGAACCTTTTACCATGTAGTTGAGCCATCAATTTGTTTTGGATGCGTGTTCGACTGAACATAATTGTTCTGAGCATGGCTGCTCTTATCATCATCCGAACATCTATACTCAAATTTGTCACATTCGGTTTGCTCTGTGATACCAGATGTCCACTGTGTATCATTATCTATAATCGTGTCAATAATTGTTTCCAAGTACGTGACTACAAGTACGTGACTACAGTTATAATATTGCCAAGAACACAAATCCTTGTAATAATTGTCATATGTTAAGCATGGATCAGGGTTCAAATCCTCATTGTTATGATTCCTATTTAACTGAATGGTGATCAAAGGGGGGTCAGGGGTCTGACCTAGATCCTATTTAGTTGTTGCTGCTTTATGTTCCTGGCTACGACCCAAGATATGAGAAGCACATCTACATTCAGGATGCATCAAAGAACGTCCTTGTTTATGACAATATGCACAGTAATGCTTGTAGATTCCGTGATGATTCTCATTGGTACAGCTACCTTCATTGTAAAACTTACAAACTTTGAACTTCTGACCATTCTGAGTTACACTGTTAGAATTAAGCACTGCCAGCTGTGAGTTACCTATTCTATTGAGAGACCACTGCATGGAATCAGTCCAGGACAACCTCCCTTCTTCTATATCCGCCATGGATACCGCCCAAGCTGACTGTACCACGGGCCAAGGTAGGGATTCTGCGTCATGCATTGCCATTGAAACTTGTGTTAAAATGTTCCTTAGAGTTGTATTGTCCTCTACCAAGAAATGTTATTTAACTGACCAGAGATTCATTGGGCCATGTTGAGCTCGTCGTATGCAGGTTTCTTAAAGTGAGAGTTTGACACCAAGCCCTCATTGGGCCACCTGTACTGAGGGCTCACTAAAGAGGTATCTGTCACGTTATAACACCCAGATTTCTTTCTAATACCGCTGGTCTTACCTGGAAAGGCTTCCTGGTCAGCCTGGTCTTCATATTGAGCCAGTAGATGCGAGACGGCTGAAGAAATTGATGGTACTGATCTCATCACGTCCAATCTGGGGGCCACTGCATGCTACGCGACCTAGGTTTGAACCCTGGCACTATTAGGAACAGCCTGAGCAAGTGGACGCATACTGGGCACAGACTGTGTTGTGAAGGTACTTGCCTGGGTAACATTCCCATGTCCTCTGCCTTGTTGGACATCAGTGGGGAAGATATCTGATGCTATCTGATGTTGTGATGTAGGTGATACCATGGGTGTAGAGCTGACGCTACCTTGCCGCTCCAGGTTGTCCATTCTTTTACATAAAGCTTGATTAGATGCATCAATCTTGTGTAGCATTTCTAGGATAGCCTGGTTAGATGACATACCTTCTTTGTGATGTTCCTGGGCCTGCATAGTAATATCAGTATTCCCAGCCCCTTGTGTCGAAGATTGGGTGTGTGCTACGTGAAGGTATGAACTGTCATTCACTGTAGTGACATTATTCTTCTTACCAGGTTTATTTATCCCATTTTAGCTTTTGTAGAAGCCAAAGCTTTCTTCTTACTTATAGTAGCAGGTGATTTCTTCTTGGTTGATGGCATGTTCACAATAAAACACTAAATCTCTAATAAATCTTTCGTAAACCAAAAATTTTTATTCTAGTTGTTTACCCTTGAAATTCAAATTTCAAAATGGCTATGCTGTTAGTGAACCATAACTACAAGGGGTGACTCGGTACACGTGATTAGGTACCAATGAAAAAGAAAATGCCTGAAAAATTTAGGTTGTACGAAACTGAGTTAGCAGGCCCCCTTTCAGGCCATGCTATGCACTTTCACTGACAGGTGGTGGCTGCTTGTGAATCTTTCTCACTGGCAATCCTGCATAACCTTGTCTTTAAACTTCTCATGGGTTTTGTCGTAAAGCTCATGATCCTTGATAAAGTCTACTATAGCCTCCTCATCTGAATCTGTTAAATAAGTCTTTTTCATATGTCCTTTCTTGGGTCCTGAATTGGCACTGGGTAGATGATCGGCCAGCTTCTCCTACACCCTATGTGTCCATTTCACTTTCACTCCTCTCAGTTCTTGGCCTTTTTTCAGCCACTGCCTTCTCCATCTATGAAATATACTCCGTTAGAGTTTCTCACCACCTGGCTCCTCCCCTTTCCACTCCTGACTCTTGTTTCTCTGCCTCCTTCCTCTCCCTGTATTCTCTCTCTCCCTCTCCATTTAGGTGTTAGGAGCTGTATCTCGTAACTCAATTTCTGTAGGTGTGGGGATTTTGATCTTCCTCAAATTCTTTCTTGACTTTTTAGGACCCATCGTATAGCTAGTGGGAGGTGAGTGTGTTAGCACTGGGCCACCTTGGCCCCCAAAAGCCTATCAACTAGCCAGCAAAAGTTATATCTGAGCAATAAATTCAAACTTTATCTCTGGAAAGCAAAAAGCTATCTTAAAAGCCTATCTACCAGTTGTCATCTGTCAGTGTCGAAAATGTAAATGATGCATTCAGCATGCCAACTTCTCTTTCAGAGAGACAGATCCCATAACCAATAAACTGTGAGTCAATGAAATTAAAATGGCCTGTCCTACAAACTTCCTAGCTTATTTGTTGCTGTAATTGTCTTGTCTGTTTCTTGTTACATCTTGCCCTGCTGTGTTCATGGCATGTCCTTCTGTGATGAAACCTATCTTGTAACCAGAGACATCCTGTATTGACCAGAATAAACCAAGTCAGGTTTTTGTTGCTTACAACAGGCCTAGGGATTTTGCAAGTAAATGTGATGGTAGGTCATATTCACAGCTCTTAAAACAGAATCCCCACCCCATAAAAGGTCTTATGTCGTAAAACAAAATTGTCAAACAAAAATGTTGCCTTGTCTGGAAGGTCATAAGAACACCTCACTTCGGCACAAATATTTGGCTAAACAAACTAATCCCATAGATAAGGTCAGAACAACCCTAGTTGGTAGCAGAAGTAAAGGTATTCAGAAAAATGGCTCCGTCATGACGGTGCCAGCCATAGAACAACACAGAGTCCAAAATATCATATTCCAAGCTCAAATGGATTTGAGTTCTTGAATGTTACAGACAACTCTGACCTTCAGGTCATTGAAACCCTTTCTGCATACAACCACAATTTGATGCAGAGTGACATCACAGCTAGTGTTAACAGACATGAAAAGTAGATAACTAGATTTCCAAGAGTAAAAGTCTGTATAGACAATTGATTGGCAGAAAAAAATTATTCAAGTCACTGGTAACAGGGAAAACAAATCAGATATTCAGAGAGACAAGAAACCAAATGAAGGACATGGATATCATGTTTCAACTAAGGTAAAAAGATCTAGTTTACAGTATTTTTTCTTATACTCTAAACACATTTGGGTACAATAAGTACATTATTGTAGCAGATTAACAGTTTATCTATTTTTGAATAAAGTCATAACAAAGTTTGTTATCCATTGAGAAATAATAAACAATCAAACAATATATCCTGTAATTTCTCCTCAGCTCATTACCCACATTGTTCTTTGAATACAAGGGTCAGTAGGTTTTCGATTATGTTTTATATTGTGTACACATGTTATTTATCTTGCTGTTTGGTTCACTTGCACAATATTGCTTTTACAGAGCTTTGTAACTTTATAAAGCATGCATATTCAATGCTCACATTGTTTTCAGTGAAGATATATTGTATTTCTACTTTTGTTACATGCTGCATCTTTTTGCTATACTAGTTGCCTGACCCCAATTTATTGATAGAAATTGGATGTACACACACATTTGTAGAGATATTTACTTTTAAATCACAAGTATTTTTAGTCTGAACACAAGAGATTTAAGTGATAGTCATAAAAGAAAAGCAGTTTTTTCCTGGCTTCAGAAAAAGGTGTTGGCACATTTTTAGAAAAATTCTGGTTAATCTATATCCACCTACTATTGACAAGAGCAGAAAGTATTTGAAGATTATGTACTTAATTAGCTACAAAATTATGAAGATGAGAATATTATTATTGGTGGTAATTTTAATATCAACTTATACACAGTACAAATATACAAAATATCACCTCTAGTAAAAATCTGGGTTATGCAAAAATACTATATCAAATTATCGAGTCATTAAATATTGTTGATATATGGAGAATAAAGAATCCTGAGCCTGTTTGTTATACTTGGAGGGAACAAACTTGTTTTGGTCTAAAACTGTCTAGAATTGATTTTTTTTTCTGATTTCACAAAATATGGAGTAGTTAACAAAAAAGCAGATATCTTGCCCACTATTCGGTCTGATCACAGTTTATTGTTTCTTTTTTTCTCAATGGAAAAATAGCAAAATAGGGGAAAAGGTTTGTGGAAATTAAACACGAGTCTACCAAAACATAGTGATTATGTTGCACATATTCAACAAGTGATAAAAGATGCTATTGCTGACACTAAAATGTTGAATTAGAACCGAATCAATTACATACTCTATAAATGGATCCAAACAAAGTAAAAGCTGTATTGATTCACTAAGTAAACAATTAACAGAACCAGAAAGTATTAATTTCAGTGATCCTTCACCTGATATTCCAGAAGAGCAATGCAAAACTAAAAAAACATAGAAGATATGTATGCTGAGAATCCTATGGCTCTTTCATCAGATCCAGGTGTAAGCATCTTGAGGATTTTGAAAACCGACTACCCAGATAGCAAGACTCTGTAGGGCCACCGCTGGCCCACTGGCGGCATAGCTGTCGGTCCAACGTTGGCTGCAGGCGGTGGCCAGCCGTTCGCGTGACCGGCTGATAGGCAGTGGTCCACCGTTGGTAGCCGACAATACGGTTTTCTGATGGACCTTCAGTGGCAGCCAATGATAAGCTTTTCTATTGGCCCACCAGTGACCCACCTTCAGTAGCCGACAAGGTTGACTGGTGGTCCACCAGTGGCCCACTGTTGGGTGCCATCAATGGTGGTTCTCTGGTGGCGTGACCAGCTGATAGACAGTGGCCCACTGTTGGCAGCCAACAATAAGGTTTACTGGTGGCCCATCAGTGGCCCACTGTTGAGTGCCAACAGTGGTGGTTCTCTGGTGGCGTGACCAGCTGATAGACAGTGGTCCACTGTTGGCAGCCAACAATAAGGTTTACTAGTGGCCCATCAGTGGCCCACTGGCTTTTTGGCCGGTGGATGTGTCGGTCTGACATTGGCAAGCCACTGGTAAAATTTTACTACCACTATAATATAGCATCAGCCAATCAGATTGCAGCATGAAGTTATGTGGCCATTGTTTAACAGAAAGCAAATAATTGACAGATTGTGGGTGGATTTTAGTTAAGGGAATCCCTGATAAGTCACATGACCAAACATAAACAATGGTGGAACAATATCTTAGGATGATATGTTCCATAGTCAAATAATAAAATTATAATGTTCAGAAACAACTTTTCTTACTGTGAATTTCTAATGAGAATGTTATTTTTATGTCTAAAATTGTTAAATAGTTAGTTAAAAATTGTGGGCCCACTGAAATATGATTTTTAGACATACCATAATAAATAATTTTTTACTAAGTGTCTCAATATCCCCTATTATTGCTCGCCGCCATCTTGAATAAAAAGCCACCATTGGCCCACCGTTGGCCCAACCTTGGCAGCCTGAGTTTTGCTTGGCAAGCCTTCATTGGGCCAGCGTTGGCATGGGTAATTCGGCCACTGATTGGAATATATTTCAAGGGTAATTCAGCCACTAATTGGAATATGTTTCAAGTGTAATTATTCCTTTCAACTTAAGAAACTTTATATTTTATCGGACACATACATATTGCAGCCAGTGGACCAAGGGTCGTCCAGTGGTGGCTACACCTCAACTCCAATTAATAGGGTTTTGATTGAATATCATATTTTTCTCCTGTACATGTTTTATGGTTTATTTACAGGGAAAACTTTCACTTCTGTTAACTTTTCTGTGTAATTATCAGATGATTTTATTGATTAGATCTAAAATCCGGGTGGAAATTAGAAAATTCCCATCAGTGGCCCATCGATCATAGCTTATATACCACTGATATAGTTGGTGGGCTGCCAGTGGTAAATCTTGGAAGAAATTTGTGGCCCAAGAATGGGAAGAAAAGAAATATATATTAAGGCAGAGATGTGACATCTGTTATTTAAAAATATTGGTGTCTCGGTGATATACACACACATACATAAAGTATCCAATTACTTTGCCGTCTGTGGGCCACCGGTGGGCCAACAGTATGTGTACCATGCAGGCAGAAGGTGGACCACTGATGGACCACCAGTGGCAAATCTTACAATTTTTTCATGTAATAAAATTCAGAACAGCTACTTTTGGAAAGTAATTCACTTAAACAAATGAATTTAAGCCAAGACAGCCTCTCTTCAAGATCTGTCAAAACAAATGACATTCAGCAGAGCTTGAGGTGTAGCCACCAGAGGACCACCATTGGTCCACCAACTAAGTATAGCTCTTACAGATGATAGTTGCATGTGTCAGACAAAAACAAATTCTGCGATAGTTTTAGGTTTCATCAAAAAACAAATTAATATCAAAAGGAAAAAATGAAAATATCTTTCTTTAACCTTCACTAAAATATATATATATATGTGCCACCAGTGGCGCACTGGCTGCCCATCATGGGTCATGTACTACTTATGTAGTGGGTGGACCATTGATGGACCACCTGTGGCAAATATATAAGCAAGTAATATATAAAGTAATAAAGTGGAGAAAAGACTGACTGAGCAAAATGAAGGAATACAGAATAAGTTTGTTAAAAAATGACATTAACTTATGTTAAGTGAAAGAAAACACACATTTTATCTAATTTTTCCCAGGATTTTACACCAGTGGGTGTAGGCTGGTACCTGAGCTACAGCCACTGACTCTGGTAGTTAGTGGGCCAACTGTGGGCCACGGAATGTATTTATATTTTGAAATAATATGTTTTTAACATTGAATATTGTTAAATAATATGTCAGAAAACAGTATTTGAGGTTGCTTTTGAAGTTGTTTATAATGCTTTAAAATTTTGAAAAAAAATGCAGTCAGTGGGCCACCAGTGGCTCAGTGGTGGCCCACAAGCTATATTTTGCCACCCATAGCCAACGGTGGCCCACTAGCGTCTTGCTATCTGGGTAAGTGCTGTTTTGGCAAGAGAAGGCTAATCATAACATAAAGCACATATGGAATTTAAATTATGAAAGGAAAAGTAACACTGTTCAAGCTGAAATTTTACTGAAAAAAGCACTGGTAGTTTTGGCACTGAAATTGACATGTAGTTAAATGATACTGATATACAAAAAAAATATCACACCAAAGTAAGTTCCTATGTGAAAGTGACATTACACTACAAGATGTAAAAGAGGGAATTAATAGATAGCTAACAAAACAGCTGGACTTAACACCTGGACAAAACTTTTTGGACAGAAATTGGTAATGAGCTCTTTAAAGGTTTTATTAAATCATTTGATAGATGCGAACTTAGGGATAGCCAAAAACATGGTATTATAAATCTTATTCCTGAAAAGGACAAGACCTTACTAACCTAAAGTCTTGGCACCCTCTCTCAATATTAAACACAGACAATAACATTATGGCAAAAATATTAAATAATAAATAAAAGGTTGCAATGAAAGAAATAATTAACCCAGACCAGATAGGAAAATCAGTTCTGTGGTGAAAATACAAGGCTCATAGCAGATGTAATTGACTACTTTATACAGAAAATACCATTGGTATCGGTTGCCCATTAAAACCTTTCAAGACACTAGGAATGTGGTTTACTCTTGATGCAAATGAAACCTACAGCTTCAATTTTACTGAAAAAATAAATACTATGCACAGTATTTTAATGGCCTGGCTTTTACAATGTTTAACTTTAAAAGGAAAAATAACTGTTCTCAAATCGTAAATTGTTCATCACATTCTGCAGTTGGCATCAATCCTTCCCCTTGGTAGTTTCTTACTTACATAATTAGATTCAATGTTTTTTAATTTTGTTTGGAGCAATGGACTACATACTTTTCAAAAATGTCCTCATTCAACCAGCAGAGTTGGGTGGTTTAAAATGATATCCACAAAGCAGATTGTTAAGACTGCCAATGTAATGTGGATAAAAAGGTTTTGCAATTATATTAAAGCAAAGTTTAAAGTTTTGGCTATACATATGATGGGTATTGACAAAAATATATTAATCAAGAAGCAACTGCTACAGGACAATGGAAACAAAGGAAGCAGTAAGTTTTACAATGACTTACTGACTACCTGGTTCAATGTCATTAATAATAATGTTCGGTTAATCTTAGACCTTTTAGATGAAAATATTTTTGATAATCCATTATTCCTTATTTACAATAAAATGTTATGTGCAAAAGGTATTAACTGGAATGATGTTGGTATAATAAAAGTATCTGACATCTGGAGTTATAATAGAAGAACCTTTCTGTCCAAGGCAGAGTTAGAAATAACTCATGGAATTACTATTTCTGACCTAATGTATAATGAAATAGTCAGCATTCTATCTTATCAGGTTAAAAAAATTTTAAAGGTAAAAAATTATAATTCTATTTTGAAGTACATAAATTTACCGAAAAAATGTATAAATGAAAAAGAGTAACCATGTTAATGCATATTTCACTGCCTTAAATTATTCCACTCAAACAAGTCAAAATAAATGGATAGATGATACATTGAAGTGTTAATCATTTTATGGGTCTAATTTTGGTGGATTTGTAACTTTGAACCTCAATAACACAAACAGTATTTCATATATTTTAAATATTAATCTAATCTAATCTACTGGTTTGCAGGCGCAATATCTTCCCCACAAAGGGGAACTCAGTGCGCCGACTTAACAAAATCATTATCATAAGGAAAGTCCAGGGGCGTTCAAGGTCAGTAATCCGGAGTTGTGGGTGTGACCAAGAAGGAAGGAAACTAAGTTGGGAAACTGGAATTAAAGAGGTGGGTTTTGAGGTGTTTCCTGAAAGATGCGACAGAGGGGCTATTTCTTATTTGGAAGGGGAAGGAGTTCCAAAGAACCGGGACATAGTGACTGAAAGAATTGGAGAAAAGTTTGACTGATTTATGAACCTTACGGTCGAAAGTGGGGGTATGAAGGAACTTTAGTTTGGGGTACTTCGCCTTGTATTCCTGGAAGAGGTGTTGGGATGAATTAATTCTCTTATGTAAACTGGTTGACCCTGGTTGAGAATTTTGTATGTAATGAGACCGATTTTGAATTGTATCCTATATTTGATAGGGAGCCAATGGAGTTTTTTTTGAGGGGTAATGTGAGAGTATCCTATATTTGATAGGGAGCCAATGGAGTTTTTTTGAGGGGTAATGTGAGAGCATTTTGAGGACCGGGTGACAACCCTACAGAGTGAGTTTTGGACTAACTGCAATCTTCTTAACTCAAAATCTGTAAGTGATAAGAATAAGGAATTGCAGTAGTCCAGTCTACTGCTCACCAAAGCATTTGCTAAAAGAACTTATGTGTTAAGGTCTAGAAGGGAACAAATTCTATAGAGGTCTCTCGCGTGAACTCTGGTGGACTTTATGACCTGTGACACATGATCTGAGAATGAGAAATTGAGTCGAACACCACTCTGAGGTTCCTAACACTTTGTGCTGGTGAGACCTGATTGCCGAGAATATTGATTGGAAAGTGAGGAAGGAGTTGTTTACGGTTATTTTTGGAGCCTATCAGAATAAACTCAGTTTTCTCAGGATTGAGTTTTAATTTGTTTGCAGACAAATTTTGAATGTCGCTTAGGCAGTTTTTTAGTTTTTGTATAGAGTGAGAGAAATTTGTTGGTGTTAGAGTTATGTATAGCGGAGTGTCGTCGGCGTAGAAATGGTGGTTTATACTACTGCGAGAGTGAATAATTGAGCTAATTGGGTTAGTGTAGAGGGAAAAAAGAATTGGACCAAGGACGGAGGCCTGGGGGATCCCATACTGGAGTGCAGCAGGATGACACAGTGTGTTACCTACCTTGACTGAGTGTGTCCTTCCTGACAGGTATGATTTGAACCAGCCAAGTGCCAGTTCACTGATACCATAGTAAACATTAAGTCTGTCCAGGAGAATGGTGTGGTCAATGGTATCGAACGTGGCTGATAGATCCAAAAGGGTAAGGGCTGTAACAGACCCTTTGGCCATATTGAGGAGAATGTCATTGTGAATATTAAGGAGAGCACTTTCGGTTGAATGGTGTTTTCTATACGCCGACTGGAAGGCAGTCATAAGGCCAGCTGTACCAAGGTGAGTTTGTAGCTGGACCGCCACTACCCTTTCAAGTATCTTTGAAATGAAGTTCAGATTGGAGACAGGCCTATAGTTTTTGAAGAGTTCTTTGTCTAAGGATGATTTTTTTGAGGATAGGTGTAACATGGGCCTGTTTGAAGAAATTAGGACACTTCCCTTGTTCAAGGGAAGCATTAATTATTGAAGCAATGGGAGTGATGAGAATATCCAGATAATCAAGAACAAGAAAAGTGGGCCAAGGGTCAAGGGAACATGATTTACTTCGAGATTTTATAATAATTTTGGTTACTTGATCCTTGGTTACAGTAGAGAAAGTGGGAAGCACTGGGGGAGGAGAGTTTGGAGTGATGTGTTGTGACTTCAGTAAAGTAGGAAAAGTTGAACGTATTTTTTCAATTTTCTCTGTGAAGAACTCTACAAATCTGTCAGCCAGGAGCCGAGGGGGATTTATCGATGGTAGCATCTTGGCTGGGAGTCTGTGTAACACATCGCCAAGGACTCGCCATAATTTGTTTGGATCATGATGGTTATTCTGAATTTTTGCTTTAAGAAATTCGGATTTGGCCTGCATGCAGATTCTGTTGTATTGGTGGACTTTTTGCATGTATTGAGATCTGTTGAAGTGAGATTTATTTCTACGCCAAATCCTTTCGAATAGGCGCTTGGTCTCTTTTGCCGCAATTACAGCTTCGTTAATCCATCCTGGGATGTACTTCGCCTTGGTATGTTTGGTATGAAGTGGTGCATGTTTGTCAATAATGGTGGTCAAGGTGGTGTGATATTGTTTGTAGAGAGTATCAGCATCTTTGGACGGGTTGTTGATTAGATCAGAAGCTTTGAGATCTGTTTTCATTTTCTCTTTATTGATTTTATAATATTTACGAAAGGAAACAGTACCACTGATTTGGGATCTAAGAGTTAGGAGATGTAGTGTACAAGTAATTGAAAAATGATCAGAAAAAGCATCAGTAGTATGGACATTTTAAATGTGGTCATTGTTGGATTTGGTTAAGAGGAGATCAAGAGTGTGTCCGTAAATATGAGTAGGGAAGTTTACTTTCTGAGTTAAATCATATGAGTCAATCAATGAATTGAAGGTTTTTGAATTTGAGGATGTTCATTCAAGGTGAAAATTAAAGTCGCCGATGATCACCAGATTTTCAGTGGTGTGATGAATATCCTCCAGAAGTGACTGGAACTGTTCAAAAAAAGTTGAAGTACTGGAGGATGGTGGTCTGTATATATCCAAAAAGTAAAAAAGATTCTTTGTGTAGGGATATCTTGATGAGAAAATTTTCAAAGGTAGTGAAGGTCTTTGTGGGAACAACGGAAGAATCCAAGCCATCTTTTACCAAAAACCCAGTCCTCCACCGCGGCTGCCCTCACGTGGCTGTTGATGAAGATTGTGACCTGGTGGGGTAATTTCGGACAGGTTGGCACTTGTGGTGTCATGTCTAATCCAGGTCTCAGACATGGTAAAGAGATCAGTGTCGTTGTCAAAAATAAATTTTGCAATGGCCGGGTATTTGTTGTTAATGGATCTGATGTTTGCGTAAGTGACATTCAGAGAGTTGGGTGGTCCTGGATTTGGGTTGATATTACCAGCAAGCAGGAGTAGGATGAAGAGACGGGAAGGTGACAGAGCTGGTGAGATTAATATTGAAGACTTGATGCTGAAGTGTAGACAGAAGGGGGTTTAAATGGACAGAAAATAACAACATCAGGACATTGATTGCTTGAGTTGATGTGGTGCTGATATGCAGCTATGACTGGTTGGATTGAGATTGATAGTCCCCGATAACGGGGAATGTGAGCGATAAACAGGGATCAAACGATAAAGTGGGCAGTTTTTGGAGGTAATTATCTTACAAATTATATCAAAAGGGACTATTTAAGATAAAAGTAGTTTGTGAATTGAACACTAGAATTAGGAAGACGTAGAGGGGGTTTAATTGTAGATATTGCGTTAACGGTAAATAATTTAGAAAAACGGTACTTACCTTACTTACTTACTTTTAATTCTTTTTTATATAATTTAAAACAATATTAATACAATAATACCACATGTGACCCCAATATTTGTGTTTGTAAATCTATGTACCCTATGACATACATTAGGTGAGGCACATAACTGGGTATGTGACCAGCATATATGTACGTGTAAATGCAAAATTATTTACTAATAAATGGTGACTTGTCCCTATTGCATACCCTCAGTTCAATGTATGTGTCTATGAAGTAATAAATGTTTGAATCTGTAGCATATGCACAATTTCATTATATATGCAATGCACAATGTGACCGTAACCCCATTCACATGTAAAATTATTTTATATGTTTGTCTTTGATTTGCTGTTACAGTGAAAGACCTTCAGGTCTGGTGGAAAAGCATGCACAGAAGATTCAGGAAGTGAACAGGGCATCGTTCAGGGGATGGTGCATGTGAACTGATGGATTGTGACAAATATATCCTTGAGAAGTTACAGTTCCTAGAAAGACACAAAGGCCACATGCCTATTCGGCAGACCTGCTCTGTAAGTATGAAAATTAAATGTCATTGTACTTGATACCGTAGAAATGATTACATATCTTATAAGAGTAACTGTCACGTAGGGAAATTACAAAAAAGGTTAAGGTAATAGCCAAATATAATAGTCGTTGATTAAGCATTTTAACAGTGATAAGTGTTACTGGTTCTATTGTTTCCTAAATAAAATTTTCAGGTGTTGGTAGTGTTCAAGTCTCACAGCCATGTTCTTCCTCCAGTGCCAGCATGCCAATTTTAATGTTGTCCTTCTACCTATGGCAGTACATATTTAAATGCATTTTTTGATTTTATATCACAATATTTCCTCTAATCACAATATAGATGTTATATATAAAATCAGGGAAAAGAAAATTATAGGAACAACTCTCTATATGAGAGCCATTGTTTGTTAAACTTGTCAATCATGTTTATCTCAATATTAAGATGATCTTGATCATCAAACTGTTTCTTTAGTCCACACTTTAAAGGTCATAGGAAGCATTTTCAGATCATTCATTAATAATTACATGTACATATGAAAGTTCAATTTCTGTAAAAATAAGATGCTTCTAGACAAGGTTACATTGTATATTTAGTCACTTTCTGTCTGTTTTTTCAAGATTTTCACAACTGTCGACATTTTTCTTCACTGGACAACTCCTGTGAAAAGGACTAGTCTTGACGTCACAGGTTCATGACAATGTAAACAAAATATCATTTTCGTAAGCCTTTTAATAGATACATATATATTTAAACAATTGCACTTTCTGTTTTTTTTAAGTTTATTTGTTTATAAGACACCAGTCTGCCATAGTAAATGTCTGCAATAGCCTTGAGAACATCTTCTATATTTGATTCAAATAAAAAATTATTTAGAGAGGTATTAAGCAAGTTGGATAAAAATCACAAATCATGCAGTCAACCAGGTTCACCTCTGAGATGAATTTTGATAGCTATTGTTCAATTTTGAAAACTAATTATTGCTAGGAGATGAAATAAATACAACATTTATGCCTTTAGAACTGGGCCTGAAGTAAGGATAATCATATATGTTCCCCAAATTAGTTCAGAACTTTCCCACCAAGACTGAAAACAATGCTTTCATAGAATACATATGCTTCTAGACATCTACAGTGTATACTGTTGATTACAGTTCCCCAAACACGTTTCCTTTTTCAAAGGCTCAACAAAGGCTTAAATTGAGAAGAAAATGTTACCAACTAATTTCCAAAATTTAAAATTACATAAACTTAAGGTCAAAAAGTACTGAGGTACTATCTTAAGGAAAACCCATTATATACTGAATTATTTCATGAACTGATAATATAAAAGTTAGAACTTTAAGGATTCTTTCAGAATAAATTCAATAAATTTGACTACAACAGCATGAGTTTTATAAATGATATATGCAAATGAAAACAAATTTAATAATTTGATTTCACTTTACATTATACCTTATCTTGATAGAAGTACCGGTGATTAAAGGCAAAAAACAGTATCCGGTACAATTTAATGACAACTTTTGAATTTGTCAACAGATTCTTAGTTTTATGTTAATATCTAACTTGTGAAAGGCTACTTTCCATCACAGTTTAAAAACCTTAAAAAATGGGAGGAGGCACTATCTCATATAGATGTTTACACTTTCTGCATTCCAAGACAAGTCTGCTTATAGTATTTTTCCTGTGTTTTTACAACTGTTAGTGATTAAAAATGAGGTAAAACTTGAGAGAAAAACCGCATATGGAAAAAAAATAAAGGCTAATGGGCTTTTTTCTGGCAAAGAAACATGTTATCGCCCTTCAGTTTGTAAATATATACATTATATCTCCAGCTAAACAGAACTTCATTATGAACCTGTGACGTCATCAATCATCTACTACGAGAAAAACACTGTCGGCTTTTTATTCCACTTCGTGATATTTATTTTTTCTATGCTATTTATGGCTCTTGTACCATATATTTCTTAAAACAGGCAACATTTTCATTCTTATAGGTTGTTTGTCTACTGAATTAAGTTAACTTCACAATTTTTGACCTTTAAACCACAAATATTTGGGATACATTTATCTACTGCACTTGTGAAATTATAACTTTTTGTTACAGCTATGATAGTATTTATGGGATAATAGTTATTGTAGTTATTATTTTAAACATTTCTAATAACCATAGTAAATATAATAATAAAAGGACATTTGTTCTGTGGTGAAATATCCTGACCAATCCCATAGAGCACTGATATCCAAAAAGGCAGCAAAATCGTCATCGCAAAAGGAAGGGCATCGACCAGGGGATGGCTATGATGGGGATATGCTAATCCAAAGAACTATGTCTTAAGTTTCCTTCTATTCCATTAAGATGGTCCAGTTGAAACTATACCTGTCAACATATTACTTTGGTTTATTGGATGGTATGGTAAGTCATCTACACAAGTAAGACAACTTGGTTATATTAAGAATGATAACTCGTGGGTTAATTGAAGTTAATGGACTTGTAGACCAAAAGGTTTTATTTGATATCGATTATTTCATTTATCTGGTGCCGGTGTAGTTTCTGTTAGCATGGAGAGACATGAGAGAACTGTTTCGAGCAGTGTGGCAGAATGTGCAAAAAGTTGAACTTCTTTATTTTGGTTAACAGATAAAATCCAACAATTGTGTGTCAAAATTGATGCCAACGGTAATACGATGTACAATATGGCATAGAATGATGCTTTTCTTGATGCAATTTAAAATTGTGGAAAAGAACGAAAACAGCATCTCTACAGAAGTTGCCAATGTGACAGGTAAAGTGTTTCTCTTTTTTATCTCACTTTCATTCCGGTACATTCATGAAGATTTAAGAGTAACTGTAGCAAGTATGTGTGGTTTGAATCATCACAACTAATTTTTTCAGTGGTAAGACAGTTATGACTTATGTTTGGTGTATTACGACATTTTTTTGCCAGTACAACTAACATCTTCTGCAAAAATAGATCTGAGTAACCATGTCCTAAGATAAGATAGATTGCATAAGTTTCCTGATTTTATCACAAGAGGTGTCAGTCCAAAAGGTGACCAAAAGATGGAGAAAGGTGACAAGCTGAGATAGTATGGGAACTCAATAAACCCGCAATTGTGGAAAAATGTAAATTTTTTATTCTTAAAAAATTTACATTGTTAGTACATACATATTGTTAGGTTAAAACTACTGACTACACAATAAAAACTACTTTACTGGTTGTTTCACGTACTTTAACTTATGAACCTGGGCATCGCCCAAACAGATGTGATTAAAACAAAATCTCTATTAAAACTACTGTAAAATAACCTGAAGAACAAGTAAAATATTGTTTCCTTTTTTAGACGACCAAATATATAGAACATATAATATTGACAATAAAGTGGCTGCGTGAGCCTGTTGAACAGCTGCACACCATAGCAATTATAAATATGAAAATCATTTACACAGCTGCAACCTTTGGCAGTTATAAGTACTTGCACTGACTCAAGTGGAGCCAGACTATGTTACATATGGGTTGATCACCCTTAAACCAAGGTACTACTATAACCAGTTACACTTTTAAAAACCTGCGAACTCTGGCAGTTGTCACTACTTGTAATGATTCAGGTGGAGCCAGACGATGTTACATGTGGGTTAACCACCCTCAAATCAAGATAGTACTGCATGAATATACATTTGCCATTTAACAGGTGATATATACAATCTAACCACTCATGGTGGAGGAACTTCAAGTTGTTGTTATGTTAACCTTTGTTTACTCTAGATTATTTGTTCTACTGTATATCTGAATGACACACACTTTTAAGAAGGCACCAAGGCCCAACAGTAGAGTGGTTAAGTAGTTAGTAGTCGTTGAAAGGACTGTGTAACTCCTGATCTTCGATAATATAAGCGTTCACTGCATCACTAGACCATGTACCATGGTATTTTATTTTTTGTATATTGACATCTGAATTGAAGGATAGAGTAGCTCCTGATCTGCAAAATGTGTGGAAACTATACAGTAAGGGATCTAGGTGAAGGTGTGTGAGAATTTTTGCTAGATGGGTTCGAACTTAAGATTGAGTGAGAGAACCAGATGGTAACAAAAACAATGGACTTTTGGGTTAGTAGGGGTAAACTTTAAACCACGCCTTGAGAGCAGCGACTGGACAAAGAGGTGAAAATCCAAGAGCAGGGATAATGATGAAAGTGCCCTTGGTGGAAGTTTGTAGCGTTTTGACCATTTAATCAACACAATGGCATGTGAATTTTGAAATAAAATATCTCCTCTGCATAAATGCTTAGTGACATCAAAAGAAGCTTGGAAGGTGGAACTAAATTGTAAATGCATAGGAAGCCAAGAAAGGCTAGTAAAAATAATTCTCTGAATGTTAACGCATGAGGGAAGAGGAGACATGTTTCAATGATTTTTATGGGAGTAGGAATGTCGAAAATGGATTTTTGGATGGGGGCAGAGTGACTAGAAAGTTCAAGAGCTCGTAATATATGTTTATTTTTTGGGTGAAACAGTACTCAAGTATCTAGGTTAAACCAAGTGAATTGGGATCTGATGGCAGACATGTAATTCAGAATGGAACAGGGTTTGAGATTGTTGAATGATAAAAATTCGAGGAATGGGTTGAGGGGATCAGAAGCAATGAAATCACAAAATGCCATGTACAGAAGGAATATACTCTTGTAGGTACTCCAGGTCTTGGGTTTGTCAGCTTGGTGAAGGCTCTGGTTGACCCTAATAGCCAAAGCCCTGGTAAGAATGTGCTCATCTACAATAAAATGGATTACACATTTGAGTGAGTTACAGTTACATGTAAACTTAGATATTCATGTTAACATGAAAGTGTTTATGACTGACTTCATACCAGATAGGATGCTCTATTAGTTTACCCAGTTGCTGATGATTTTGTTGACAGCTATTCCACCTGGATAACAGGTCTGTCACTTTGTTGTCTTTTCCTGATATGTGAACAATGCTGAGTTGTATATCATGTGTAGCAGTAAATAACCAAATGTTCCGGATGTAAGAAGCTAAGTGAGTGTCTCTTGTATAACCTGATCTGGTTATGTTGACCACTGCCATATTGTCGGAACTGAGCAATATTTTTTTATGTGCCCATGCTGAGCCCCATATGCGCAGTGCTACTAATATTTTTATCATTTTGTAGTGTGTGATAATAAGGTTGGGATTGTGTCTGATATTATCAGGTAGAGGGGCAGAGTATACTGCATTCTTCCATACACCCCCAACATGCATCAAACAAGCGTCAATCTCTAGAGTCTCTGCATATTCTGTCATATCGTGACTATATGAAGCTGTACCATTGAATACCAGCAAGAACTCTCTGAACCAAGCTATGTTTTTGCGCATATCTACTGTAACTTTTATATGTTTACTCTCAAGGTTTTTTAAGGCTTCCAGAAGCCTGTTAACGAAATAGCGAGTTGGTCTGACACATTTGTGAATAAACATCAGTGAGCCTAGTAATGATTGTAATTCTTGCTTGTTGATTTTCGTTTGATTGTTGGCTTTTCTGCATTTTTTGATAATTGTGGCCAACTTTTCAGTAGGTACAGATAGAGTGACGTTTACTATGACGCCTAAACAGTTGCAGATGCTGCTGGGAGCAGCTAGCTTTGGCTTACTTATGGGAAACCCAGTGTACTGAGCAGAAAATCAGAACTGTCAAGTATATTTTTATCTTTACCTACTCCTAGCAGATCGTCTACATGATTAAAAATGACATAATTATTTTTGTGCATAAGATATCTAAAGAAATCAGAAAGTATAGTGCAGGCCATACTTCCCGATCTGTAGCCGAAGAGACAGAATAAATCTGAGTAATAGCCCTCTTTCCACTTGAGACATAGCAAGTTATAGTCATGAGGATCAATGAAAAGTTGACGAAAGGCCCTGGACAGATCAGTTTTGTATATAAGGGCTTCAGGACCTATATGTCTAAGTTTGGCAGTGATATTGTCTATGGTGGGATATTGCAACTTATAAGCTGTGTTGAGGTACTGATTTGCAATTGTGAAGTGATTTATGGAAGCTTGTTGAGGCCAGCTTAAGGCTATTATAATTCGTCTGTTGACACTATCTATCTTTTCACGAGACATAAATGATGACACACAAATTTGAGAAATGACTTCAACTGAATAGTCCCAATAGTGTGAACAGGTCAAAATTTATTTTAGAGGGTAATTATATCTTCGCCTCTTCAAAATTGTACCTGCCAGTTTCTCTGACCTGTTTGTGAATGCGTACAGGATCAAATTTTTCAGCTGTGAGGACATGATTGGGTTTTAAACTTGTATTTATCTTTGTTCATTTGAGATTAGTGATGGGTAAAAAACCAAAGACCATGCTCTATTTTTTCAGATCAAAACACTTGTCTTTCATTTTTTCTACCTCTTCTTTTCTCATTCACGCATTGCCTTTACCTTTCCCTACTTGTTTAAGGATAGCAGTTGTGCTAGTGTAATCTATAGATTCATTGTCATTGTTTGTTTTGATATCTAAGTTGGAATTTTTAGTCGTACTCTTGCTACCATTGGAAACACCTGCATTAAGATTAAGGAAGTCGTCGTCGATGACCCAGGACAATGGCTCGAATCGATTACATACCTTGACTCCCACAGCTTCTGTGTGTGGTTGAAATTGAGAATTGCTTGTGTCATACCTGACAGGCTTAATGCTGTTGTTTCCATACAAGCGACTGTCATCACTTTTGCTAGTGGGTGATACACAGAGTTCACCTACCTGCTCTTTGTTAATGTTACCCTTTACTACAGTAGTATACACGCTGTTACAGACACCTTTCATAACATTATTGACACTATTTTTACATTTATTATCTACAAATACACGAGATCTCATGCTAAGCAGACTGCTATCAGATGTGTGTTTACCTTGGCTGTGAACAACATTTTTTCTGACCTTGAAACCTTTGATATTGGAAAATTTTAAATTGTAATAAATTCTAGTGACAACTGAGACAGATTTGACAGCTTTGTCTAGTTTTTTGGCTGTTCTCTAGCTGCTTTCCAGCAGTCTTTTTAGGGTGAGATTCAGTTTTTTGAAATGTTGTGAAACAATATTGACAAATATGTCTGAACAGCAAATTTTTCCACTCATGATCTCCCGGTCTCGGGCACTGACCCTTGTTAAATTTAATACTAGGGGCTGTTTTGTTTATTTTTTATCTGACTTGTACATGTTGCACAGAGTTAGTCTGTGCGTACTTTTGCCTGATCTTATGGATTTCTGCAATGTTTGACCAGTCTACCACACTGTCAGCGGCTTCCCAAGAAAAATCCCATGCGTCCTGAGTGAGCTCTATTAGATATTGTATCATGTGTTGTTTGATAAGGGGATCTTTTTCTTCTTCTGTAATACGTAGGAAGCCTAGAAGCCATTGCATTGCTGTTAACTGTTAATAGGATGGTCGTCGCCTGTGTGTGCCTATGAATGCTAAATCTTGCGGCCATTTAACCTTTAACTTTTCCTGCTTTTGTACTCTTTCCTGTAAAGTGTCAAGTAATAGTTCTAAGTTACCTGCTTCATTGAAATTGGTGGCTTGGCCAGTTCTTGATACCTTTGATTCACCAATTGATGTGTGTTTGCAGCATTCCTGAGAGGGAATGATGCAGTGTTCAGTTTTGGGTGCCTGTGACGCCCCCTGCTGACTGCCCATAAGATGCGTGGATTTGCTGTTGGTCATCTGAGAGGTTGACACCCCCTGACAGCTCTGGTTCGTCCCTGTGATCTGAGAGGCAGAATACAAAAAGTGAGACACGTTACTCTGAGCAACACATGAGGTCTGATTACGCACCTCTGATTGTTGTGTCTGTTCCATGTGTGTTGTCAGATTTGCATTGTTAGTGGCAGAACGTGTGTGTGGGAACAGCATTGTGTTTTGCTGAGGCGTTAAATTGACTGAACACTGAACATTGGAATCCTTGATATGTTCTGATTCTATTTATTGTGAATAATATAATTTCCTGCAGAACTAGTTCTGACATTTATTGTGTCTCTGTCAGCTGCTGCTGAATGGGGAAGGTCCATAACATTATGATTGGCCAAGTTGAGACTGAGGTTCTGTTCTACTGGGATGACCCGTGAGGTGGCCTGGGTTTGATTAATCAATTGTTGCAATGCATGCCCTTGTTTTCCAAATTCTGAGACTAGACCTGTCAAAACCTGCCTGTCTTTGGTTGCCTGCTCCTCTAGGTGTCCAAATCTTTTTGATATTCTGAGAAGTTCGGCTAGGATGGGGTCCTGGCTACTTGACTGGATTGTGACTGGTTGAGATGTGCTTTGGGAATCGTCCCTAACCATTACTTGACTGGCTGTGGCTAACGCTTGTTCTGAGGAGATTTATTGATTTTGGTTGACGGGAGGAATTTCAGAGGTTTCAGTGATGCCATCAGTTTGAGTAGAAAGCAAATGTTTCTTACCCGGTGTCCCTTCATGTGTCACCTTGCAAGTTGAACAATAACGTGCACCTCCCATTTTCCACAGTACCTTCTAGTAATAAGATGACTAAGACACACTTATTATAAAATCAGTTGCTAAAATTCACTTAAAATCCACATTGTTTATGTTCAAAAATAGTTCTTGCCATGTCCAAATCAACACAAAGAATGGCGCCAATTCCTGGCTTGGGGTTATTTATACCAAAGGGTGTAGAAATATCAAAAAAGTGCCAGGAAACGATTAAGGAATTCCTAGAAGGGGGGATACTGTACATAAAGGTTCATATAGGGGGAACCTCCTGTACTGTTCGGGGCCTCATGAAGGTGTGGCCGAGGTCAGTTCTGAAGAAGTTTTGTAAACCATAAATTATTTTACTTCACACCAATTCCATGTGGCAGCTTCTGATTGGTCACCCATTGGTCATCGCTTGTGAACCCTCCTTCACTCTGCCATTTTGAAGTTGGAAGTACACAAGGCAACACTGAAAATTTATACGTGATTGCCAAACAATTTTAACACAAATAGTAACTTTTTAAATGTTAAAAGTAAGATCCATTAGGATCAGGAATTTAGAATACACTGACATTAGTTACTGGTCATCTTGCCTTACCCTGCCACATTTGTCAGCTTGAAATTTGACCTCTGTTTGACCTTGGAGGTCTTGCTTTGACCTGGTATAACCTTTCTTGCCTTTGCATTATTGCTGCTCGATTGGCTGGCAGCTTGGAAATTTTATAGAATCAAAGGACTTTAGAAATGTAACTAATTGATTACTGCCCAATCTGCTTGCCTTTCGGTGACCTTGTCATGTGATCTTGACATTCACAAGTTGAAGGTCAGGCTTTCATCTTGGACCTGACCTCAGTTAAAGGTTAAATGCATATTCCATTAGCTGGGTGGGTTATTTGGCCAGCTAAGGCAATACAAGAATCATAACAATTATCTTACAAATATTTTAAAATAATGTGCCTGGTTAAGATCAGGTAGATATAAATTATATAAAATAAAAATAATAATCCCATATAGCTCTTTTCCTTAACTTTTCTTCTTTAACTTCATGGGAACTGAACCCCATTGCCATATATTGCAATGAAGCCAGTTTGTGTGTGTTTCACATTTGTATCTTGTACGTGGGGATATTGTAATACAAGTTATCTTCTTTAGTGACAGCAGTCAGAAGGGGTCTTTTGGTTGATCTTTGTAGTCATATATTTAATCTCATCTAATGCGGACTTATATAGTGTTTGATATCTATCAATTGACAGACTCTAAGTGAACAAAAACAATATGAATAATCACAAGTCCAATAACATAGTCAGGTCATATTAAGAAGTCATAGCGGTGAAAGGAAGGTTATTATGGATAGGCTTCTGCAAACAGGTAAGTTTGGAGCTTTTTCCTTAAGGACGCAATAGAAGTTTCACGGCGTGCATTTTCAGAAGGATCATTCCATATCTTGGGAGCATCAAAAGCAAAAATATTGCCAAAGTGTTCGACCTATGTTAACTGGTTTGCCAGTTTATCCATTGATTTTCAACAAGTTTAATCGTAGCAGCCCCCCACAGTTTAATAATGGTTTGGCCTGATAATAACCCATGACAGTGGAACAGCAGTATGTAGAAAAATTTCTAATGATAACATGATATCTATTCCATAAGTTGTTTTAATTGATTTGTCCATTGTCAAACAGTAGCTGTGTGCCAAGCTTAAAAATTGGTGAAAACTGTCCATAACTTCTCTGTGGCCATAATTACTTAAAAGGCAATCTTTTTGTATGATTTTCAGTTATCTATATACAATTAAAGTAGTTCTGACGTCATCTAATCAGGTACAGGTCAATATATGAGTGTGTTTTGAAATCAGAATGGATTCACATATTTCAGTTTTTGAAAATCATGAATCTTATCAACTATGTGTTCATCTGACAGTGCCTGAAAAAAATCGAATTGAGACAATAATGACACAGTTTTTTCTATGATACATTAGTAGAATATCCAGTCAGGATACTTAGATACATGTTGAAGTAATAACGTCTGAACTGTGTACGTGATATACCATTTAAAATAAATCAAAAGAAACAATAAATCACATAATGGTTCAAATTATGATATTAGACTCATTTCATTAAGCATAAAGTGACTCAGCAGTTTAGGATATAACAAAAACTGTCACGCATCTGTAAGCTTGTGGGTTTGAATCTATACTATACCTGACATATTAAAGAAACTAGTGCTTTCTGGAAAACCCGATGGCTGACAATGTAGAATATTTACCAAATAGTACTTACTGCTTTCCTCCAAAGCAAACAGCTTCATATCACATAATCTCTAGTGATAACCAAATTTCAGATTTTATTATAGTATCAAACTTTGCATTTTGAGACTGCTCTCTTGCTATAAATTGTAGCTAAATTATTCTGCAAATTTACGTATGTGTTCAGACATATTATGGGTTAATGTTGGAGAAGTAATGTGTTAAACATATGAAATGAGTACTTGGTCTTGTCTTCTAGAAAACAAAAAATGCTAATTTCTGGAAACGTGCCAGTGGATGTCTGTGCTCTATCAGTGCTTGTAAGTTAATAATTGTTTTCATTATGGTCGTTTTGTTACTTTACATGTAAATACATTTAACATTTATTGAGATAATTGTGTTAATAGTGAGGGTTTCAAAGCAAGAGTTATCAGGACTTATAACAATAAGTTTACTTCATTTGTCAAAGCACCTGGGAGGAAGTCGTCAGAATTATCTTGGTGTTCCTAAGAGTTATTGCTTTGATCACATAATTTATCTCTTCATTGGGACCAATCATTTGCTTTGTCAGTTTCCCTTTCTTTTTTCTACAGGATCAGTTCTAACTTTCACATGAATTGGGGAAGTCTTACAATAACTCTTGGAAATGGATGTCACAGGAGCGTGTTGCTAGGGGACACACAACCTACAACCTGTCGCTCAAGATGCAACACTGTATATGTGAGCTGTAAGGGAAATCCCATCTAGCTACTGATTTTATCACTTCTTGCTGCTGCTACATTCTCCTATAAACACATGAAACATGTGCCAGGTTTCCTGCTGGTGTATTTCACACTTCACCCTTGGGTCACCATGCAGTGGCAAAATCCATCCACACTAGTCCGTCTCTTATTGGGAGGCAAATATCACAGGATCATATTTCTATGGGCCAGGAACCCACAACCGTGTTGATATTAGTAGTAATTTATCACTTATTTGGTTCTATCAAATCGAAAAAGTATATTACTTGTGATGTAAATTTACTTCAAAGTAACCATAGTCTAGTTATTAAAACATCTGATGAAATCAGATGTCCTTATGCTTTCATCTAAATTTTTTCCCTTCACTTTTTCCTCATTACAGCAAAACGGTTCAAGATATCTTCTTCAGGTTTTCTTCGTTCATTTCACGGTTAAGGAAGACAACTTTTAAAACAATTAAAATTTTATGTCCACCTTCTTGTTTCCGAGATGACCCCCACCCATATTTAAAGTATGTGTTCACTCTAAGTCCAGATTGCCTTGACCGATTGTTTTTACAAATTGTACAGTCATTGATGTTTCACATGGGAGGAAGCCTGTTGATTTTGGACAAAAAAAAATTTTAAAAATTGTAGCAGGAAACGGTTTTGTAGAACACACCTTTACCAATGCTTGCCAAAGGCTTGCTTCAAATGTCTCAAAAATGTTACAATTGTGTTTTTGCAATATGTTTCCATTAGACAACATTTTGTGCCATATTACAAAGAATATGACTGTTGATTGTTTTTAATAAATTTTGACGTATTGCTGACTCAGCATTTATCAACTCTATAGCAAATCATTACAACAAAACCTATGTTTATTTTAGGGTCAAGGGGGACAACTTAAAAAAAATTGGCCGCCACCAAGTTTCAAAGCTTGTGTGCTCTCAGTCCAGACTGCTTTCACTGATTCAAACTTTGTACAGTCATTAGTATTACTTTTTAGAGGAACCCTGTTGATTTCCGACAAAATTTAAAAATAACATGGTTTCCAGTGGTGATTTTGTAAAATGTGACTTCACCGATGCCATACTAAATACCTTGCTGGCTTGCTCCAAATGTCTCAAAAATGTTCCCACATGTTTTTCCCACATGTTTTACCCCCATATACAAAATTTTTGCCATATTAAAAAATGTGACTGTTGTAATAAATTTTTTTGCTAAGCACTTGTCAACTCTATAGCACGTCATTACAGCAAATACATTAGATATATCAAGATCAGGTTTCCAGTGTTCATTTTAGGAACAAAGGAACAACTTTTCCAAGAAAAAAATCTGTCCGCCATCTTGTATTTAAGAGGGCCGCCAACCAGTTTCAAAGCTTGTGGAGGCTGCCCCAAGGCATCAAGGCCATGTTTAGGCTTATTTTAAGGAGTATTCTATTTTGGGTTTTGTATTTGTGTAGTCACAGTACACACAATGGATTGTTATTTCCTTAGTAATTTAATAGTTGGCTACATTTAAGTTTAGATTCTACAAGATCCTAACAAATGAAACCTTATTAAAATTATGGTCCAGATTAAATATGTTTTTGTATTGTAGCGTTCCTTAACTTTAAGCCATACCAACAGTTTTTTTTTGTGATTGATGTGATTTGATGATGCAAAACTCGTAATAATACCTGTGCGACCTTTGTCATAAAAACCATGAAAATAATGTCCACAAAACATTTAAAATCTAAGAACCTTACCCTTTGGATATATTTTGAGTTATAGTAACTTGTAACATTACACCCAGTTGAGTGATAGTCCTTGTATTAGTCAGAAGGTCATAAACTGATAAGCTGCAGTATGATTTCATGCCTTATCCAAGCTTCATATTAACAGTCGATATCTTATGTGCAGGACAACATTCAAACCAAAAGCAAAAAGAATTGGACGATATCAAACATAAGCAGTCTGATGTAAGTACAAAAACAATATTATTACACATTTCCTCTAAATTTATTTTATGAATAGAACATAAAAAGCAACACAAAACAATGATTAATTCATGCATAGTGGAAATTAGCTTTGGGATAACACTTTTTTGTGTAACTAATATACAATGTGCAAATAACATTCTACCATTGATGCAAAAAGTTCCAAAGTACTGTAGTCATTGATATATAGCAATTGATTAAAGCTTTCTTTGACATTTTTGGGATAGATCTATTCATTGTAAAGCCAGTACTAGAAAAGTACTGGGAGAGTGGAAACCTCCACCAAGCAGCTCACACACACCCCCTATTTGTTCCAGTTCTGGGTCATAGCGTCAGGAATTTTACTAGGATCTGGATCAAACTTAGGTTAATTATAGACATTATGATGGGGGTGTCTTGTATATTTTGCCAAGCAATCTAATGATTAATTATGGAGATATATACATAAATACTGAACATGACCCGCTTGTGAGATCCATCAAAATATTCCTTCACGTTGATGCAGACAAATCATCTTGTCCCTGGTGCCATTGTCAATATATCCTTTTGCCGCAAAATCTGTTTATAACTTTTTGAGATAATTTTGAAAATGGACAAACAAACAAAGAAATCAATGCTGCTCGATGTAGTTATACAAATGTGCAAAATGCAATATTCAATCACTTTTTCCACCATGGAGTTTTGTGGGTCACACACGCTGTCCCTTATAGAGTGCCCAATATACTTCAAATACATTGAAGTTTAGATTTTTTTCCAAAATCTATAAACATGAGGCTTTTGTTATAACTGGGTTTTTTATCTTCATATAAACTACTTCATATACTATAACCCTAAAAGAATTAACACAGTCCAAAACTGAAAACAAGTTGCATCTCAAACACAACAGTTTCATTTGTTTCCACCTCACACTTTTAACGCTAATATATTTTTGTTCAAAAACAGCTACAAGCTTTCCCACCCGAGGTAGGGCGAGAACCAGAACTCTGATCACAGAGGTGGGAGGCCACTCTGTACCACTGTATTTTTGTACATATCCACAAAATAATATTTAAATAAGTTCTTATTATCTCTATCATAGTGATGGGGCATCATTCGGGGAACTTTTCTTACAAAATAATTGTAATTCAGAAGAGTAATTTTAAAAACAAGAACCTAAATCAGTACGGACCCTGGTTTGTAGTTATCCTGTGTTTCCCACATACTAATAAATAGCATAGCTTTGATGGTCAAAGTACATAGTTAGTGTTTGTATAACATTAGTTGAACTGTATTCGTTCTTTGAGGTCAGGATAGTCTTTCATCTTTTCCTCATACAGAGCATCAAACATCTCATTTTCTGCCACTGTGAAGTGATTCTTCCAGTCATTGGAGGTGCCTAAAATTGAATATTGATAACATTTATGTCTTCAAATATAACAAGAGGTCAGCAGAATGTGAAATGGTTCACCTGTAACCTGATTAAATAAAATTTTGAACATTTTAGTAGTACATGCCTAAAACACAATACTTAAATATATGGTATTTGTGTTGTCATAGGCAAGCGAGTTTATTATTAAAGAGGTAAATATATTTAAATTCATTTAATTACCCTTGCCTCCGAAGGGTAGAGACGGGGGTATTGCCATCAGTTCCATTTGTTTGTTTGTCTGTCTGTGCACATAATATGATAAGATGAACATGAGATTTCAGATGAACATATACCTTATCACATGTAGAAAATGTGACAAATACTATGTTGGTGAAACTGGACGTCCGTTCAGGAAAAGAATCTATGAACATTGACTGTCTGTATCTAAACCTAAGGATTCCAGAATCACCCCAGTCTCTAAACACTTCACAGAACAGGGCCATTCTGCAGTTCTCCCTTCTGGAATGGTGTTCCCTTAAATACCACGAAGCCATTACTGATCACAGAAAGATGAGAGAGAAATGGTGGAGGTGGAATATTGGGGCAATACATCCAATTGGCATAAACCAATTTATTTAATTGAGGGTTCATTTTGGTGTTTATTCACACTCAGGACATTGTTTTTATTGTACAATGAGTAAGGGTTTTTAATTCTCACTCACTGCCTGTTTCACTTACAGAACGGATCGGGTTATTTCAACATAACATGATATTTCTTTGGGTTGTATTTGTTAGTAATATTTCCTCAGAAACTTCGAGTGTTTGCATCTGGATACAGTCAGATTTTGGAGAACCAGAAAAAATATAGGAAGAATTAGTCATGACACAAGTACATACACAGCACATTAGATGCGTTTCCTGCAGGGCTGTGCACATAACATTGATACATTACAACCCTTTTTCTGAGACAGAGGCATTATTTAACACACTAGTGAAACAAGTTTTTTTAAATAAGTCAATGATATGCACTAACCTGATGAGAAATCTTCAAAATAAAAAAAAATTTTTGGTACCGGCTTGTGTCTAATAGAAGACGATGCAAAGAATGTGATATTACCAGAATGGATTGTCTGTTGAATCCGTCATGGTCAAAAACCTTTGCTTGTCCCAAAATAAAGTTACAGCACTGCAGAATATGAAGCAGTTTTGATAAATCTTTCTCATACCATAAATGCACTGAGGTGAGTTTGGCTCCTGACTACCCTGATTGAAAATGGCCTATTCACACAGTAGTAACAATTTGTACTTGAATGAATACTTATTGTCTAGTAATGCCACCACCTATTGCTGTTCCAGTCCCCCTTCATCCCTCCACTATATACATGTTAGCTTAGCACGTGAGACCTCGTGGTAGGTTTTCAAAACTTTCATATTGTGGTGAACATATCTTGCTTACATATGAATCCCAACTCTTGTACACCTATGATACTACCAAAAGTGCACCGAGAAGTTATATATTGTCTGCTTGTATGTAGCTGATGAAGCCACCTGCACCTGTGTGATCTAGGTGTATACTGCCAAGAGCCAAGGTTGTATGACCAACTTCATGACAGAAAGGCTTAGTCGCTAACATTGTAGACTCTTATCCCAATTTTGTAGCATGTTTCAAACCTTTTATAAGTCAGCATCTTTTGCAATTGTAACTGCCTTATGGCCTATCTTTTGAATGGCAAGACCTGTTTTATGGTCACACAACTGATCTTGTCCACTTGTCTCATAGTAGGGGTAATATATAGCCAAAATTCAGGGTAATAATTAAGAGAGAGGATGAAACATATGAGTCCCATAAGAGTGGTTGGGACTTTGTGGTTCGAGTTATCTTTATAAATCATGGTATATGGGAGCAGGTTGCAAGACTTATCATATTGGTCATATATATTCCCTTTTTCGGTTGTAATACAAAGCAAGCTTAAATGATATTGCTATTTTCCTGCATTTTTCTTTCTCTAATCAGTCCACACATGCCCCTAACTTTAACATTTGCTACAACAGAATGTGAGAAATAAATAGAATTTAGTGTATCATTATTAAATAATAATAAATACAGGATACTTGCAGAGTGATACTTGCCTTTATTTCAATTTAACAATCCATTACCAAGTATGCATGTTAATAATAATTTTGATACCCTCACCTTTTCTGAACATGGCATTCACAAACTTTCCAAATGCTGAATCTTTGGACATTTCAACCTGGTTCTTTTTCAAATTATCAATTGTTGTTTTCTCCACAACACTTTCAATAAGGCTCTGTTCATGTTTCAGTCCCAAAAAATCTGATACACTTTTGACAACTTTTACTGGATCCTGAAATATATCAATATATTTTGAATGAAAAGCGTCTGGAATAGAAAGTATATCAATATATTTTGAATAAAAGAGCATCTGCAATAGATGTTATTCTGGAAATAAGGGATAGACTGTGGATATAGTTGTACACTGATATGAAATATTCTGAAAACAAGATATTTGCATGTATATAGGTTGATATAATTATATATTGAACTGAAATATTCTAAATAAGAGAAAGATAAAGTAGAAAATAGTTATATATTGATATGTAAAGTGTAAATTTCAAGTATCTACATGGTCCTGTGTATTAAAAGTAGTGACATAATATATTAAAATTTGTAAATTTTTCTATCATTTTTATTTTAATTTTGAAATCAATAAACCATTATTAATTTCATCTCGGTAAATCAAGAACAAATAAATATATATAAGTGAATTTGTTGTTTTGGCAGGAATTTTACAATTCTAAACCTGATTTAATTTGTCAAAGTAATACCTTTTTAAGCTCTTCATAGAACACAAAGAGAACATTGGGCTTTCCCTTTAAGGCATTCCAGTACCCCAACACATAGTCAAACCAACTGCCATAAAATTCTGGATCTAATGTGGAAATATGCAAAAAAAGTAAGTTTTATTTCCACATGGATATTATCTTTTTTTAAATGAGCAATTCATATACTGTTAATGTATCTGTCATGCTTAACTTACCAAAAATGTGACAGCCCTCCTTCAGTTACCTAATGATTGAGATGTATTTTTCTGAGATAAACAGTTTCATTATATACCTGTTTCTTACCTTCAAGAATGCCTTAATAAATTGCACTTTTATCTCTTATGGATTTAGATTAGTAGAAGCTCTATAACTGTGTTCACACAGCTCCGCCCTAACCTCACACACTACATAAGAGCACAAAATAGTTAACTCATTAGGGCTTCTTTGTGGCTTGTTGCATTTCTTATGTAAGATGTATTCGTAACATTCCATTAAGTGTACCTTAGTCAGGATTCACAATTAGGTGGGACATGTTTGTCACAACATGAACAGCATTTCCAGCAGTTATCGAATTTGTCTATCAAAAGCCTGTCATTTGCCCTCGAGAGCTTTATTAAACTCTTCACACAGGAGAGGATAGGGGGAAGGGCTATACTGGATGGTTCATTTTCCAACATGCACTACCAAGAAACAAAGTATATTTTCAAAGTCACATGAACAAGGCATTTTCCAAAATTCAAATATAAGTTGCTACGACTGCACGGAATTTTGTGACCAGGCCTGTACTAAGTGATGGCCAAAGTTGAAAACCCCAATTAAGGAAGAAAACACGACTTTTTTACCATTTTAACACAACAACACAGGCTTTTAGTATATAATAATAATGCTCTGACATAGACATAATCAACAAACTCTGAAAATAAATCAGTAAATAGAAATGAGAGTCACTTCTTTAAAATAACACTTTAGAAATTTGTTTTGGTGCTTCATAAGTCTGTTATTTCATTCGTCGGATGAGTGGAGGTCAACAAAAACAAGACGTTTGGCTTCAGCTGAAATATATTTGAATATAATATAGTCATAAGTAATTTTATTTTCATTAATATACCATTTACAAAAAAGAAGCACAAAAGTACATATCAAATGATCCATACTTTTAGCAAGGGTGATCATGGATAAAACAAATGCCTAAGAATTACTTACAGCTCCCCTCGATAAAATCTGGTAGGTAGTCATGAAAGTTCCCTTCATAGTCATAAAATGGTAGGGTCTTGGTGTGGTGGAACATAGATACAGCCACCGATTTAGGATTTCTGATCATCATGATGATTTTGTTCTGTGAAATAGTCAGGGGACATACAATGATAAAAAAATGTTTCATTGATTTGGGTGATTTATGACTGTTTTGGAGAAGGTTACCCTGTTTTGTAACTATTTTGTCCGATTGAAACATTTTTTTTAAACATACTAGTGAGACACCATTCTGTACTTTAAATTATCCAGTAATGGCAAACATAACCCCGCCTTCTTCCTTAATGTCAAGCTTCTATACAAAGGATTTGACAGGGTGAGGCTGAGGCTGTCAACCACTACACATCACATGTAATATCAGCCCCAGTGGAAGTAACAAAATATTGCAAATTCCATACCCAATAATCCCATTTCGCCGTGCATACAACAACACACCATTGATTACCTATCTGAACTTTGTTACTTCCAATTCTCAGTATAAGTTTAGTACAGATATAAATGTTTGTGTTCCTCCAGAGAGTGTTACGTCATACTTTTCCCCTCAGACACCTCAGTACTTTGTGTTTTTGTATGTGAATTTATTTCTGGATCACAACGAGGTGATGTGATGATGCTAGGTTATTACTGTGATACATAGATACAAATATTGTGATTTTGTGATGTTGAGATGTGCTGTACTCTGTAATAATACCTTTTCAAAATGTTGTTTCGGCATCAGACCTGGCATCATGTGTGTGTTTAGAATCCTTGGTGAAGGCACCTTCTCCAACTCCCCAAGGTCTGCAGAGGCCTCCAGCATTCCATGTAGCTTGCTTTCTATTACAGATGCCAACTCTGACTTAGTCAGCAACTGAAGGATACTGAGCATCCAGTGTGTTCCTATAAAGTATCAAGTAATAACAGATTTACATTTGATTTTAATGTGTGTCAACACATTACACGGGTTATAGCATAGAATAGATACTTATATAACTGGACAAAAGAAGTGAATACCAGTTACTTGAAATGTTAGGCTGAGTTGGGTGGGCCGGCAATCATGAAAAAAAAATTGTCCTGGCTGTGCCTCAGAAACCATGAGGAATAGGAATCACACTTGATGGGGGGGGGGGGGGGGGCTTGGTTGGAGGTGTTGGTGTGATCGGTAGTGTGATGTTTATTTAACCTTGCCACAGTGACAATGACCTTTAAAATCTTGTAGAGGCTACATCTCAGAAATTGGAAGTTCTTGGAAGTTGATACTTAGTATGGACATTGGTTGGGGGCATATAGGTATGGGACATTATAGTGTGACCTTGACTTGACCTTTGGTCTTGCTGTGTATTTCTCATTTGAAATAAAAAATTTATTCCTCAACATGGCTGCTCTGTCACCTTTTAGTTGGGAAATGTCTTTGCAAAATTCTGTAAAGTGTTATTTCTTACTTGCCTCGGGTTAGCAAATTTATATTTGTGCACCCGACATGTCATTGGGTTTTACAAGGAAACTTGCGGTTCTGTCAATTATTTTATTTTGGGTCGGGGCTACTTGTATACTGTGTTTCTTTGTTATATGAGTGACAGGGTCTTTATATTCCATATTTATATGCTCAAGGTTCACAATGTCCTCATATACTTTGGACATATTTCTTTATCATTACCTGTGGCCTCGTGGTCATCTTTTCTTAGGCTAAATTTTTAGGTCAAAAAATTGGGCTCCCGGGTTAGCATCATTTTGTTCACCCAATTGAGCCCCAGTAATTTTGGTACGTAGGGCTTTTATTTTTGGGGTGGATGATATGTTAGATACCGTTTGTCTGTTCGTTGCTTACAGACATCATGATACAATTACCAGTATTAACTAATGTATTGCATTACAATGAATGTACAATAAATAATATCATGTATTAATAATAATAAATTTATATAACCCATATCATTTCTTATTGTCTTGGGTGGGGAAGCTGGGAAATGGTGATGTAATTTATTGAGTGTCTTGGAACCTGGTAACCTACACCAATAAAATACAATTAAATTAAACTGACTTGTAAGCTCTTAATGCGGGTGTGACTAACATGGGTTTTTTTTAATTGAGTGTCACTGTAAAATGTTGTAGAATAAAGCTATAACCAATCTTATCTTGATCTCTCTTAAGAGGCTGGTTCCACTTTGGACGACCCGAATGTAAACCTATTTCCCGATTGGGAAAAAACAAATATTGCACGATCCATCAATGTAGTTTGGAATAGGTTAGAGATCTCATCCTAATAATGTAGAGATTGTCATACATAGGTTCCTGATAAGTTTGTGATAGGTTTACGAACCTAAAAGATCAACTTGAGATGAAAAACGTTTCAGATCACTGTAAGATGGAAAAGATTGCTTTGCAACTGTAAAGATGGGTATAAGATCGCTATAGGATCAAAAGTTACTTCACGAGCGAAAAGACAGGATTTGGATAGGTTTGAGATGGGTTTAAGATTATAAAGATCTGATAAGGATTGGGAACAATGAATAATATTTTCAATAATTTCAAATGGCTTATTGTCATAAAAACTGTTCCGGGTGGACTTAGGAGCTCATCCAATAATAAACCCTTCATGAAGTACCGTAACTTTGGTACACAATGGGTTTACAATGGCTTTAAGATCATGGGATTGAAAAGATCTGCCTGCTGAAATGACAATCTACAGGTCATAAACCTATCACAAAGCATCATCATCAAGGTGGAACAGGCCTCTAAGGCTTTTAAGGTTTACACTATTTAATCAGTGATTATTTATTGGATATACCAGTCCTTTCTATATACATGAAAAGAAAAACTAAAAGCTAAAAAATACGATTTTTGTGCTGTTCACAAGAATTGCTGAATGAACCAATTACCACCCCCCAGCAATCAATACCAGATATTTTTTGAAGAAATAAAAAGGCTCCAGACTACATATGTTACACGTTGTTGAACCCAAACCTGATTTAGAGTAATCCAGTAGCCATATGTCATCTTTTCTCAGAGGTAAATCCTGAATTTGCTTGAAAACTTTTTTCAGATTGGCAAATTCAGGTGGATGCTGTAAAATCCTGTTTTCATACACTGTCTCTCCTTTTTTAACAAGATTCCCTGCCCTATCTTTTGTGTACACTACATGATCACACAATGGCAGCGGCAAATCCATGGTTAATTCCTGAGCAGTGAAGCACCAGACAATTCTGAACTATTATTAAGATTGCAGCTGGTTCATGCAGAACATTAACGTCTCACATGTGTGTCTGTTATAGTTCATATACAAGTACTGAAAGATCAGATAACAAAATTTTGCACAAAAAAATCTTTGTTAAGTAGCTACTGTACTTTAGAAATGGCTGATATTCTAGAGTACGCAATTTGAACAAGGTGTATCTGTGTGTGATGCATTAATCTTAAAGTGGTGTTGTTTGCAAAAACTCTTAACAAGCCAAATATACTACATAGGTTACAAATCATACATCTCACCGAATGAATTCCTTTGTTTGAATATATAAGACTATATTAAACCTGTTCATGTATAGCTTTTCGTAAACTTAGGACACATTTTATTTCACTTGGTAGTTTACTAGCAGTTTCCTTGAGTGTTCAGATCTGACCTCAGGGTCAAGTTAAGGTCAAGTTGACGACCTCATACGTGGATACAGTGTTATGGGTAAGATGTGCAAAGTAAGTAAAGATGTTTGAGGACATTTTATTTACAGGTTAGTTAAAATATATGGTATGCAGTCCCAAAAGGGGAAGTTTTAAAATATGACTTGGCAGATTTTAAACCACCAATTAATTAAAAGAGACACCAGAATAATAAGTACCACAGTGGTAAAAAGACACAAACAGGAATAAAGTGAGTGATGAAATATATCATATAAACATTATACAAATGTGTTAGTAGCGTTAGTATTGGTCGCAAGTCGGTCATAATGGTAAGCATGGTCATATCAAAGAGGGGGACACCAGAGTCAGTCTGGCCCTGCCCAACATCACTACCCACAAGAACCCCTGGGGTAGATCGAAATTTTTCAAATCCTGGATCACCCAGAGCTACGTCAATCCGACAGCGGAGACCTCCCCTGGTGGGATTAGTCCCAGGGGGTCCAGCTCTAAGCTCGAAATTATGGACCCAATGAACTCCCTTGGGAAGGGTCAATGCCCAAGGGGGAAAAACTTAGTCTAAATAGAGAGGGGGACCCAGAGTCCGTCTGGCCTGCCTAATCCAAATCGCAAAGAGCTGCGTCAGTCCTAAAATTCATCCTTGAGTGGATCAAGCTCAAGGTCAGCTCAATGGTCGAAAGTGATCTAATTTGCTCAGAGCCACATCGATCCAAGGAGAACTCCCAAAACTGGATCAGAGCTAAGGGGTCAAGCTCTAAGTACGAAAATTAACCGAAATACACTCTTGTGGGTGGTAATGCCACAAGAGGGAAAAACTTGTCAAATCAGTGTTAGTGGTGGGTTGGTGGGTTCAAACTTCAAGTGTAGCCTTTGACTGCTACTTGTAATATGAAAAATCAACCCCAAGCTTGGATTCAATCATGCAGAACTTGGTATTCTATTGGTGTTGTCAATAATGCTACCTATTTACCCTAGCTACGATGCACAGCATACCCATAGCAAATTAAGGTCGAAGTAAACTGCCACGGCAGGCCCCTTAACAGGCCGTGCCATTCACAGTTTCCTTGAGTGTTCAGATCTGACCTCAGAGTCAAGTTAAGGTCAAGTTGATGACCTCATACGTGGATACAGTGTTATGGGTAAGATGTGCAAAGTAAGTAAAGATGTTTGAGGACATTTTATTTACAGGTTAGTTAAAATATATGGTATGCAGTCCCAAAAGGGGAAGTTTTAAAATATGACTTGGCAGATTTTAAACCACCAAGCCCATCAGAAAGAGGAGGAAATAACAGAGGAAAAAGTGGAGGGAATGAGAGAAGAGGCCTGAGTGGAGTTTTGCAAATAGGTCCAAATGGCTGGACTTCGCCAGAGGCCATGTGCCATAATATTTTGCAAGGGGACACTGTGGTCAAAGGCCAGGGTTGCCCCGGATCTCCTAAAAGAATGAAACCCATGACCTATGTGTGAAATTTTAAGTTTGTGAGGATGGTTTTGAGAGCATCTCTGATATGTGTGTCAATGACTTGTGAATGTGGATAAAAGGCATTAGCAAACAGAGGGGAAGTAGAAGTGAGATGCCTAGAGACTAGGAGGGTTTTGAGTGCCCTAACTGGGCATAACCATATGTTGGCAATTTCTGGAATTTGGACAATGTGAGTGGATTTAGCATCTTGCATTGTTTTGCACCATTTCAGAATGATATGGGCACCTGGGGGTGCAAAGATGACATCTTGCCTTAGCAGGTGCCTTTGGGGATTGAATTGTTTACTGCTGTGAGGTGCTATGTTCGACATTCTGAGGAAAGCATAAAAGCTTGTAAGAAAGATGGCTCTGAACAAGATGGGGTCTGATAGTGTCTCACATTGTTTTGAAATAGCATACAGGGTTGGGATGTCAAAAATACCCCGAGGAGTGGGATGAAAAGGGGAGGTAAGGGAAAGGCCTCTGATGTATCTCAGAACTGCTGGGTGATGAGTTGCTGTGTAATCTATGCTGTAAGCTTTAGACATGGTAGCTATGGAAGACAAGTAATTTTTTAGGACCTTGGGAGAGAGGGAGTTCTGGATATATTCCAAAAATACTAACACGTTATGTAAGGTAACTGACATTGGTAGGTCCATGAAATATATGAATGAAATGAAAGTTCTGAAGTGGGTCCTATGAGCAGAAGAGGTAGAAGGTCTATAAGCTTGATCCATCTTCTGCCAGGCTGAATTCAACAGCTGAAGTGACGAGGGATTGGAACCTGAAATTAAATATGTAAATTTAGGCTGAAGTGAAATATTGGGACTTTGTGCCATGTGTAGTTAGTCTGAAGATCTGCATACAGTGAATTATTGACAAATTTTTGTGAATACAATCTAGATAAAAGGTCAGCTATATGATTGTCAGCCCCTCTGATATGGCTAACCTCGAGATTTATGTCCAAGGTTGCAGTGATGAGCCAAATATTCCTAATACATGCTGCTAAGAAGGGATCCTTAGTCTTGCTGGTCTCAACCACCTGGACTACTGCCAAATTGTCACAAAATAATGAAACTGTGGAATGTTGCCAGAAGTCCCCCCAAGTTCTCAAAGCCAATAAGATGTTAAACATTTCAAGATGTACAATCTTAAGTTTGAAATCTGAAATGGGGTAAATTGGAGTGGAGTAAACTCTGTGACCCCATACGCCCCCTAGACCTGTCAAAGATGCATCAATGTGTAGGGTATTACTATCCCTGATGGGTTCTTTTTTAAGTATTGTGATACCATTAAAATGTGGCAGAAAAGTTGTGAACCATTTGATGTCCTGCCTGAAATCCTCAGAAATGAGGATTCTTGATTTATTATGATGTTTTCTAAAGACAGTCAAGATTCTGTTGACAAAAGTGCGGGCGGGTTTAACACATTTGTGTAGATATAGAAGCTTTCCTAATAAGGACTGGAGAGCCCTTTTTGATATAAACTTCTTGTCAAATGCTTTAATACAGTCCATATAGATGCCTTCAAGCTTGAGTGGGTCAATACTGAGAGTATTTTCGTGCAAATTAATGGTAATACTCAAGCATGTAAGTTTATGTGTTGGTGGCGTTCGTTTGTCCTCATTCATAGGTAAACCTAATTCTTCAAAGAGGTTGAAAAGGGTATGAAAGGCTTGGTTAGCTGTGTTCTTTTCAGTAACCAGAATAAAGTCGTTGATATAGGCAAATGTTTTAAAGCCATGACATTCCATGATGTACATAATTGCGTCGGCGGCGAGCTGAAACGAAGACGACCCGTGGACCAAACCGAACGCGGCCGCGACGTCAAGAAAGAATGCATCTTTCTATTTAATGCCAAACTTGATCGCGTCGGCAGGGTCCACTCTGAGATTGCGAAAAGCTCTAGATATATCTATCTTGGAAATCAGTACTTCTGTAGAGTATTTGGAGACCTCATGAACAATATCATCAATGGATGGGAATTTCAGTACGAATTTTTTACCATCAAAGTGAAGTTTGTCGACATTGTCATTCAATGAACACCCATGAGGGTATGATAAATTTAGTATAACTCTGCGTTTGTCAGTATCTTTGGGCCTAGTAAGCAATGGTGAGCAGTGAAAACCTGGATAATTGACCCTACTTGCTGGGCCTAACATGGCTCCAAGAGATTTTTCTTTGTCAAGATAGTCTTGAACAGCAGTGGGATATTGGAGAGCTGAGAAGTGATTCTTAATTTCAGTGTTATGCAACACGTCAGGATTAGTGAGAGATAAAGGGAAACCAAATTTCAAATATTGGAACAGTCTCTGATCTGGATAATCTTTGAGATAATGTTCCCAAGCAGGCAGGTTTAAACCTGATTTGATGGGAAATCTGGCCACTTTGTAATTGGGTAACCCAGTGCTCTGGATAATCTTTGCTAACTCGCATACATGATCTACGTCTTTGTATTCAATAAGGTCCCTATCAGGGCCAATAAACTGAAAGTTGGTGGCTTCTAAGTTCAGGAAACCCCTAGTTTTGTTCTTCACGTTTACATCAGTGACATTTTTGTCGAGTTTGTAGCCTGTTTGGGCCTCAAAGTAATGAGGAATCGACAAATCTTCCTGAACAATGTTGTTAGTGTTGTTAGTAACATTAATACATGTATTAGCAACTGTGAGTTCCAGATTTCCGGACTCACATTTTTTATCATTGGATATTTTGTCTTGCCTTTCAATTAGGCTTAAGATCACTCTGTCCATGTACTGTTCATATGACATATGGTAATTTTCAAAAGCATACTGATCTTGGAAAAAATTCATCGCAACTACTTTTGCATTGCTTTTCTCTTGCTCTGATAGTAACTGAATTTTGGTATCTAAGGATTTTATAAACATGTCTTGGGAGTGAATGATCACAAGTGGACCATCAGGAATGGCATCACAGGCATAGATGTGCATCTCTTGAGATAGATTATCTTGAACAAGCCAAAAGAAGCAATTCTCATGTAAAAACTGCTGAATATGAACAATATAAGCGTTATAATTATCTGATATCTGATACCAGTTTGTAAACTGCACCTTGTAACTGTGCAAGTGATCATGGTTTTTGCAATTAAGAGTGTTATCACTGACAGCGATGCCACTACTGGTACATGGACACTCCGTTTTTGTCATGGAAGCAAAGTTACCCACGACACATCTCTCACGATGTATACCACCACCGTTGTTAGACCAGCCGCCATCTTGGGCAGATTTTGAATTGCTCTGCAATGCACAGACGTGACAACCAGCGAGGTTACAGACATTCTGGCTAACATTATGAGAAGGGACCTCATGTTTTGCAGCATCCTGAGGTAAATTGTTTTGATAATACATGCACATAAGAAATTCATTGTCAATATCTTTGGCTACAAACTTTTTAACATGAGTTACTTCTGCATTTACTATATGAGATTGTAAATTACCTACTAACTCTTGTTCATAGTTTAACATGTTAAAAACGTTGTTATTGTCATTACAATGTCTAGGATGTTCTGAATTGTGGCCATTAGCAGGTCCAGCTGGTTGAGTATACCACTAACTACTGGGAATGTTGGTTCTGTCTTGCTTTTTGCACTTAAAGTTGCATTTACTTTCAGGGTGATTACTTGTTCTTCCTTGCTTGCTACAGAAACTGCAGTTGTGCTTATATAACCCATGATGACTATCATGCGAACAGGATCCTTCGTTATAATAACGACACAGCCTCTTTTGTGACACTGATTGGGAATTTACTAACGACACTTGTGACGCACTGAGCCTATTGATTGCCCATTGGGTTGAATCTGCCTATGACAAGTTGCCCTCTTCGAGGTCATGCATAGAACATGCCCATGCATTCTTAACCGCTGTGAAGGGTAGTGATGCTGCATCCTTCATGGCACATATTACCTGCGTAAGGGCTTGTTTGGAAGTCAGAGGATCTTGGATGTGTAGGATGTTCGTCAACTGGCCTGCCACCCATTGTGGCATGGACAAGTCGTCATATAATAAACGCTTCTTACCGTTCAAACCATGGTATCCCTCGTTGGGCCATCCTCTCTCTGGAGGATTGGATACTGTATCAAAATTGTTATATCTTCCAGATCTACGAGAGTTCTTACCTTATAGTGACTCATGCTTGGCTTGCTGTTCGTATGACGCCAGGATACTTGAAACCGCCTCAGATACATTGGGCAGCTTTCTTTGTGAGTCCACACCAGGTATGATGGCGTCACGAGGCAGATTTGCAATGTTTGACCTCAAGTTCGAGTCCTGTTGTTGTGCCCTGCCTGGAGGTGTAGTGTTCTGATGTATAGAACTCTGCTGGGTGAGCCGCGTGGTTGCCTGATGTTGTGAGATGAGGTGGTCACTATTGCTGTTTGACGATGCAGTTCCCTGTGGTAGGAGCGGGTGGTGCCACGAACTTGTGGGAGCTGAAGCGAATGTGTCTGGTTGCCGCCTTTCCAGTTTCTCCAATCTGTCAGCCAACTGTTGGTTTGACACCTGGATTTGGCTCAGAATCGAGAATACCGATTCACTCTCGTGGATTGGAACCCGGGGTTGCAAGTCAGTGGGTGAAGAAGTTGTAACAGTACTTACTGGGTGCATTTGTTGGATGAATGACCCATCGTGTATCAGGTCAACTTTCCGAACTTTCTTTGTAGAGACCTTGGCACGAGCTGACGCAGTCACTCTCTTCCTGCTTGTGGCTGTGGTTTTCTTAGGTTTGGTAGACATTTTGAAGGACTAAAATGTTAAAATTCTAGTGGATTGAAGATAAGTAAACAGTCGTTTGTTCATCCACAGCAGATAAAATGTCGTAAACAGAAGCTTGTAAAATATGTAGAGTTGCAAGTCACAATTTTAAATGTTAGAAACACTTTGTAAATATGCACGGCACTTGTAAATACCTGGCATAACGTTGTAAATATGTCCAATAATCAGGTTTCCACCTTGTAAATATGCACATAAACACGTGAATAATAGTACTTGCCACTAAACCATTATGTAACTCCAATTTCCTTGTGATTCACTTTGTAAATATGCACGTGAAGCTTGTAAATAGCCGAATATCACGTTAGCACATTACATATTTCATTTCTTTGACTTGTATATGTATATAAAACTTGTAAATATTTGTAAAATAATGTTGGTATATGTATAATCTTCAAACTTCAAGTGTAGCCTTTGACTGCCACTTGTAATATGAAAAATCAACCCCAAGCTTGGATTCAATCATGCAGAACTTGGTATTCTATTGGTGTTGTCAATAATGCTACCTATTTACCCTAGCTACGATGCACAGCATACCCATAGCAAATTAAGGTCGAAGTAAACTGCCACGGCAGGCCCCTTAACAGGCCGTGCCATTCAAACCGGTTGGACAGTTGAATGAGTTTTATTTAGTTGCTGTTGGTTGGTTAAATTTATTCATAATGTCTTCTTTCTTAAGACTTGTGTCTCTTTGCCACAATATCCTTATATAGTCATTTTGGAGTCAAGACATGATATCTGACAACTGGAAAATAGGAATATGTAATGATTATTATCCTTTTCACACTCATGGCAATGGATTTATATAAGCTTGAAATCTTCAATATAATTTGATGTGTTTGGGTTTATTTTTACCTTTATCTCACCCTGTATATTTAAGTCTTCTCTCACTATGTATATTATGAGAGGAGACTTCAGTAACTGAGGGGTTAACAAAATTTGGTAGATGCATTTGATCACTCGACTCTTCTCTTTAGATGTTTAGCGTTCGCCAGGGAAGTAATATCTTCCTTTTCCTTTCCATTTACAATATTCACATATTCCTCAGCTACAGCTATTGCCTTTCATGTAAAACTGCCAGTTACTATCAAACAACAATATTTGTTATTCTCCAGTTTTTGAATTTTAAATATTCTCAAATTGCACATCTTTGTCACTTACAAGTCTTGTTGGTGGTATTTCATGTTGCCAGTAATACAGTATTGTATACAATACATACCTGGTACACACCTACATCGCCAGTTTTGACTGTACATCTGGCTCATTGTGTGTGTATAGATGATTTATCACCAACAGTATTTTTGGCTAAATCTGTACCTAGTTTAAAACTTGGATACTATTCCCAGTTAACATTATTTCATACTTTGTTTTGGTTATACTGTTTTCTGTTGTCCAAAGTGATTCACACAGTAAATCTGTCATCAATAGTATTTTTGTTTAAAGGTCTTTCACGCTTTATTTTAGTTGTACTTTTTCTGTTGTCTACAACATTATTTAAAATGCACTTCTTCCATTTTACTATCTACCTCACATTCACCAGCATTCGGGTCTGTGACTCATCCAAACCCACAATGCATTCAGATCATCCTGTGATTATTCTTTCCGGGATTCACCCATGTGTAAATAGCATTAACTATGCCTCTCTGTCTTTCCAAAGCCACTGCCGAAGTGGCAATCCAGTCCCTGTTACTAGATCTCTTACTGGTTGTCTTAACATCTGATCTATTAGAAATAAGTCTTCCTTTTTGGAGTTTGTCGAAGAAAACAATGTTCACAGCTTCACTGAGACATGGCTTAAGATAGAGGTTATAAGTGGATAGAGGTTATAAGTTCATACATGTGCCTCGCAATGTCAAAAAAGGGGGTGGAGTTGGGTTTTTCATCAAGGGTGATTTGAGTTTTGAGCCAGTTTAAAAATCACAGGTTTCAGGCTTTTGAAAGTACTTCTGTTCAGATTAGCACTGAGTCTGCTAACGATGTTCTATTCCATGTACTCTATCAACCTCTTAATCTTTCAAAGGCTCAATTCCTGGATGAATTCGGCATGTTTCTTGAGGGTGCTTCTCTCTCAAGCTGCAAAACTATTATCTTGGATGATCTCAATTTTCATGTGGATCAACACGATACCTAGTCATTAAAATTCTATGACACTCTCAAGCAGTCTAGCTTTACTGAACTTGTAAATACATCTACTCACATTCATGGTCACATTTTAGATGTTGTATGTGTCAGGGTTTCCTTCTATTGGTCCTAAAGTCATTGCGGGACAATCAGATTATCAGGCAATCATGTTCAGCCTTGTTTTCCTAGTTAGGTAGTCCTGCAAGTATCAACATGTTTACGTCTTTAGAGTTCATAAATAAATGTTTCGGATTTTAGAACAGATATCCTACAAACTGACCTCATTAGATGCCCATATAAAACTGCCAGTTTTCTCAGACATCAATATTTCAATACCTTGAGGAGCCTCCTTGACATGCATGTCCCAATCAAGAGAAAAGCATACCAAGACATGCTGAGACTGGGTTCATAAACAGCAACATTCTCAATGCAAAACGACTCAAGAGGAAATATGAGCCAGGAAAACTCTGTCAGAAATCGTAGCTGATACCGGGCTGCAATCAATCACTACAATTTCCTGCTTGAGAGATCCAAATGTAATCCTTACTCCAACATTGTTGCTGAAAATCAAGGAAATCCTAAGGCTCTGTGGAATTGTTTCAAAAAGATTTTCTACAGGTCTTCTTTTATTCTACCAGACTGTACAAATAAAACTGACCTTGCCAACACTTTTTGTAAGTTCTCCCATGATAAAATCCTTAAAATAATGTCAAATCTACAGTCATCACCATTAGCCTCAGTCATCAGACCCCATACCATTAAAATACTGTGTCCTTTTTCACATCTGTATCTGAAGAAGACTTACTCAAAATTCTAAAGTCTTTACCATCCAAATCCTGTGACCTTGACTACTTCACTGGTCAAGGAGGTGCCGATATTCTCATAACCCCCATCATTAGTAGTGTTAATTATTCAATCAGAGAAGGCAGTTTCCCAAACTGTTTTAACATAGCCTGTGTTACCCCCCCCCCCCCCCCCTCAAGAAAATGAGCCTTGATAGAAATATCCTTAAGAACATAGTTTCATATCAAAACTCATTTAGAAAGTCATGGCAAAGCAGTTAAACTAATTCATCTTGCAGGAAGGGGTCTTAAATATCAACCAGTCTGTATACAAGACTTCCCACTCTACTGAAACTGTGTTGCTGGACATTCAGAATGACATATCTCTCTCAGTGGATTCGGGAAAGTCAATGGCCCTAACATTATTAAACATCTCTGTGGCATCTGATACCATTGATCACTCCCTTTTATATGACTGCTTGCATGACTGGTTCATTTAGACGGTACTGTACTGTTGCGGATCAAGTCTTACCTTTCAAACTGTAAGGAAAAAATTAAAATAGCTGATAGTTTTTCTAAGACTGTAATTCTCTACTTCGGTGTCCCCCAAGTCTCCATACTGGTTCCTCTTCTTTTCACTCTCTACACTAGTCCCCTCTGTCAAGTCATTTCCAAATTTAATGTTACTCACCACCTGTATGCTGATTACACCCAAAAGTCGACTCCAGGAACTTTGATTCTAGTACAGTTTAGCTGATTGATTGTCTCAAGTCAGTACAGGAGTGGATGGATGGTGTTAAACTAAAACTTAACCTGGAAAAAAATAATTTATCATCATAGGTGACAAACCTATTAGAGAGTCACTTGAATCAAGTTTTCTTGTCCCACTCCTCCAAAACAATATCTCTCCATTGGTAGAATATAATAGAATAGAAACATTTATATGGCACAAAATTGATGCAACATCCTGTAATGCACTTGAAGCAATAAAAGAGAAAGTCGAGGGACATGCCCGGTCAAAATCCAAATTTAGAGCCAGCAAGTAGAGATATACTATTGTGGAGGGTATGCAAGTGTAAACAAGTAGGTTTTTTAACTGGTTTCAAAACCCTATGTCACAGGGTCAGAATGAGATTCACTTGGTAAATGAAACTAATGTCTTATCTTGTATAAAATTATATATATTGGTCTGTACCTAACATATAATTATACAAAATACAACTCCTTTATTCACATACAAGTATACAATACAACCATACAAAACCACAGTATAATCACACACCACAATCACAATCCAGTTCATACATGCACATACATAAATATATATATTTATGTTATATAATCACATCAATGTTTATTCAACACAAAATGTCAGAGTTTATTCAATCAATAAGTCAGCAAAATCATCCCAGGACTGTCCCAAATGTTAACTCCAGCAAGTATAACACCACATAAGAAGTCAAGCATCCAACATCAAAACATTGACTAAACTCCAGTAAATATGACATCAAGGAATAACCATCAACCATCCAATGTCAAAAGCACCAGCCACTTGCTCCAGCAGCATGGAACTCTCCAACCAAACACTGACACCAGCTCCAAATAATTCAAAACATTATCCAAATACATTATCACAAAAATACAGCGTGAGGAAAAACTCGGGAAACCTGAGGCTTCTGCCAACATCTCTGACTCTTCTGCTACTGGTTTCCATCAACAAACCCTGATTGTAGGATTCCATTTCCAATGCAGTTCTGTCAACAATATCAAGGATACGGTTGAAATCAACAAACTTGTAAAGCTCCTTTAACATGTTGGACACTTGCTCATTCTGAGACCTGTAGGAATAATATCTCCTCGGAGAATGTGCACGTGCTCGAGCTTCCTGTCGTCTTTAGGTTCGGGAGGTGTAGATACTTGTTGAGACCAATCACGATCCTCCCTGTAAGATCCTCTAGAATGATGAGAAGCATATCTGTCAGATTCAGAGGGACGAGATTTTGATTGTGATCTATGTGAAGAACGAGCAGATCTGTTTGTTTCATAGGGGCCATGAGACCTTGATCGTGATCCCTTACGATGTGACGAGTGAGCTTGTGTGGACTCTTCAGTTGGAGAACGTGAGCTGGGACTCTTTCTATTTGAAGATTCCATGATAACACCTGTGGCAAGAAGAGTAAATAATCAATATTTGTGACTACCCACGATAATGAGAGAAATTGGTATTAATGGACTTGACTAGTCATGCTAACACCAAACCTCCATGCACTTAAATAGGGCATTCCAACAGAATATCTTAGCTAGATCTTATCTAATTAAATATAGTCCTGCAAGTGTTGTGGTCGCTTCCTTTGACGTCCACTTCTGCTGGGCTGTAAATTAGGTGCTCACTGATATCAGCAATATAGACTGATTCGGATGCACGTCTTTGGTATCCTGACTGGCTGGAACATCAAATAATTTATCCAATCCAAGATCTTGGATATCTTCAAAATCATCTGCTTCAAGGCCATCGAGGATTTTACTCCTTTTCCTTCGAAGCCAGAAAGATACAACACGATCCTCACAAGTCTTCAACCTATCATGATGTAGGACAAAGGTTTTTTCTTGTCACCTACTTCAAATAAAATAGGTGAGAGAACCTTGGAGATTACATATGGACCTTTCCAGGTAGGCTGTAGTTTAGGACTAAGACCTATTTTCCTGGCTGAATCGAGGACATACACGAGATCACCAATCTCATATGTAGTCACTCGTAGTTGTAGATCATAGTCTCTCTTCTGTTGTTCTTGACTGGACTGTAGAGTCCCTCTGGCCATAGTATGAACTTGCCAAAGAGACTGTTGCAACTTTGCTACATAGTCAGTCAAACTCCAGTTTTCTACTGTCAGAAACTGACCAAACATCAGGTCAACAGGCAACATAACTTCTCTCTACCTAACATCATCATATTGGGTGAGAACCCAGTATTTCTTTTAATTGTAGAACGTATTGCTCCTGCGAGTTGTTGTAGATGCTGATCCCAAGATTTTTTATTGCTTTTCAGGAAACATCAAATCAGCTGAAGTAGTGTTCTATTGTAACACTCCACTTGGCCATTGGAACATGGCCTGTAGGGAGTCGTCCTGGTTTTGGTGATCTGCAGCAAATCACAGATGGACACAAATAATTTATCAAAGTTCTTCCCCTGGTGGGTATGAATATCCACCCGGCATCCAAAATGAGAAATGAATCCATTAACTACACATCTGACAGTTTTTTCTGCATTTTGATGAGGTAAAGGGAAATATTTGAGCCACTTGGTGAATTGATCCATAATCATCAAAACATACTGATTACCACTTATACTGTGGGTGAATGGTCTGAGAATGTCCACATGTACTCGCTCAAATAGTGAGTCTACATCATACTGTCCCAGACCCGCTTTAGAGGCCACGGTGGCAGAGTGGCAACACTCTCGCCTCCCACCTCTGAGGCTGGGGTTCGGTTCCTGGGATGACCTCAAGTGGGAAAGCTGGTAGTTGCTTGCCATTGGTCGGCAGTTTACAGCACAGAACCCTGACGAACTGTATGTACTGGTTTCCTCTGCCCTTCCAACTACCCGTCGTGATATGACCTGTACAGTGTTGAAAGCAATGTAAACCCCAAATAAATAAACAAATAAATAAAATCTAGATCTCATTTTGCCTTTGTGTTTGCTTTTTTGTTCTTGTTACACACCTGGCAGGATTTTACAAAACGTTCAACATCCCTTGACATCTTATACCAAATGAAGGACTTATGGATATGCAAGAGCGTCTTTGTGATACCCATATGTTTTGTTAATGGCAAATTATGATTCAGGGATAAAACTTCTTGCTTAATGCAATCTGGGACTACTAGTAGTTGCCTACTTCCCATTCCATCACTCTTAGAGTACCATAGTAGGTTATTCTTGTAAGTCAGATGCTGCCTGTAGAAGTACTTTACAGCAGGGCCGCACAAAGAAAGATCTTTTTGAGCTGGAGCAATGTCAGTTGTAATCCTGGTGATAAGTTTCTTTAAACAAGGATCACTTAACTGGTAATCCATGAAATGCTTCTCTGTGTATCCGGAAAACCAACAGTTTTCTGTTTCTTCTGACACAGTTTTTACTGCCAATGGAACAACATCATCAACATCATCTTTGAATCTGGACCACTGCTGATGTGCCCTGTAACAGAATTTGCAACCTGTGCAAGACAAATTCTTCAAGTCAACACCAGCTTGATAGCAATCACAGAATTCAGGTTGATCAGGGATCCTAGATAAACCATCTGCATTCCCATGTTTACTTCCCGGCCGGTGTAGAACTGTCATGTCAAACTGGCTCAATTCCTCTAACCACCTTGCCACCTTCAATGTATTTAAACATAGTAACCAGGTCAAGCTGTTGTGGTCGGTCCTAAAAAACACTTTATGACCCAAAAGGCATTGACAAAATCATCTGGTGCATCTTGCCACTGCCAGGAGTTGTCTTCTTGTTACACAATATTTACGTTGCTCTGGAGTAAGAACATAGCTTTCATAGCCGATAACCTTCTCAGCACCATCTTGGAGTTGAGACAACACAGCTCCAATTGCAGTTCCTGAGGCATCAGTATCCAGGATAAATTGATCTGTGGCACTTGGATAGGAAGTATTTGAGGATTAATCAATCTGTCCTTCACCATGTCAAATGCCTCTTGATGATCGCTGTGCCATTCAAAAGTAGCGTTACCATCTGTCAGTTTATCAAAATGGAAGGCATAATCTTTGATGTGTTCCCATGCCATTCAAAAGTAGCTTTACTATCTGTCAGTTTATACAAAATGGCCAGCATAATCTTTGATATGTTTTCTGTGATAGTTGACAAATCCAAGGAATTTCTCCACATCTTTCATGGATTCCGGAACAGGCCATTTTTTAACTTTGGCAATGTTATCAGGGTTCACAGCAAAACCTTCAAAACCGACAACCTGACCCAAAAATGTTGTTTCAGTATGGAACAAACTGCACATTTTGGGTTTCAGTTTGAGATTGTGCTGACAAAACATTTTAAAAGTTAACTCCAGATTGGTCACATGACCTGTGAAATCTTTACCTAAGACAATTACATCATCAATGTATGCCAGTGTTTTATCCCACGTTAATCCACGTAGAACAAATTGTATCACTCGTTGAAATGTAGCGGGGGCATTACAAAAAACCGAATGCCATCCTGTTATGTTTAGAGCCCATATTTTGTGATGAACGCTGTTTTATGTTGATCATTTTCATCAATCTCTATCTGCCAATAGCCACTGGTCATGTCAAGAGTAGAGAAGAACTTGTTACCAGGCAACTGATCCAAACACTGGGAAATTGATGGTAGGGGAAATAAATCCTTAGCATTCTTAGCATTCAAGAAGCAGAAGTCGATGCAATATCGAACTGAACCATCGCTCTTCCTTACAAGAACTGGGGCTGATGCCCAGTCTGAAGAAGATTCTGATATGACTCCCATGTCCAACATCTGTTTAAGATTTTCCATTTCTTCACCCTCAAATCCCATTGGTGTTCGTCGCATAGAATGTTTGACTGGTCTTTCCATGCCTGTGTCTATGGTATGTTTTATTTCTTTGAAACATCCCAAGTCATGGTTTCCTTTGGAAAAATGTCTTGAAACTCAACTAATAAAGATTTAAGTATTTCAGTTTCTTTTTCATTCAGAGCCCGCTTGGAACGCTGAAACAACATAACTAAATGCTCTGGAAGTTGTGTATCCACCTTTGAAACCATTGTTTCTTCAGGAACAACTATCAAGACAGCATCACATTCCACAGTATATCCCAACACATGACCGACATGTATTGAGATTGGAATTTCAGTGTCATTGACTAACTGTATTGGGACAACATCTACAGCTTTAACTAAAGTGTTCGGTAGCAAAACACCTTTGTTTTGACCTGATGAAGTAATGACTTCACCAGACAAAGTAGTTGCCAACCTTGCACTAGTTCTTAAAACACTGCTAGGAGGTACTTCCATCTTTTCTAGGGCAAGTACTTTACTTGAGAAGCACTGGTTACCTGATTTAACCTCAATGAAGTTTTATTCAATGTGAAGGTGCACTATCAAAGTTTAAAACAGCCTTGAAATGACAAAGGAAATTAGTACCAATAATCAAAGATTTGGCAATGGATGCTACAAAGAAATTCCATGTGAAAAACTGAGCCATTGAAAGAAACTTTCACTCCCTCAAATAGCTTTGCATCAGTTTTCACATTCTGTACTATTCCTTCCAACTTGAGCACTTCTTTCAATTCAGATTTATTTTTAAGTTGTTCATAAATAACTCATCAAGGAAATCTGAGTGCCTGTATCAAGTAGAGCTTTTTTTTTACCATGAACAATGAAATCTATGATTGCACTTAGGTTATTCCTGTTGTTTTCTTTAACTTTTCTGCATTGCAACTTTTTACAGTTTGCATGACTCACCCATTCTCTAACTTCGAGGGACAAGTCAGTGGGTGAATAACTGCCCATCCTTGTCAGTTTAAAGATTGCACAGATTTTGAAAAAGTTACATTGGACTTCTCACCCATGGAACTAAGTCGCATAGTGGAGTCACAACTATTTTTAAAACCCTGTGTAGTTCTAGGTGGTGGTGCTGGACTGCGGTAACGCTGGGTATCTGTTCTTATGCTAGTCCTCCAATTTGGATCATCACCTCGTTGTGGACTTCTTCTATAGTCTTGACCCTGGGAATGGTTATAACTTTGATTACTCCATGGAAACTGTTGTACCCTCTCCTGGGAGGAGTGAATCTTCCTGGAGACCCAGGCGAAGTATACCTGTCATACCTTGGTTTCGATTGCTGATAGTTTCTACCAAAGTCATGGCTAGGACGGTCCCTCCAGTTAGTGTAATCACCCCTGGGGAAGACCATCTGTCATGTTTATCATAGCTTCCACTGTAACACATCCTCTTTGGGCAATCACGTGAAAATGACTTTGGAACACTTTGGAACATCTTGTTTGGACTGCTTCTGGTTGTTTTCTTTCAGGACCTTAAAATGGCGTCCTCTGTCATAGCGTCCTATCCCCAGTGGCAGGCTAAAGAACCTCAAGGATGTTGAAAAATGGTCATCCTTGAGCCTCTATCTTCCAGTTGGGAGAATGTCAATTACTTGTGAGTTGGGGCTATACCTGTGCTGTAGGTTGATAGTGCTTTGAGTCCTGTAGTATATGGAGATATTGCGCTGAGTATAAATACAAAATGCAGTAATGTAGTCCATATATCACGTGGTGAACCTTGTCTTTTCTTTGATGCTTGTCCCGTCTACTTCCATGGCTTCTAGCCTGGAAAGTTTTGGCAAAACCTTCCTCAGAAGTTGTTGAAGATGAATCGGTGTCAGTTGACGAACTGTACATGTCAGACTCGACATACTTTATCTTCCTAACTGAGGCTTTTTTCCCAAGAATGGCTTTACAGAGTTGCATTGCATCCTGTACATACTTGTAAGCATCCTCCAAGGTAGTTGGGTGCTTGGCAGCAGCAGATAACACAGCTGAACCTTTCATGAATGCATCTACAAAGAATGGACTGCAAGCCTCCTGCTTCTGTTCATCAGGGAAAAGTGAAACAATCATCCCTGAGTTTGAACCATATAATTTTCAAGGTTTTCATCCTTGTGCTGTTCCGTCTGAAGGAGTTTCTATCTCAAGGCGGCTGGAGATTCTCACTTCCCAAAATGTTCTTGGAACTTCTTAGTCAACCATTTGTAGTCTGTTTCCTTTCGGCTAGGGAGAATTCCATAATATTCAGCGGCTCCTTTCTTCAGAGACATCGCAAAGTTATGCAACTTCCCTGATTCTGACCATTAAAGGATTTTGGTGACCAACTCAAACTGGGAAAAGTAACCGTTCCGGTGTTCACCTTCGAAGGACAGTTTTGGCACTTGAATCTTGCTTTTTGTTTTATCCTTATGTGTCACTGTTTTCTTTTGAGCTTCATCTTCAGAGCTTTCAGATGAGACATGGACATTGTATGCACTGTATATATTAATCCTGGTCTTCATTCCTTGACGTTGAACATCTGCTAGTTTTCCTAAGATAGCTAGGGACAGGAGTATACAATGGCTGACACAACCTGACCTGTTTCTGGGGAACCTTTGGAATAGTCTGTTCATCTGATGAACCTGGGTTATTCAACTCAAGAACAGGCCTCAAGACCAATCCTTACGTTTGGCTTCAAATATCTTGGTTTGGACATTGACATTTCATTTGAAAGCTTTTTCAATATCAACAAGACACTTTTCAACAGCCACGCCTTCCAGTTGTTTTTTTCTGTTGAACCAGGATCCGTTCATGCTTCTGTAATGCTGATTCAGTTTCAGACACAAGCTTGAATAACTCTGAAAAGGAATTTTAAGTCCTATTGCAAAGCTTGAAAAGCTACATCTTGTTCCACACCAGTTTGCTGTTTACTGATCAAAGGGTTATGGTCACAGGGAGCATGCTTCAGATTTTGCACTACCTCTTTGATATCCTGCAACTATTGAGCTAGACCATATAGATCTCAAGACTTCCTTCTCATGTTGACTCTCAGCATTTTCAAGTCATTGAAGGGAAGTTATCGCTTCATCTTGAGATTTCTGAGTTTCTTTGTTCCGGTTCCTGGTCAAACATCTCTTGATGATGCATCACCTTAGACTTCAAAGAAGAAAACTCAGTTTTCTGCTTATCAAACTCGTCAGTCTGTTGATCCAAACATGAACAATTGAACGCAACTTCCTGCTGAGAAATTGTTAGGCCAGTCACAGTGCTCTTCAACATTGTGGCATTGCTTTCCACCCTGTCAGGTTGTTGATGCTCCTGCTCGATAACAGCTAATCTCTGATCCAGGCGATCTACTGAAGACTTAAGCTCAAGTTGAGCCGTACCGGTTGAATGAACTGAACGGTTCAATTCTTCCACAGTGCGGAACAACTTTGTCACTTTCAGATTCCAACTTCTCCACACACTTCTCCATTTTGGACGTGTTGCTCTTGATTTTGATCAGAACGGACGAAATATCTTCAAGTCCCAGTTTAACATCAACTATTGGTATGGAGTCTGAAGTTTTGGGTTCAAATCCTGGAGTTCACTGACCTGAAAGGATGAGCCCGAAAACTCTACTTTTGGTGACTGTAACTTCTGATGATCGCTTGACAATCCCAACAAATGCAAATATTCCTTGTCAGGGAAAGCCCACTGGTCATCCAAGTCTTCATTGTCCTTCTCTTCCACCTCAAGAAAATCCTCAGTGCCAACCTGAACTACAAAATGTTCCTGACTAGAGCAAACCTGACACATTTTTCTCACCGAATAGGATTGACACTTGAGTGCTGAAGTTTCTTGATCACAGAGTTGCTGACAACTTTGGACTTCTGAAGGTCATGCACGGTCAGCTTCATCAATGCTTTTGATAGTCAATAAATCAGCCTTGATTGCATCTTCAAGATGAACTGGTTTTTTACCACCTGTAGCCATTCACAGTTTTTTAAGTGAATTTACTCAATTCAACCAACAAACTGACAAACACCAAAAATCAATAACCAACTAGCAAAACAATGCCAAGTCAATTTATAAAATTTCACACAAATGTCACAAATCCGATAATTTAACTTGCAAGATGGAGCAAAGTTAAACAGAATTTAATCAAACCCAATCTGCACGACAATGCAAATATATAGGCCAAAGTACAATAAATAACTTGCAAGACAAAGCAAAAGTTATTTAGCAAAAATCACTATATCAAAATATATGTTACAAATGAAATCAAAAAAGTAACAAATACTCTTCAAAATATTTTCACATTTACAGAAAATTCACTACTTTGATTTCTTTTATTTCAAAAATAGGAAATATATAATTTACACTACATCCTAATTCAGATTGGATTTAATTTTGTTATTGAAAGTCAATAAATTTTAACCACGAAAGTTTTTTAAGCAATAAAAAACTAACCTATTGTAAAGCAACAAAAAAGTTTTTTTTCTGTTAAAAAATCTATGCAATAAAAAATTCTACTGCACTTTTTAACTGATACATGAAATCATGCAAGTCATTTAAAAGTAATGGTTCTTAATTACTGTTAGTAAGGGCAATATTAATAAAATTTCAATCTAAAAATAATTTTAAAAAATACTCGAAGTACTATTCAAAATTTAATTTAAATCATTAGAAAATTACTTCAAACTGCTACCAAAAGAAAATTTAAATACTTGAAATTTTACTAATAATTTACTAGAAATATAAATATTTTACTACAGATACTGTCAAAATAACTAGAAAGAATTACTTATAATTTCGTCAAAAATAGTTACTAAAAATATACTAGAAAAAAATGACTACATACACAGTACCAATAATATTGAACAAAACAGGTACTAAATTTTCAAATAACGTCGCCGATGACTGACAAATCATTTGACAATCAATATGTACAGAATGGAAAAACTCGATCGATATGCACATGCAAAAATTACTGAGTTTTAACAGACAACTGACAAACAAACTGACCGATGGACCAATAATATATAAAAAAGCAATAATGCAGCAGGAAAACAAAATGAACACTTCTACATGCACAAATATGAAATAAACAAATTAAAACAGCAAACACAGAAATCTTATACTGCTTTATACCCAAATACCCAATTTCGAAAAGAGCAACAAATATGTGTGACAATAGATGATAGATATTTACAACAAAATACCCACGAATATTTTCAAAATAGTAGATATTACATTGAAGTATGACCGGAAATCACGCTAAGATGACCAATTGTCAGACTACAAAAACGAAAAATCACGCCAACTATTGCCGATAATTCACGCTGGCACTTCACTGTAAAAATTATGTTGGTTGGAAGGAAATCAACAGTTTGGTAAAATGAAAATAAGGAATTATTCTATGGCCTAACATTTTTGCCTGTACTTAAGACACACATTGCAGAAAGACGGATATTTTTCATTTTACTAACAGTTTGATGCTCTATGTAATCACTTATAGAAAGTGTAATAAATACTATGTGGGTGAGACAGGGCGTGCATTCAGATCAAGAATGTATGAACACATTCTCTCAGTGAAAAAACCAAAGGAAAGCAGATCAACCCCTGTGTCTAATCATTTTACAGACAAGGGAAATTCTGTTAATGATCTGAGATTCTCAATTCTGGAATGGTGTTCTCTAAAATACAACACTCCTAATCTTGAGCACAGAAAAAAGTGTGAAAAGTGGTGGATGTGGAATATTGGAGCAATACATCCAGTCGGCATTAACCAATTTATTTAACTGCATAACATTTTTAGCATTCATTCACACTCAGAATGCTAGTTTCCCTTGCTTTATTACTCATATGATATCAGTTGAATAATTAGAGTAACTTAAATGGACCCCCACACACTAGTAGTGGGCCAGAATTAAAAAATTGCTTAAAAAATTTACAAAAATTCAAATAAAAATTTTGACGCAATTTTTTGATCTTGTGACGTAATTGAGAATGTCCGTGATGCACTACTAAGTCACAGACACCATGACGTCACAACCATAGCTACCAGTTCAATTTGTGCTACAGTAGGCCAGGAGTACTATAGTCATTGCACATAGCCTAATAATTGGACTATTTGAACAGAAATAAATGGTAAATTACTGCAATAGTGGTCAGAATGGATAAAGCAAAATATATCTGTGGCATTTGCGAAAAGGCATATACCAGAAATGCCAGCCTAAGGCGCCATAGGCAAAATGCCCATTTCAATAATTCATACAATTGCCTCAACTGCCAAAAGAAATTTAAGAGACAGGAAGACTTGGGGAAACATGCAAAAGTCTGCCTAAAGAAAAACTTGATGCTGAGGAGCCAAAAATGCAGCCATTCGGCCAGCTGAATCAACCTAATAGGTGACAGAATGACCTAGATGTGGTAAGAGGTGATCTTGAAGTCAGTGATTCAGATGATGAGTCAGATCCAGTAGTGAATATCATGGCTCAACACCTAAATAGTCAGCTGCTGGGGCACCACACGAGAAATGTGGAGACCAACACAGATTCAGTTTGAATCCACACATGTGACAAGGCCACCAACACAGAGCCTTTAATAGTGATAAGCCCGGATGAACTGATCAAGTTTCAAGATGGACTGACCATAGCAACATTTAATGAGTCTGAAACATTGAATTCCAAGATAGTCAAGAGCAAGCCCAATTTAGAGAGCCCACCAGAGCCCACCTCGCAGATTGGTTTATTAAAAGTGCAACCAACAAGCAGTAAAGCTAACCAGTTCCCAGTGCCTCCCATTAACAGAGTAATTCCAGACAGCACTGAAATAGTCCTATCAGATTCAGATAGTGATATTCAGGAACAAACCACCACAAGTACAGCTAACCACTTTCAAATATCTCCCAAAGAGAGAACCACTGCAGTCACAGATGAAATAGTCCTGTCAGATTCAGACAGTGACAGTGAAAATCAGGAACTCATAAGAATGTGCAGCAGAAAACCTACACGCCCCACCATGTTTTTTCCTAAATCCAAAAGAGATGAACTGAAGGCCCGGATTCTTGATTTTTCAAGTTGTTCAAACACCAAGAACAATCAATAAGACTAAATAAACAATAAATTAATATTTTATTTAGTTTTTTGTCATCATAGTGCAGTATCCAATTATTTATTATTGTATTAATTTAATATATAGGACAACATACCAACTATGTAATGAAATAATATTTTGAGCTCACTTGTGTTAAATCACCGCATAATAAGCCCAGATACAATTCATATGTGTTATATTGGACATATATGTGTTTACTATTTTTATGTCTTTTCCATATTACATATATAAAAGAAGGGTATTTCTATCTTTACATTTAAAATATGAAACAAAGACAGACCCACAAGTGACATCACTAGAAATGCAGTCCCAATACTTACCTTTGACTCATCCAGACTTACCATAGTCGCATGAATCTCCATCTGCCAAATAATGATTTAGCACTATAAGTATTGGCCTGAACTTTAATAAAGTCTGATTGACAGTCCATACATCCAGTAAAGAGTGTAAATAACACTTTGGATAATGCACCTTAGACTCTCATAGACACACATATATTCCTGTGTTTTGTACAGTATTTCAAAATTGTCAGACTGACCAGAAAATCTGATTAAGTAGAGTTGGTGATGTATTTTCGATAAATGAATGTAAATTTGCCACTTTTTTGTTTTTGTCAATTTTACAGCACAAATATGGAAAACATGTTATAGTTTTGTTAAAGATATATAGAAAAAAGTAAATATCTATTGCACAACAAAAATTTATTTTCTATCTTTTAATATTTTCACTGTTTTTAACTATATTTTTTAAATAATAACCTCTTACAAGTGACTTCAGAGGGTGTAAATTATGGAATTGTTAACAAGTAATAACAAACAATTTCAGCTTCTCTGGGACAAACTTTTGAAAGGTTACATATATATTAATAACAATTTTTGGCTAGAAAAGATGTAAAATAATAATTTAACTTAAAGTTTACAAGGTACTTTAGGTATTATGCTTTAAAAGTAGTTTTTTCAAAGAGTTGCGAATTTACATCCATTTTCATGTGTTTTGTATGAAATAAAAATCTCCCTTAGTGAACCTATGTCTAGGTGAGTTATTTTTTTCCAGTTTTGAATAATGCAGTGCTGGACCATATTTATGGAAACAAAAAAAAATGAAAAAAACAAGTGACTTTAATGGAGCAGAATCAGAAGTGCCAAAAAATGGCGAATTTACATCACTTGCTCTAGTCATAATGAATGTTTGAGAATAAAAAACTACAACAATAAAGTACATAAGTTTAAGCTTGGGAGGGTTTTGCCAGTGGTTTTATGATCATTTATTATTTCATAAAATATAATAAATAGGGTGTTGAGATAATTGTTGCAATTAAGATTCCCAAACTGTCACCCATGGTAATACAATATGGAGATACATATTCTTTTTTTAATATTTATAATACTTTTAATGATTTGTGTACTAGAATAGTGATTAACACAAGTACCTGAAATACTAAAAAGTTATGTGCTTGTTTGGCTATTGTATGAATGAAGTGGGGCTGCTTAGGTATCTTTCATGTAAATTGGGGCTAGTGGCCAAAAGTAAAACTCTTTTTTTATTTTTACTGCTTAGCTTAAAACCAGTCCTATAGATGCAATTGTCTGTAGAGGTAACAAGAACATTGTGTGTGCATGTAGTTTTTGTTATTTATATCACATAAGCATGCATAAACTATCTTTAAAATTAATGTTCAACTTTTTAAAATGTCGGCAGATTAAAGAGGAAAGTATTTTCTTTCAAATGACTGGTGATAAATGATTCAAATAATTCATATCAGTTTATTGAATTGATTGGTGGCGGAGGTAGGATGTTGACCTCGAGGAGCAGCAAGAAAAGCAACAGTGAGAGACTGAGAGTATACCTGTGCAAATCAGTGCACTGGAGTTAATAAACTTAAATAGGCTCTGCACATGAAATATCATGTTACAAATGCTAAAATTATGAAATTTGTTATAATTTTTACCATTTCATTGTAGTTTGTGAACTTTTCACTCAAAGAAAACCTTTTTTTGATTTTACAAAGACATTGGATAAGATTTAGAACCTATATGTTTAGTTATCTGTTAATTGTTCCATCATCTATGAATACAACAAATATGTTTTGGGGCTCTTACATCAAGTATCTGGAGACTGGAAATCATTCTGATCTAATTTGTTATACACAAATAATTGTTAAAATATTCAGGGAAACAATCCTCAAGGCATTCATTATTGATGCCCACTCAGTCTCTTTATGTGTCTCTCAACACCCACTCACACTATGTATTGGGAGTTCTTGATCCCTTCCCACAAAGAACTCAAACAGGATAAATTAAAATCACCATATATTTGACCCTTTGGAATTGAATTCTCTCAATCTGCACACTAATTTTGTCAATCCCAACCCTACTCACTTTTCAGTCCCTTGTCAAAGTTTTAAAATCACAGTTATGTATACATGGCTTTCCCTGTAACATATATCTTGTGATATGATGGTTTTACCACTTTGAAGACAAAATAGTTGTGGTGCTGACACTTATCCGGATTGTAATAATCCCAAGCTACCACTTGGATCATCATTTAAGTGATTTTTGCATTTCACAGATTCAACTGATCTGAAAAATCTCAATCTCGTTCTGGATCACTGAGATCGCATAGATCTCAAGTTGTGAAACACGCTTAATGAATCCATCTCGTGAGATACACCCGGTAACAGCCAATCTGAATGTTTTATTGATTCTTTGCATCATTTCAGTACTAACCTGAAACTGTCACTAACCCTGTATGTTGTAAAATGGAGAGATATTTTCTATTTAAATATTCATAATACTTCTAGTTTAATTTCTTCCACTATAAGTGTACTTGACTACTGATTAATACAGGTATACCAACACAGTTTGATTTTTCTTATGTTTAGGGCTCATTTATTGAGTATCTGGAAACTGGTGATTATTCTGACCAAATTCATTACAAATAAATAACTACTGAAATATCATCCAGGGAAACAATCCTTATTATTCATCAATGATCCCCCACTCAAACTCTGTGTGCATCTCTCAACATCCACTAACATTATGTACTGGAACTTCTTGATCCCCCCAAAGAACTCCATCATGATCCACTAAAAGATTTATTGTTTAATACACTGCCTTGGGTTTTGCAATATTTTCTTTGCATCCTATACAAACAATCACTTTGTCCATATTCGGGTGTCCTAGGGTCACTTGAACTACTCTTGGGTCACCTATAACATAGTAAAAATGCAGGCCTATAGCTCATTGCATAACTGAGTAATAGCTATTTTGATGTTATCACAGTTGAGTAAATCAGTTATAATTTTGCAAATGTAATAAGTAAGTTAAATTTTTATAAGTTAATTCCCTCTCCAATGGACAATTGCTTTACCGGTCCTGCCAAATGACAGAAAAGCTGCCCTGTATATAATACCAGCAGGACCGGTCTAGTAGTGTGCATCCACAAGGTGGCGCTTCGTACTTCCTTCCTGTCTATACAACTTGTCAGTAGGGAGGGCCTTGCTTGTCCATTGGATAGGCATTTAATATTATAAATTAAACACCTACTTTAAGTGAAGAAATGATCCTGAATTTTCTATAATAAGCGAATCAGGGATTTCGTGAAATGCATGGAATTTTTAGGCATTTCGCGAAATGCCTGACAACACAATTTTCCTGTAACATATCCACACCATCGCTTCTTGAGAATTTGTTATGTCATGCATTGACATTTTTTTATATAAACGATTGTTACGGTCACGGGCAAGCACGGTAGCAATTACCGGTTGTCTTTAAGTTGTAACAGAACAAGCAAAAAGTTGAACTTAACAAATTTATTTAATAGTCAACAATAATGATTACAGTCAACTGGTATGCCCTTAACTAAGCACACTAATACAATAACAAGATCTAGCTGACCTGACCACTGAGATTAAGAATAAGTTTATCCGCCATATCCCGCAATCTGTTCTGTAATCCGTCCTGTGGTATATTCTGTGATCTGTTCAATGTCCTGTGGTCTGTCCCGTGATCTGTCCAGCGTTCACTCGCACACAGATGTCTATATTCTGTGACCTGTCCCACACTCAACAACACAAAAGGTGCTTGTCCTGCTATCCTTTATATATCCAGTCACACAGAAGGTCTGTCTGGAGATTTTTAGAGAGTTAACACAATTGTACTGTCTGCTCCAAGATATGGACAATGTCCAAAATGCAGTAAATCTACTCTCTGTTATATAACTGTACAATATCCAAAAATATCCAAAGTGCAATAAATCTGTCCAGACAAAGTATCTAGTTCACTCCAGTAAAAGTTCACAGCAACACAAGTTATATTATATTCCAAAACACAATAACTCTCCTTATAGCCAGCGAATACAAAGTTCACTTGTGGTCAGATGTACATTCCTTATATACATTCACAGATTTCTCTGGAACTGTACAGAACCAACTCAGAAAAGCTTGAGCCATCTAGGCCAAAGGAGGAAGTTCTAGAAACTACTGGCAATTGGGTTTCCCCAAATCTATCTTAACCACTGAGGGGGGGATTTCCCCCAGTCTGTGAACAAATCAATAAACACTAAAACACAAAAATCAATAACTCCCTTACTTTAAATGTTAACACACAAAAAGAACCAACAACACAATTATCTTTTATGACAATGTATAAACATAAAGCTTAAATTAAACAATGCACTAATATAGTGCCTAATATATGTAATATACAATGTACTTATATAGTGTCCAATATATGTAACAACGATAGACACTGAGATCTTTTACTTCACTAATTTCCAAGTATACAACATATTTAGTTACAGAGCTTCTGAATGCAATGAAAAGCAAAGAAATTTCTTTTTCTGCATGCATTTTATATTGTATTAAAATTTCATATAATATATAGTGAAACTTAATTAACGTGTGATGGAAAAACTGTTTATGACGTACCTTGGCTTCATTTTGTTAGTTTGATATGACCTGTTCAAGGTAATAAGTAAATTACTGTTATCTTGCACCTTTCACTACTTCTTGTGAAATGATCTGTACAATATTTTGCAGTGCATTCCCACAACATCCAACCCAAAATGCTGCAACTAATATGACCTACACAATGTTTTGCACTGTTTTCCCTGCAACACCCAACCCAGTATGCTACAAGTGATATGATCTACATAGTGTTACCCACTGATTTCTTGTATTTCTGGTGAAAATTCGTAAAATAATTTACCTACAAATACGAAGAGCAATCAAAGAAGGAGTTATTTGTGGCAGTTTTAACATTATATATACTTAATGTGGCAGTTTTAACATTATATCCTTTAGAGCCCGGGCTGGATTTTGCCCTCAGAGTGCAAAAGCGTAAATTTGCGACCATTATTTAGTGTCTTTGAAATGCAAGCTAGCTTTCACTGTTCAGCTGCAAAAGCGTAATTTGGTGCCAAAAATGTTGTTGCTCCAAATGTAACGTGTTCAAATGTGTAGTTCCCATCTATTTTCTTAAGAAAATACTTCATTTTTACACATTTGCTTTTTAACAGTAGAATGGTTGTCTACACATTTTTACACTTTGGCATATTAGCGCAAAGTACTTTATGAAAGTTTCTTAATGCAGGAAATTTGTTTCATTTGACACTAATATTAATATATTTGCAAAAAATTAGAATGAAGCCAGGTAAAAGTGTTTAAAATTTAATTTCCCCTCAAACAATTTCATGGTGAAGAAAAGCTATACAAGTAATGTGACAGGGCCATTGATTATGATTATTCTTTTGAGTAATGCAATTTGTACAAATAAAACAGTGCTTGATATTTTAGGAGACAATGTATTCTTAGATTGTTTGAATGTAAAATAATTTTAATATACAACATTATCAACAGTTAGTAATTATGCAAAATACAAGTACTAATCTGTAAGTTGTTTGAGTTTCCAATGATAACTTGTAAATGCATAAAAAGTAGGATCAGTTGAATATTAGTATATTTCAGTATATTTCAGTCACATTTGTCAGCAAAATGATGCATTGGTGGTTTGAAAGATTTTGAAATACAGAAAGCATAGATGCAAAAATGTGTGGCTAATGGTAAATTGTGATAAAAAATATGCAGCATATTTTTCATCATAAGTTTTCAAGAATACTTTTGCAGATGTGTAAAAATGCATAAGTTCTTATCATCAACTCATTTTTACACTCTTGCAGTTACAATTTTTGTTGTAATCAAGTTGCAAATGTATAAAATCGGAGGATATTTTGGTCATATTCTGACGCAAAGTTTTCATTATTCAGAAAAACAAATAACATTTCACCAGAACCAAGTTTTTGGGAAAATTATATAGTTTCAATAAATATTATTCATTTTTACCATATTTTGTTTGCCTACATGTAAAATAGATAAATGACTGGACATAAATCTTACCTGGGTGATATATGGGGATTTTAGGATCAAAACACACAAAGGCAATAAATTGCATCTTATTTTCATTCATGCACAAGGAAAATCTATTTTTTGCTTTACAGAAACATACATGATTTAATTAAAAATATACACTAAATAAGTAGAAACTTAATCTTTAACATGACAAAATAATGAAAATATCGACGCGCTTAAGAGGATTTTCCCCAACCTCCTGCTTGCATTTCAAGGAAAGCTTTTTTCAGCGGCAAATTATGCTTTTGCGCTTTACTAATAAAAACAGCCTTGCATTTCAAATACCCTAAAAAAGCTACACAGAATTACGCTTATGCACCCTAAAGGATATATACTTAATGTATTTCAAATCCAATAAAAATTGACAGAAATACTTTCTGTCTCAGCTGTAATCCCTCTGCCTAGCGGTTGGATTTAGCATTCAGTTCCACATGGTAAGCTATTGAAATTGAAAATTTTTATTTCTTAAATGTGGCGTTTATAAGCTATAAGCTTACCATGAGGAACTAAAGAAAGAGTGCATGGGTAAAATTTTCAACTTGAAGAAGGAAGTACTTACATCTGGGTCCCACTGGGGTAACATCACCCAGCAATAGGGTATCGGCCAGTATTGTATGTCTATTTTTCTTAGACGTTGGCCATGATGCTGTGGCTATCTGGGTCAGAGCTCTCAGTTCTGGTACCAGACCAGAATATTGCATTGTGGGTGGTCATGCTTAGATAATTTCGTTATAAAAGGCAGCCTTTGTTTAATATTGGCACCACACTCGTTTAAAAGTTGAAGAAGTTACATGTTTTTGAACTGAGCATTGATTTTACAACTTGTTTTACATTTTATTTTATATTTTAGACTTGTATTTTATATTTGCTTAATTCAAATCAAAATGCCAAAGATTTTTTATTGTTGTAAATGCCAGGATGAACATGAGCGGACAGTTGGAAAGAAAAGTCTGTTGAAGTTGGCAGGTGAGTCCTTTTCCAGTGCTAGTGAGGCTGTTGCACCCCCCTCTGCATCCGGTATTAGTGCAGTTTCAGATCAGATTTTAAGTAAATTGCAACCGATATGGGGAAAATGGAAATGATGGACAGGAGGGTGCAGCATACCGAAGCTGCACTGGAACAGGGTAGCTCAAGAGTAAGTCCACTTCCTTCTACTTCTCAAAGCCAACCTGGTTCTAGTACGGTTTCTAACAGTAATGCTATGGAAACTAATGCTGATCAGAGTGTGGCCCCCTCAATTGAATTTTTGAGGAGCAATGAATCCATACAATGTGAGGTTGAAAAGTGCCTGGCAGAGTGGATTGGCCTCAAAATTTTATTCTGACGGCCAATCAAAAAACTAGGCCCACTTATGAGCATCACCTAAGCATCACCCAGTGGGTATCAGGGTTCGTGAGATGCATACAGGAAGAAAAATCTTAACAAAGTCGGTATGTCATGCTCGATTACCTGGGCAGTTAGATGGAAGATACATCAGATTTTTGTGGGACTCAGCCAAAGCATGCCATGCTATTTTACTTACTAATAAGGAAGCAGATAGGGTCTCATCGGTTGAAACTGAGTTGATAGATTGCATAGGGCTCATGCCCAGAGACATGTTGCTAGAGCACAAACCTCTGTCATACGCCCTGTTACCAAAAATCAAAGACTTCATACACCAAAAGTACCATGATAAACTGTCACGCTGCCTAGAAGACGTTAAGAGATGGCTCTCTACAAATAAGCTTAAGCTAAATCCTGATAAGACTGAATTCATTGTGTTTGGCTCTAAGTCTTAGTGTGAAAAACTTAATCAATCCTTCCCATTCAACATACTCGGTAATCTTATATCATCAGTAGATGCAGTTAGGAACCTTTGTGTCTGGTTTGATTCAGATTTCTCATTCTCTTGACATGTTATGAAGGTCTGCAAGGCTTGTTTTGCTCATGTCCGGGATCTTAAGTGACTCCGAGGACATCTGACACATGAAGCTGCCCTTATGGCTGCCAATGCTCTGGTCGGAAGTCATCTTAATTACTGTAACTCTCTGTTCAGAGATCTCTCAGCTCTGGATCTGCGCAAACTTTAATGTGTTCAGAACAGCCCAGAATTGTTGCCAACACTACCAAGTATTCACACATCACTCCAGTTAGAAAATCACTACACTGGTTGCCAATTAAGTACCATTCTATCTTTAAGCCGTGCTTGTTTATAAGTTCCTACAAAGTGGTAACCCCAAATACTTTGAACCCTTTCTCATACCCAGACACAGTGCATATAACACTCATCGAAGTCAATCTGATGGCATGTTTCTTGAGGTTCCCCACTTTGCTTCAGTTTTCAAGTCTCGAAAGCATTTTGGACTCAGTTTTGTGTATGATGCACCTATGATTTAGAATAACCTTCCTGATGAGGTCTGCTCTGCAAACTCACTTGCCTCCTTCAGGTCAAAGCTGAAGTCATGCCTCTTTGGAAAAGCATATCCACCCTAAATTTACAATCTCCTCCTGCTTTCTCTGGCATGCTGACCCCTGCAATGTCTCTGGTTTATGAATATCGAATAATCTTCTCTTTGTTTTCTTCTTTAGAGTCTGTCTTTTTGACAGAGATTAAGTGCTAAAAAAGTGCTATTAGAATTAGAATAATCTTCAAATACTTTTTACATGAACATGAAAATGGAAAAGTCATTGTTCATTGATAGAACACTATCACTGTCTTGAGATATACATTCTATAGTGTGTCGTTAATTATTCACTTCATTAACACCCTAATATGGCTGTGCATTTTTACTGGCGACCTTCTGAGGGTAAAAAAAAAAAAAAAAAAAAAAAATACTTTCAGGAAGGTACTTGCCGATTTCCTACTCACCACAAAAAAGCAGGCCAGTTTATAGGCATGTTTGTGAGAACTGTAATAGTACTTATACGACTAAAAAATTGCACACAAAAAATGGCAACAAAAAACTAGGTAGCCACTGCAGTAATGCAGTGGTTAACAAAAAATGTTAGGGGAATTGTATACAATGATAGATGGGTGTACAATTCAGATTTTTATGATGTTTATTTGTTGAATGTAAAGAATGTACAGAAACTAATTTCAATGTGTAGATTTACTAAACCAAATGTATTGTTTTCTGATGTTGTCAAAAAGACTAAGCAGTCTAAGATTCAAACCCATAATTCTATAATCAGAAGGCCAAAAGCCAAAGTTTCTAGGGGCACGAGTGTGCAGTGGTATGGTAAGGAAGCAATGCAAAACAGATATGCAAGTTGTCAAGAATAGCATGAATAGAAAACCACGTCCTTGTGATTCTAGAACTCAGCCAATGGTGAATAATGCACGTAGTGAACAGTATTGTGATAGTATTTAAATTCTGTCTGTGGAGGATTGTGTTTCTGATAAATAGTGTTATTGTACATTTTAAGGGTAACAGTCAACGTCACATCAGTAATACTGTGAGTGTTAAAAAACAGAAACTTACTGTGAATAAAGGTAAGAATATTCATTTATTCATGGAAGGGGACTTGCCGGATCTGCTTCACGAATTTGAACCAATAATAATTAATAACAGTCAGAATTGCTTCAAACCGCTACTTAGTTCAGAGAAAACTCCTGCTCGCACGGATTTCGACAAGTGCATCATGGAGGACACTATAGGCAATAATGTTGTGTCTAGTGCATTATCCAGTGACATATACTCTCTTGACATGAATACTACATTCAAGAGTGATTGCTTATACTTGGCTAGAGGGGCCATAGGAAATATAATTCACATGGCACAAAATAAACAATTCTTCGGCTTTATCTCCATTTATGGGTTTCAAGTCCATATAAATGATACACATACTAACTGTATGTGCAGATATGTTGTATCTGCATAAATTATTACGTCAGGATGGTAGATATAATAATGAGGGCTTACAAATACCTGTCTATTCACAGCTAAATTTTGAAAAATGGAAGTCCTATCTCCAAGACTATTGGGATTGCCAACTTCCATTGTTAATCAAATATGGATTCCCTCTTGATTATAGGCGCTGTAACACTGTCAAAATTAATCATAAAAGTGCCTTACAGCACCCCTCTCACGTGGATGCGTATCTCAATGATAAAATGAAACATGGGACGATGTTGGGCCCTTTTAGGTAGTCACCAATTGCTGACTTACATATTAGCCCATTTATGACCCGGGATAATTCAAGTTCTGACAAAACAAGGGTCATTATTGACCTCAGCTGGCCCAAGGGTCAGTCTGTGAATTCTAGCATTGACTCTGATCGATATTTGAATGTGGATTTTGTTCTTACCTACCGTTCCATAGACAATATAACTGATGAAGTACTTAGACTTGGGAGAGGGTGCCAAATATTCAAAGTTGACATCAGTAGGGCTTTTCGCCATTTTTCTATAGATCCAGGAGATCTAGATCTCTTAGGTCTACATTGGAGTGACTATTATATCAATCGATGCTGTCTGGATTCAAACATGGATCTGCCATTTTTCAATGTATGTCCGACTCATGAAGGTCATAAAATATCGAAATATATACATAATTTTCTATGTGTCTCCCTACCGTCTAAAATAAACCATTCTTATAGTGGATTACAGTCTCTCCTAGAGGAGCTAGGTCTCATGGTTAGCACCAAAAAGTTGGTGCCTTCTAGCACACAGGTGGTGTGTCTATGTATCCTGGTTGACACTGAAACATTTACTGTTTCCATTCCACCTGTCAAAACTACAGGTTATTAAACAAATATGCTTGCAGTGGTCTACTTAGAACTTTTGTACTAAAAAGGAGTTCCAATCCCAACTTTGTTCATTGCTTTATGTAACCAAATGTGTTAAGTATGCCCGCTTCTTTTTGAACAGAATGTTGAATTTACTTAGGGAGAACTATGATAAAAGTAGAATTACCCTCAATGATTTTTAAGCATGATCTTAAGTGGTTCAACACTTTCCTCCCAGTGTATAATTGTGTAACCTTTTTCCAGTATATTCCCACTACAAATGTTTATCTAAATGCTTGTACCACTGCTTTAGTTGCTATCTATGAAACACAGGTTTATGCTTTGTCATTGCCAAAAAGATTGACATACTTCTAATATTGCCTCATTAGAAATTATCAACATGCTGGTGGCCTTAAAAGTTTGGCACCTTCAATGAACAGGTCACAGAGTGTTGATTCATTGTGACAATCAAGCTGTTGTTTCAGTACCTAATATTGGTAAATAAAGAGATGCTTCTTTGAGTAAAATTGCTAGGAACATATTTATGTGGTTGAGTGCATGCAATATTGATTTGCAAGCGGTACATGTTGCAGTTGTGTGTAATACAGTCACTGACTTGCTGTCTAGATGGTTTATTACATGTAATAATTTCCAGATATTTGTTCACCCTGTTACATAGGTTGCTGTAAATGATCAGTTACACTGATGAGTCTACATAGTCTTTTGTATTATCTGTAAATTTCAGACTGTTCACCTGCTGAGACTTATCTTGCGAAGCTTGCCACCTCAAGACTGTCAAATGCCTTCGCGAATTCTACTGAGATGGCTTATGCTACCCTGTTCTACACCTTCCAGGCTTTTACAGTATTTATGGGCTGGGACTTATCTCAGGTGAATGTGTTCAACCTCCTATGTTTTTGGAATGTTTGCATTATAATGCGGTTAAGCATTCTCAAATGGCCAATTACCTTTCAGCCATCAAGTGTAAACTTGTTATATTTGGTCTGGATGTGGCCTGCTTTACTGATCACAGGCCTAAGTATTATCAAAGGACAGTTCAGTTGCATGCCCCCCTCAGGTCAACCTTAATCAAATAATTGATGTTGATCTCTTTCTTGCGACTATCTAATCTTGTTCCACATTCATGCACTGGTTTTTCCCTACTTAAGCACTTGGCTAAGGGGGATATTATTTTTAAACCACGGAAAGTTCTTGTGCTTGTAAAATGGTCCGAAACCATGCAGAATAACAATCAAGTCACACTGATATCTGTACATAGAATTGCTGGCTCTCCACTGTGTCCAGTCTGTGCCATCTCCAACCTTTTAGTGGGGCCACGGTGGCAGAGTGGTAACACTCTCGCCTCCCACCTCTGCGGCCGGGGTTCGATCCCCGTCATGGCCGTAAGTGGGAAAGCTGGTAGTTGCTTGCCGTTGGTCGGCAGTTTACAGTACAGAACCCTAGCGAACTATATGTACTGGTTTCCTCTGCCCTTCCAACTACCCGTCGTGATATGACCTGTACAGTGTTGAAAGCGACGTAAAACCCCAAATAAACAAATAAACCAACCTTTTAGCATTAAGTCCCAAGGGTTCAAACGTTCCCTTGTTTCAATATAAACAAAATTCTAATTGGTTTCCTCTTACTGATACAAAGGTCGGTAGGCATTTTTCTTTGATTTTGTCATGGTTGGATTTGCATGGATCACCTTTCGGCGTTCATGTGCTACTTTTGCTTTTAATAACAATGTTGCTTTGCAAAACATTCAGAGGCATGGCACCTGGACGTCAGATTGTGTGTGGAGGTATATCACAGATGATGTTTATGCTGGGGATCAAGTAGCTGAAATGTTTAAAATGAAATTATCTACTTCTTGACTCTACTCCTACTCTTGGGGTTTGGCTGGTTAAATTTATTTCTGTAAAACTATAAATTACCATGTCATCGCTTTAACATTTTAAATATTTCGTTTATTTCTGGCACAGGCCCACCTTCTTTATGTAATCGTATTTTCTTCCAATCTGTATGAGGTTCTTTTGCCTTCTTTGAGTAAGGTTACCCTAAACTCGACTTAATTTAAGGTGACCCTGTGCCAGACTGAAATATTGTTGTAAATACTCAGTAGTGTGGCTCTATTACTGCTAAATGATAATAAATATATATATTAACCCACAATGCATCTTAACTTTGACCCTAGAGGTCACTCGGTTATTCCATATTGATCTGAACTGTTTTTCTATATTCGGAATATGTTCTTGTTCATGAATTTTAAAGTTTAAAGGTTAAAGATGATTTTAAGGTTAAACCTACAAATTGTATTTAATTTAACTATAATGTACAAAAATGTGTCACTATTTAGCAAAGAAACAAAATGAGTGTGCTATTTTTCATTGTTTCTGTATTTTTTAGATTGAGGCTTCAGAGAGAAGCAAGCATGATCACTGGGTAAGTCATTCATAATTCGCAATGTAGAAAGTTTTTAATAACTTTTTCTCCTAGCAGTAATGTTTCAAATAATCATAGTCCTCAAGTTATGGAGTATACAATCTTGTTGCTTAATAGCACATTTTTTTGTTTTAAATTTATGTTGAATACAATAAAAACTTAAAAACGAGTACTCAGTATTTAATAATTGCTTTCCTTACAAACATATAGCAATAAAATTACAATTTTTGCTCTTGTTTTCTTAATTTTTTCAAAAAGTTATAGATTTGAATTCTGGACGACAACCAATGCTGAGGCAACCTTTTCCAATGTTTCTACAAATATATCTATATTTTTGCAGTTTAATTCAGTTGAAGCTCAAAACAAACTCAGAAATATGAAGGAAGAAATGGCTCACTTGAGACACCAGTAAGTTTTTATAATTTTTCATGATTCACCAATTTCTGCCAGAAATATGAAAATTTAAAACAGGTAACAATTTAGCTTATTGAGAACCTGTCTACTCATAATAACAAAACATAAATTAAGTGTTTGTTTACTTGTCACATGGTCTCTATTATAATCAAATGATCATGTCAAATCCACCAAAACTCTCCATGATTTTAAAAAGCTGTTATTTGCAAGATAAATTGTCAGATATACTAAGTGCATTCTGTACATCTCCTCCATAACAGAGAAGGTACATTTGTAGTTATAATCATAGCATTATACATTACAAGGCATTTGAAAAAGCCTTAATGTCTTTGTATTTAGTATCATATACAATTTTAATCGTAACAGTATTATTGGTCCCTTGCACTAAATTATTTAACATTATAAGAGTCAAAAGACCTTGTCAGTGTTACTGTCATGAATTCTTGAATTAAGTTTGCGTGTGTTCTAGTAAATGAGGTGAACAATTCTTTGATTCAGCACCCATTTATAATATAATTTGTTTAATTCACTATTTCCATGATTACTGATGCATACAAAGAAATCGATCACTACCATCAATATCCCCCATTCAACTCTTCTTCCAAAAGCCGATATCCTAGGGAAGATGCACGCACTAACCATAACATCAGCTTGTCTACTCCAGGTGTTTCTACAACCAGTGAAAAATGCATCATTGCAATCACATGACAGCTCATATGATAACTAAAAGCCAATGGATGTAAACAGTGAACCAGGATCAAGTTAATGGAAACTTCAGTACCCCTGTCAATCATTATTATTTCTAGGGGCCACGGTGGCAGAGTGGTAACACTCTCGCCTCCCACCTCTGCGGCCGGGGTTCGATCCCCGTCATGGCCGTAAGTGGGAAAGCTGGTAGTTGCTTGCCGTTGGTCGGCAGTTTACAGTACACAACCCTAGCGAACTCTATGTACTGGTTTCCTCTGCCCTTCCAACTACCCGTCGTGATATGACCTGTACAGTGTTGAAAGCGACGTTAAACCCCAAATAAACATAAACATTATTATTTCTACTCCTGTTGATGGTCATGGTGGCCTTCTCAAGACAGACTTCCAGGCGGCTGGCCAATGGCCAAGCAACCTGCGATAATACTACATCCGTGGCCACCAGTGATGATTGAACAACCACCAAAGTCACTAAACTGAAGCATGACGACCCGGCACTTACAGAAAGCCACAATGGCCAAGTAGCTAATGATCTGATGTCACAGAAGAATGAGAAAATCTCGCAGAAAGAAGCCTACAATACCCGAGCAAGTGATAGCATGCATCACCTGAAATACAACAATGCCTCACCCATGATGGGAGTCAATAGTGGCAACTCAGATTACATCATCAACTAAATGCAGACAGAACCCTTTCATGGAACTCAATTATGCCACGCCTGTGAACACCTCAAAGCACAGTCGACAATGCACTCTCTACTATACACCATCAAACTACTTTGCTGTACCCACTGAATCCCACAATACATCACCCATGGAAACCGATGATTATGGTGCATCAGCCAGTCGCAATATTGAGGCAAAGAGAAAGGAAACCCACACCACCACCACTCCTGCATTGTATGACAGCCCTGTCTCAGCCACTGTCCACAACGCTTTTTTCTGGTCTGATATGACAGCAAGGTCTGTGTACCAGCAGCCAGAGGGCCAGAGTCATGCTGAGGGAGACATGCTCCCAATGCTGGAGAATCTGGTGAGAAGCAAAGGCCGGTATATTCCATGCTTACTTAGCATATACCAGTTTTATTATGTCTTTGGAAATTTCATTTTCGTTAGTGTTATTTTTCCTTTTAATATTTTGTTGATTTGACATTAATGTTGATGTTTCATTCATTTGTTAATTGTGGTATTGAGTTTTTCTCTTTTTCTTTAGACTCCAAATTAAAATAAAATCTATCTTTATGTAGGGATGGGTCTACTTTGATAGTATCAAAAATGTGTAAATCAGGAGGTCGCCAATGCAAAGTTTTTCCGATTCTCGTTTTAATACACCCTCTATCAACCAGGCAACTGAGAGGAACAGAAACTCATGAAACCAAAACGTGGACATTTCTTTTCAACAGAATTCAAAATTTGGGATAAAAGTTAAATTTTGACATATTTAGTGGTTTCCAATATTTTCTTTCCATTATATGTGTAGACATTGTAACTGTCTTGCATGTGACAGTTCAGATCAATCTGTCAAAACAAAAGTAAACTTCTTTTTCATTTTCTTTCTTCGCAATTGACGCTTGGCCAGGCATAAATGGTGAAGTGGTATGCTTTTGTAGAAACCAGCAGATCTCCGTGAAGTCGAACATACTGACAAGGGCGTGTATAATGGAAGTGGTAATGTTTGTGAAGTGGTAAATTTTGGTCATCAAAGAGTTAAAATAGCAAGGTAATAAAATTTGCTTTATTATTGTTCTCAGAGGATGTGAAGGTACTGTATGCAAATAAATGAAGTGAAATGTTTCTGTAAAATAAACTACCACACATTAATTATTAATTCTTGATACACATGGGATGTGTCTGGAATGTGTGTGGCAAACTGAATGATGTGTGGTTGCTATTGAATCTTTCTGCTTATTGCTCTTACAGGCTTCAAATACGTTTTAAGCACCACTGAAAATAAATCAGACCTATGATCTAAGATATTAGTGATGTGAAAGAAACAAAACCTTTTTAGGAGATTACTTGTTGAGTAAGTGAAAAAGAAAAAAAATGAGGTTTTTCTTATTTCCAACTGATTTAACAGAAACTGCAAAATTTCGTGAAAATTATATCAAATATTAATCTCATCAAATAAAAAACAATTCCATACCATTTTATTTTTGTTTTAGATAACTTCTTTAAAACTGTATTTGTATATATTCGATGGTATTTTTTCACATACTTTAAAAATGCATTGGGATTATTCCAACTGTTTTGATCATTGGTACAAAGTTTCTTATCTTATTTCTTGAAGCAATAGTTCCAAAACTATTTATAATTCTGTTATTTGAAGCCCATTGGTAACATTCTGTTATTTTAACGTTTATTTTTGTGGGAAAATAAAAATACAGATAAATATACTGCTCCATAGTATTTGTTTCTCTCTTTTCCCTTGTCTTATTTAACTCCCATTGATCCCATTATCTGTAATTCTTAAGTTTATTATATTTGTAGCTTTATATATTTGGTTTGAATATGGGATTTCACTTAATTTTGCACCATTTTGCAGAAAAATGAAATGACATAATGAAATAGAGAAACATTATTACTAATTTATAATGTATTGGCTCTGACTTTCTTTTATTGCTTTTATTGTCAACCTGCTTTTGATGCTTTTAATTTGGTTCATAACAACCGAGGTAACTAGTTTATTGTGCTGATACCTTTTTATGTCATTAAAAGTGTCTTTAATCCTTCAAAGTAAAGACATTGTCTGTTTATTGTTGGTATAACTGCCATTTGATTTATCTTGGATGAAAGTCACGGAGATTAACTAAAGCTTATTTTCTCCTTGAGGTCTGGATAATCCTTCATCTTTTCTTCATATATTGAATCAAACATCTCATTTTCTTGGTCACTGAAATGTGAATTCCAGTCTGTTGTGGTCCCTGAAAATTGCATACAATAGTGTCATTGTACTGATTCATCTTAATTGAATATATTGGTCATGATGCAAAACTAAAGAAGTGAACACTAATTTGTGCAAGTATGTTGCATCCTAGACTATTGGGCAAATCTGCTGCTTTAGAGGTCAGGCATGCATGTTATCATTTACAGAATTTAGTTGTTTGACAATTTTCTATAGAGTCATGAGAAAGTAACTTTTAAAATAAAATTAGTAACAAGATCATAAGTATCAGAGCCACCAACCCTTTCTATAGATGCCGTCTGTACCCGTCACCATAGGATTGTCTATTAGAGCAGGTGCTTCTTTTGCTTTCATCACCTCAAATTTTGTCTTCTCTACAGCATCTTCAAAAACTCCTACATCTTGATCCAAGCCGAGAAACTTTGCAATTTCACTCACACCGCCAACAGGATTCTGGAAAGGTAGTGAGATACTTAAACATAGAAATATTGTATCGCCACAGGTATACATGTTTTTTTTATTTAGAAGTATTAGAAGAAATTTGCCAAAGACTTGAAATAACAGCCCCTCAGATCGTTTGCTTTCTTTACTCATCTTTTTACACTGATAGAGTTCTATGAACCACATTTATTTACATCTCCCTCCCTTATTTAATTTTTCTAATTTTTTTTAAAACCATACATTATCATAATAACATAAATAATGTTTTGAATCTGAAGATATTTATTGCTCTTCTGTCCATTACAATATTCATCAAGTTCACCAACATAAGTTGGCCAACTGACATCACTAACTTTGCACTTCTGCAATCCATCTTTGCACTCGTGAAAATGAGACAGAATTATGTCGATTGTAATCATCTGGGTTTATTTTGAACCTCTTTTAACACCTGGACAATAGAGTTTCTCTCTCCCTACTCCGAAAATTAGATCTTGCATGTCCGTGTGCATGACCTAACTATTTGTGTTGATCTTATCAATCTTCTTGTAACATGACTTATCTTTCCATAAAATATAGATTTAGTTCAAATTGGATAGTGCTTAATCACCCCTATTCAAAGGAAACTCCAAGGCACAACAAAACATAAACAATCAACCAATATCACTGGCCAGGGACCAAAAAAGGCCAAGCACCACAGAGAATGCCGGGAGGGGTGTGAGTAAGACTAAGGTGGGTATGCCTTGCTGTACAGGTAGGTTTTGAGCCGCTTTCTAAAAGAGGCTAAGGAGGGGGGCACACAAATCTCATCAGGAAGAGCATTCAAAACAGTGGGGGGAATCAAAAGCAAAACTGTAACCAAACTGACAAATTTAGAGTTTAAAACTGCATGATATTATCATCTGAAAAGATAGTTCATTTCCGTAATACCTTAACCAATTGGGGGTCACTTCACTGTGTTTGAGGAAGATTGATCATAGCTGCCACCCTGAGTGATAAGATTGGTTGTGTCATACTAAAAGTAGGTAGGTTGGTAGAGCAGATAACATGGGCTGGGTCAAGGATATGTTATGTTGTCATTTCCATAACTGGACTCTTGTGTGAGAGAAAAGATCACTGGGACGTTCTCAACTTTCGGGGAGGGAGTGGAGTTGCTGCATGAGTATAAATATACCTTGATATGCAATATTTGTTCATATTTCAATTCACCAGTAGACGAATATCAATAGCATTTATAAAATTAAACAAAACGAGAAAAAATACCAGAGTGAGAGCTGGGGGCTTCCATTACTATCCAGAGCTCTAGAAGATTTAGGAGACTGAAACCAAGGAAGAGACACTGTTGGTAAGGAACATGCAGTGGTGGTAAGCTTCTGAAGGATGCAGGGCAAAGACAATTATATGAGGATGTTTTCTTTGCAGAAGTTAGAAGATGAATCAATAGTAAATTTCCTGAAGGACTATAAGTGTCTTTAAAACAAGTGAAACCCTCTGTATAAGTGTGTCCTAAAGAAGCAGACCCATACTATCTGGCCAAACACCAACCAAACTTACACCAGCAGCAGGGGTGGTCTACACCTTTGACTATTTTTCAGAGTCGCATTGTCAAGTGAGCAAGAAGTGGGAATGTCTCATCCTACAGCACTAGCAACATTTTTATCCACATCTCAGTAAGGCAAAAAGCTGTGATCTATTCGGCTGAATTGCTGGGTATCTCAAGAGTAAAGTTATACTCTGTCCTCCAATAACCTGCCACACTGGCCTTACCAAAAGCTGCAGCAGCCACAACCAATGGTATACGGGCCACATAGTCCAAATATTGCAGCGTACAGTAGCTAAACATGTCAGCAGTCACAAAAGCAGGTCCTTGTTTATGAAGTAAAGCACCACAGCTGAAAGCAGTAGACATCCAAGTAATGTTTCGTAGTTAAGTGGTCTGGGGGTGACATGGTGACAAGCCATTAAATGAATGCATCTTTAGCTTTTATTTTTTAAATATCTGAGCATTGCCATGTAATTTTAATTCTATGACTCCAAGGGCATGACCTCTGTTACTGAATACATCTTCAGTCATCCAGTCCAGTGGTATGGTTAGGTACAACACAGTCTTTCCATTGTATTATTCAGTGATGACTGTTCTGGAATGATCTAACCTGATTATATACTTCAAGAGGAGTGTAGGCCAACCAATTGTTTGAACCATGTATCTATTCTATATATTCTGTTTGATCTTGTATTAGCTTGATTTTGTTAGATTTCCTTTCTCGGTGACAGCACGGCAAAAATGTTAGGCCTCATGAGTGACAAGATGTTTCAATTTCATTGTCAACTTTAAGCCAACCCCAACAATCTTCTGAACCATGTAATACTTTTTGCAAAATTGGGCCCATCCTCCTCACTAATACATCAAAACCTTCTGAGTAAGGCAATATAGGCACCCAACCTGTCCACGTCTGGCATATGTACATGACAGCAGCCTTGTTTCTGGTGCAGAACCTTGTTTTTCTTACTCTCATTGGGCCAGGTTTCTATTGTCTGCCATTGTCTGCATCCACCTGTACCTTGCAGTCTTGCAGTTCTCTATATGTCGGTATGAGCCTAGAGTTGTTAACATTTCTTAATTATTCTGTTCTGGAATCATGATGGTCGGTTGTGAAATCGTGAGGAACTACAAATAATCTTCCTGAATATTCTATGCTTTCTCATTAACATTACGAAATTGATTATGAACTTGATTTTGAAAATGGTGAGATTGTTAAGAAATAGAATAAGAAAATTCAATTAATTTTTATGATAAGATTTTTACCAACCTTAACCAGTTCTTCATAAACAACGAAGTACACATTGGGACTGTCGTTGTATTCTTTCCAATAACCAGTGACCATATCAAACCAATTGCCATAGAAAGAATCTAAAAGTTGTGACAGATAAAAAAAACACATTGAAATATCACATCCAATTTGTCTCTAAAGCCATTAGATTAAATTATGCGTATGAATCATGATAAATTTGATACAAGCTTAAACGTTTGAAACCAACCATGCATGCTATTAATGTATTAGTTAATATTTGAACAATGTAAACTATTAATAAACCAATTTTGATTTGTCTTTTTATTTAACATGGCTTTCAACCTTACTGTGTACGTCACATCACGGGCACTAGTTGTAAGGAAGAACGGACGTGCATCCTACATGTGGCCCACATTCTACACACTGAGAGTGTACTGCCAACTTTCTAAATTTAACTCAATGGCTGCATTCTAACCCATGACCTGTGTGAGTTTATATATTTCAACTACATCACTGACTGCTTGTCGGTTAAGGCTAGGGAGTGAGTGTAAATACAAAATCAAAACTTTGATTATTACATAAAAACAGCATTAGAGATGTCCATACCCTCAGCCTTGGGACATGGCGTTGGATACTATTGAGAAGAGGCGTGAAAGTGCAGTGCAGGAGTCTTTCAGAACAGGGGATTTAAGTTTTGTAAGGGTACACAGGAACTAACACTTGAGAAAGAGAAAATATATGCTTAAAAAGTATCAAAATATATGCATTAATTTGTAAAATAAAATTACAAAGCTGTAAAATTTGTAAATTGATCCATTCATAAATTGAAGTATAGCTGTAAATGCAGATTGCACAATAGCTAAAAATAGAAATCATAATCAAACTCCCTGCCAAGCAGCAACTTCCAACACCCCATAGTTTAAAGGATATATTCTGGACAAATCTCAGGCTCACTGTGTAAGTCAAAGTCACATCAAGGCCTTGACATGATGTTGCACAACTACAGCCCCAAACTATTGTCTCTACCAAATGTCAATTTCCTGTAACCTTATGGTTTTCAAGATTTAGCCAAAACAATATTTTAAAGCTCAAGAGCAAGGTCAAAAGTCAAATCATACTGACATTGTCCACATACACTGTTAACCAAGGTCTTCACCCAATTTGAAATATTTTATGTTTTCTGAGATAGAGCTTGGACAAGATTTCTCCCACCCACTGCAGACCCACCCACCCAGTTTGATGCTATTGATGCAAGCAATACCCATACATACTTTATGGCGGTTGGGTAAAAATGACAATGATCTTTTATTTAAACATTCTACTACATACACTGGGGAAAATGATTACCCATTCCTTCCATAAATGTTGGCAGGAATCCAGAAAATGTCCCTTGGTAGCCATAGTGCCTAAACGTCCTATGGTGGTAATAGTATGAAACAGCGACTGACTTGGGATTTCTCAACACAAATATCATTTTCTCCTGGATAAATAAAAGAGCAAAACATTATGAATGATCCGGCCTATCATCCTAAATGTATATAAAGTAATTCTTTATTTTTGAAGCCATACTTTATAATTTTTGTTATACTACTATGGAAATCAAGCGAAAGGCACGGTTACTATGGCCCTTACCCTGGCCCAACATAAACCTAGAAAATTGCATGAAGGACTTTCTTGCTGAATAAAACTATTGACTCAGTGTGGATTTATGTAATGAAAACAATTAATATAAATAAAGAGCCACGGATAATGAGGTATACAAGCTATTTCACACACCTTGAAAGAACATTTGCAACTATTTATTTAGTATGTAGCATAAAAAAATGAAAATTGGGAAGATTACATAAATTTATTTTATTCAATCATGCTTCTATGTTGAGGCACATAACTATTCACTTGTGGGAAGTCTGATGTAAAGTATTTGTGTTTTAAGTAAATCTTTAGTTTTAAGTGATGCCATGCCACAGCTCAACATGCAAGCAAGGCAGAGCCAAGGTAACCATACCTCATTCCAAATAAAATCTTTACTATGGTTTAACGAACCCATGGTTTGTCATTTTACAGAAGTAAGTTCTGGTTCAGTCCCCAGTGACAGTCATATACATGTGGTGGATCAGTTAAATGTTTGAAGAGACAGTCATTTATAAGTTGTCCCTATTGAACAATACAGGATAATACAGAACAAGACAGTGCCCAATCAAAAGATGTATGAACAACACAGAAGTGTTCAAAACTTCCAGTCTCTGAATTCTACCATTGCATATGGGCATCATGGTGTCTGCAAAGACCATACTCGGTATGACAACACTCGGTAAAACATTTATGAGTGGTTTCATACTCTGTTTCCAGGCAAGGTTCTATTTTTATGTTTATTTGACATGGTTGTTTTAATAGTATGCTTGTGTATGGTGTAATACCAGACAACATGCTGTTATAGATCACTATACCCACTGTAAAAAACATAGACGAAAGTCAACCAATAATTGAAGTGATTGCAGAGCCATAACCTTAAGCAGCAAATAACAAAAAAGGTTGATAATGTAATACTTACAAAATAGTAATATATTGAGGTCTTGTGGTTATCATTTTGTTTTTTAACCGAGACATTCAACTGTAAATTGTTCTTTTGTTTAAAAAAATTGCACGGTACTACAATAATAAAGACAGTAATCTGTACAGCTTTTTACTAGATGTCTTTCAGACATTTGGTCAAATCCACCACCTTAAGTTGTTTAAGTGTCTAAGAGAAGGAGAAATTTGTTCTATTGTTGTTTTTTGTCACACACTGAACAAAAATAACAGTAAAGTGGGACTATACCTTATTTGCTAAATATTTTTGTTTAAAATGGTATGAAGCAAAAGTGCATTTGAACTCTTATATTATCTGTAAATTATACCAATGAACTCTTATGCAAACAAATTAAAACATCAGGCTATAGTTGCTACATAGGTAACATATTCTATGGAGCTTAAGCCTATACAAATGAATATTCCTGGTAGTGTGTAGCCTATACAAATGAATATTCCTGGTAGTGTGTAGCCCACTTTAAATCAAGCTGTCGAACAGGGACGAAGAACACAACTTTTGGCTTCAAGCATTCACTAGATGTAGCCAAGGGGCCACGGTTGCTCAGTAGTAACACACTTACATACCACCTCTGAGGTCAGCGATTCACATCCCAGACCTTATGTGGGAAAGTTGGTAGCTGCTTACCGATGGTTGGCAGTTTACAGAACAGAACTTTGACCGACTGTGTGTACTTTTTTCCTCTACCCACAAAAGAACACATCCTGATATGACATGTACAGTGTACAAGAAACTCCCAAATAAATGAATAGACAGATGCAAACAGCAGCCATTAGAACAGGGAAATATCACATAGGCACAATAAACGTGACTGACTTGGGACTCATCTAGTGCTTGGCCATTGCACTGTTTAAAAGTTTGTTAACTATTGATAAATCTTCACGTTTTAGCACTGAGAAGGTCTCATTGGTATCTACTATTAATATTTTTGGGCTAACAGGGGCAGCAAAGAAATCTTCAAATTTATTAGGCATTTTCATAAATATTCTTATAAATTAACGAAAAAAGGCTTTTAGTCCCAACAATTTTACAATGATCATGAACAAATAGAAATAACTCCACCATTCATTAAATGGTATGTTGTAAGCATTTTAATAAAAAATAAGTGTATTTTTAACCCTCTTTTAACCTATTCAAGGTTCATAGATGTGCAAATATGAATAAATATGGAATTTACTCACATCTTTCAGAATATGTTTTGGTAAGTACTGCACTTGCATGTAGGTGTTCAGAACTCTCGGAGATTCCATCTTTTCCATGCTTTCAATATTGCTGTTCATTTCTAAGATCCTCTCAGCCTCAGTAAAAGGGGGAGTCAATTCTCTCCCCAACAATGTATTTACCACTTCACTGACCCAGTGAATACCTGAATTATAACAGTTGTTATAATTGCAAGGGTATTACAAAAGTGTCACTGTGTATATAAATATCATTAATTTGTAAACTACTCATGATCGTTCAGCATGACTTATAGAAAGATAAAAGAAAGATAAGAAATGTGTCCATATATATACAATTATTATTTGTGGCTGACAAAAAAGTCAATGCCACAGCATGACTTGTGGAATCCATCAATAGAGCAGAAAAGTAAAATACCGGTACACTGATATTTTACCACAGACCAGATAAATTTCTCGCAACTGAAAATTACAATATGATCAGAAGACGTTAATCGGAAGAAAAATTTTTATCAACCTTATTAAAAATACTTTTCACTGATACTGTGACATGCCTATTAACTTAGTCATTATGCCAACGAATGTATTGCTTTGTATTCCATATTTAGACAAGATTCACTCAGAGAGAGCAAAACGCTAGACTCCATGTGACCATGCAGTCACGCAAGTGATATAAAGTATTGTAAGGAAGACAATAAAAGAAAACAAAACATGTAAATTAATCTTCATAGAAATATCAAGTAGAAAGCAAAGTAATTACAATTACATTGAAATGGGACCTCTGAAAATTCATGATTTTTTGTATCCAAAATAAGATCCAGATCTTTCTTCTAGTAACTTCTTCCTTAGGTCAGGTCCTACCTACAAATTTTTTAATAAAGATCTGTTCATTAGTTCTGGAGTAATCTAAGCACTCACAAAAAACAAAACAAAAAAAGACAAACAAACAGACAAATAGACAAACAATTAGCACACAAAAACGTAAACTGCTGGTGGAATTAAACATATTGCTTAAAGGTCACTTCTTGGTGAAAATCACACATGGTAATTTTTCGTGATGGACTGTCAAGGAATTGAAAGAAAAAAGAGAAAATAAAACAGAAATAATAATTAATAAAAATGATGAATATACCACCTCTCTCTTTATTATCTTTATGTCAGATATAAAATGAGAAAAAATATTTTTACTTAAAGACAGCAAGTATCACAAGCTAGGTTTGTGATCTCACAATGACAATGGCATTGTGACATCACTGAGTCATGACATCATCAGAAAACAAAATATTGATTTTTTACGTATGTGATAAAGAGAAGCAGTTTCACTGTGTATTCCCAATTAAAAATAAGAAAAAGTCTCTACTGACTTTATTTTCAAACAAATTACACCAAATTTGGAGGAATCCGTCTATACCCCATGAAACACCTACCCACCAAATTTGAGATTGATTGATGTTATAGTTTTTGTGTTATAAGGGGAAAACGGTGCACAGACAGACAGACAGAAACTAACTGATCACAATAACCCTCTCCTATCGTCGAGCGTTAATAAAAATGATGAATACACCACCTCCCTAGCTCTTTATTATCTTTATGTCAATTTCAAGACATAAATTTAATGAGAAGAAGTATTTTTACTTAAAGACAGCAAGTATCACAAGCTAGGTTTGTGACATCACAATGACAATTGCATTGTGACATCATTAAGTAATGACATCATCAGAAACAAAATATTGACTTTTTTACATATATGAAGAGTAGACATCTCATCTTGGTTAAGTTTTTTTTGGACAGCAAAAATTTAAATGTTGTATTATATTTTCTCTATTCTTTCTAGCAAAACCTTTAAGAGATTCTTTAAAAAGCCTGACAAAAGAAATACTTTAAAAAAAAAAACTAAAAAAAAAAAAGTGAGTGGTATTGAACCCCAAACATGGGATTACAAGTTCTTCACATTACACTCATAGCCACAGAGGAATTCTTTTTGCACAAAAATTCATGAGGAAGAAATCCTGTTATGATATTGATTTTTCACGTGTGACAAAGCATAGCAACACACACATTGTACACACATTAAAAGACCATTGGGGGAAGGAAACCTGATTGTGTGTGGATTATTGATTTACGTTTGTGAGGAAGAGAAGCAGATTTTACTTTAAAAGCCCAATTAAAAGTAAGAAAAACTCTCTCCTGGCTTTAATTTTCAAACAAATTACACCAAATTCTGTACCCCATGAAATTCCTGCCCACCAAATTTGAGCTTGATTGGTGTTATAATTTTTGAGTTATAATTGTAAAACGGTGCACAGACAGACAGACAGACAGAAACAAACTGATCACAATAACCCTCTCCTATCGTCAAGCGTTAAAAATGAAGTTAAAAACCCTTTGAGCATAATGATATAGCTGATCAACACTAGATACTGAGTTTTAGGATTCTTCAGTGAGATATAAAATCTGATTGTCTGATTTGAATCAACTTTTTCAATGCTATGAGCTGTTGCTTAAGAAGTCTAAATTAATATTTGATGGCAAACTGAACAAAGAAAACCCACATATTAACGTAACTATTTTAATATGACTGGTTATATTTTTTTACAAATAAAACCTTGAAGTGGAAAAACACATTTAATTACCCCCGTAGTAGTTTTAAATTTAACAAAAGCTCTTAGTGATTGACACTCTTGAGACAAAAAAATCCCATATCTCAAAATAAACCATAGCTTTAAGGATAGAAAGGCCAGACCTGAGGCATTTATTAACATAACTATTTAGTATTCTTAAAAATAAAATGTCTAGTGTAAAAACAGTCTCACCCCCAAGTAGATTTAAATTTTTAAAAAGCTTTCAGTGATTGACACTCTAGGGACAAAATTTCCCCTATGTTATGATAAACCATAGGACTAAGGACAGAAAAACTGAGACTTCAGGGGCCAATTTCACAATGGAACTTAAGTCCAGATTTAGACTTAAATTTAAGATTTTGGTCTTAAATTTTGTTAAAAGAATGGTAAGTCTGTGGTCTTAGACTTAGCGGATTTCACAAAACAGCTAAGTCCATGAAATTGATAAGTCAGTGGACTTAACTTTAAGTCTGGGAGGTAGTGGGCTTAAATTTTTTAAAGAGGACTTAAATATGGCCGCTATAAACTTTTCTCCACTTCAAAATTTGAAATGGCTATAAATAAAGTACAATTACACAGAACATCTCACTAAAGTAGTCTTTGGGAAGTTTATATGTGGCAACAAGGTTTTTCCATTTCAAAACAGCCCTTATCCTTAGATAAAATACATCAAATAAAGGATATATGGCACCAATATTATATTTTGAATAGATATAAAAGGTCACATGACACAGAAAACCACTGTGGTTATTTGATAAGCTTGGACTTAGCTAAATCACCTTTGTGAAATCCATTTTAAGTCCCACACCTAGCTAAGACCAAAGTCTTAGATTTAAGTCCCTGACTTAGCCAATAAAGGGACTTAGTTTAAGTCCTTTAGTGAAATCGGCCTCAGGTCCCTGAATATACCTGATTTAGCATAGCCTATTATCCATATGTCATCATTTCTTTTTTGAAATTCCTCTGCACCTTTTAGTATTTTATCCAATGAACCAAGTATTGTCATGTGCTGAATCACTTCCCCATTGTTCATAGTCTCAGCTAACGTATATGTATCCCCTTTACTGTCCTTTTTATGTATAACATTTTTAGCGAAAGATAAAGCCATGTTTTGAAGAATATTAACAGACAAGCTATTCCTGTTTCTGTACTGATGGTTTCTATGCAGTTGTAGCTTACATCTCTTCTGTGCTAGGGTAGATCAATAATTAATGAAAACAGTGCAAAAATGTGGGGATTCAGTGTTGTTACTATCAATGCACTAGCTTTTGATTATTGGCTGTCTAGACACTGAAATTAGAAGGCTTCAGCTGTGGTTATTCTGCAGTATAAAAACATAAAAGTCATATCCACCAAATTAAACGCCATTCACACTTACCCAATAAAGTGTGGCCTAATGGATGCTTGTCTGGGTCTTATGGATCTTTGCAATGCATCCAATCTTTCATCTCATTTGATTTCTTTGATCAAAGTTGGAAAAGTTAGTGAACACATCCAACAAAGATCGCTGGTGCAATAAAATTTCATTCCAGCCAGATTCAAGACCTAAATCATATAATGAAGATTAAAACAATAAAAACAGTAACTTCCCACTCAGTCAAAGGTGAAATAAAAGTTAATCTCAAAATGACCTTTGGTTATATAACATTACATAGCCCAAGTAAAATAAACAGGTCAACAAGCTGTCATTTGAAAATACTCACTCTGGGATCCGATACTAAAGTTGTCCCAAATATTTGAAACTGTTGAAAAAAACTATATAGTTGTAAACCTAAAACAGGTTGGGCTTTTGTAACCGAAATAAAACCCCCTCTGTTTTGCCCCTGTCCCACCTCGCCAATTTTAAGGCCACATATGCCAGTGACATTGAAATTCTCATCACTTGTACTGTACCCTGCAGCACTTTTCATAAATCTGTCTTTTACTTCCATTGTTTACCACATGTATGTTCAACTGTTGGATATTTTGTCATCCGTCATCACTTTTATTTCTGTTATGAAAAAAAATCCATGGTGCCCTCTTCCATAGTAAATTTGTTAAGCCTATATGGCACCAGTAATGATGTCACCATCTGTCTTCATATCAGTCGTCATAATATGTTGGACAATCTCTGCCATCTGTCACTTTGGACGGAGATGCATACAAAAGGGCCAAGAGTCAGAGTGATAAAATAAATCGATTCCAGTTCTATCTTCATGGGAGGCAGAATAACCGTGGATCGATCTTCATTGGTCATCATTACTTGTGATTGGTTTTATCACAGGTTTCATCCATCAGTCGCTTATGGTAGATGTACAATTACCGTCATGACTAGTCCCTGTTGAAATAGGTGTTGGGGATTGACATTTAGGTATCAACCTTAATCATACCTGCACCCCCTATAACCAATTGATCTACATATTTTTTTTAATTTACTGATTATTCGACATGGCAGCTTCTGATTGGTCAATAATTTGACCCTTTGGTTGAACCAAGGGGATAATGGTCACATCTGAACTGGCAGTCGATGTGACATGACACTGAAAATGCATTTTAAAACAAAATTTATTTTCACACCCTTTACCCACCCATATTATCAAATATACTTGTCTGTCGGAGATTGGAGCTTTGAGAGTGATTGGACCACAGCAGACTTGACTTCTGCTTGGCTTCGACGGTGGCTCCTAGGGTTATTCAGAGACTTTGTTAACTCTACTCCAGTGTGGCTGAGGGGCCACGGTGGCAGAGTGGTAACACTCATGCCTCCCACCTCTGCGGCCGGGGTTCGATCCCCGTCATGGCCGTAAGTGGGAAAGCTGGTATTTGCTTGCCGTTGGTAAGGAGTTTACAGTACAGAACCCTAGCGAACTATATGTACAGGTTTCCTCTGCCCTTCCAACTACCCGTCGTGATATGACCTGTACAGTGTTGAAAGCGACGTAAAACCCCAAATAAACAAATCCAGTGTGGCTGCCTAAAAATAATAAAATGTAGATAATACTAGTGTGTGATCAGAGACATTACTGTAATTGCTTTCACAGCTTAATTATTTGTCATTACTAAGATTACTAGTTCAAATCTAATTGAGGGGTATATCCCTATATGCAATTATTTTATATTTACATTTTATATCACCAGGACATTTTTGTTATATATTCTATTTTAAGCCAGGAGCTTTAACCAAGAGGGAAATGAGACAGATAACTTGTGTGAAAAGGTTCTGAAACATGGGTGAAAATGCAAAGTCGAGTGATAGTTTATACTGATACTAGACTATAAGTCATTACATTTACATTTTACACTGTATGTGTAATCAATGTATTCAGTTGCACACTGCATTTTTGAAGCATTGGATATTGTTCTAAAAATGTAGATATACCATGGAGGTTTTGTGTTATCTGATTCTTCAGTTTTATCATATTATTGCTGATATAGGTTAATGTAACTTGTGACAGTTCTGCTAATAGTCATTTACACGAATGTGTGTTTTTTCACCTATTTGTTATTTTATACTGTATTGTATTCTTCTATTGGGTGGTTTTTAGGCCATAATTTGGTAATAACCCACTGTTTGGGCTCTGAAATAATAGCGTACTCAGAGTTCTTATGTTAAAACATTTACGGTAATCTGCTGGTGTGGGTTATTATTGCATGATATGTGTGGCAGTTCTTTCTTAGTATTTTATGAATTATATTTTATAATAATTTAAGGCTAGGGTCAGCCTTGCCTGCTGCCACACTGTATGGGTACATTGTAAATCGTACAAATGAAGTAGTGTAATTTCTCTAGATTACCTATTAAACAAGCTATTGTCAAGCAGAAAATCAAGTGCAAATTGTTTCTAATTAAAGTGTTTATATTTTTGGTTGTAATCAATATTCTTGTTTGGTTTGATGGTAAACTATAATATGAGGAAGGCAAATGCCTTTCTTGATCTCAATAGAGTAACATGCTGAAGAATTAAGCCCACACTTATTTATTATATTTCTTTAATGTTTGGTATAATATTTCACTAAACCAATTTTACAAAATAATAATTGTTTGGTGATGTATCTTACCTTACATTTCACAGGGGATACAGTGATTTATCATGTACCCTTTTCACTATATGTTTCCATGTATGCAGTTTGTGGTTGTTATTTACGACTTTGTGCTTCATAGTTTACCATTTTTTACACAACAGTTACAATTACAAAGGGTCATTTTTCAATACAAAATAAATTGACAAAGGTGAAGCATATTCAAATGTAATCCATTGACCCCCGAGCTTATCAGATTTAGGGGAAACACTTTTTTTTTTTTTTTTGGGGGGGGGGGGGGGGGGGTTAAATCGTGATGTTGCATATCATAAGTTGTACAAATAGATTTGTTGATTTATGTGGGCTTAACAGAACTTTCAACAAATGTTTTGGTCATATCACAGCAGAGAATAAAGGGAATACTGAATGCATTGCATACTATTGGTCCCAATTCTGCAATGAAAACCATCTGGTAAAAGGAAATACCAATTTCGGTGATAAGCTACAAAACAGATGAGGGACCGGGTTGAAACCCATAACATTAAAAGTATTTGTGAATTTGTTGCCTACCACATCATTTTCCCTGTAGAGTACAGGGAAATATTAACTATTATGTGATTTCACTTTTCCTAACAATCACAGTAAATGCATGAAAAGCTTCACATTTGTTGAATAAAATTTCTTTAATATTCACAAGTGAAACTCGTAATAAGATTGATAACAACTTTGATTTTTCTCAATATATACACAACAAAAAGGTAGAAATATTTGTCCAATTTTGTTACATGATTAAACACAGTTAAAGGAGCTACTTATACAGATTGAACAATAGAGAATGTGGAACTCTGCCACTAGAAGGTATCTCAAAATCTATGCAAATTTGATCTTTTCCTTCAGATCAGGATGGTTCTTCATCTTTTCTTCATACACAGCATCAAACATCTCATTCTGTGCCACAGTGAAGTGGGTCTTCCAGTCTGTGGTGGAACCTAGAATTGAGAAACCGTTAAGTATTTAACATCATTAGAAAATAAAAATTATATAGAGAAGACTATAAAACGCTTAGAAAAACAAGATGGCCAAATCTTTACTGAACAAAATAGTATACTAAATGAAGTAAAAAATTTCTAGGAGCACCTGTTTGCCGAATCGACCAAAATGAACGATCAAAAGTTGACCAACGTACTGGAAAATTCTACATACGCAGCAGAGTCCCTTCAATTAGAATGTGGACTATCATTACCTGAAATTTCATAAGCCCTTCTGAATATGAAAAGTGGTAAAGTTCCAGGCATAGATGGATTTCCTGTGGAATTCTTAAAGTGTTTTGGAATAAACTAAAAGATTTTGTCTTACGAGCTTACAACTGGTCCTATAAAATGAAGAACATGACAATCACTCTCAGAATCAAACAGAATATTGAAAATCAATTTTTTTTTCCTGAAGAGTCTTTACTACTAGCGGTGCAAGGAATCATAAAATTGTGAACTGAATCAATTTGCAAATCAAGTTTTACAAACCAGATCAAGTCATGAATCGACTCTGTTTAAAGAAACTTTTTCAATCTTGATGCTAAATATTATGTCAGTATGAATATCATGTTTTACTAATATAGGAAGCATTTAAATGAAAATTTGCTAAGGAGGAAGTTGCAACTCGATAAAAGCCTTTCTCAGATTCTAGCACCTTTTTTGATGTTTTTACATGAAACAGCTTGTCACTGTTAAATGTATTTATATTTTAGAAAAAGGCACAGTAAAATTTGAGCCTTTAGAAAGGCAAGAAGTTTATGACACAATGCTCTGAACACAACTAACCCAATGTGTAAATAAAAGGTTAATGTTCCCACAAGCCTATTTATATCTTATGAATAAAGCTCACTTCTATTTATGAAAAAAAAGTTAACATGGAGTGCATTAACACTTAAGTGTCATGCACAGTACTCATTAAAATAATACACACATTAGCTACAAATTATGACAAAGCATATGTTTGTAAAGACACAAATATTTTACCAAAATGAAAAGTGTAAATAAAACATAAACAAAATCTTTTTTGTTTGTCACCTTTTCTGATAAAGCCACCATTTTCACCTTTCAGGAATGTACACAATGAAAGGGCCTGTTGTTCCCTGTCAAGCATTGCTTCAAAACTTGCCTGATTAGCCACCTGTGAACAAAATGTAGCATCATGACCCAAACTGAGGAAGTCTGATATTTTCTTGATGCCTTCAGCAGGGTTCTGTAGGAGACATAAACAAATGGCTCATAAAATCAACATGGGATCTTAATAATTGACTTTAATAAAATATTTACTGTGACTGTGAAAATATGTTAATTCAAGAAACCATTGTAACTTGCAACAATAATAACAGTGAATTGATACCTTTATCAGATCTTCATAAATCACAAAGTGTACATTTGTCTTCCCCTTCAAGTATTCCCAATATGGCAGCACCATGTCAAACCAGCTTCCATAAAGTGATTCTGTCAATACAGTCATGGTTATGTAACATCAGTTCTGATCAGGTTAATACTGTGTGAGCACATATGAGTATTTGCTTTTTTTCAATTATGACAAAGACAACTATGCTTGACAGCAAAATATAGAATTACATCTCTTACCCAACCCATCAATGAAATTAGGTAAAAATCCACTGAAGGAGCCTTGATATTCATAATTAAGTATATTTCTCCGATGGTAGAAGAAGGATACAGCAACTGACTTTGGATTTCTCAAAGGAAACAAGATTCTAGCCTGAAAAATTACATGAAATAAATTATGTTGGAGTATGCGCATGCCGAAAATATAATTGTAATTTCATGAACCCCTTTTGAATTTGAGCTTTTTCCCTGTGACAAAAATGTAAATATGGCTATATTTCAGTTTGGCTTCAATTTTAAACTCTTCTAACATTTTTATCAGGTATCAGGTGTACAGGTTGCTAAATCTCGGAACTAGTGAAGGCACACCATCCAAACATAATGTATAAATCACAAGTCATGAGATTTGATAAGGGTTGTAACCGGGTATACCACCGGTGTTTGGTAGTTGAAAACTGCAGAGTTGAAAATGACTGAAATAGATTAGTTTTCAATAACTTTTTGAAACATAAAAGAGTAGGAGCAGTGCGAATTTCCGGTGGCAAATCATTAAAAAGATTTGGAGTATCATGTGATAAACAATTGTTGAAATGAACTTTTGCCATGTCTGATTTAAACTGAAGATGTATACAGGGTCACACATGGGGCAACACATTTTGGCTTTTCAGTGGTGAGGTACTTTCTACACAACTACCAACGTTTTAAAGGTGATTTGTTGATTCTTTTTTTTCTGAAAGCGAGTGAAGAGAAGGATCGGAGTAATATGCATAGATCTTGAAACACTAGTAGCAAAGTGTGCTAAACAGTTTTGGATATTCTAAAGCCTTGTGACATTTTAGATGATAAGCTACAAACCAGAGAAGTTCTATGATTTAGGTGAATACTGACCAATGCATTTCAAAACATGACTGAGACATCAAAGTAAAGAAAGCATCTGACATGATGCAAATCACATATGCTAGCAAAACAGGATTTGATCACAGAATTAGCTTTATTGGTAAAGCTAAATTTTGAGTCACACAATACACCCAATTTGCAAACGTTTGTCAGTTTGGGAGAGACAATTGCCTAAAAATTATCTGCCACTGTGGCCTAGCAGGTAGCCCACTTGTCTAGGAACTCGGAGGACGTGGGTTCAAACCCAGGTACAGGCAGATACATAGTGGCTCTGATGACCACTTAAAATGGCTGTCCTCTGTCATTGGGTCCTATCCCCAGTGGTAGGCTAAATAACCTCAAGGACGTTGATAAATAACCTCAAGGACGTTGATAAATGGTCATCCTTTTCCTATCTTCCAGTTAGAGGAATGTCAGTTACTTGTGAGTTGGGGCTGTACCTGTCAGATGAGTTTAATAGTCCTTTGAGTCCTGTAGTATATGGGGATATTGCGCTGAGTATAAATACATAATACAATACAATAAAATATTGACAGGCAAAAGAATCCTTTTACACCTACTAGAGGAGCCAAATCCTATAAAGTCATTTTTTCAGGATTTAATTCAAGCTTATTGTCAAACATCCAGTTATGGATGTCTTTCAGATAGGTCTTGATGTAGAGCATTTGCACAATTTACAGGATACAGATGAACAGCGGGTGTCATTGGCATAGAAATGATATTTTACATCCATATATTTTGCAATCACCTAAGAGGGGTGGTGTATAGTGAGCAAAACAGAGCCCTAAAACAGAATCTTGAGGAACATCAAAATTTAATTGAAAACAGATCACTGCGCCATTTTTAATGATAAACCATCTTAGGACAGTTCCAGAAAGATCAAGCCTTGTTGACAGAAAGGTTAGGAGTGTGTCATGTTTGATAGTGTCAAAGGCTGCAAATAGGTCAAGAAGGACCAGAGCTGTGGGAAATAACATTGGACAGACACATGTGTATCCCATTCTGAATACAAAGAACAGCAGTTTAAGTTAAGTGTCCAGTTTTTAAGCTGACTGGAATGGGTTACTGAGTTCATTAGAGTTCACATGAGATCTGATTTGAGCAGCAACCCAATATTTGATTTCCTTGTAAAATACAACCGAGCAGATAATGCCCAGATCACACAGTGGCGAGGGTGCTACGATGATATCTGCGAATATAGAAGAACAGAGGCGATTTCAAATTCGCCAGAATTCGCCAAAAAAAGCGGGAAAGTGTAGTCACGTGATAAAAGATCTTCATACTTCTACAACCCCTCTACGATGTTCTACGATGCCTTTCGAATGTCCTGAGACAAAGCAAGAATATACAAAGAATACCCTACGAACTGGTGAAGATATCTGGCGAATTTACCCACGAATCAGCTACAAGTAGGGGAGAATGAATGTGATACATGAAGAATCTTCTACGACAAAGGAAGAGGCAGTTGAGAACAAGGAAAAATATCTGGCGAATTTACTGAGAACAAGAAGGTAGTACAATTTGCTGGAGAATGTCCTACCACAGAGCTACGATGTAGAAGAATCTGCTACCAATAGTGGCGAATTCTAATGGCGAACTAAAAAACGGCCACGAATCGGACAATACCGGCGATAGTTTTGAACAGTTTGAAACTGTCGTATCTAGATGACGATCTATGGAGAATGGTGGAGAACAGTGAAGATGGACCAAGAATTTGCTACCAACAGGGAAGAACTTAAGGATCGTGCATATTCGCCACTAAAAGTCGCCACAGTGTGACCTGGCTTTTAGAAAGTAACTCCCACAAGATGGGGGGATAATACACGAATTTTTCCTATATCCTAAACCCAACTAACACTTTGACAAGAATAATGTGTATGTGTCACAAGTATTTTACATTTATTGTTTGGAAACTAAAACCGCTTTAAAATATGCCGTATTTCTGTTAATTTTTTTTTTTTTTTTTTTTTTTTTTGAAAATGAGTCTGTTATACCCAGTAGACATTAGAAACGTTTTACTATGGTTTAAACATTTTTAAAACCTATTTAAAGCGTATCTTATGGTTTTCTAAACGTTTCCAAGTAAACCTTTTAGCTGTAATGTTTAAAAACATTTTATAAACATTCTCTGTACAAATAATTTTACTGAAAACGTTTATTTAACATTTATAAAATAACTCAAGAAGCTAGGTTTGACTGGAGACATTTTTTAAACATTTATAAAACAGCTGAAGAAATGAAGGTTATGCTGCTAATATTTTTAAAACATTCATCATGAAACGTTTGATAAAAAGTACACATTAAATGTTTAAACAACACTTCTGATCAAATTTTGTAAAACATTCTATCAAAAACGTTTTTAAACCCATATTTTCAGAATGCTTATTGAACCTTAACCTTCAAACATGTCCAAACAAAGATGTTAGTGAGTAGTAATAGGGGATTTTAGAGGACTTTATCAAAACTTGCCCCACATGAAATCCCTACAAGTAAGAATTTAATAGGGCACAATTTCTGAGCCACTATTTTGCAATTTTAGGCATAAAAATAATATTTTGATTAGTGTGAAACCTTAAAAAGATACTAAATTTGACCTCTGACCTCATTATTATTCAGTCATTATTATGTTCACTTGTAACATTTTTCAAACATTTGTCATTAAACATTTAATAAGCGGAATGCATAAAACATTTTTAAAACATTCTATTATAAATGGTTTTCGTATCCATCATTTTTAACCTCAAAAAACTTTTCCTTTCAAACCTTTGGAAAACCCCAAAATGTTTACTGGTTATCCCAATCACATTACAGGTGGTATGTCCTGTGGTTATAGGTTTTTACTCGGTGGCAGGACCACCTCCCAGAATAGCTCACAGAAATTCAATAGAATAAAGAATATACTTATACAAATAGGTGTGAGAACAATTCTCTAACTACATGGTTTTATGCAACATAGACAATAGGTATAAGAACAATGATGGTGAAACAATGCACATTCCCTTCTAGTAAGTGACAGATGACATGGAGGTTGACCTTATAATTATATAATTGCAATTTTAGATATAACTCTATTGATACAAGCAATTACATACTTCAAACATAAACAAATTAAGATACATTTTCTCTTTCTACCATATACTTAGTCTACGCAACAGATGTAATCATAAATGTGTTAGATTATAACTCTTTAGAGATGCCATCAGACTATATAATTTCAAAGGCTAAAGAAAACAATAAGTTTTGTGTTAATTTAGATAAAAGTTACAAACATACTATATTTATTAAAACATTACAAATAACACAATATTCCAATCTATGACAATATACTCACATTTTCCAGTATATGTTTGGACATAAATTTGAGTGGGATATGGGTGTTAAGTGATCTTGGTGAGCTCATGTCTTCAAAATATTCTGTAGGACCACATGTTTCAAGGAACTTGTTGAATTTGTCTTCCAAGGGTTTGGTCACATCATGTTTTATCAACAAGCTCAGAATTTCATTGAGCCAGTGCGTACCTAGAGGTAAGCAAAAACAAGTATTATCAGGCATAGTTAGCTGCACTTGTAAGAGGTACTTTACTTTCTATTTTAATATAGTGAGATAAATCATACAGTAATCAATGCATAAGCTATAAGAAGCATTTTTAAATTCTGTAATATCAGCCAGTTCTGTAGCAAATGCTTCTAGTCTCAAATGTGCCAGTGAAGACCTTTGAGACTTTATTACAGGGATTTTTAAATTGCCTGCCCGGTTAGAGACTTTTCTTCAACCTCTGAGGTCGCCAGTTCAAATCTTAGCCAGGGCATTTCATGTTGGAAAGTTGGTAGTTACATGCGATGCCCGGTGATTTTCAGTGTAAGCAATAGATAGCTTCCCATTAGAATATGTGGTTTGAACATAACAAAGTTCCATATCTTTGGTTTTGATATGATATTCTCTTCCCCTTTATCATGCATTGCGTCGGAAAATGCTTATTTAATCTTTCTTATATCACTTTACACTCCATACTGCAATATGATATTCTCATTATTAAGAGCTTTTAAAAACTATTAACAATGCCTGTTTTAGTCCAGTGTTTTTAGCACCAGTATTGCCATAGTGTAGTATTATATGTGGAATCTAGGTATTATATCAATTATTTCAATGACACAGGTGATTCTCACCTACATGATGAAAAGTGCTTCTTCCAAATATGTGATTTTTTATGTTTTTCCCAGTGTTTTGAATGACCACAAAACAGGGTAAAATATTGCTCGTGCAATTATGTTTAAAGAGAGGAACATATCATTTGAGGAAGCTCAAACCCAGGTCTTGCAGTGGACTGGAGATGATGACATTACTGCTCAAGTTATGTCGAGTAACTCAAACCCAAGAAAGAGATTTTATTGGAGGCTGTTAAAGCAAGCAAATTACCGGTCATAGTAATAATAATAATAATAGAAGCATTTATATAGCGCAAAATTAATGAACACCCTCTCATTGCCCCAGATCATTAATTGTGATTAGATATGATTTGTGTAAGAATTAAAAGACCCCAATGGGGAAAATATTTTTATTATACATAAAACAACTAATCTATTTTTTATGTACATTTACAGATAGAAGCAAGTGCTAATGTTACAGTTAACGTCCAGTCAGAGTTTGAGGCCACCTTAAACCCAAACCCAAATTGAAATATCTCTAAGGTGGCCCTAACCCTGATCCAATTACTAAGGTCACCACAGAGTGCACTTTTTGAAATTTCTTGATTTAAGGTGAGGTGGCCTCAATCTGAGTTTAAGTTAAAACTTTACGATGTAACATAAAACACACAACATTGACTGAGATATGAAATATAGATTAATGAACTTAATAAATTATATAGTTTAAATTTAAGTAAGGGGTGAACAGAGTATTAACATGAGTGTTTATTGTAAAAGCAGACCCCTGTAATGACAAGATAGAACACTAGAAACAATTAAATAAACTGAGATAAGCTAAAATATTACAGTTTAGATCATCATTATCAAAGATAATCACAAATTATTTCACGCGCCAATATGAGTGAAGAGATGAATTGTACATTTTATATATGTATTGGCAGTACATGTAGCAGCAGTTAAAATCACAATAACAGTTTATTATTGCTCATACACAGACAGGTTAAGGCCCTGCCCTCATGATACAGTCACTACAACATTCGCGAGAAGCAGGCAGAGTCTCTGAAAACTTCTGAAGTCATGGTCAAATTGAGAAGAAGACAACCCTGTGAAGGTTCAAGCAGTCCTGGGCTCCAGCACTGCAGACAAGGTCTACCTCCAGCGGAGAATGGTACACTAACCACCACTCCGTGGCCAACTACAACTAGAAACATCAGTTAGCAACACAGCCTATTTTATAAAGGGGGGGGGGGGGTAGTAACAATAGGGTTGGGTAAAAAACAAATAAATTCTCTCCAAAATAAATTTTAAGTCTTGTCTTGTCAAATGCCAGTTCAAATCTGGCCATTCTCCCCTTGACCAAAGCAAGGGCCAAACCTTTAACCAATCAGAAACTGCCATGTGACCAGTGAACCCATTAATATTATAGGGGTGTTTCAAAAATTAGGGGTGAAGGAATGATTAAGTTGGCACCTCAATGCCAACCCGCAACATTCCCTCCCCCCAAAGGTTAATGGTCAAAGGTCAAACATAGACCACTAAAGGTCAAATCTATGGTCAATAAGATATCATGTCACCAGAGTGATTTGTCTAACTCTGTACCAATTGCAGTATTAACACTAATTCATTTTTCATTCAGCCCCTTTGGTGATCTTTGGGTCAATCATCAAAGGTCACAGGTAAGGTTAAAAGGTCAGAAATTCTCGACCAAGTTAGGGGGCACAAACCATAGCCTGCCAAAGTCTTTTATAATCTCTCAAGCTCAAAGATCAGAGGTGAGAGACCAAATGGCCTCAAGGTGACTCAAACAACGTTACACTCAGCCCAGAAACTTCTAGGCCGACATAAACCAGGGCACTAACCATTGCCCAGTCCTAGCAAATTATAATCTCCTAATTCTGAGATAAATAAGGTCAGAGGTGAAAAAGTCTGCATATGTTCCCAACTCAACATATGAGTAATATGTTTCAGGTTCTTTCTAACTATACTGTCAGTGAGGGGAACCCAGCGACCTTGCCTACATTTTCAGAACAATGGGTCATGCTGAGATCCTGGTACATTGGCCAGCATAAGTTTCAAAGCTGTAACGGGGCATAGCCTGGAACCAGGCAGTACTGGGATGTGAATGGGTGCAATTTTATTCCTAGACTGTATGGTTTTAGACCATTCAACAAGAATAATGACCGTATCATGAGAAAAAATAATGTCACCTCTGACCAGATGTCTAGAAACATCAAAACTATGAGGTACCATGTTAGAAAGTCTCAGAAATGAGAAAAATGGTAACAAATACAATGCTGTAAAGACATCTGGGGCCTCCAACTTTCCAGTGGCCTCCAAAATTTTCAATATCATAGCATCTGTGAGCAAAGAAACATTCTTGATCATGAAATTTCTGTTAAATTTAAAGATCTGATAAACATTTGAATCTTTTCATTCCTGTATGGAGTCGTAGGTAGGTTAACGATGACACAATAAGCTCGAATACCAGCCAAATAATTGGAGATGTTTGAAGGGGTGAACTTATTCTGACATAGGTATTCCATGAAAGCAAGTAACACATACTCGTAAAATTAATCATACAAAATCTAAAGCAAAGAAAGTGGTTAGCACAAAGTCGAAGCAACAGTTTGAAACTTCCAATGAATGCAAACTGCCCACATTAGAGTCCGTGAAAGAAGATGTTCTTATTCAGTTAAAAGTTGAGCAACGGTTGCAGGAACTCACTGATCTTGCCAAAACAGGTACAAGCTCGAAACTTAAGTCGCAAAGAGGCGGCAATGTGGAGGTCATGGTAAAAAATAGAGTCAAATGGCCTCATGAGTACATATTGTCGGGTCTTAACAAAGAACACGTCTCATATGACCAACTGTCCGTTACACAGTGGGTGGCTGGCTTTGGTCAAACCACGAGGGAGGAATCAGATCCAGAAATTAGACAATATATGCTTGATTATATGATCTCCCTCATGGATGATGCAAATGATTTTTCTTGGGTTTCGGCCAAAGCCAGCCATGCAGTGTTATTATGTCGCATGGAACAAGGAGAAGTAAAGTCCTTGTGCTGATATTTTGGCCAAAGATAGAATTAGAAGAGCAAATGATCATGCCTGTATCGCAAACCACTTCACCTCAAAATTTTAACATTGGCAAAAAATTGGGGAAAACTACAAAATCAATGCCTTGTACATACTTCAACCAGGGCATGTGCGTTCAGAAAATATCCCATGAGACCTGGGGGTTCTTTATAAGCATATTTGTGCTTCTTGTTTTGCAGCAGCAGGGAAAATTTTCCTCATGCTGAAGTTGACTGTAAAAACAAGCAAAAAGGTCACTCAAAAAAGAGTAACAATGGGTGCACACAAATCGGTGTTCACCCATAGAAATAGAATTTTTGTAAATAAAAATGCATGTTATAATGATGTAAAAACAGAGCTATTGGCAACACATGGCCTTGTGGCAAGTCCTTGAATACAATGGTCAACCAGAGATCATATGCTCAAGTTCTTAAGGATGGTAAGTCACTTGTTGAGCAGAAAGAATGCAGTCAGAGGCCAATGGTAGAAACCCGCAATAAAACTGTTCAAGACACGGCATGTCGTGCTTCCAGCCAGCATAGTAAATGCGTTCCTCAGAAATGCGTTCCTCTCAAACTTGCAAAGTACTGTAATGGTTTTAACAAGCGCCTTGATAACAATCATAATTTAATGCATAAGGGAAACCGGAATGTGCAAGAATCACCATTGGAAACTGTCAATAGATTTGACATTCTTGCTTCAATAGCAGACCTTGACGGTGAAGGTTACGAAAAAGTGACATATGAGAATTTAGACCAAAGATTGAGGGGCAATAAAAACAAAACGGGCCCAACATTGGGTCAAGTATGTCACATAAAAAATTCCTGTGTGGATGTTTCACAATCTTTGGAAGGCAACAAAAACAAAACTGGGTATAAATTGGATGATTCCACACACAAATTACATCATGACATTGAACATAGGCAGCAGGCAATTTCACAATCCAGGGGCAATAAAAACGGAATTAGGGCAAAATTGGGTGTTATACCTAGTCATGATAATCACAATGCTGTGAAAATGACTGAACAAACAGTCAAAACCTGTTCTCAGCATAATCAGAATGCAAAGGTCAGGCAAGCCTGTAATGCAGATGCATGTCATGAGTTGCCATGCATGCAGCATACAGATGATGATAAAACATGTATGATTTATGACATGGTTAACCCTGCCCACAAGCGTAAATGTAATATACCGGATTTCATTCATTGGAATAAAATAATTCAATTGACTACCAAAATTGCATTCAACAGAATGGTAGGCACTTTGGTTTCTTGCCTTTGAATGACTTGATGGTTTACACAGGGGAGGATGTCATATGGGCCAATGTTCCTAATATTATAGATGCTCATAAAATAATTAGAAAGTCGGCTATGCCTAATTTTATGGGAGCTAGAATCCCTGTTGATGATCAATTTAATATATCTGCATGGAAGTCGAATTTAGCTGGGTATTGGGATAAACAAATAGTTGATCTCTTGCAATACAGTTTTCCTTTAGATTTTGACCGTTCTAGGAGCTTGAGCTCCACATATGAGAACCATGCTTCAGCAGTCAAATTTCCAGATCATGTTAATAATTACATTACAACGGAAATAGAGTACGGTGCTGTCTTAGGTCCTTTTCATAAATACCCCTTTCCTTGTCATGTATCTCCTTTCTTGACTAGGGAGAAGCCTAATTCGGTCAACAGATGTGTTATTCTGGACTTATGTTTTCCAGTAGGCCAGTCTGTAAATGATGGGGTATCAAAAGATAAATATTTAAATGTGTATTTTGAATTAAATTACCCTTCAGTGGATAGCATAGTTAATAGTTTGAAAAGTATGGGTCCTAATGCACTAATCTATAAAATAGATATCAGTCGGGCCTTCAGGCACATCAGGATTGACCCTGGGGACCTGGATCTTTTAGGATTTAAGCATGACCAGCTATTCATCGATCGTACGCTGCCCTTTGGGTTTCAACATGGATCCATATTCTTTCAGCGTTTTATGGATGCAGTACGGTTTATTATGAAAGATAGGTTTCATTTCCCATATCTGTACAATTATATTGATGATCTGGTCTATACTGGTTTACCAGAAGATATTTGTGATTCTTATAACACTTTGACTCGATTGCTTCAAGAATTAGGCCTGGAAATTAGCCAATCAAAGTTGGTGGCCCCCACAAACTGTGCCATATGCTTGGGTATCGAGATTAATACAGTTAATAGAAACCTTAAAATACCACAGGAAAAGCTACAAAAAATTCAAAATATTTGCCTACAATTTGCTTCTAAGCCGAAAGTTACAAAAAATCAGCTGCAGTCATTGTTAGGTTCACTCCTTTTATATAACCAAATGTATTAAGCAGCTCATTTCTTTCTCAACAGAATGCTTAAGTTGTTAAGAGATAGCAATTCCAAGTCTGATATTAAATTGAATGGTCATTTTCATAAGGATTTAAACTGGTTTAATACTTTTCTCTGGCATTATAATGGGGTTACCTTCTATGACCATCAGAAACGACACTATACTGTATATTTAGATGCATGTTTAACTAGTTTTGGGGGTTGCTTTGCAAATATGATTTATGCTCTTCCCATTCCTCTGGGTTATAGAAGTTATACAATAGTACATTTAGAATTTTTAAATATTGTTGTGGCACTTAAAATTTGGGGTGATCATTGGCAAGATAAAATTATAGAAATTAAGTGTGACAATATGGCTGTGGGGGAGGTATTGCGATCTGGTAGGGCAAGGGATGGTATATTGGCTACCTGTGCCAGAAATATTGGTTGTTAACCTCTTTATTTATATACAGTTAGTGGTCAATCATATTCCAGGAATTCACAATGAAACAGCAGACTTGCTGTCCAGATGGCAGGGCATTGATAGTCAATTTAATGTACTTTCTACTCTTGTTCCACATTATGAATGGATGCCAGTTCATTTGGATCACACACAATTAAATGAGAATGTGTAACATGCATGTTATATTTTTAGATTCAATGGGAAATTCTTCAAGGTTTTCAATCTCAGCCTTGCATAGGTTCAAGAGTGGCTTTCGGCCAGCTACATGGGCCCAGTATCATAGAGTATTTAGGCAGTTCATAGCATTCCTTGAGACAGAAAGTATACACCTTTTACATGTGAATACTATTACATTGCTTTCCTTCATGGAGTTCTGCTATAATAGTAGCATGTTACAAGCTAACATTTCAAATTATATGTCTGCTATCAGAGCAATGTTTATTGTCCATGGTCTGAACACACAACCTTTCAAAGATGAGAGACTTCCATTGTTCATAAAATCTCTTAAGATTAATGTAGTTTTTAGGCCAAAAACTATCAAATTGATCTCTATTGAAGTCCTACAGCAAATCATTACAGCTTGCGATGCATTACAGCATCCAATGGTCTACAAAGCATTATATCTGTTTTGTTTCTTCTCATTTATGAGATTGTCCAACGTTCTGCCTCATTCTTCTGCAGCATTTGATATTACAAGGCATCTCACTTGAGGAGATGTGATTTTTGGCAAGGAATTTGCTACAGTTATAGTAAAATGGTCGAAGACTATGCAGGATAGGAAAGAAACCTCCACTATTTCGATACCAGCTTTAGATGACTCAGTACTTTGCCCTATCGCAGCTTTACAGCAAATGTTTGTCTTGATTCCTGCTTTGAAGAACTCTCCACTTTTTGTACTCAATAAAAATGGTGTTATACTTCCATTGTCAGATTCTGCAGCTAGGAAGCATTTGAAGTTGGTTTCGTCTTTACTGCATGTATCTCCACATTTCATTTTTCATTCATTCAGGAAATCTGCCACAACTTGGGCCTTCCAAAATGGGGTCTCCTTACAAGAAATTATGAAACATGGTACTTGGTCTTCTCATGCAGTGTGGAGATACATCTAATCTGTTCCATAGCTTCTTCACAGGTTTTGCATGCTTTCCAGCTTCATCTTTCCCTTTAGTTTGGCATTTGGCGGTCTTCTTTTACATATTATCATATTTTCTGGTATAAAACCATACAAATGCAATACAATTTTATAATAAGCCATGCATTGCTCTTGTTAAAGTTGAAAGTAAATTACTAGCATTGCAAATGGCTTCTCTGTCGCTTGTTAATTGGGCAGTTCAAAAACTTCAAAATTTTAATTTTTATTGCTCTGATCGGCTTTCCAACCTTGGTTGTGTACCCAACCATTGCTTGGGATGTTATATGGAAAATTGGGGTTGTTAAATCATATTTTTCGGGATGGTTTAGTTACCGTATCTTGTTCTTGTCATTTCAGTGACAGGGTTTTGAAAATATATTACCTAGATACACATTTTCATAATGTGCTCGTATATAATGGCCATACTTTCATTGTTTAGATTTAAATGCTATGTCAATTACCCTACTGTCACATTTTATTGGGGTTAATTAATAAATTACAACATTTTTGGCTTTCGGGTTAGCAAAGAAATTTGTGTACCCGAGTTAAGCCTGGGTTATATGGAAACTTGGGTTTTTAAACTTTTGGGGAAGGTTATGTTTACTTATGTTTGTCTCTTTGTTTAGTGACAGGATTTTATATTATATAAAGTACCGCCCATTATGTTTATAAGAGATAAAAGAGAATGCATTAATAATAATAAATATTAAATCCCACATTGCATTTCATTGTGTTGGGGAAGGGGTGGCATGAAATGAGCTTAATATCCTCCTTGAACAACTCAAGATGCTCACCTGAGTACCCATCAGAGGTCTAACTTGTCCATGGCCCTTCTGGCCCAAGTTAGCCCTTACCACATCTGCAAAAGACTTGCCAGAGACAACAGGCTTGTAACTGTTACTAGTGCTGTACCACTCACTCCACTCCCTTCTGGAAGCTTGACATTTACTATGTACAGTTTTTCTACAAAAAGAACTATTAACAACATACCTATCATCAAATACTTTGTTTTAACGATAATCTATATCAACTTTCTGGACATAATCAGGCTGCCATGTAGCCTTCTCAGCCATTCCCAGAGTTACTTGTTTTTTTAATTTTTTTGTTTTACAATAATAATGTAATAACATGAGCTGCAAGTATATCGATAAAATACATCTTTGGTCCCATGATGCTTTTGAAAGTTGCAAGAGTTGTCATTAAAATACACACAGGGCACTGACTTACTTGCCTTCTGGGCAGTGTGATTTATGCGGAATATTTATGAGGAATTTGAACCCTGAGTAGGTACAACATGTCTTTGGGCATTTGCCCGCCTGATCCGGTCAATTTTTTCCCTATCCAACCAACCAGTCACCTCCCCCTGTTCCATACGACATAAAAGCACAGCATGGCTGGCTTTGGCTGCCTGTCACGAAAAATCGTTGGAATCATCAAGGAGGGCAATATCAAATAATCATGTGATCCTTAATTTTTTGGCAATTTTCATCCCTCAAAATTCTACAAAACCCAGACATCCATTGTGTGCTGTTCAACTGATTATAAGTGATTCTATCCTTGGTGTTACCCACCAATACAAACTCATGGGGCCATTTTACTCGTTCTTTGACAAAAATGTCCATAGACCCACCCCTCTGTGACTTGTATTTCGGATCCGTACCTTTAGAATCGCTATCTGATAGTTGTCTGATACTAGCTTCGACTTGGTCCTGCACGGACCTATCATGTCTCAAGGTATGCAATTCTGGCAATTTTTAACCGAATCACCTTCCATAAAACTTCCATTGAGACTTGAACTAGCAATACCCTAGAAGCAACAACTTTTTGGCCTTATGCCAGGCAGCAGAGGCCGAACTCTTTCCATTAGTAGTCAAATGCTTACCAATTGCATCCAGTTGAGTAAGAGTCCATTCATTAATCAGTGCCTTCAATAGAATCCTCACTTTCATGTGTCAACAAAGTATCGATGTCCAGATCACTAGTTCTGAGTTCCGGTTGAGAGGCAAATTCATTTTAAAAGGTACCATCATTATGTAATTGAACTTCTATGGGAATTTCAACTTTCCGACCCAAATTGTAAGAGTTACCTGCAGTTCTGTGCTTCTGTTTTGCTGCCATTCTTCACCAGCAAATCAAGGACAAGACCCTAAAAAGTTCCACATATGAGCAAAAGAAATAATCAAATAAATTGAAAATGAAAAACAAATAAATTCTTTCCAAAATAAAATTTTAGGGCTTGTCTTGTCAACTGCCAGTTCAAATCTGGCCATTCTCCCCTTGACCAAAGCAAGGGTCAAACCTTTAACCAATCGGAAACTGCCATGTGGCCAGTGAACCCATTAATATTATGGGGGTGTTTCAAAAATTAGGGGTGAAGGAATGATTAAGGTTGGCACCTTAACGCCAACCCGCAAATCTTCACGAAAACATGTTCATATATAGTTTACTGTACAACTGACTAGAATTTACATTAAGTAAATTTTTATTAATACACAACAATAGAACAACTATAAGATTTTATAATTTTACCCAATGTTACTGTACAATTACTCAAATGCAATGTTTGTATCAAGTTTTCGATAACTGAAGTCATTAGAGGGCACAATGGCCCCCAATCACATTGCAATAATTAATATAATAGTGCATTATGACACCATATATAATTATTTATTTATTTGGGGTTTTACGTCGCTTTCAACACTGTACAGGTCATATCACGACGGGTAGTTGGAAGGGCAGAGGAAACCAGTATATACAGTTTCTAGGGGTTCTGTACTGTAAACTGCTGACCAATGGCAAACAACTACCGGCTTTCTCACTTGAGGCCGTGCCAGGAACTTAACCCTGGCCTCAGAGGCGAGGCGAGAGTGTTACCACTCTGGCACCGTGGCCCCCATATATATAATTAAAATAAATAAAAGTAGAAGAATGCAATTATACAAGACACCTCTATAATAATTACACACTCAACAGTGAAAGATAAAACACGAGTAAAACAATGTATATACAAAAAATAAGATCCACACTAAATTGTCAACAGTTTTTACCAATAACATGTGTTTTAGATTTAGATTAATTCCATCCCATTGATCCCATTGTTCTGTATTAACCAGCCCATTGTTGGGTAAATAACCCAATTATTTAAGTCACTTAGTAATGCACGAAATTGACACCACTATTACTATGTGGATGAAATGATTCACCACAAAGCCAATTAAAAAAATTTAAGTGTGACTCATTGAAAACGAAGCATTATGTAATTATAATATACACAAATGAATTAAAGTGAACATAAAATAATGCTTGCATGTTAAGATAAGTTGATCCTGGCAATAACTGACTGAGTTCAATCATAGCTTTAACGAATAACACTCAGATGTATACCACACATAGTAAATGATGCAGCCACCACAAAATACCAAAGCACTGTGATTTCATGACAAAATGTTTCTGATGAATTGGTGAAATTAAAATTTTTTGTTTTTAAATTTTAAAACAATTTTTGTTTGTTGGTCAGAATAAGGTGGACCTTTGACAGAAGGCAATAGACCACACAATCACACAGGCACATGAATACAACAAATCACTGGTAACATACACACTGCAATAATAACATCTCTTGTTATACACCCAACCAGTTTCCATCAATAATTCTAACATACATGTAATTCACCCAAGTGCCATACAACTTCAAGAATGACATCTTTTGTTACAAACATAACCAATTTCAATAATGATTCTAACATAAATGTAATTTAACCAGGTATGTAATAAAATAAAAATTCCCTTCACATTATAATTAAACATGCATTTGATTAATCACCATCAACCCAAATGAGTGGGGAGCCATCCAGTAATGCTTGGGTGAGGGTGTCCTCCAAGAACCTGGCTGAGATTCACAAAACTAAATTTTAAAGAGAGGTTGACAGCCTGAAGAGCAGTAGTAATGAAACTGTGACGCCTATATGGAGGCGAGGTGACGCTGAGGATGACATGAGGCTGGCCTGCAGAGAGGTGGTGCTTCCTAGATATTGGTACAGCACATGAGGTTAGAGAGATTGACACATGACGCAGATTCCACAAACTTGACCCTTAGTGCTGAGCCACATCCCCATCCTAATACACATTCAACGTCCAGCTACTGGGACTAACACCAGTAGGGTAACAACTGGATGTGATAAGTACCAAAGGTCAGGAGAGGTGATCAGCAGTGTGGCATCCTTGTAATCTGAAAATACACTTACAGCAGTAAGCTGTTCAAAATTTTAAGGGTGGGGTAGTTGGAAAATATTTTTATAATTTAACAAATGGTGTCTGCCCAGCTCGACTTCCCTATCAAAAGTGATTGATCATACGACTCCAGGTCAAAGGTCAGTCAATGAAGTTTGTAATTTTATTAACAAGAAGAGGTGTTTTTAAAATAACTGGAGCAATGAGAGGTTTGTAACTTTTGGTTACACACCCCTAAATGAGCTGGAAACCCAAAAGGGATAGTCATTAACCATAGCAAAATCGTAACAACAAACCAGTGGTCTGTTGTGATACTAAATGATCATAACCAAATGCTATTTGCAGTCCCTTAATGAAATGTTATTCTTTATTCACAAATGTGTAAGATGGTATTTGCTTTCTTGCATATATTCAGGTACCAGGGGTTATTTGAACACTTATGTTAGAATCATCTGTAGCATCAGGTCTCAATTAAATTCTTCAAATCCATAAGGAAGTATAATTTCATGTTCCCAACATAGTGACAGCATCAATGGATTCTGCTTGCAGTTGATCAGAAAAGGGCTTGCTGTCCAACTGTCTTACTGCAGAACTTATCTTTCCTTTGCTGTGCTTATGGAAATCACTTCTGATTTCTCTTTGGAGGTATGTTTGACCTCTGTCCTTCCTTTTCTAGAGTTCTTGGAAGGTAATAATTGCTAGGCTATTCCAACATATGTGGCGATCTTGAAAACCAAGGGCAAAAAAATTATCTAAACACTGGTACTGGGTCACGATCATTCTGTTTATTTGGTCCTCAGTTCAAAGGACAAAATTGGGGCTTTACATCCTGTTCAAAAATCATTGGTACCTGTGGGGGGTTGAACCAATATGGGGTTGACTGTCTGTGATGAGATGCCACATCTGCTAACCCACCAGACAACTGAGGACCTCTAAATATGTTCTTTAGGGAGCTTGAGAATAAATTCATCCATCTTCCCAAAAGGTAATGGTTAATGTGATCTGAATGATCTGATTGTAATGGCTTGGGATATGATATTTTAGGGCTCTACGCGCTCATATATTGGTACACGGGCCAAAAATACAAGAATGTTCCAATTATTATATAGTCCAATTTTTCAGTCACGCCTTTTGTTGAATTTAGCGGTATTTTGTGTAATGAAATCTTTTAATGAAATGAATTGGCATTGATACTCCCATTCACAACACTTTGCAAAACAAGTTCATACATTAATATGACATCCTTTTGGTGCATTTCGCTATCATGTTTTTAGACACCCAGGAGTGACTTTAGTGTTTCACAGTGCTGGTCCGACAAATGGCTCGTGGCTTCTGGCATTTATTTTTAAAATGGTCATATCTGCAAAACTGGTATCATCCTGGCTGCACCATTCTGCAAATCACCCTTTCAATCATCTGTGAAACACTCTAGTTGAGCTTGGCGCATAAATGTGCAACTTGTCTTTTCCTTTTGTTAGTAATGAAATAATTGGTCACCTTCACATTGACCTTCTTCTGAACTGAAGTGCTTGCTAACTTGACCCACTTCAGTGAGACAGCTTGTTGTTTGAATTTAATATTATTTATTAATTTAACACATTTAATCGAATAAAGCCTCTACCGTCAAGGCAGAGTTGAATTTGGCTGAAGTAATATGAAAATATTAACCAGATTTTGGATAGCCAATAACCCATACATCATCTTTTCTGCTTGGAAACTGAGGTAAATTCTTCACAGGGGTATAAACATTAGTAAAACTAGCACAGTGTTGTATTGTCTGGTTGTCAAAAACTATTTCGACAATTTTGTATGTGTTGCTCTCCTTGTCTTTCTGGTAAACATAGTTTTCATTTTGAATAGAGGTCATCTTCTATCAGTTTATATTCCAATTTCCTTATTGCAAAAACTTTACGAAGATGTTTGCAGACTGAACGTGTGTACCAATATTCAAACAATATTTTGTGTGCAAAGTAAAGCAAAGTTTCATTGAAAATTCTTAGGCCACTTTTTACAAGTGTCATCTAGTGAATTATGCAAATCAGTAAGTGAAAGGCTTTATACTATGACATGTTGAGGTATATCATCTTTGTGGGAATTGTCACAAAGCCACAGATTAAAGCAAAGTTCTAAGGTTTCTCAAATGGTAAACGTCCTGGAGTCACTTGGATAAATGTTATTTACTGTGTTTGCGAGAGGGGTGGTTTTCAGCTGCCTTATCCAACATAAATGTGGACATTGGACAACATAATCTTGAAGTAGTCCATGGATTGACAATGAACGCACTGGAAATAGTTCTGGACATCGTTTGTTTTGTTGGATTTTTCATCATATTTTTTTTTGGTGGCATGTGTCCGTTAGGGAAGTACCGTTTTTCTAAATTATATACCGTTAATGCAACATCTTCAATTAAACTCCATCTATGACTGCCTTAATTCTAGTGTTCAATCAACAAATCACCTCTCATCTTTAATACTCCCTTTGTGATAAAATTATTAGATAATTACACATAAAAACTGGCCACTTTATCACTTGATCCCCTGTTATCGCTCACATTCCCCATTATCGGGGACCATCACTCTCACAATACGCCCATTGACCACACAATTCCCCAAATTTTATGTTCAGTTTCAAACATAACCCCCCCACCCCCCACCCCCCGCCGCCTCAAGTTCTCAAAAATGATCTTACTGGCAATCCAAACAGTCATTGCTGCATATCAGCACCACATTAACTCAAGCATTCAATTTTGTATGTAATGAGGCCTATTTTAACACGATCGAAACATGTTTACCATTAACGCACCCAGTGTGTGTTGAAAGTTTCATTTCCTCTGAAAGTCTTCTCTACTGCACGTCATTTCAACATGAGTCTGTGGGATTTTGATGAACTCATCCCAAAGAGTGATCAGCAAGAGCCTGATACATCTCCCTAACAACCTCTGAGATAGTGTTGGTCGGTATATAACAAAAAGATTTTTTTTTAATATTTAAAAAAAGGGTTGATACAAAAACCATTCATCACTGGGTCACCTACCTACTATAAGATATTAATTAAGGTAATTGTACATCAGGTAAGCTTATAAAAGCACAATAAAACAGAAAATTTGTAAATTAAACTTTATAAGCTAATAGTTTACCTGTCAAATAGGGTTCCCACACGAATAAACTAATAATCCTTTTATACTACAGGATGTATAACCCAATTCTCGTTTCTTGTCCACCCTACCACCGTCCCTGTGTAAGTGTGTGTTAATCCCTGTCCATCTTTTTCAGTGGCCTTTCATAGATATATTTTTAATATGGCAACATATGGTGACTGAAAGTGAAATAAGGTACAACTTGCATGGCCACTGATGGGTCACGGAGTGTAACCATCAATAATAGCCGCTTGAGCATAGTACAAATGTATTTCACCGAGACACAACCTCCATTTACCCCTACTCAATGTACACAGCTGTCGGGCAAACACAAGATACCGAACCAAAAACGAGTTACAACTTTCAAAGGTTGAAGCATCGCTGCAGACACCACTGTGATACCACAGTAACCTCACTGTGGGTACATCAAATCTCAGAAGATATGAGGCACACAGAGAGGTGATTCCACTGCCTAGTAAAACTTTTAATAGTGGGTTATATCTTCTGTAGTGTGGAGGGGGTTTAGCATGTGCAAAACACACCACCTGTTGGAATGATCATGGTACAGCCAAGTGTTGAAACACAGTGGCACATTTAAAAAAAATATCGGACCTGGTTTTATCCAAAACAAAGTTGTTTATCCTTTGAGGTAAACTATTACCATATAAAAATTGAATTAACAAATAAACATTTTCATTTCTTTATAATCTTTGATGGACTTGTTTGCAATAAAAATCATGAAAATGGTTAAATTTCTTTGTTGCGAAAATTTGAAATATTAAAAAAAAATTATTATTGAGATGCAGTTCATAAAAACAATTTAACACAACTTTTTAAAAATATTATGTTCTGATAAACACTGATATAGCAAAGACTTAGGTATAACATTTGACTGAGGTAATATGAAAAGATTAACCTGACTTTGGATAGCCAATAATCCATATATCATCTTTTCTGCTTGGAAACTGAGGTAAATTCTTCAGTGTGAGATCGACATTAGTAAAATTTGGAGAATGTTGTACAATCTGATTGTCAAAAATCATTTCTCCAATTTTATATGTGCTTCCTTCCTTATCTTTCTTGTAAACATGATGTTCATTTTGATTACAAGCCATCTCTGAATTATCAATGTATATAATTCGCACTGTATTGTATATTGGGAACACAATCTTTTCGTGAATGTGTTACAGACTAAGTATCTGCAGCAATATTCAAACACTGATTTTAGTACGAGCAAAGTTTCATTGAAATTAGTGTAACTACTTATTTATAAGTATTAGCCTGTGGACTGTGATTCTTTTCAGAATCAATAAGTAAGAAGACACACGTCAGTTGCAATAATGAGGTCTCTTATACAATATCAACATTACCTTATTTAATTGAATCCCGCCCCAAGGGGCTATTAGTATTATAATCTCCACTTCACCTTCCACGTTTTAGTGTTAACACCCCCTTCCCCCCAAAAAAAAGACACTTGTTGGGTGCCAAGTGAGTAATCATGTTCAAACGAACATTTGAAGTTATTTTTTTTTTTCAAATAGGTCATTAAAATATCTGGGCTTAATTTTAATAATATTTTTGTGGTAAAATAAAAAATGGTTGAAAAAGAGTGTAAGTTCTGATAAAGTTTTATTTTGGTAAGTCTATATTGATTTCAGTTCCTAGCGTACTAGTGAGTTTGACAGATGCCCTTGAGATGTATATGAAGAAGGTCAAAACAGCATTGCGGTTAATATATATTTTATTAATACATAAATAATGATTCTACACTAGTTGTATTTACAGACCAATAACATTTTGACAAAACATAGGGTCACCTCACCTTAGGCACAATTTAAGGTAACCTTAACACAAGAAATGAGGAGGGAATAATTCAAACATGAAAACGAGGGACACTTTATAAGAAAATATATAAGAGTGCCTTATGCAAAAGTGACCCTATGACAATATAATGTTAAATTCAAGGCTACTATAAGAGTAGATGAGAACATATTTACTTGTAAAAGGTTATAAAAACTACTTGTTCACCCAAACCCCAATGAGTAGGAGTAATCATATAGAAACTAACTTTTCTTTAAACATATCAGCTACCTGCTCACCTGCATTGACAGTATCAGTGACATGCCTCCAGACACAGTCTGACATCTAGGTGCCATGTTTTTGAATATATTAAAGACTTACATTATTGTTAAAAGCAAAGGTGGCACCTGAGGGCCGGAAAGTGTGGAAGGTATAACCAGCATTACCCAAGCTCATTAACCAAGTGTCAGTCAAAGGAACCCAAGATTGCTTAGCTTGCACTTGAAACAGGGGAAGATTAGAACCCCTTTGGGTAAGTGCCAGTAAGTAACATGAAGACCACAAAGGCCAGGAAGGTCCTGAATAAGACATTGTAGGCCTTCTTAGTTGAGTCTGAGAAAGCATGGGTAAGTCTGGAAGTCCCCAGCTGAGTCGGATGATGTTCCAGTGGCAATCTACATGCAACAATATACAATATAGAATCATCACAATATAAGAGATGCGGAGAGGTGGGGATCCAGGTCACAGGATGGACTAGCTGCTGCAATTTAGAAACATTACTGACAGTGATATCCCATCTGGATAACAGATCCACCACTGGATTCATCTTCCCTGGAACATGAATCACCATAATATCAATATTACAAGCACTGAGCCAGAGAAAAATATTTCTGGCATACTTAGCTTAAGTGCTGTCATGTGTTTTACCAGTGGTTAAACAGACACCAGAGCTTGGTTGTCGCATTTAATAAGTACTTTATGGCCTCACCATTGATTATGCCATACTGTTAGGACTAGTAATATGTTAATCATTTCTGTATATGCAATGTTTACATTTCGCCAGCTAGCTGGCAGGGTCATGTCATACACTTGGTTATCTAAAATGGCCCCCAACCCAGAGGGATAAGCATGTAGATTAACAGATTTACTTCGAGTATAATTTGAAAAAGGAAACACCATTGTAAATCACCAAAAACTTTCGAAACCAGTTCAGGTCTTGTTTGAATTCTTTGGTAATTTTTATAAATTTTTTTCCAGTATCTTTATGCAATAGAGTAAGTATCCTGTTTAAAATGAACCTGGCATACTTAACACATTTGGTTACATTCAACAATGAACCCTGTTTGGAACATAAATCTAGGCGATTATTAACCGTTTTCAACATTTATTGCAAGGAAACTAAATAATATCCATATCCAATCTGTTTTATTACCAATGTTGTAGCTTGTATTTGCATGCTTATTGATAGTACAGGTATTATCGCCCATTTGGAGGGAATTATCGGCCCCGATTTATTGTGATTTAATTTTTATTTTAGTCCATTGTTGTTTTTTCACTGTTGTGGCTGTCAATATCGTCTAAACATCATTATCTATTTGCAGTTTTTAGTCACTTCAATACTTGCTTTAGCTTAAGGCCATCCTCTTATTGATTCACTTTAGGGAAATTTTTATTCTAGAGGCTTGGTGAGGAGTGTAGGGTGCCTGCAAGTCGCCCAGAGGACGAAATTACAGTGGACAAACTGCGTCACATAGCAAACAACTTAGTATTAAGGAATACTGGTGTTACTCCTCACGGTCCTGTTCTCAGTTTAGGGAACTGGAGTGCAATGTCTACCATCCGTTGGGTGTTTCTCTTACTGTTGTTTTGGAGAAAGTCAGGATACAGTGATTCCAAAGTGTTTATTCCGTTGTCTGCTCATGGTCTTACTTCATTACCACACCCCTACAGACATCATAGCTATGTCCTGAATACACATCATTTCCCTTCTATGGCTAAGCGTCATGGCCTTGCGACCCTATTGTTGCTCTGCGGTGATATCTTGCTTAATTCTGGACCAATCTCTTTTGGAGCAGTAAATTGTCAAACTGTAAGAAACAAGGGACCATGCATCAATGATACTGTATCAGCACATTCTGTTGACATTCTTGCTGTCACTGAAACACATATTCCCCGGGAGCATACAGACAGCCTTCTACATTCCATCACCCCATCAGGTTTCAAATTCTGTCACAAACCCCATACTCATGGCCAGAGTGGTGGTGTTGGATTTTTTATCAACAAAGCTATACAGTTTAGATCTGTGGATACTCCTACATTCAGTTCCTTTAAAAATATTAGCATTGCAATTGGGTCTGCGGCTCAACTGCTTGTGTTAAACTGTGTTTATCATCCACCTGGCTCATGCTCTGATGGTTTCCTGGACCAATTTCTCAATCTTTTAGAATACTTATCCTCAGTTTCTCCCTCATTCCTAATTTGCGTTGATTTTAATATTCATGTGGATACTTCTTCGAATGATAGTTTTAAATTCTAGAACTGTTTAGAATCATGTAATATTACACAAAATGTTCAAATGGCTACCCATCTTCACGGTCATATTCTAGACCTTGTTCTCACTCCTACTGATGCCAGTGGCATTTCCAATGTACAAGTTGCTGAATTTATTTCTGATCATGGTCTTGTCCTTGCTCAGTTTGATTCAGTTAATCCTCCTTCACATAAGACAAATGTTGTCACCTTTAGGAGGTATCATAAAAGTGACTTGGACAGTTTGTGTAAGGATTTGGGAAATTGCTCATTCGTAAGATGCCCTGGTGATACAGTCAGTGTTCTGTGTGAACAATACTTGGGTGACTTGAGGAAATTGCTTGATAAGCATGCACCATTGGTGACTTGTACATTTACTAAACAAGCTACTGGTTGGCTATCGGACTCCTACTGCCTGGCAAAAAACATCAGGCGACAACTGGAACGAATCTGGAGTAAAGATAAATCTGCCTACAATCGAGCTAGACTTCGAAGACAGATTGCTCAGTGCAATTCACTGGTCAACAAAGATAAGGCAAATTACTTTAGAAACCTGGTCAGAGACAATAATGCTAATGACTCTAAGATGCTATGGCAGGTCTTACGTTCTGCACTACACTCTAGTCCTGAAGCAGTTCTCCCTTCTCATGAATCTAGGAAAGGTCTTGCTGACTGGTTTGTCACTTTCTTCAGTGACAAAACAGCTAAAATCAGAAACTCATTTTCCTCTAGTGACTCATTCACCCTTCCTCCTCCACCTGATATGCCTAATTTCAGCTGCTTTAAACAAGTTTCTCAGGAGGAAATTAGAAAAATGATCATGAAGTCACCCTCTAAATCTTGTTCATCAGATCCATGGCCCACATTTCTTGTTAAAGAATGTATAGATATTCTACTGCCCTCTAATACCAGGCTTGTTAACTGCTCATTGTCAGAATGTGTTGTACCAGGTCAGTTTAAGAAGGATATTGTAACCCCATTGATTAAAAAGTCATCACTACCACCCAATGAATTAAAAAACTACAGGCCTGTTTCAGGGCTGGGCTTCATATCAAAACTTGTTGAACATGTTGTCGCTTCTCAATTGAATGACTATGTCAGTTTGATCAGACTAGAGAATGTCAGGGAGTCTGCCTATAAACTAGGTCACTCAACTGAATCTGCATTGCTTTCAATTAAGAACGATATTCATCTTGCTATAGGTGAGGCTACTGCTGTCGTTCTCTTGGATCAATCAGCAGCATTCGATACTATTGACCTTACGCTAAATCCTGATAAGACCGAATTCAATGTGTTTGGCTCTAAGTCTCAGCATGAATAACTTAATCACTCCTTCCCAGTCAACATACTCGGTAATCTTATATCACCAGTAGATGCAGTTAGGAACCTTGGTGTCTGATTTGAGTCAGATTTCTTATTCTCTTGCCATGTTATGAAGGTCTGCAAGGCTTGTTTTGCTCATGTCCGGGATCTTAAGTGACTCCGCGGACATCTGACACATGAAGCTGCCCTTGTGGCTGTCAATGCTCTGGTCAGAAGTTGTCTTGATTACTGTAACTCTCTGTTCAGAGGTCTCTCAGCTCTCGATCTGCACAAACTTCAATGTTTTCAGAACAGCCTTGCCAGAATTGTGGCCAACACCAAGTATTCACACATCACTCCAGTTAGAAAAGCACTACATTGGTTGCTGATTAAGTACCGTTCTATCTGTAAGACTGCCATGCTTGTTTATAAGTTCCTACACAGTGGTAACCCAAAATACTTTGAACCCTTTCTGATACCCAGACATAGTGCATATAACACTTGTCAAAGTCAATCTGATGACATGTTTCTTGAGGTTCCCCTCTTTGCTTCAGTTTTTAAGTCTCAAAAGCATTTTGGACTCAGTTTTGCATATGACGCACCTATGATTTGGAATGACCTTCCTGAAGAGGTCCGCTCTGCAAACTCACTTGCCTCCTTCAGGTCAAAGCTGAAGTCATACCTCTTTGGAAAAGCATATCCACCCAAATTTACAATCTCCTCCTGCTTTCTCCGTGGTGCTGACCCTTGCAATGTCTCTGGTTTATGAATATTGAACAATGTTTTTGTGCGATGCGCCTTAGAGTCTGCCTTTTGACAGAGATTAAGCGCTATAAAGGTGCTATTAGAATTAGAATTTGAACCCAACAGTGATTGTAGTTTTTTTTTCGTACAAATAGATTTATCACTTTATTGGTTGCACATAGTTTTAATAACATGCAATTTATCAACAGGAATAGAAGTAGAAAACTCTATTGTATCAACTACAATGCCAAGACCAGTTACTCTCTAAGACTTGGTGGGACCAATTTTTGGCACTGACAGATAGGCCTAATTCTGATAATTCTTGTAACCTTGTAAAAGTTTTGGTAATTTTTGATGGTAGAGACACACACAAAAATCATCTATGTAGTTCCAGATACTGTGACCCTTCTGCCTCATAATGAAGCATACTGCATCCAAAATTCTCTGGAACATGGACGAGCCATCTTTGTACCTAAACGGCAGCAAAAAATCGAGGAAGTAGTTATCCCAGCAAAGCCCAAGTAGATCCAGATCCCCAGGGTCAATGGGAAGATGGCAAAACACCCTACTAATGTCCACTTTGACAATTTGAAACCCTTTACCCAATTTACGAACTTCATCAGTGATATTATCGACTGAGGGGTAAGTGAGACCAAAATTCCTTACCCAGATAGGAATCACTCCCCAGCCCAAAGTTCACAGAATGTCCTAAGGGCCAACTAAGATTGATAATTACTCTTCTGTTAGTGGAGCTTGATTTATCACGAGTCATAAATGGACTGGTGTGCAAATTTTCGATAGGCAGGCTTGTGAATGGACCCAACATGACTTTATTTTCAATTTCATCTCGCAAATAAGTTGCTACATATTCTGGATACTCTATGGCACTTTTATGATTGATAATGTCACTAAAATAGCCTGATTTTGATCAAAAGCCAGGAAAACCGTATTTTATGGGATTTGTAAGCCCAAATAATTGGGTTTACCATCAAGTCTTACTTTTTATGCAATTCTATAATATCTGTGCATACTGAATTGTTATTTGTACCATAGACCCGGCTTTTTAGCCCATAAATGGGTATGAAGCTGAATAGTGGTCTATTCTGTTTCATGCACTCTTCATTTGCAGGGGCTGCTTTGGCTTCCTGAATTCGTTTGCTTTTGTTAGAATTTTGAATTTCCAAGACATATTTACCCATGTCCGTTTCTGCATGGAACCTTTGCCATTATATACATTTTTACCCCTTTCCTCTTATCAACTGGCATTTTTTGTGTTTCAGAATCGGGTAGAATGGCACGACTACTGACGGTATGTTGAACTTGTTTGTTTCTCGCACCATGGCCCCTGACAAGCACATTGTTACTGTTTAAAGCAAGTACATGTTCATTCTTACCTTTTTTCATTGGTTTATCGCCATTGTCACAAGCTACAGATGTATTACAAGTAAGTTTACCTTCAGTATCTGCCACGACAGCTTTACCTTCAACAGAATGACAATTATTGACAATATTAAGATCAATGTCAGACAAAGGTTGAAACCCATTAGTATGTATGAATAGGTTTTCCTGCATACTATTCATGTACATACTTTTACCAATACTGCGTGATGCAATTCCACAAATTTGTGACACACATTTTTTCCTTTGACACCTTGTTATTGTCAATAGCAACTGTACAATTCTGAACAGGATTACCACATTGCTTTGCAATTCTGCCTCTAATAATGTTGGCTTGGTTATTTTGTTTCATCACATAAAAATGGTTATTCTAAACCACCTGGTCCTTGGCCGTTGATTTTTGACACATTTGCTTGTTATTTCTAACTACATCAGAGAACAATAAGTTAGGCTTTACAAACTTATGTACAGACATTAATTTTTTAACATATTGACTATCAAGCAATTGTCTATTTACAAAGTTTTGGTTGTAAAAATACCTATCACTAAACCTTCTTGAATTATTGCACTTAGTTGTAACCACTGCATTTCTGCAGTGGTTTTTTTAGTTTTTTGAACCAGACTTCTGGGTACAAGCACGACTTACATGGGGGCCATCACAATGTTCACAGACGTGCCTGTACAACTGACCAGCAGTCCTGTAATGGGAGGAGAATTACCAGGTACCCTCCTGGAAAAACCAACAATTAACCCCAGTTTTGACCCCATATTTTTTAACTTTTTTGCCATAAGATGACTTGGAAACATTAGATTGTCCTGGGGCACTATGTCTTTGAGCATCAGCTTTCTAGATATGGTCCAGTTTATCAGTTTCTGTCCACCATAAGCGATTCACCTCCATATTTGTGAGTACAATTGCATGTGAAGCCTTGACTTCCCAAGAGAAGTCAGAGGCATCCTCCATGAGGTTATCCAGATAGTCAAGCATAGAAGATTTGGCTGCCTTTGACTTCTCTTCTTGGATACATCCCACGAAGCCGGAAACCCATTGGGACATTGCTGACTTTACAGCTCCCAGTGAGTATAAAATTATGTGGCCAGTCTACTACTCTTTTCACAGTAATGTCCCCTGGACCCCCACGTTGTGACTATAATCTACCTTTTGTAGCAGATTCATTTAATTGTGTTAATTCTGACAGTCCCTTATCAACTTCCGCTTGGACTGATTCATTATTCCTGAGATAACCCAGTGAGGGGACCAAACTCTCTACCATACCTTCCGTATCGATACTGTTGCTCAAAACATTTGGACTAGAGGAATTGTGGGGAATAACTTGCCTGTGAGGTTCCCTCTCCCAGTGCTGCTTACATCCGCTGCACCCTCCTATATATCAGATCCATCTAATGCTCCCCTAATTGCTGTAATTGCAGCAGGATCTGCTGGGAAACTGTAGTACTACTGGCTGATTCCGTGGAGGGGGGAGCAGCAACTTCCACATCACCAGAAAAGGACTCACCTTCATACTAGCATTTCTTGCCCACTGTTCGGGGATGCTGTAAAGCACATTTAAAACAATAAAACACCTTAGGCATCGTGAACTGAGCAAATAAAGAATAAATTGTAGAATAAAATTGATTAAAAGTAAAATGTAAAGTAAACTACAAAACAATACGATAGCTCAGTTCAAATTTTTAACATGTATATTCTTCAAATCCGAGAGTGGTGCCAAATTCAAATGCAAGCTGGCTTTTATAGTAAAAGTCAGTGAAGCATGGAGTACCACAATGCAACATTCTAAACTGGTACCAGAACTGAAGGTTATGTTCAGTAGATGAACTTATCTCCAAATCCGCAGTAAGGAGAATGATAAAAATATGTGTTTTTTTTTAATTTTTTATTTAAAAAACATGATTGAGACATTATAAAAACAACATTTGAAACGTTTATTGGTAAAAGAAATAATTATAAAATGTCATAGATCTAAAATGTTTCACGACGGTAGCTGAACAATTTCAAAGCTTAATTCACTATACTTTATTCATCGTGGAATATAGCTAAACATGTCCTGCAATTAATTCAACTTCTTGGTGGATTTGTTCAAAATGTCTGTGTACAAATTGTCTAGGTCCTCATAGACAACCCACGGTCCCATTCTCTATTTCAGAAAATTCTATATCTGCCTCTGCATCGTTGCATCTAAGAAGTATCCTTTTACAAGTTTGGCAAATTATGTCAAACTGTTGAAAATCATAGATGTTTGGCAAATTATGTCAAACTGTTGAAATTCATAGATGTGACCCTTCAGTGCCTTCAGAACAAATGGCAGAATGAAGGGACTAAGTTTTATCATCATTATGTAAGCCAATGAAGCTTGCATTAATTAACCATCTCTGTAAGCTTTTTAGGGTTACGGAGATTGTTCTATCAACAGAATCAACCAAAATGCCTAAACATCCTACAGAAGTAGTTGGCAGTACCAATTCTATTCTATTCTATACTTCTATAGCGCTTAATCTCTGCAAGGCACCAAGTCCGAATTCAATAATCATTATTCCAGAAACATAGGCAGGTCAACACCACAGTGACGCTGGGAAAATTAGATACTAAGGTGGGAAAGCTTTATCAAACAGGCAAGAGTTGGAGCAGAACGTACATCATCAGGCAAATCGTTCCAGAGTGTGGGAGCATCAAAAGCAAAACTGTGACTAAAGTGTTTTTTTGTTGATTTGTGTACAGATGGGTAAAATTGATAAAACCTCCGGGAACCTCTTATCTGGGCAGTTGTATCTTGTGCCATACCTTCCGCAAGGAATAGACAGATGAGGGCTGAAATAGTTTGGGTGACCACTGTGAAGAAACTTATAAACCAAAGTGGCTGTTTTGAAAATACACCAAAATTCAACTGGCAACCAATGAAGTTTTTTTAGAATAGGCCTAGCCCGTGAATATCTATTGCAATTTGTGACAATCCTCCTGAGTGTATTTTGAATACTTCTGAAAAGAGAGTTGCAGTAGTCAAGATGACTGCTCACCAGGGCATTTGCTGCTAGGACAGCAGCATTCATAATTCAGGTACTGCCTGACCCACCTGAGATAACGCATTTGAATGAAGCAAGTCTTACAAATATTGCGGACTTGATCAGCAAAGGAAAACTTAGCATCAAACCAGACACCCAGATTCTTGACAACAGCTGATGGATGCAAAAGTTTACCAAATATCCTAACAGGGAGGTGAGAATCTAATTTCTTTAAATGAGCATGAGATCCAAATATGATGAAGGTTCTGGACTAAATATGGTAAAAAGAAGAAAGCCTGATGAATTTGGCTTGGTTTGATGTTTTTTTCAAGGAATATAACGGGGTTATTTTTTCTGATACTTTCCAGCCTAATTTTTTGGTTGCATTAGATACATCTCTCCTTGGTTTGTGGGTGGTGAGTGATACTATGGTTTATGGTCTTCCAGTACCCCCGGAGTTCAATAACTACACTATTGCTCACTTAGAGGTATTGAATACTGTAGTTGCCCGAACATTTGGGCTAATTATTGGAAAAATAAGAAAATAACCATACAGTGCGACAACCTTGCAGTAATGCAAGCATTTAATTCAGGCAAAGATAGAGGCCCAATTCTGGCAACTTGTGAAAGAATTATTTGGTTGTGGAACAAACTGTCTGTCTTTAGGAGTTGATTTGGGATAATTAGGACAAGTTTGAACAGTTATAGAAATCCTATTTCAATTTGTTACTCTAAGATAATATCATAATCATAGTGGTATTTCTCAGCAGTGATGTATAAGTATGAGTGATTGCATATAGGGTTTACACTGACAACACTTTATATAAATTCATATTTGGATGATTATAGAAAATGCTTTATGGAGATTTAATTTAATTAATTTCTTTTTTTAAACAAAATATTTGTAGGTTTTTTCTTGAACAAAATATTTTTTTGGTTGTAATACAACTAACAGTTGTAATGTAATGATAACATGAATAATTTTAGCGATAACATTTGGTTTGAATTACTTAACTGTTTTTATGGCTATTTTGTTAAGGCTTTTTATCCAGTACAATGAAGATCTGAGATCATTGGAACTTTGATTCTGTTGAACCATTCCATAACTTCAAATGACACAGTCCACAGTCATAGTCAACCATTCTAATAAAGTCGGTTCATGAGTGTTCAACTATGACAGCTGTACTAAAGAGTATTTAGAATGTGCTACACAGTGGAAATAACTGCTTAGGGAATTTTTTTCAGACATGTGCATTTGTGGTTTCTCATCCATGAAGTTGTATTTATGGATAAAGGATGGAGAGAATAGCTACACCAGAAAACTGTAGGAGATAATAGTAATATTGTTGATTAGTATTGTTCATTTTGTGATTATACAGTATCAGGTAACTATAGTTATTGTTAAAACCCCCAAACAACGTCTGTTTAGGGGGTGGAGTATTAGTCGCCACCTTATTCAGTGCACCCCCAGTGGAATTTTCTTGTCATCAATACCTTTGATTTGGTATGGATGTATTGCTATTGCATTTGCCGCCAAAAATCTTCCTTTCTTCATTCAACACTGCAATGTTAAAGGGGCAGGACATATTTTATATAATTTGATTTTAGCCAGAACTTTAAGTTGAATTTTATGCCAGCAGTGTTGAATAAGCTTTTCTGGCTTCATTACTGTCTTTGTTGTGTGTTATCTGGAGACGTGGATGGACTATTGCTGAGCACAGAATCTGGATTCAGTGCTTTGTTTAATGTGAGACTAGCTCTGGGTTGCTGGAGCCACGTGAAAGGAATGAGTTTTATTCACTTTATTTTATCATAATCTACAATTTTACCATTTTTTACTTTTTATATTTAGCATTATTTTATCTTACATTTAAACCAGTTTTAACATTTAATAATTTCTGTCGAGACACTGCTATAATCTTATTAAGCATCATAGCAAGGTTAAAGTGAATTTGCTGTCAAAAAGGGGCTATGCTCTCGACTTGCAGATATCTTGCACTCATCCTTTGAAACTCATTTGTTTGGTTCTCCCATTAAGCAAAGCACGTGTGGTGTGTTGTTAAGTTTCAGAAGTAAAAACATTGACAATTAAAAAATTCATATAAATACAGTGAACAATGCCTTCAAAAGAATTTCTGTGCAAAAAAATGTGGAGATGTTCACAGGAGGCCGATTAATAGCAAGTGCCCATTTAGTGATGCCATGACCATTACATCAGATAGTCAAATCGAACAATCATCATCAGTTAGTGGTCTGACTAGTCAGGCAGGAGAAAATGACTTAAATTTACAAATTGTCGCAGAGCTTAGGAACCTGGGTGGCAGAATGACAGCCATGGAGCAGAGAATGTCTGACACAAGCCCATTGAAGGTCAACCAGAGGTCACAGATGAGCCAAGTACTTCTGCAGTCAACCCCAGTCCTGCACAACTAGATGAGGTATTGGTACCTTTAGCAGCGGCCAACCCTTCACATACAGGTGGAAGTGGACAGAGGGATCAAGCATCTCACTGAATTAAATGAAGCAGGCAAGTTAAAGTCACAAAGGGGCAGCAATGATACGGTTTTGGTCAAAAAGCAGGTACTGTGGCCTCAAAATTTTGTTCTGGAGGGAATAACAAATCTAGAATGTCATATGACAACTTAAGTTGGTGTCAATGGGTCTTGGGTTTCACCATGATTGCCAGGGAAGAGAATAATATTGAAACAAAAAATGCCATGTTGGATTATCGCAGTGAGATAATGGAAGACGCTAATGACTTTAGCTGGCAATCTGCCAAAGCATCGCATTCTGTTCTCTTATGTAGAATGGAGGAGGGGAAAATCGAGTGGTCGGATACCATCAAAATAGATAGAATCAGGCGGGTCAAAATGGTTTGCAAAGAGTCCAAAGAAGTCAAAAAAGGCCATTCAACAATACATATTGGTCAAAATGAATTTCAGGACGAAAAAAAAGCAGGACAAAAATGTCAAAAACATGCAAAATTGTGCCCTGATACTGAGGAAGACAAATATGACCTAAGCTTGCAAGTCAAAATTCAAAACAAAGACAGATTAAAGCAAGCCGGTTCGGATCTGACTTATAACAAACTGAATGAACAAACTGAGGATAAGTTTGGTTTTCATACCTCTAGGCCCACTTGTTTTACCTCTGACAAGAGAAATTATATGGGTTCGGATCCGATAAAACTCTATGGCATAACAAGAAATGAAAATACATTTCACTTTATGTCCATACAAGTTCAACTAACTTCACAACTGAATGCTGATGTTTCGGAAGATTTATTACAAAATTATTGGGATCAACAACTGCCATATCAACTTAGGTATGGTTTTCCACTTGATTTCAATAGAAATTCTAAATTGGGAAAGAATGGAAAAAATCATACCTCAGCAATAGCCTTTCCCCAGTATATAGAAGCCTATCTGAAAGAAGAAATTGATCATGGTGCTATTTTTGGTCGTTTTAAAAACCCACCCTTTTGACACTTCACAATTCATGACTAGGCCAAAGCCAGGAGCTCCCCATAGGAGAGTTATTATTGACCTAACTTTTTCTCATGGCAGTAAATTCCAATATCAGTAAAAGTAAATATTTAGGTACATAATTTGTTTTAACTCTACCATCCATTGACATAATTACAAAAAAAGTGAAACAATTTGGCAAAGGTTCACTATTATACAAAATTGACATCAGTCGTGCCTTCAGGCATGTTAAAATCAACCCTAGGGATTACTTTTTAGGATTAAGGCATCAGGATTATTATCTGGACACTTGCCTGCCCTTCGGATACAGGAACGTATCCAGAATTTTTGAGCACCTCAGTGATGCCATATGCTTTATAATGAAGTCCCAAGGTTATGTCATTATCAACTATATTGATGACATCATTTGTTTTGGCACCACTTCCACTGCACAACTCTCTTTTGATGCACTTACCAATTTACTTCAAAAATTGGGACTTGATATTAGCATTAAAAATTAATTCAACCAGCAACCAAGGTTGTCTGTTTAGGGGTTGAAGTGGAATCAGAAAACTTTACCGTAGCAATTCCCAATGAAAAAGTAACAGAAATTCTACAAAAATGTCAAGATTGGAACGGGAAAAACACAGTCCACCAAAAAAGAATTACAATCATTATTAGGTTCTCTCCTTAACATATCCAAATGTGTGAGATCTTCTAGGACATTCTTAAATCGAATGCTGGAAATATTAAGAAATCATTTTGGCACAGATAACATTTTGTTGGACATAGACTTTCATAGAGACCTCAATTTGTTCAAAAAATTTCTCTAAAAATTTAATGGCAGAGCATTTTTCGACCATCGCCCCATACAGGCTACCATTGACCTTGATGCATGTTTACTGGGACTGGGTGCTATATATATGAACCAAGTGTATGCTATTCCAATACCACAATATTGTGATTCGTTTTCCATAGTTCACTTGGAAATGTTGAATATTTTAGTCGCTATCAGAATTTGTCATAAAACATGGAAAAATCAAAGCATATTAATTAAATGTGACAATCAGGCTGTAGTTTCTGTCCTAAATTCAGGAAAAACACAGGATCTTACATTAGCAGCAATAGCCAGGAATATCATGATGGAAATATCAGAACAGGATATCGACTTGCAGGTTATTCATATCTTAGGAGTTGAAAATAAAGTGGCAGGCCTACTGTCTAGATGGTATATTACCAATAACCCAGGTAAAATTTTGGATAAATATTTGCATAATCCCATGTGGCTGCATCTTCACACAAATATTGCTTACATAGATTGATCTATATAACAGGTTTGCACCAAACAGCAGTTCAGCTGGTTTCCAGAGCTGCAGACAGAGTACAACAAGCATTCAGACCAGCCACCATGGCTTCCTATCATAGAAAATTTCGACTATTTTTGGCATATTGTTGCTTCATACAGGTCCAGGTACACCAGCTAACATCTGCTTTGATTTTTACCACAGGGTAGCAATAATTGCACAACCAGTAAGGTACAAAAGGTGAAATCCAAAATATTTCAGGTATGTTAGTGAAATATACGATCTACTAGCTGTTATGTTTTATAATGGTGTAATCTATACTACACTATGCAACAATGACCCAATGTTGGGTGGCTACTCTGTGAAAAAAGGTAAATAAAATATTTTCAAGTGAAAAAATGGAAAGTGTTATTTGTGAGTGCAGAGTTTTTACCACATACGGATATGTAATTATTGATTTTCTCTGTGTTTGGAAGAAGTTGTCTGGTTAGTGCCGATGTTCCTAGTTCTCTGCTGGAGTTATCTATCAATAGACTAAGCTTGTAGAACCTTCTATGTATTTGTTTCTCTTAGAATATAATGTGTTTTTACAATTCTTTTAGAACCTTCTGGTGACTTCATTGTTTACATTTCTCTCTGGAATATTCTAGAAGCCAGATCTATGGATACAAAAAGGGAAGCCTGGCTGCAGTTTAGCACTGAATTGATGTGCTACATGGACAGAGGTGCTATAGTGTGGATATATTTGTGTGTCAAGTTGATACAAACTGTTTCCTATTTTAATTTTGTGGTGAACTCTCACTGGAGTGAGTTAGATATAGTGTGTGGATCTACCAAAGAGTGGATTGGCTTTAGTTTGGATATTGTTCGCATCTTGGTGGACTGTATAGTTGTGAAGACACTCTGAACATCTGGATATAGATATTTTGTTAGCGAACGCTGAGTGGATCACAGGACAGATTGCTGGATACAGTAGACAAACTTGTTTCACTGTTAGTTAGGCAGATAGGACTGTGGTCACGTTAGATTGATTTCAGTGTTGCATTATTGTATGAACTATTACGAGTAACTCACTTGACTGCAGTTATTTTTTTATTGTTGGATAAATGTTAGTAAGTAAACTCTCATATATAAGCTCTGTCTTTCCCTGTTACAACTTGAAAGCAACCAGTAATTGCTACCGTGTCCTTGTGCATGTAGTTTAACTGCACATTGATAATTCGAACCAGTATTTTTTTTTTTTTTGGTCTTTTGACCAAAAATAGTCTCCCTTGTACATGTCACACAAAAACTTTGCCACAAACAGGTATCACAAATTCTATGCACATTTAATCTTCACACTGATTATTCAATTTTCGTCAATACTATGACATGTCCATAATTATTGTAAATTAACTTCCACCCAAAAATTTATTTCATTTCCCAGCTCCCCCACCCAACACAATAAGAAATGACATGGGTTATATAAATTCATTATTACTAATGCATGATATTATTTATTGTGCATTCCATTGTAATACAATACATTAGTTAATACTGGTAATTGTATAATGACGTCTGTAACCAAGGAACAGACAAACCATATTTAACATAGCATCCACCCCAAAAGTAAAAGCCCTACGTACAAAAATTACTGGGGCTCAATCGGGTGAACAAAATTATGCTAACCCGGGAGCCAAAATTTTTTACCTAAGCATTTAGCCTAAGAAAATATGAGCACAAGGCCACAGGTAATGGTAAAGAAATATGTCCAAGGTATATGAGGACATTGTGAACTGGAGCATATTATATAACTTCCATTCAAAAATTCATTTATAATAAATCATTAACTGTAAACCCTACTTGTACATTCCTCAAAAACAAGGTGCAACACCCAAATGGCATGAAAAAAATCTATGCAAATTTAATCTTTTCCTTCAGATCAAGATGATCCTTCATCTTTTCTTCATACAATACATCAAACATCTCATTCTGTGCCACAGTGAAGTGAGTCTTCCATTCAGTGGTAGAACCTATAAAGAAAAAAATACCTCAGTGTTGTATTTCTTGGTTACAGTGCAAGTATATTTAAAAACTTTATAAACTACTGCCAGTTAGCATCCGTAAGGGGGTAAAAATGCAAGATTTTTCTAATAGAGGTTTTGCCAATGCCCCACAGTGAAGAGGCAGCTACAATCATCTCTGGAAATATAGAAGAATACAGGCGATTTCAAATTTATCAGAATCGCCAAAAAATGTGGGGAAAGTGTGGTCAAATAAGAAAAAATATCTTAATACTTCTACGATTGTCTACAATGTTTTTCGACTGTCTTGAGACCGAAATTTTACAAAGCAAGATTTTACAGAGAATAACCAAAGAAACTGAAGATATCTGCCGATTTTACAAGAATTAGTTATTTAAAGGTAAGAATCAATGAGAACTGTGAAGACTCTTTTACCACAAAGGTAGAATCAGTTTAGAACTAGGAAGAATATCTGGCAAATATACTCAGAAAAAAGTTAGTATGACTCCTCGGTGACTGCCTTATGGTAGAGCATGGAATAGAATATGATAACCATAAAGGTGAATTGTCATGGCAAACTTAAAAATTGCTAAAAACTGATGAAAACCAGGGACAATTGTGGACATCAGGTTGTTGACTCCGTGATGTGGCAAATAAGGAAGAGGACTGAAGACAAATGAAGAATAATGAGGAATCCACCAAGAATATTTAAGAATCAATTACCTTTTCTCACAAAGCCTTCCTTTCCATTCAGGAAAGTACATGGTGAAATAACTTGTTGTTCCCTTTCTCTCATTGCCCTCAGCCTTGTTTTGTCAGCCACATGCATACAAAAATTGATATCACGATCCAAACTGAGGAAATGTGATATATCCTTGATGCCTTCCACTGGATTCTGGAAGAGATATAAACATACCAGTGATTCATAAAACTGAATTTGGACTAAAATATCCTTATGTCATATACTTTTTGCTGTGACATTATACTACATACAAGCAAACAGCATAGCTTGTAAGGAAAGTCAATTTATACCTTTATCAGATCTTCATAAATCACAAAGTGTACATTTGACTTCCCCATCAAGTATTCCCAATATGGCAGTACCATGTCAAACCAGCTTCCATAAAGTGATTCTGTCAATACAACGCAGGACAGGTTATTCCCAGACTCTAGCTTGCCTCCTGATCTCCTGATAATGTTCTCCAACATCTACTCTTACTCGTCATATTATTCATATTGTCATAGATGTCTGTATTGTAATTGTCGAAAATGTAATAATATTTTACATGAGATAAATTGTGACTTATCAATTTTTACTCTGTTTCATACGGTCATTTGTGACATCAATCCAATTTTAAACTTGGCTTGGTCTTACAATTGTACAGTGCAACAGTAATATTTTCCCACAGTGATAATTAGGTTGACACTGTATAAATATATCCCTTATGTATGATCTACTTTACTGTCATTTCTGACACATATGTTGAGAATATTTTTCAAACAGAAACATAAAACAACTCTTACCCATCCCTGCAATGAAATCAGGTAAAAATCCGTTAAATGAACCTTCATATTCATACTGAAGAATGTTTTTTCGATGATAAAAGTAGGAAACAGCAACTGACTTTGGATTTCTCAAAAGAAACAAGATTCTAGCCTGAAAAAATAATCTTAAATAAGTTACATACCAGCAGGCCTGTATAAAAACTATAAGATAATGCTAACTGCACTATTTATCATAATCATTTGCCAGTCAAAACACGTGTACAATAATTCTTTCAAACATTTCACCATCTTATTTTCAAAAAGAAGATACACAACACTCATATACTTTAAACTATAATATACAAATAACTTTGTTTTAACTCAAGTAGTCAAACTGAGAGAAGATATAAGTAAAATAGAAAGGTATATGAACCATAATTGAATTTTAAGCTTCTGCTTTTGAGTGTGAGGTATTTGGCTTTTACTTCACTAATAAACACCTTTAATACATTAAGAAACTTGGATAGAAAAGGACACTGAGGTGATAATGTTTAAGTGACGTCATTCCACAAAGACAATAGACCACAATAACTCCACCCCTGCAATAAATGAGACAAACATACCAGAAGATCTGAACGGTTCAATTTGATAATATAGAACCCATTAAATACTCCAAAGACTTCTTTTTAGTGTTTTATTGTTGAAGAGAAAAACTGAGTAATAAAAAAGAATACATGGAAAAGCCATAATCATAGTAATATTTACGTGTGGTAATATGATATGTTCAAACTGCAAAGCATATGTTATATATGCATGTTTTATATATACTCACATTCTCCAGTATATGTTTCGGCATGAACTTGAGAAGGACATGGGTGTGGAGTGATCTTGGTGAATTCATCTCTTGAAAGTATTCTGTTTGACCGCGCAAATCAATTAACTTCCTTTCTTTATCTTCCAAAATGTTGGTGACAACATTTTGAGTCAGTAAATTGACAATTTCATTGAGCCAGTGGGAACCTATGAAAAACTAAAAAAGCTAAGGTCCCAGTCTCACCTTCCCAAATAGTCTGAACTTTTGGATCTAGACATTGTGATCATATTTCTCTGAACATTACAACGATACCTCAATAATTGTCAAATTAACTACATGGGGCTATGTAGATCTACTATTTTATGGTTACACCACAACTTTAAATAGTAAATATATGCTAGGTTTTTATTATGATTGTGTCTAACTAGCTTCAAAGTGTACAACAATGTTGTTATATATGTTGTTATTTTATAACAATTATGAAGCAACAGAATTTGCACACTCATTGCTCACACTAAATTTTAAGGTTGTACACAATTGAAAATTTCAACAGTTTACATCAGAAATATCGAGTTTGCTAAATTGGTTGCCCAAATACTTTATACAATGAAAAACATCTTTTATAAAAGAAATAATCAAATAATTTAAAATATAGCAAAGTACTTTCAAATTGTACACACTTTGTCAGTATGTAGCTCGTATATTCAAGTTAAGAAGTTCTGTTTTTTTGTTTTTTTTTTTGTTAACTCATATATTCACGCTAACTTTTTGCTTAATCGTGTATTGAATTGTATTCTCTTAGTTTGCAAACTTGTATATTTGACTTGGCACTTTCGTTTTGCTAGCATATATGCAAGTTCCACAAAGTTGGGGTTTTACGTCCCGTTTAACAGCCAGGGTCATATTTGGAGAGGTCCTCAGTATTGCCACTTGTGGGACTCCAACAAACAGAGGTGACATGCAAGTTCCACAGTGGTTATCACCAGGAGCTACTGTACAGAACTGGCCTGCCTTACTTCATCATTTACCTGCACAGTGGCCCCTTTACCCTTCATTCATTCACATAGTGGGCACTACCCTCACCGTCCACTAAACAGGAATGCTGAATCTTACTCCTACATGGTTGGTCAATAGCCCCTTATTATCTACACACAGGACCCAAACACTCACTATGATACACAATTGGCCCTTGCTCCTCCATTGACTTACACAGTGGGCACGATCTTGGCACCTACTACTCAGAAAATATCCACTCCAACCTCCTGTTTGAAAACTTTAGTGGTACGTTCACTGAATTTATTATGTTGGTAATGTTGATCTGAATATTTTATTGAGCATTCTGAGCTTTATCATTAGTTAGGTTTATTTGAACATGCAACAGGCACATAAAACTCTGCTTGTGATCTTGCCAACCTACATCTGACAACCTGCCAACTTAATCATAACACGAACTATGTTTATGTTATCAGCAGCCATGCTGAAAGCACGTATGAATTTATTTGTCTGCTTGTTACCATTGGCATTTTCATTGTTTGCATCATTGCCATTGCATTTGTCAACCTACATAACAAGATGACCTAAATCTCTTCACATTTGCAAGCTATTTTGGGTGTTCCACTAGAACCAGCCCACTAACCAACTCTACGGTCGGTTAGCTGAGTTAGGTTTAAGGACAAATATCCAGATAAAAGCACACAAAAAAAATGGGTTGGCTTCGTTTCTACAACAGGAAATAGCACATCTAAGCTTATCTTGGCAACCTCCTTACTTGACTTGGGACAGGGGTGTTTTTCTCTGAGACCAGACAAGAACCTATCAGTACAAGCTATAAACTCTGACTACAAGCTGTATCAGGTCATGACGAGATTTTATGACAAACAGACAAGACTGGAGCGGTGTCCTGATCCACCCCAACTGGACTGATGAATTTTTTGAGTCGGGATCGCAAGTCGGGATCAAACCAACACTATATAAACCCCTTAAATTGGCTCCTGTAAATTATCATTTATCACTGCAAAGATGTCATCTCAACATCAGAGAGAATCTTTACAGAAGCTGAGGGCCCTGTTTTTTGTTGAGGTAAATATTTTGATTTTAATTCTGATTTGCAGACAGAAAAGGACTCATCTAAACCCAGGACCAGCACCTGCTATACAGCCAGCACTTTCACCACAACCACCCCACCACCCAGAATAAGAGAAAGTTGAAAAGTTGAAAGTTGGATTGAGACTAGCAATAACACTGAGACACCTGTCAACAGGAGAAATGTACACATCCTTAGAGCATCACTGGCTGGCTGGCCAAAACACCACATGAAAATATGTCCCTATTGTCTGCTGGGCAATCCTTGCTGAATTCCAGGAAGGGTATATGACCTGCCCTACCACTCTTGAAGACAGAAAACAGATTGAAGACAAGTTGAAAACCATATGGAATGTCCACCATGCTCTTGGAGCACTAGACGGGAAACATATTGCCATGAAGAAACATAAGAAATCTGGGAGTGAATTTTACCATTATGAGTGCTACTTTTCACTGGTGCTGCTAGCCCTGGTCGACCCAGACTACAAATTCCTCTGGGTAGATGTTGGGTCAAGTGGATCGTCATCAGATGCTCAAATATTTAACCACAGAAAGTTGAATTAAAAGATCAAGGATGGCACCTTGGGGCTTCCTGCACCTGAACTTCTGTGGGAGGGAGGGCCAGATTTGCACTATGGTTTGCTGAGTGACAATGCCTTTGCCTTGATGCCATGGTTTGTTAAGCCCCACAGCAGAAGACAACTCACAAGGGAGGAGAGAATTGCAAAAGGATCTCCAGAGGCAGGAGGCTAGTGGAGAATGGGTTTGGAATCCTGGCAAGCAGATTCAGTGTCCTACTCAGCACAATGGAGCAAAGGCCAAAGGTTGTCAGAGCCTTTGTTTTAATATCTGTTGTGCTGCACAACGTACTGAGGACACACCAAGGTGGACTAGACAGGGCATCAATTCAAGCAGAATGCATAGTGAATGAACCAGTAGTATATGTGCCTGATGAAAACTCCAGGAATCCTTTGAGGGAGGAAAAGTATCAGCAAGACACACTGAAGGATTACTTCAGTCATGTTTGTGCATTGGCTTGGTAGGACGACACGATCTGAGATGTGAAGAGGAACTACCCTGGGACCATAGAACCTGGCATCTATCGGTCCTTTTCAGGACTACCCAATTATTCCAAGAACTTTTATTAAAGCTAGTGTTACACAAATGTTCCACATATTTCCTACAAATTTCCCCCAAATCTCCAATAAATTCCAAACAATTTCCAAACAAATCACAAGTCCCATAATAATGTTTAATAACTTCAATACAAGTTTTTTTAAATGCCCCACAGTAAATGTCAAAATTTGTAAACCAGTTTTTGTTCATCTAACAAGGGGGATTAAAGTTGAAAAGTTTACCAAAATGAATTTTTTTAAATTTTTTCTTTGAAATTTTAAACATATTTCTGACTGTAAAACTTTGTGAAGTGTCAAAATCTATTTATAACTTGGAGTAAGGTTTGCACCTGGGTAAAGGGCACGTTTCAGAGGGCCATAAAACCTACACAAACATATTCATGCCTGCTGGGTGAAGGGTGAAAATTATAAAATATAATATAATTCTTGATCCTTTGTGGAATTTAGGTTGGTGTCTCATCCAATGCAGTATGGAAAATGCCATGTTTTTCACAGATTGATTTTTTGTGGTTTTGTCAACCTGCACACTTCTAAAATGTTTATACATTCTACGTCTGAATTTCTCCTATATATTGAAGACCACTTTTGGCACAGTCGATAATGAAAGTTGCTAAATTCACATGTGATATGGGTCTGAGATGGAAGGTTAAGATATTTAAACAATTCCAGAAGGTGTGCCTTACATTTAGGTGACCTTAGTCACACAATTGTAACAGAATTATTATGGCTTCAAGGTTTTCCATTTCTGTACAATTTCAAAACATTCTGATAGATTTAATTGCCATTGGGATATAACTGGTATAACAAAAGTGCCCTATTTTTAAGATGCCCTAACACTCCCTGGTTCAACATAATTGTATTGTGTTAGTTATTATGTTGTCAGTTACAAAAGTTTTTGTTGAGTTTCTATAAAGAATCTGAAAAACGTCCTTATATATTTAATTCAAACTAGGAATATTGATTTAACCAGTCATACAGAACTACTCTCTTTTGGGGTGGCCTTTGGAGGTATAACAGTTATTGCATTTTATTTGTTTCTGTTTCTGGACACTATCTCAGGACCAATACTAAGTGAATTATAAGCTCATTTAAGGTTGGCTACCCTAGTGTGACCTTTAAGGAGGAGTGAATGGTCAAATGTGGCCCATCACAGGGTTATCAGGCATTGGTATCCTATAGGTTGATTTTACATCCAAAACCTGTAGGACCATTAGTATGAAAGCTATAGACACTTTGAAGGTTGGCCACAATTTGTTAGATGAGATACATTGGCACTCTGTGAAAAGGTGTGAAGGTCATATATCTGGATATTTGTACATTGCAACCTTTGGGTTGGACACTCTTGTTTGACCTTAAAATAGGAGTCCAAAGGTCAAATCTAGTATAGATGAGAGAGGGAGTAGTAGACGGTGAAGTTGGTGCCGACTATGTAAGTAAATGAGGAACTAGGGATCCACTGTGTAAGATTATCAAAGGGTAGGTTTAAAAAAAAAAAGATTCCTAAAAAAAAAATTGTGTATTTTGATATGGTTATTTTAGGCCCACCACGTAAGTATGGGAGGGAGTAAGATTGTGAGAAATTCTGTTCAGTAGACGGCAAGAATAGTGCACCCTGTTGATTAAGGAAGGTAGTGGATCACTGTTCAAGTAAATAAGAAAGTAAGGCTAGCCAGTTTCTGTAAAGTAGACGGTTAAGGTGGTGCCCACTGTGTAAGCAAATGACTGGGTAGGTGCCCATTGTATTTCAAAATGAGGAACTGTGGGCTGTCTGTATAAGTAAATGAGGAAGCGTGGCTGACCAGTTTCTGTAAAGTAGATGGAAAAGGTGGAGACCATTTTGTAGGTAAATGAGGTGCTATTAGCCCACAGTGTTGGAATTACCCAAAATACTAACTTAAAATATGAAAAAGCAACAAATGCTAAATTGAATATACGAATTAGCAAACAAATGTGCTTACTTGAATAAAATAGTTAAACCAAATTGCTAACTTGAATATATGATTTAGCAAAAAAAATAATTAAAGGTATCTGGAATGTACGAGTTAGGAAAGAAAAGTTGCTTCCTGAGCAAAAAAATTAACTTAAATATAAATAAAACTTAAATATATGAGATACTAACTTGAATATTCGAGTTAGTAACTTGAATGTTCAAGTTATCAAAACACTTATTAGTAGTATATTGGATGCCTTATCCCGGTTTGAGGAGGAGGAGGAGTGAGGAGGAGTTTAAGTTTAGCCTTAAATTTAGGGTTTTGACTTTTGGGTGAACTTAAATTCTTGGCTGAGGGTTATGACTTTAAAGGAGATCTTTTTGAAGGGTATTTTGGAGACTTATAAACATTAGGGGACTTTACAAGTTTAAGTTTTGTGGTGAGTGATTAAAAGACAGAAACCTTTGGTCTTTTCGGATTGTAACTCGTTTGTATGTAAAAAAAAATTATATAAAACAAAATAAAAATAATAGGAATAAAGAAGATATTCTTTAAAAGACAAAAGAAAATAATGCAATGCTACTGCTGGTCATAATATCTCCAGTGCTTCAAAAGATCAGAGGCAGACCCATACCTTAAGTGTTGACTCATAAGGTTCATTTTAATAAAGCACTAAACTTGAAAGACACGGGCGAGTCTGAGCATGCATAAATCATAGAAATAATACAGTGAAACTTTAGCTCTTGTGACATTATGTATTTATTGACAATTGCTTAAAACATGAAAGTCACAATGTTAATAAATCACTTCAAAAACAGTAATTTTTTGCATTATTATCTATTTCTAGACTAGTACTTAAAACATGAAAGGCACTACAAGTGTGCACACATAAGACTAACTTATGTTAGCTAATCTCAAAAATAATAAAGCCAAAGTGCAGTACAATATGTATTTTGATCAAGTGTTTAAAAACTAAAAGGCACACAGACACTTCAAGTGTGGACATGTGGTTATGCTAATAAAGCACTCCACATTTCCTTAAGAAGTCTAATCATTTATGCAGAACATAAATATAAAGAGTAAAGTGTTTAGAAAATAAAAGGCATACTTCAAGTGTGGAGTGTGGAGGCTTAATCATTTATGCTAACACCTTTCAAAAGCTCTATTGACTCTCAAGGGTAAATGTAAACAATTTAAGGACAACCTTCGATTTGGAGGATAATAAAGTTGACTGAGGACAATTCTTGAACATTTGTGAAAAAAAAAAAAAATAGATAACTGTCTTGACATTAAAAACGTCTGAGATTTTTCATGAAGAAATCGGAAATACTCAATAATAAAATCATTCGTTTTTAGGCGGGTTGCATGTAACCAACTCGCCTATTAGATTGATGTGTCTGACATCTGTCAGTTCGTCTGTCTGTCCGTTAACAGTTTCATTTCTAAACTCTCACCCAAAATTTCTTTGTCCAATCGAATTAAAACTTGACAGGGAGATAGATCACCATCATAGCTAGGTTCCTTTCAAAATTGGTGTAATTCTGTCAGTCCGTTTGTTTGTCTGTTTTTTTGTGCGTTTGTCTGACCATCAACGTGTCTGTTTCCGGACTCTAACTCAAAAACGCTTTGTCCAATTGAATTCAAACTTGACAGGGAGATAGATCACCATCATAGCTAAGTTCCTTTCACAATTGGTGTAATTCTGTGTTTGTTTGTGTCCATTTGTCTGTCCGTCAACATTTCCGTTTCCAGACTCTAGCTCAAAAACACTTTGCCCAATCAAATTCAAACTTGACAGGGAGATAGATCACCATCATAGCTGAGTTGCTTTTGAAATTGGTGTAATTCTGTTTGTTCGTTTGTCTGTTTATTTCATAGATACAATTATGCAACCTAGATTACAAGTTTTACATTTTTTTTACAGCTGTCGCTAACCTGATTGTTGTCTGTGCAACCTGCCTTTTGGGGCATCTCAGACCCTCTTGCTAAATTTTTGAAGCTTTCTTTTTGCTTTTTCTGTCCAAGAGAATTTGAAAGGGCTTCATTTTTGCACGGCTGGGAGCAGAGGGTGGTATTTATATATCAGCTTAACCAGTGGCAGCTTATTTAAATGGCAATCTGTAAGCTCTTAGCAAAAGAAGTTTGTGTGTAAGTGTGAGTGTGATGATCAACTTCACAGCTTAGCCTCAGAGAACCTCTATGCGTAAGGCTAAACCTTAAATATGACGCTCTATAGCCATAACTCTACAACATAAACTTAAATTAAGGAGTATTTATTCTAGAGAAACGTGTGCTAATGCCTCAAAACTTTTATATGAAATGGGGTATTGTTGCCTGTATTGCATCATTGTTAAAGTATCATCCAAATAGTGCACATCATGACTACACCAAAGACATTTAAGTGTTTTTCCTGTGACAAGAGCTATCGTTCGAAATGTGATCTTAAACAACACCAAATGTTAAAGCACAAAGATAACTACATTATGCAGATACCGATGGATAACAGCATCATGGAACTGACTGAGGATGCAGACTATGCATTTCAGCACCCATTCACTATGACAATCAGTGGCCCAACAGGTTCGGGGAAGACATTTTTTATCAGAAAAGTGCTGGAAAATTATAAAATCAATCCAATTCCGCAGAGAATAATTTACCTGTATAAACGTTGGCAACCACTGTTGGATACACTGAAGTTGAATGTAAAATCCCAAAATAGAATTCATCAGAGGCATTAAAGATGATTTAGATACAGACAGCTTCTTCCATACAGACAACAATAACATTATTGTATTAGATGATATGATGGATATTGTCGGAAATAACAAGGCAGTGTCAGATTTATTCACAGAAGGCTCTCATCATCAAAATTTAAGTGTCATTAATTTGACTCAGTCACTTTTTCCTAAGGGGAAAAATAGTGTAACACAACGCAGGAACATGAAATATTTAGCAATATTTAAATCACCAATGTCTCAGGACCAAATAGCACAGCTTGGCAGGTTTATGTTTCCCAGCAAACTGGATACATTTTTGTCGGTGTACAGAAAGGCTACATTACCAGCATTCGGATATTTGATTATCGATGGAAAAGTAAAGACGCCAATGAGCCAGAGATTAGTTACAAATATTTTCACTCCATCAGTGGACAAAGAGAATGGATCTGGAATTCCTGTGCAAAATCAAAACTATATTGATAAACAAAACCAGACACCCCCATCAGAAATGGCATATCCCAATCAAAGTCTACCACCCCCACCGGGTATCCCAAATACAGAGCAAGTGGGTAGGGGTATAAATGCTATTACACCGAGTGATTCCTTCACTGAAGCAGAAGATTCAGAAAGTGACATGGATGTTTCAAATACCATACCGTGCAGATACTGTGGTATATTATTCGATGACAGGGATAGCTTACAAAAACATTTAATGTATGGGTGTGTATATGATAAAAACAGGAATGAAGAGGTCCCTCCAAAGCCAGCACAGAATAAAAAACAGAAATTAGAGGATGCTTTTGATGGGGATCTAGAGAACGACCTTGTCTTTACCAAACTGTTTGAAGATGCTAAGGAAATGCTTAGGGATGAATGGGAGGAAATTCGTAATCAGTATATCGCTGATGGCAAACCAGAAAAAGAATCCGCAAGAAAAGCTCATGCTAAGATGCTGGAAAAGTATAAACAGCACTTTTTCAGTCAGTACAAGCAGCTTTTAGAGTCCATGTTCAACCTTCAGAAGAATGGCATGCATAATTTGATCTTGGAAGAAATCAATGAACTTGTTGGCAAGCACCGCAATGTAGAAAAGATTATCCGATGGGTTTTGGCCAAAAACCAATTTATGTTTGAAGATTTGTTTTCCCAAGAGGATGATGATGATGATGATTCAGAGGATGCTGATACACAATCAGAAAGCAACAAGGCCGAGAGTGAAGCCAGTGATTTTGAATCTGAAGACAACATCAGTAATGCTGACCAAGATGCTTATAACAACACAAGCCAAAGTGAAGCAGTGTTTTCATTTTAAGATATAAGGAGAAAAGTGAGGAGACAATGCCTGTGTGTAAATGTTTTAATGCATACTCCAGAATAATGCTATTGAAAACTTGACACCAGTTGAAGACAGCAGCTAAAAATTCTGTTATAGCAACAACTACATGGGACACATCACTGCCAGTTTGTAGTAGACCTATCTCTATCATTTTATATAAAACATGTATTTTTCAATGTAGCTTACAGGTGAGCAGAATAAAAGCCTCTAGTATTTATTCAATGTATTATTCCTATCTATTATATTGGGCATAATGTGCTTACAATTAATTTATAGATATTATATAATTGACTTTCATGAAATACATCACAAAATATTATTTAATGTAAAATCTGTAAAATTTTATTTATGTAAAACTTGATGTAAATAGTTTTCACATTTGAGAAACTTTAGAATGCATGCTGTCAGCCAATAAAAAAGCTTTACATTATTTTGTTATTTTGCCACCAATCAGTGTTCACTTTTACATTTCAATGATTCTGTATGCTAAAGATACCTATTATTTGGCATTATAAATCACTTTCTAAGCTATTTCTACTGTAATCAAGTTCGAGTCTCAGCTTGGGCACTTCATGTTGGAAAATTGGTAGTTATTTGCCGATGCCCAGTGGTTTGCAGTACAGAATCTTGACCAACTAGTATGCACTGGCTCCTCCACCCCTAAACTACCCAACGCAATATGACCCTGACTGTTGAACATGGCATAAAACAAAAATTAAATCTAATCTAATCTAATTCAAGGTAGCCTTATCATGCCTTTTGTTTACAAAATTGCAATTTAAAATTGTAGATCTTCAGATTTTTTAATATGGATATTCAGAGTGCTTATTTTATTTTACATGGATGAATATTGGGAGTACATGCCTTTTTAAAGTTCTGTTTCTGTCTTTCACATTAGTAATTGCAGTAGAAGCTCTATTATCCAGCCCTCTTAGGGGTAACAGTGTAACAATGTACGGAGTCGATTTTCTCTAGTTTCTGTCAGCATAGACATTAAATCTTTTATTATCACCCACATTTCCATGCTTTTCAAAGTATGAAACACTAAAGGCGGCCAAATTATTTGTGTGGAAACGATAACTCTTTTATGAAGAGAAAGTAAGAACAATGTATAAACATTGAATCCAATGTATGGTACTGTATACGAGGAAATCTGTTGTAAAATCTCACGACATACTACCATACAGCTTTACCCCAGGAAAATATTTGATGGTGTGATTGTGTAAAATACCTTAATTTCAAAATAAACAACTAGTTCTAAAATTTCAGGCTGACATATATGTGTATGTTAATACCTCTCTGTCTGTCCATTTGTTCTTTGCAGAATTGTTTATTGCTTTTGTTTATGATGAATTATTTACCCACCCCCAACCAAATTAACTATGGCAGTTGTACATAAGGTTTAGACTTTTGTTTTGGATACTGCATCTGCATATGGATGCTTAGCCTTACAAGCATAAAAGTTTTTAGAGGCTCCGTTTTATAAGTTATGATGTATAATATGCTATAGAGCCTCAGACTTAAGGCTTAGCCTTACATGCATAGAGACTTTTAGAGGCTCAGTTTTATAATCAATGCTACAATAGGTTATAGAGCCACAGATTTAAGGCTTAGCCTTACACACATAGAAGCTTTTAGAGACTCACTTTTAAATGTCATGCTGTATAATAGGCCATAGAGCCTCAGATTTAAGGCTTAGCCTGACATGTGCAAAGGCTCGGTTTTATAAGGCATTGTCAACAATAGGCTTTAAAACCTTTCATTTATCCACTCTAAATTTGGCCATAATCTGTTTTTTTTTCTTAAGTGTTGATACTGTCTGTAACCTTTGAGGCTGTGTTTTATGAGAGATTAAGCACTATAAAAGTACAATTAGAATTAGAACTCTCCAAAAGCCTAATTTTGAGGCTCAAAAAAAAATTCTACAGAGTTTGAGAGTTAGCCTGATATGTATGGAGGCTTTGAGAGGTTCAGTTTTATAAGCCATGGTCTATAATAGGCTATAGAGCCTACAAATTAAGGCTTAGCCTTACACGCATAGAAGCTTTTAGAGGTTCAGTTTTATATGTCCTGGTCTGTTAAAGGCTATAGAGCCACATATTTAAGGTTTAGCCTTACGCAGGTTCAGGTTCTCTGAGGCTAAGCTGTGAAGTTGATCATCACACACACGCGCATGCACACGCATGCACACCCCAACATATTAGAGGACTCTACATGTTAAAAAGGGCTCTTGTTATACTTACAACTTCTTTTGCTAAGAGCTTACAGATTGCCATTTAAATAAGCTGCTATTGGTTAAGCTGATATATAAATACCACTCTCTGCTCCCAGCCATGCAAAAATGAAGCCCTTTCAAATTCTCTTGGAAAGAAAAAGTTCTGAAAAAAAGCAAAAAGAAAGCTTCCAAAATTTAACAAGAGGGTCTGAGATGCCCCAAAAGGGTCTCACACACACGCATGCACACCCCAACATATTAGAGGACTGTATATGTTAAAAAGGGCTCTTGTTATACTTACAACTTCTTTTGCTAAGAGCTTACAGATTGCCATTTAAATAAGCTGCTATTGGTTAAGCTGATATATAAATACCACTCTCTGCTCCCAGCCATGCAAAAATGAAGTCCTTTCAAATTCTCTTGGAAAGAAAAAGTTCTGAAAAAAAGCAAAAAGAAAGCTTCCAAAATTTAACAAGAGGGTCTGAGATGCCCCAAAAGGCATGTTGTGCAGACAACAATAAGGTTAGCGACTGCTGTAAAAAAATGTAAAATTTGTAATCTACGTTACATAATTGTATCTATGAAATAAACAGACAAACGAACAAACAGAATTACACGGAAATGGAAATGTTGACGGACAGACAAATGGACAAACAAACACACAGAATTACACCAATTGCGAAAGGAACTTAGCTATGATGGTGATCTATCTCCCTGTCAAGTTTTAATTCGATTGGACAAAGAGATTTTGGTGAGAGTTCAGAAATGAAAATGTTAACCGACAGACAGACAGACTGACAGATGTGAGATACATCAATCTAACTAAAGTTTCACTGTATTATTTCTGTGATTTATGCATGCTCAGACTCGCCCGTGTCTTTCATGTTTAGTGCTTTATTAAAATTAACCTTATGAGTCAACACTTGAAGTATGGGTCTGCCTCTGATCTTTTGAAGCACTGGAGATATTATGACCAGCAGTAGCATTGCATTATTTTCTTTTGTCTTTTAAAGAATATCTTCTTTATTCCTATTATTATTATTATTTTTTTATATAATTTTGTTTTTTACATACAAACGAGTTACAATCCGAAAAGATCTTTAGAATTCTCAAAAGTCTTAAAAATTTAAAAATCCTTAAGTTACCAAAGGTTTCTGTCTTTTAATCACTCACCACAAAACTTAAACTCGTAAAGTCCCCTAATGTTCAAAGTCTCCAAAATACCCTTCAAATAGATCTCCTTTAAAGTCATAACCCTCAGCCAAGAATTTAAGTTCACCCAAAAGTCAAAAGTCCAATATACTACTACTAAACTGCCATAACGTTAAACTTTCATTTGCGGAGTAAGTCTGGAGTGTTACAGTTTTGGTTCTGTCAGTAATATTTAGCTCTCAACGTGAAAGTTTTATCTGTACTTTTGCATCAAAAGTTTCTCCTCAGTGTATAACGTAATGGCCACAAAATGACCTCATATGAAAATGAAACAAACATAACCAAATATCTCCCCCCAATTTTTACTCAGTTTAAAATTATTGCTGTATGACATTTAATTCCCATTTAACTTATGGATTTGTTTAATATTAATAAGGCTTGCAAGGTTGAATGACATAGCCTCCGCATTAACCCTACTTAATTGAACACAAGGTTTTAATTGTTTCTCAGTTTAGACATAACCTAAAGGTAAAGCCATCACGATAATGGCTTAAGACCAGGCATTTACAAATTTATTATTATTTATATACAATCAACAATTATAATTAGAAAACATATCATACTTGTTAAACTGATGGGGACAAAGCACTAGGTGATTTGGTTGCAATGAATTAATTACACTAAACAGATTGATATCTATCTAATTTAATTGCAAGATAACACTATTTGTTGATTATATTCATGATAGCTATCTAATTTAACTGCAAGATAACACTATTTGTTGATTATATTCACTCTTATATTCCAACTGTTGTGCAGATAACATATCAATGAGTTTTCAAACGCAACACAATAATGGTAAATTTTTCTACATCAGAGAATTTTGGATTTCTAATTTAACACTGTTATACAACACCCCTCTCAGATCACAATTTTGTGACTGGATCATTTGTCAAATAGAATCTGCCAGATTCTATTCGAAGTGGTAGAGCACCAGTTCTAAATTGGACCAAAAGTGACATTTTATATCATGGAAGATAATCCAACTTCTTCTTTCCACACCTTGTCTACTATCTGATAAAGTGTTGGGTGTGATTTCAGATATTTAGAATGTCACATGCTTCCTTTACAGTTTTTGACCAAATTGATTTTGAGTTGTCAATGTCACGGAAAAATACAAGTTTTGGGAGTCTGTTTGGTTCTATTTTAATAAGTCTATTCTATAATCTGAACATACACAAGTATCTTTTGTATTTACAGGGTAAACTCCCCATTTTCAAATTTATCACAGCAACAGGTGTGAAACCATGTAATACCAAATAGCTTTATTTTGTACAACATCACATTCATTTGCCTTTTAATGACCTCAGACTGATGAACAGTAATTTAAAATTGGCAATATTTAAGTGTTATAAAGGGTTGAATAAGTTTTATATGTCACATCTTTTAGATTCTTTATTTTAGACATTACTGACCCTAATGCTCTGGATCCCGAGTCTGCTAAAATTCTTATACAATCGTTGAAATTCAAATGTTAATCCAGTAATAGTCCTAAATATTTATATGTATTAGTATACTGCAGATTTATGTTACCAAAGGTAAATTTAAATTATGATTGTTTGATCCCGAAATTTCTAAAATGCACTATTTTGGATTTTTGCACATTTATATTCAACTTCCATTTATAACGCCAGTGACCTACTGAGTATGAAACAACTGGTGGGGTTTACAAATTTATTAGCATTACTATGTTAACAGATTACACTAAATCATGTATGTACATTCTTTGATAGTTATAACAGTTACAGTACATTAACAACAACATGTAGATAAGGTCACCATAGATTGACTAATTTGGTAAGGTGACCTAAAATGAAGTTAAGATACTAATAACAAGGTGACCCTAAAGGGGCCTTACACTAAAATATACAAAGTTAAGATCAGCTTAACATAACATGGCCGATTAACGTGGCCTCAGGTGAAACAGTTAAGTATAAGTAAAATTAGCAATACATTTAAGTTAAGAGTGGTCTTAGAGTGAACTGGCCTTTATGTGGCCTAAAGTAAAACCATAGGTCTTAGGTCATATTTGCTACCTAAGATTACTTGGGTTGATCCCTAACAGGGGACCAATATGTACTAGTAAGTTTTGAGTAAAAATTAACATTAAGGAGGCCTTAAACTGGCCTCAAGATTAACTGGGTTGAGTCCCTAACAGGGGACCATAGTATGAAATGATCACTTTAAGAGTAAAATTAACATAAAGGAGGCCTTAAAATGGCCTGAATTATGTGATAATGGATTCAGGTCATATACTTGTTTACTGGGCCATTTGAGGTGGCCTTAAACAAGGTTACACATTTACAACTGTTTGAGTGGTATAATACCACCTTATGGCAACTTATGTTATTTACTTGGCAGTTTTGGTCATAGGGGAGGATGTATGAACCCCTTTTTAAAAGATAGTGCCATAGATTCTATGTCTTTGCAATCAAGGTCAAAGTCAAGGTCAGATGAGAGAGGTCAGAATAACACAATAAAACAAGAAACACATTATACATAAACAGAATATAACAAGTAGGAGTAAAATAAATTTACACATATAAAAGAATTTCCTTCTGACTGCCAGACACTAGCTCATAGTTGAATCCCTACGTGACTGAGCAATACAGCCCCTTAAGCTCATACTGGAACCATCCTTACTTGGCTTCCGGACGGCGACGCTGGCAGCCAGGAGGAAAAACAAAATATATATTCTGTGATTTATATACATTCTGTGATTGAATCAGCATCAGAGCATACAGTCCAGATCTCACACAAGATGAAATTACTTTAACTAATTATGGATTTAAGATTTTATTGTGTCTCTGTTGACAAGAGGGAGACCAGGAAGACACCCTTCAAACTTCAACTGGTCTTCAGACCTGGCATCATGGGGAAGGTCAGAAAGGTGAGATAGGACCAATGACTGAGATGCGGTGACCATGACCTCTGAGCTCTGCTTGACTTGACCCTCGCAGCTGCCCAACAATCAGCTGGACACAATGTCTTTCTACAAATACAAACTGACCCAAGGTACAATCATATACAGTTGTAAAACCTGCCAGTGGCTCCAGGGTGGGTAAGAGGGAAATTTTTGTTTTCTAAAAGAGGTGTTTCCTCTTTGCTTTAAAATTTACAAGTGAAGATGGCTTCCAAAGGCGGGAATTCATAGGAAGTCAGGTCAACTTAAGGTCAACCAATGATAAAATAGGGCAACTACAAACAAGAATAACTTTGTCAATAATACCCCAGAAGCCACTGACTGGACTGGCACCCGGGATGCCATCCCCACACAGTGACCTACTGAGTATGAAACAACTGGTGGGGTTTACAAATTTATTAGCATTACTATGTTAACAGATTACACTAAATCATGTATGTACATTCTTTGATAGTTATAACAGTTACAGTACATTAACAACAACATGTAGATAAGGTCACCATAGATTGACTAATTTGGTAAGGTGACCTAAAATGAAGTTAAGATACTAATAACAAGGTGACCCTAAAGGGGCCTTACACTAAAATATACAAAGTTAAGATCAGCTTAACATAACATGGCCGATTAACGTGGCCTCAGGTGAAACAGTTAAGTATAAGTAAAATTAGCAATACATTTAAGTTAAGAGTGGTCTTAGAGTGAACTGGCCTTTATGTGGCCTAAAGTAAAACCATAGGTCTTAGGTCATATTTGCTACCTAAGATTACTTGGGTTGATCCCTAACAGGGGACCAATATGTACTAGTAAGTTTTGAGTAAAAATTAACATTAAGGAGGCCTTAAACTGGCCTCAAGATTAACTGGGTTGAGTCCCTAACAGGGGACCATAGTATGAAATGATCACTTTAAGAGTAAAATTAACATAAAGGAGGCCTTAAAATGGCCTGAATTATGTGATAATGGATTCAGGTCATATACTTGTTTACTGGGCCATTTGAGGTGGCCTTAAACAAGGTTACACATTTACAACTGTTTGAGTGGTATAATACCACCTTATGGCAACTTATGTTATTTACTTGGCAGTTTTGGTCATAGGGGAGGATGTATGAACCCCTTTTTAAAAGATAGTGCCATAGATTCTATGTCTTTGCAATCAAGGTCAAAGTCAAGGTCAGATGAGAGAGGTCAGAATAACACAATACAACAAGAAACACATTATACATAAACAGAATATAACAAGTAGGAGTAAAATAAATTTACACATATAAAAGAATTTCCTTCTGACTGCCAGACACTAGCTCATAGTTGAATCCCTACGTGACTGAGCAATACAGCCCCTTAAGCTCATACTGGAACCATCCTTACTTGGCTTCCGGACGGCGACGCTGGCAGCCAGGAGGAAAAACAAAATATATATTCTGTGATTTATATACATTCTGTGATTGAATCAGCATCAGAGCATACAGTCCAGATCTCACACAAGATGAAATTACTTTAACTAATTATGGATTTAAGATTTTATTGTGTCTCTGTTGACAAGAGGGAGACCAGGAAGACACCCTTCAAACTTCAACTGGTCTTCAGACCTGGCATCATGGGGAAGGTCAGAAAGGTGAGATAGGACCAATGACTGAGATGCGGTGACCATGACCTCTGAGCTCTGCTTGACTTGACCCTCGCAGCTGCCCAACAATCAGCTGGACACAATGTCTTTCTACAAATACAAACTGACCCAAGGTACAATCATATACAGTTGTAAAACCTGCCAGTGGCTCCAGGGTGGGTAAGAGGGAAATTTTTGTTTTCTAAAAGAGGTGTTTCCTCTTTGCTTTAAAATTTACAAGTGAAGATGGCTTCCAAAGGCGGGAATTCATAGGAAGTCAGGTCAACTTAAGGTCAACCAATGATAAAATAGGGCAACTACAAACAAGAATAACTTTGTCAATAATACCCCAGAAGCCACTGACTGGACTGGCACCCGGGATGCCATCCCCACACAGTGACCTACTGAGTATGAAACAACTGGTGGGGTTTACAAATTTATTAGCATTACTATGTTAACAGATTACACTAAATCATGTATGTACATTCTTTGATAGTTATAACAGTTACAGTACATTAACAACAACATGTAGATAAGGTCACCATAGATTGACTAATTTGGTAAGGTGACCTAAAATGAAGTTAAGATACTAATAACAAGGTGACCCTAAAGGGGCCTTACACTAAAATATACAAAGTTAAGATCAGCTTAACATAACATGGCCGATTAACGTGGCCTCAGGTGAAACAGTTAAGTATAAGTAAAATTAGCAATACATTTAAGTTAAGAGTGGTCTTAGAGTGAACTGGCCTTTATGTGGCCTAAAGTAAAACCATAGGTCTTAGGTCATATTTGCTACCTAAGATTACTTGGGTTGATCCCTAACAGGGGACCAATATGTACTAGTAAGTTTTGAGTAAAAATTAACATTAAGGAGGCCTTAAACTGGCCTCAAGATTAACTGGGTTGAGTCCCTAACAGGGGACCATAGTATGAAATGATCACTTTAAGAGTAAAATTAACATAAAGGAGGCCTTAAAATGGCCTGAATTATGTGATAATGGATTCAGGTCATATACTTGTTTACTGGGCCATTTGAGGTGGCCTTAAACAAGGTTACACATTTACAACTGTTTGAGTGGTATAATACCACCTTATGGCAACTTATGTTATTTACTTGGCAGTTTTGGTCATAGGGGAGGATGTATGAACCCCAAACCCCAGTGTAGGTATCATAGGAGTAGGGAACGTTGAAATGTGAGGGCTACAGCATCTGAAGCCTGATGGTCCTGGGTAATATAGGACCACACACACTCCGACGTCCAGGTGCCATGGCTCTGAATATTCTGCAGAGGCACCTTGGCATTGAAGGCCCAAGTGGCACCTGAACGTCGAAGTGAATGAAAAGTGATATTTGACTTTGCTAGTTGCAGTCTAGCCAGAATTATGGAGAACTGCTTTCTGAGTCTAGTATCTGATAATGGAACCCATTGATGTCCAAGTTTGATTTGAAAAAGAGGTCTATTAGGGCCTGAGGGGGTGAGGGACAGGAGGGTGGTAAGGGCTTTGATAGGGCAGATGGGAGAAGCGCCCAACTGAGGAATCTTCAAAAGTCTTACAGAATTATTCATCTGAAGGGTTTTGGACCACTTAAGGAGAATGTGGGCACCTGGAGGGGCAAAGAATATGTCCCCCCTAGCTAAGTGTTTGAGTGTGTCAAATTTGGCAATTGAATGAGGGACTAAGTTAGATATTCTGAGGAAACTGAAGAATGATAGGAGTATGGCTGCTTTATATACAAATCCCATATACATGGACTCACACATGTGAGATATTTGGGTGAGGATGGGAATGTCAATGATGGATTTGAGGGTAACTTTTAGAGATGCATTTCTGGCTAATGAGCGACTGAAATATCTTAATCTAGGGTCAGTGAAACTGGCAGTTGAAAGGCCAAACATGGCCATCTTGGTCTTTGTAGCTGATAAATAATTGACAATTGCAGAATGGGACACATTGTTTGATGCCAGACATTCAAGGAAACATAGTATATGATCAGCACTGATAGCTGAGAGGGGAAACTTAGCAAAAATAGTAAAAGCAAGGAAAACCCTAAACATGTTGTCATACGACCTTGTGGTAGATTCGGCAAGGGCACCTCGAATTCTCGAAGAAGCATTTCTTGACAAGGCTTGAATCTGAGGGTTGGAATCTGAAATCATATAGACCAGTCTATTTCAAGTAATTCAATAGGTACTCTGAGCCAAGTATGATTAGGTATGAGGTGGTGGAGCTGGACTTGGTAGTTGGAATGTATTCCAATTCTGGATAGGGCATCAGCAATGATGTTATGCTTGCCTGATATATGGACCAATCTAAGGTTAATATCATGTGTAGCTGTGAGCATTGCTATGTTTCTGGTAATTGCAGCTAGTACAGGGTCCCTAGTTTTGCCTGAATTGATAACTGCCACAACTGCCTGATTATCACAATAAATAACTATTCTTTTTTCATGCCAGACATGGGTCCATACTCGCAATGCCACTAGAATATTCAACATCTCCAGGTGAACTATCTGATAACCTTTGTGACCAACTTCGATTGGAACAGCATAAACTTCAGTGCCACAAACAGCCCCTAGACCTTGAAGGGAGGCATCAAGTTCGATGTGAAAATGAACTGGATCATGAAAAAAGAATGCGACCCCGTTGAATTTTATCAAGAACCTAGCAAACCAGTTAAGGTCACGATGGAAATCTTCAGTGAGTACGACTTTCTCCTGCTTATCTGCTTGCCTTAGAAGCTCGAGCATTCTGTTCAAGAAGGGTCTAGATGCCTTAACACATTTTGTCACATACAGAAGCCTGCCGAGTAGAGACTGAAGGTCGCGTTTGCTGCAATGCGCTTTATGCTGCCACTGGGCACATACTTGCTTAATTTCTGCCAGTTTTTCTTCAGGGACAGAAATGGTGAGATTTTCAGTGTTTATTATGACCCCCAGGCATGAAGCCTGGGTGGAGGGGTGAACCAATTTCTTTTGACTGATATCAAGACCTAATTCCCCCAGGAGATCATAAAGGGTGTTGAAAGATGAGTCAGCCTGGGACCTAGTGGCCTGTCCAATGATGTCATCTATATAATTGGTCACGTGATGACCTCTACAAAGCATCATATATCTTATTGAGTCGCTGAGGCGCTGGAACATGGCCGAGCCATGCCTGAACCCAAATGGCAGGCATGTATCAATAAAATAGGATTTGAAACCGAGACCTAACAAGTTATAATCCGAAGGATCAATTTTAATGTGTCTGAAAGCTCTGGAAATGTCTATCTTGTATATTAGTGAACCTTTGCCCAGTTTTAAGACTTGACTGGTTATGTAATCAATAGAGGGAAGGGTAAGTAAGAATTCAGAGCCTAAATATGAATTGGGGTCAACCCCAGCATTAACTGATGCACCAGGAGGGAAGCTAAGGTCCACAATGACTCTGCGACTGGTTCCTCCATTCTTTTCTCTTGTAAGGAAGGCAGATACATGCAGACCTGCTATGGGAGGTTCAGAGAAAGGGCCTAGTATAGCATTAAAAGACTTTTCTTCTTCTAAATACCTTTGAACCTCAGCTGGATGTTGATTAGCTGAACTGTGGTTAACTTCAGTGGATATGAGGTCAATGTTGTGATTAAAACTCAAGGGAAATCCATATTTGATTAAAGGAAGTAACTGTTTGTCCCAATAACCTGTTAAGTTGGCCTCCCAAGCCTTCACCTTGAGTTGGGACGGTATTGGTATCTGGGCCCCAAGGAAATTGTGAGTTCCAGTCTTTTTTACTTTGTCATGAGCCTGAAGCAGATCATGGATAACTGGGGAAGCTTGTTGGTCATTGACTAAGACTTGGTCAGTTAAGGGAATATAGCCAAACTTCCCTACTGTTTGATCATTCCAAAGCTTTAATATCTCAGAGTTGGCTGATTGCTCAATTCTATCTTTATGCTTGGACTTGAACCTGAGTGCTAAGTCATATTTGTCCACCATAGTATTAGCAGCAGGGAAATGACGGTCGACGGCACAAGTATTAAGCACTTTTGAGGGGCCAGCAACACTGCTGGCGCCACCTACCGTGTCATTCTGTCCTCTGCTCTGCTGGACCGTGTTAGTACGACTCTTGCTTTGGCTACAATGCTTTCTATCCACCCTACCTTCAGAATTCACAGTACCAGCCTGGGGCTCTTGTATTACTACTTTTTCAATCTGGTCAACAATTGGAGCAGCTAACGGAGCAAACCTATTGTGACACACCAGAGGTGATACTGCGTTCTTTTTAGAAGCCCGTGCTTGGTGAATACCTGATACACTTTGTGGGAAAGCGTGGTAATGTGATGGAGTACTATTTGCAACCTTAGCTTTGGCATTAACTGTAGCCTCTTTTGGTGTTAGTACATGTTGATTCGAAACCACATTACAAGTTTGCTTATACATACGCCTCTTGGGGTCGTATTTAAGTCTGTGATTTTGGTCTGCACGTCGTGCTGTACTATAATGCTTGCCACCATCCGTGACTATTGCTGTATTTACCTTGTCATTATGCGACACACGTGAGAACCAGGGATAATGGTCTACCTGGTGATTTCTATTTCTATTTACATTAACATTATTGACGACATCACTGTACAACCTGTTATTGAATCTAAACCAGTCATGCCTCCAATTAACGCTTTCCTTGCTATTTACAACATTGGAAATTACAATTCTGCTATTAAAACTATTATGGTCAGCAACATTTGAATTAAGCACTGCCTTTAAGCAGTGCCCTGGTCGTTTTTTGACCGTTTACAGTCTTTTTGTGGATGACTATGAGATTTCCCTGATGCAAAACAATTAGCACAGACATGTAAGTACATTTGACCACTATTCTCATGATCTTTAGTCTGGCCGCACGTTCCCTTTTGATAGTATCTGCAAGGTACCGGTTTGTCCTTGCTATTAACTTTCTTGTGGCCAGTGGTAACCACTCGTTGGGCGTGAACCCTGCGAACGCGGTCAATTTTTGAGGTTTCGTTCCAGGAAATCTTGTTTTCTTCCATTTTGCACAGAAGAACCGCGTGAGCAGCTTTGGCTGAAGGCCATCCGAAATCGTGAGAGTCTTCCATTATATCCGACAAATATTCTAACATCTGATTTTTAGTTTCCGGATCCGACTCTTCCCGGATTATGGCACTAAAACCCGAAACCCACTGTGACATTGACAGACTATCATAGGACGTTCTACTTTTACTTGAGCCCGAAAGAATAAAATTGTGGGGCCAAGGCACCTCCCTTTTACACCACACAGTATCACTAGACCCTCCCCTCTGGGACTTAAACTTGCCTTGCATGTTTATAGACTGCAATTCCTGTAGCCTCCGGTCCACTTGTGTCTGGAGTTGCTTGGCATTCTTCAGTCCCGTCAGGGATGGCAGTACCAGGTCAGCGTCAGCTTGGCTAGATGGCGCCGTCGATGTGGCACTATTGACAGATTTGGGTGATTTAAAATACTCCTGACTGTCAACTTTCTCTTCTACCTTTGAAATTCTGCCACTCAGTTGCTTCAATTCATGTAGAATCTGTTGGTTAATGTCCATTTGTCCTGTTTCACTAACACTGTCACCTTCTAAATCACTGGTTTCAATATTACCAATATGCTGGCATTTGGAATTAATTGGCCGTTCATGCATGTCCCCACAAGCTTTACATTTGAAGATTTTCCTCGGCATTTTCTGTAATAATCAATACTGATTGACAATTGAAATGTGCGCGTTCGAAATTTTGATGACAAAAAGTAAATAATGCAATTTATACAGCCCTTCAATGTAGCTCCAAGAGGTGAATCCCGGAGCGAACGCGCATATGTCAATTATCACTTCAATTGACGAACACAACAGAACTCCTTCCTGGATCACCAGCTTGCCATTCACTCTGAAAAAATACTGAAACTCTGAGGTTTCAGTATTGTGGCTGAAGCTCCAGAGTTTCTAAAACAATTAGTAAAATCGAAAAATCGAACTAAAATTTTTGTTTTCTAAAAGAGGTGTTTCCTCTTTGCTTTAAAATTTACAAGTGAAGATGGCTTCCAAAGGCGGGAATTCATAGGAAGTCAGGTCAACTTAAGGTCAACCAATGATAAAATAGGGCAACTACAAACAAGAATAACTTTGTCAATAATACCCCAGAAGCCACTGACTGGATTGGCACCCGGGATGCCATCCCCACACATTGTTGTGCAATATCTAGGAGCATTTGTAGATCCTCCTCATTTTCTGCCAATTACAACAAATTGTCTGCATAAAGTAATAAACATATATATTGCCCATTCACATTTATACCAATTCTTTTTTTCTTTTAATGCTATTGCCAAATCATTTATGTAAATGTAAAACAATGTGGGTGACAAAGTGTCACCTTGTTTTACACCTGATGCTACTGGGAATACAATTGTTAAGTAATTATTCACACGCACATACACATACAAGAAGTAGTACTGTTATACAATGATTTATTGCCCTACATATATTACCAGTAATACCTTCTGTCAGTAAGCGATACATTAGGAAATCTCTGTCAACCCAGTCAAATAATTTCTCTAATGGCAATTAAATAGGCAAATACTGATTTTGATTGTGCCAGTTGATTCTGTATTATAGTCGTAAATGTAAAAATGTGATCCTCACTAGATCAACCTGAACAAAAACCATTTTGTTTATCAACAAGCACATCTTTTATGTTACAAAACAGCTGTATTTTGTTATTTATGAAAGATGAGTATATTTTTCATCCACATGATAATAAACTAATGCCACAGTAGTTCAGCGGAGTATGTTGATCTTTTTGTGCATTCATCAGGATAGGGGTGATAATTGACTTTAACCATATGGAGGGGACTAAACTGCTCTCATAGGATTTTTGAAAAAAATTTAAAGGTAGTTAAGTGATTGACTTATTCTTTTAAAACCTCATTTTGAAACTTCAATTTTGCTGTAACATTTTCTAGTTTATCGAGTGTTAAACTATTATTTAGGGGATCATTGGGAATTTCATACCTGGAGTATGAAGAATTTTCCAACACTGATTTTTACCTTACATCATTTGGGTTTTTATAGAGCATATGAAAATTATTTTTACACTTATTAAGAACTGTATCTACTTCTGATGATTGACCACCAATTGTGTTATTGTGTTAATGGTCATTTGAATAGGCTGTTTTGGTAGGACCAAGATTTTGAATGTGTTTCCACAATTCTTGTGGTTTTATACCATTCAAGCTTTCTATGTTATTTGAAACATATTTTTTATAATCACATTCACATTTCCATAGATTTTTATCAAACTTATTTCTTGCTTCTTTAAAGAGATTTTGTGAATTGAGCTTCTCAAATGTAGAGCCCTTTGCTTTCAGAAAAGTTTTTCATGCTTACACATATTTTTCCAAAGAACTAATAAATTGTCATTCGATTGTCAATTCCAAATTCTGAAGGGACAATACTTAACATATGCCAATTTACATGATATTTATGTTTGTGTGTATTATTTTGTGATTTGTATGGTTACGTGACCAAAAGGGACATATTGAGCTCAGCACTTAAGACAGAATGTTCTGGAGCATTACAGAACTCTAAATAAACTACACAATTGATATCTCCCTATACTATCTCTCATAGTTATAACCTTAAAATCAAAATGAAATTTCAAACAATCGTGTGAAACACAAACGTAATCAGCAACTGATTTATCAGTACTAGATACAAATGTATAATTGTCACAATGTGGCTTAATTACTCTACCATTAACAATACAGAATTTACTATCTTTAAGAAATTTAATAAATGATTTCCCATGGGAACTTTTCTGTATCAAATACATTTCTTTCAGGAATTGAGTCTATTTAAAGGATTCAAACATTCTCCCTCCCTACCCTAGCATTTATGTCCCCACATCACATAGAATAATAAGATTAGCATAAGTGCACATATAAATGTGTGATAAAACATGTGTAAAAATCAAATGGGTCTCTAACCCACTGTGTGTTTTCTGGTGACAGGTAGCAAACACATAATATGTAAATAAAATCAGCCAATTTGTTTTTCATTTATATTTTATATTTATATTCTAAGTATCCCATCAAGTGCTTGTCAACTGCTGTAACACTGTACTGAGATAATATGCTGTCACTTATTAAAACACCAATACCACCTGAAGGTTTAGGTGCACGAAAGGTAATACTTTTTCTGTTGTTACCAACAAACTGTCTCTGTTTGTGGAGAAGTCTAGGAATCTTGACATAAAGGTCTGATCTTTTGTGTAGTCCCATCAAATGCAATGCTAGGGGACAAGTGCGTGGTCTTAGAACTGTGGGCTGCTGCAGATGGAGATCCTTGTTGTCCTGATGACTTAAAATTTTGGTTTCCTATTGCCAAATCACAAGTTCTGACGTTTTGAAGTGCAAGTGTAAACTGTATCTTGGGGTAATCTGGTTGTGTTCTTTCAGGTGGGTCTTTTCCTGAAGTCCTTTCCCAAGGGATTGTTTTCCAAGATGGTCTTTGTGTTTAATTCAATAAGCCTTTCTTCATGTGGTTTACTACTGCTAATGTTTAAATAATTGTACGGACTCTTTTGTAGATTTTTTTATGAGTCAACACAAGTTTTTCCACAGCCAGGCATCTGAAGCTGATTTTCAACAAAGGAGCTCTGGTAGTTTTTATTCTACTCTTTAACTCAGTCCTCATGTCATGTCTAATTGGCCTACCTTCAAGTCCTTAATGTCAACCATAATTATGTGTAATGAGACAATAATGACAATAAAGTATAATTCTAATGAGGACTATTTTACTTTTATTATCCTCCGACTGTCATACATATATATAGGGGCAGAAGAGAATATAAATCATCAATGTTTAACATGAGGCTTCTATGCTATTACTGCATGGATTTTAATGCAGCAAAAATGAACAGAAGCTTTGTAAAACAACGTAGTAATGATGTATGTAACGTAATAGTAGATTACACAGTTTCAGGAATATTAACGGGAAAATGATATTTGTCGACAAATTGTAAAGAAAATTATGCACAGAAATTAGCGCAGAGGAATACAAAAAACAACAACATATATATCTGATTGTATGTCCTCTTGTTTAGGACAAATACAGCTTGTGGTTAATAATAGAAATATATGTCACTGTCTCATTGTCTCCATATTTAGGACAACTATTGCTTGTGTAATATATAAAAATATATGTCTGTCTCTATTTGAAAACTACTATATGTTAATATTTTGGATACTTTTTATTTAGATATCCTTATGCTTAAATTAAGTTGATAACATCTCATATATAACATCTCAAATATCAATAATATACTATATTGTACTTGATAATTATATTTATATTATATGAAGCCATGTACTGCAAATTAGACAAAGAATATATGTGCTGAAACAAAAATGTGAAAGCACAAAGAATTTACATGGTTGGAGGAAAATTCATTAGTTTATAATATTAGATTCTTGTAACACGAGGTACCAGCTAATTGGTTTATACTTACACTTTTACCATTCTGTATAAATAAAACTATTTTATTTTCTAAAATTTAACTTTTAAATCGGAGTGGTATATACCACATGTCATTTTATGAAACTTTGATTACATTCAAGCATGACTGCCCATTGGTGTGTCCAGTTAAACAGTTACAATTGGTAGGACCTTAAAATTGAGCTGAAAAATTGGGAAAACACTGACCTGATTTTGGATAACATATAGTCCATATGTCGTCTTTCCTGATTGGAAACTGACATAAATTCTCCAGTGTAGCTTGAACATTAGTAAATCCAGCATCATGTTGTATTATCTGGTTATCAAAAACTATTTCTCCAACTTTATATGTACTTCCTTCCTTATCTTTCTTGTAAACATAGTGTTCATTTGGTTTGTAAGCCATTGGAAATTCCAATAATCAGTTACACAAATATGTTTTACTGTTTTATGAAGATGTGTGTTGGTTGAATACTTTATATACCTACATACAAAATGCTGATTTTAAGATTTTTTGCCTAAATCAAAGTTTAATTCAGATGTACATCTCCATCTATTTACAAGTCTAATGAAATATTTTCTGTACATAAATCATTAATCTAATGGCTTACACTGTGAGACAGATTATTACAATGATGAGGTATGTTAAACAAAAGGAAAATTACAGTAGGTTCAAACCTTTAATTTTATCTTCAGAGCAGACAAAATTTCAGCCCATTATTATTAAATTATACATTTATAAAACACTTTTGGGTGTTATCTTTGCATGTAATTCTGATCTTTACACAAGTGCTTGATAAATCCAACAATTAGTTCAGTGTTATCCTGCAACATTTTATACATATCAACTAAACTATTGAACAAGCAATTCTTTCCCAGTGTCTCAACCACTTGTCATAGCTTCTCAATACACCTTCCAACGATGTCAATGACATTTGTAGTGACAATCTGAGGAGTAGTATTATATGGTAGTATTTCATTCAACATAAAGAGGTTTTACAGGACAAAACGCCAAATTGATGAGTAAAGGAATTGGAATAATATGGTCTGCTGCTGAGCCTTGTACATTTTTAACACATTTTAAGAGAATATGACCTCCAAGGGTGTGGGAGAGGGAAATATTAAATCTTGCATTAGTAAATGCTCATTTTTGTGAAAAGAAGCTATGGCATGGGAGACACAATTTGACATGAGCAGGAATTAAAATAAGAGATAAGAAAACCTGTTCTGAAAAGAGTGGGGGTCATCTAACATGACACATTTATGGAAATTATGAAGTGTATCAGCATCAGATATTGTGAAGTGTAGTCACATCAAAAATTAGGAAATGGAAATGCTTCACAGAAAATGTGATATTTATGGCTGACACAAAGGGTCAGCAGGTTAGCTAAATCTGGCAGCCATGAATTTTATAGATGAGACATAATTACATAGAATTTTGTGACTAATTGAATTTTCGAAAAGAAATTCCAAGAAATCACTGATGATAAAGGTAACTGTTGAGGAATGTTGAAATGGCAGTAAAATGCTAAAAATGTTTTAAAATTATTCAGAAAAACTTTAGGAAACATACAATCTTTAATTATTAACAAACGTCAAGTTTTAAGTCTGTTAATAATATAGACATCTTTTAATTTGTAAGACAACCATCTTAAAAGTACATCTGCTGAGATTATTTTGCGACCTTCGGTGTGTTTAATATCTTCAATGTCATGAATAGCTCATATTAACCATAGATTTCAAATGCATAGTTTGTATTTTGTTGAAGTGACCAGTTGCACTTATAAAAGTTGTTACTGTATCCCTCCCCGAATTTTGCCCAGAAACGTAATACCATCACTACCATTTCATTTATCATTTCCAGATGCATTACCTGTAACTTAAATCTTGAAATCTTCCTAATGGACAAGCATAAATTCTAATTAACCAAACACCTCCTAGGTCCGTGATACATGCTTCTGTGTGAAGTGTGTTTGGTGAAGTAAATAATTGGTTTTTGTATATAAAACAAAATTGTAAAATACTTTTGTAAGATAGACGTGTTCTATAGGTGCTGCTTCTGAGTAATTTGGGAATCCTATTCATGAATACCCTTGCCAGACAAAAATGCATTTGTATATATAATAAATTTTCTGTTAATAACTGAAACTTTCCCTTTGAAATATAACATTCGTTATGACAACACAGTATTGATATATTTTCTTCTTGCTATGCTCATGGTATGACCATTTCAGTTATGTCCACGTTTATCCTTGGTCACATACGTCACTTTGTGGAAAGTGTTAATCTATCTTTATTCATGGGCATAGCTAAATCTTGGAATGCACAGAGGTCTTGAAATGCAGTCTGGGCTTTTGATCTTGGACAAAACATTATGTAATCATCTAAGTAAGCTTATATTCTATGGCCCTTCTTAGCCATGATATCCACAATTGCACATCTTAACAATTGTACCCACTCAAAAGTTATTCCAGTATCATTTAACAATAATTGTTCAACATTATATCAAACTTCATGGCTTCAGCAAGATCTGCCCTGAGATTTCTGAATGCCTATGTAACATCTATTTTTTAAAACATTCTCTTGTCATTGCATAGATAAATGCATTGTTATCATGCATTTTAGCTTAAATCTGGTACCATCAATTTTTTCTTTGTCTACATTGTCATTCAATGACTCACCATGTGGATGTGATAGCTTCAGGATTTCCTTTCTTTTGTCTTGATCTTTTAGTGTGGTCAGTAATGGAGAACAGTAAAGATAGGGATCATTAACCTTTCTGATTGGATCAATTATGGCTCTTAGTTGACATTCTTTTTTACTATAAATCTGACTTGCCTCAGGGAATTTATCAGCTGAAGCATGGTTAGTGACATTTCTATGTGTAAGCTTATTTGGTTGCGAGTGAAGAGTGTGGAGTGGGAGACTGAGGGAGAACAAATTTTAGACATTCAATAAGACGCTTATCTAGTTGTTCACTTAAGTGACTTTCCTTTGCTGGGATGTTCAGGCCAGATGTATGGCAATGCTTACTTGTAATCCGCTAACAAAGTGGACATAAAGATAGCAACATGGAAGAATGCATCAATGTTATCAATAAATAATGTAATAAGTAATCTGACAGAATGTGACCAACATTGTTATCACCACATACACGATCATTCATAGAAATAAAATTAACATCAAACACATTGTCATCGTTAAGTTCTTTAAATATCTGCAGTTGATCAGTAAATTATTCAGAATTACTATTACCATTAACACCATGTTATTCACATCAGTTTCTTTACCCTTCCTAGAAATTTTTAAACAACCAGGTTCAATAGGAAACTTTTGAAAATTATGCCCAGTTTCAGGTTAGGCACAGTAACGGCATTTATCTTTCTAAATTGTTTTCTAAATTATTTCATTTATTTATTTCAAGTATTGTGTGTATGTGCAACCAGTCATTTTTTTCTATCTTGAGATCCTTAAGTAATTTTTCCTAAATACCTTAGGGTTCCCATCCCTTTTTGAAAGCACTGAAAATTGTGAGCCAAATTAAGAAATAGCCCTGCACTTTCAGAAAACCTTGAGGCTGCTCATCACATTAATAAAATTTAACTTTTAGCAAAGAAAAAGTAACATAGCTACCAATTATTTACCATTGGCATTATCACTGCTTGCCATCAGTTAAACAAAAAATTGGTCTACATTGACATTGACATTTCCAGCAAATAATATCGATGTTACAAGTTAAATATCCATAGCCAAACTATTACACAAGTAATATTGCCACAAAACATATATTAGTCCAATTTTCTCATCATTGAACATATTGTTATACAGTAAAATGTTATTTCTTGCTACACAATCACGTTGATAACATTCAGAATTGTAATTACTGTTGAGGATGACGTTCTTAACATCAACAGAACCTCCTTTTCCATTCAACATTCCATTTGTCGTTTGTCAGAATCTTTTACCAGAGTTGCTTAATTTATAAAAGTAAATTGCTCCTTATCCCAGTTACAGAATGGCTATAAGCTCCTTTAATTCCAAACATATCATGTTTTGTGTGAGGAACATTATGCAGTGGTTTCGGATTATTCTTATTTTCAGTATCTTTTCAATATTGTATAGGTTATATATCACAGCTGGTAGTTTTAGCAGTATTATACTAGTTGGTCTAGATTCTGCACTGTAAACTGACAGGCATCCATAAGTAACTGCCAACTGACCTCAGAGCTGGGAAGTTACTGTCTTATCCATTATATAACCAAACCAGGTGATCCCTCCATCTACAAGTTTGATGTATAGATGAAGCCCATGCTCCCCATACAGTAGGTCATGGGAATGACTTTGCTTCCTGCATAACCAACATTATCTGCATTAACATTGCTTTCATGAGAAAGAAATTTATTCAAGTTACATTTTTTCAGCAACCCACTGAGTGTTCAAGTGTTTCAATGACCCGGTGGCTTACCTAGTAATGTTTCTTGACATGCTGCTTGATCTTATTGAGTAGGTTGCTGACAGCCTGGTTGACAGCAGGCACCCAACAAATAGAATCTAAAGTCGTAGTGACATCATCCCTGCTGAACTGAGCAGAAAGGGATTGTGCATTAATGCCACAGAGATAATAATTTCCATCCAGTTTGTCATTGACAGTAACTGTTTTCCCCAGCTCATGGACAAGTTGGGAATATTAGGTTGTGTGTGTGTTTAGGTTAATACTTGTAGCTGAAACAGTGTTGTATTATCTTGTAAAACAGATTTGTTATTTCTAGACTAACCTGTTTCGAGAAACAATGTGTCAATGCTCTGGATATTTCTTCCCCCAATATTGCGCAGTGATGAAATTTGCGTGTAACTCATGTTCTATCAGTTTTCAATAAGGCTGTGACTTCGTTAGAAAAACGACACCGGGTATTCGTCTCGCAAGAACCGATCCGAATTCGGGTAACCGTCTTTTAGTTGTCACCCAGTGGAAGTAGCAGAGAAGCAAACATGGCGGATGATGTAAACAAAACGTTACGAAAAATAATGTTAAATATCTGTATAAATAAGGAAAATTACGTGAAAAACTAACAGCAATTAAAGAAATCTGACAGAATACTAAGGTTTAGCCAAGTATTTCATTGATTAATGGTATATTTAATATTTTTTCGGTTAACCGCTTCGTCAGTTTGTAACCGGTTTCACAAGAAATTCGGACCGTTTTTGGGTAACCGGGTAACCTATCACAGCCTTAGTTTTCAATTTGTTACATGCAACAGGACATGTCTTTCTTTGTTGCATTCATACTCTTTACACATGTTAATAATCAAACTTTCCATTGCGGGAACAGTTTACTCCCCACGGTCCTGTCTCTTTAAGGCTGCCGGAGTATGTACACTATCCTTGCTCAGTAATGTACACTTTATACTGTCTGATTTTACTGTGTCTTTTCTCCGTAAACATAACACGCAAGGGTACGGAGCTCTATATCACAAAGACTGCCCACAGCTCTAGTCTACTCCTCCCTCGTTCTTTTAGGCAAGCAAGCTGTTGCCGTAATGTCAAAAATTTTCCTACTACTACCAATTTCAGAGGCTTTTCTGTTTTACTTTTATTATGTGGAGATATTTCCCTAAATCCCGGTCCTGTCTCTTTTGGTGTGATCAACTGTCATTCTGTTCGAAATAAAGCCCCCACTATTGCTGACATTGTGTCTTCTCGATCATTGGATCTACTCAGCATTACAGAAACACACATAAGATCAAATGAAACCGACAGTTTGCTTCTCTCAATAACACCATCAGGATACAAATTGTGTCACAGACCTCGTGCGCACGGCCGCGGTGGTGGTGTTGGCTTTTTTGTAAACCACAACATCCATTTTAAAATAGTTGATAGTCCTTTCTATGAATCATTTGAAAATATAGCAATTACCATTGCTTCTCCAGCTTTTGTGATAGCCTGTGTTTATCGGCCACCTGATTCATGTTCTGATGCATTTTGTGATGAATTTTTCAGTTTATTTGAGTACCTATCTTCACTGAGTCAAAATTTCTTGATATGTGGCGATTTTAACATACATGTGGATACAATCTCCACAATTGCCTTGAATCATGCAATATCAATCAACATGTTCATAAACCAACTCACCTACATGGTCAAACTCTCGATCTCATCCTCACTCCCAATGATTCCAGTGCTGTTTCAAATGTTCGGGTCAGTGATTTTATTTCAGATCATGCCCTAGTGCTGGGTCAACTTGATTTTACCAACCCTTCTCTACCTACGTCAAAAACTGTTACCTTTCGGATGTTTCACAGGATAAATATGGATTGTCTCCGGAGTGATCTGGAAAACTGTTCGTTTGTCAAATGCCCTGGTAATACTGCTAGTGTTCTTTATGAGCAGTATACAAAGGACCTTAAAGAGTTGCTAGACAAACACGCTCCTGAGGTGTCTTGCACTTTCATCAAGGGTCCTGCTAAATGGCTCTCAGATTCTTATCTGCTGGCTAAGGCCATCAGGCGCCAGTTTGAATGCATATGGTGGAAGAATAAATCACCACAAGATCGAACCAGTTTGCGAAAGCAGATTGCCCGTTGTAATTCACTAGTAAATAAAGATAAATCCAATTAATACAGAAGTCTTGTCAATGAAAATGCTCAGGATTCCAAGAAATTGTGGCAGGTGTTACGTACTGTATTACATTCCGATCGCGAAAGCGTACTCCCTTCTCATCAGTCAAAAGAGTGTCTTGCAAACCGTTTTGTGACTTATTTCTCAGAAAAAATTAGCAAGATTAGGGACTCATTTTCCAGCACTGACTCTTTCAGCCTACCTGCACCCTCAGACCTACCCAGCTTTGACTCGTTTAATGAAGTTTCTGATGAAGAAATCCAAAAGGCAATTATGAAATCACCAACTAAATCCTGTTTGTTGGACACATGGCCTACCTTTTTGGTCAAGGAATGTCTTGACATTCTTGTATCTTCAATCACCAAACTTGTTAATTGTTCTCTGTCTGAAGGTGTTGTTCCTGCTGATTTTAAAAAAGCTGTTGTCACTCCACTGATCAAAAAATCCTCACTTCCACCTGACGATCTCAAGAATTACCGACCTGTGTCAGGCCTGTGCTTCATCTCCAAACTTGTTGAGTGTGTGGTTGCCTCCCAATTAAATGACTATGTCTGTTCAAATGGTCTTGAGAATGTCAAGCAGTCAGCTTATAAGTTAGGTCACTCAACCGAAACTGCACTGCTGTCAATCAAAAATGATGTCCACCTTGCTCTGGCTCGAGGTGAGGCCACTGCTGTTGTGCTGCTTGACCAATCTGCAGCTTTTGACACAATTGACCATGGTACACTCCTAGGATGTTTGAGTTCTTGGTTTGGCGTTGGTGGTGTAGTTTTGGAATGGTTTAAGTCCTATCTCTCTGATCGTTTGCAATGCGTTAAGATTGGCTCTATTCTGTCTGGTGCAAAGAAGCTCCTGTGTGGAGTACCGCAGGGCTCTGTCCTAGGTCCCATACTCTTTTCCTTATATACTACTCCCCTCAGCAAAGTCATTCGAAATCATCCCAGCATAGGTTTTCACTTTTATGCAGATGATACACAGTTATATGTTCATCTCACACATAAGAATGTGTCTCATGCCTTTGACAGGTTGGAAAGGTGCCTGGAGGATGTCAAAAAGTGGTTATCTGCAAATAAGTTGAAGCTCAAACCTGATAAAACCGAATTCATTGTTTTTGGTTCAAAAATTCACCGTGAAAAACTCAACAAATCCTTTCCAGTTAACATTCTTGGCAATTTCCACTCTCCTGTCGGAGTAGTCAGGAACCTTGGTGTATGGTTTGATAGTGATTTTTCCTTCTCGAGGCATGTCCAAAATATCTGCAAGTCTTGTTTTGCTCAAATCAGGGATCTTAGGCGTCTCAGAGGTTACCTCACACATCATGCTGCCCTTATGGCTGCGAATGCTCTGGTTGGAAGTCGACTTGACTACTGTAATTCCTTGTTTAGAAGTCTCTCAGCTCTTGATCTTCATAAGCTGCAATGTGTTCAAAATAGTCTGGCTAGAATTGTCACCAACACCACCAAGTACTCACACATCACTCCTGTTAGGAAGATTCTACATTGGTTGCCTATTGAACAACGCTCCATATTTAAGACTGCCTTACTGGTGTACAAGTTCCTAAATTGTGGTCAACCAAGATATTTGGCACCTTTTCTTAAACCCAGACAAAGTGTCTACAACACACGCAAAAGCCAAGCTGATGGTGTGTGTTATGTGTGTTATGTACGTTCGGCCACTTCTCTCCACTCATTCAGAAGGAAGCTCAAAGCCTATCTCTTCACACAAGCATATCCGCCCTGACTTTTGCTTTCCCTCATTTCTCTCCGTGGTGCTGCCCCTTGCTATGTCTCAGGTTTATGATTACAGTTTTTTGCTTCTGTTTGGTGCGCCTAGAGTCTGTCTTTGGATAGAGATTAGGCGCTATAAAAATACTATTAGAATTAGAATTTACTGCTGGGCACATTATCATGTTGAGCTATCATAATGTCATTTAGCATGGATGGTTGCTGCAAGTAAGAGCCATCACTTGTATATCTTGTGGATCTTGTGTGATATTTTTCCTTTTACCCTTTATTAATGCAGGAGTCCTTTTCATTGTAGAAGTCACGTGGTTTTCTTTGCTGGTGGTGTATAATATATACTAGGTTTTGTGTAAAAATAATCTAAAATAACTAAAAACATCTTTATAAAATTGATTCACTTTCATGAAATCCAGTGTGTTAAATCTAATCGTTGTCTGTTCTGTAGCAAATCCAAAAATGCCAGTTGAAACCAGGCTTTACTGGGGGGTGAAGCCCTCAATTGGATGTTGATAATGAACATGACTTATGGCCTTACGGATAGACCAACAACAAATTAGCTTAACCTATTATATAGAAGAACATTTAAGATGGCAGACAACTTAATCAACAGGCCCCATTCTAGGCCGTGTTAACCCACATATGCAATGAATTAAAGTTTTTTGATAAATTATAGTTTGTCAGGTATTTTATACATATTTACATTTTTTTAGAATACATTTGGCCATAAAGTCAGGACGTTATTGCTGCGTGATCTTAATCAGCTTGCACAACCATTACTTTTGTCAATAATATTTCAGCTACCAATGATTTATTGTATAATATCTGACTCCTGAGATTGTATTTGTTGGACATAACATTCTGGTGGTTTCCTGTTTTGACAGTCAATAATTCCTCTTGTATTAATTTACTGGCTTTAACCATGTGTCTTGTAAGCTGCTTAAATGAATAGCCTTTTAAAAGTAGTATTTGATCATATTCACACCATTTTCTATAAAGTTTTTATTTTTGGTACAGATTCTTCTAACTCTGGGGAATTATTCAAATGGGCCCTATATATGACCAGGGGTGTGATGTGCTGAATCATAATATAAGCATAGGTTAGTATCATATGTTGTGTTTCTGTCAGCATCAATTTTGACTGTGGTGTCTACGTTTCCTTGCACTTTTATGACTAATTTCAAAATTGAACTTGATTTTTCATGTACTTGTTGTACTTGAGTTTAGTGTGTGATGAATGGCAAGTTTTAAATCTAACTTTTGGAACCAGACATTGTGTTCACATTTCAACAGTTTTATGGTTTTATCGTATATATCATTACAATGACATTCACATTTAAGATGTGCACTGGATACTTTATTTCTGAATGAACTGCATAGACCTATGTACATGTACTATTTCATTATAACAACTCAATTTATCAATTTCATTATAACAACTCAAAATATGCCAACAACACAACTTACAAAAAACGAAATTTAGTTTTACTATGTTTAATGTATTAAATGTCTCTATTGTTTCACTTTTGTTTTTCATATTAAGATATTAATGTAAAAGTTTTAAAAAACTTGCCCAATGAAAGGTTGCTATTGCTTAACTCATGCTTCATAAATATTATCATTTTGTTTCAGCTCCCTTTGCATCAAAAGTTCCCTCCTCAGTGTCTAGAGAAATGACGCAAAAAGGCATCATTCACAACTAAAACATATGTAAGTGAAATATCTTTACCTCATCTGCACTGTTTGAAATAATTGCTACTTTTAATTACCCTCAACTGCCTTCATTATCGTCAACTCACCTTTGGTGGAAGAACCAATACCATAACTGACCTTATGTCGCCGTTTTACACCAAAAGTCAACCGAATCACAACCTTATGTACACCGTGGACCATACCTTTGCTTGCTGTAGTCAGAACTTAATATGTGCGTTGTCAAAATTGTCTGCGCATGCTCATGGTATTGAAATCAGAGGCGAAAATTTTAAACAGTTTTAAAAACAATTTAAAACTTCCGTAGGACTGGCAAGATAATGGATGGTTTGCCACTGACTCGCAAGGTCACATACTGATGCCAGACAGTGATCCAATGACAGGGACATTTCCCCAAACGATACCACCTGTGGTGTAAAGTGGTATTATGGTTGTGACTTATATGTCCAAAACTTGAAACTGAGATTGTAGCGATACCCTTTTAAATCTTTTATCAGATAGTTAAAAATATTTTAGTTTAGTTTTACATTTTAGTTTTTTGCTTGGCTTTGTTCACAATAATCTTTCAGTTTACAATCAGGTCACAAATTTATGTTTTTAAATCACTGTTTCATCACAACAATATTTTATTCCATCAATTCTCTCTGAAATTATACTAAACATCCATTATTAAATACACGCTTTTAATATATCGGTCATGATAATAATAATTTAGACCCAGATCAATTTTATCTGAATTAGCATCTGTCCAAATGTCAGTGTTTAGCCAATGCCTGCTAAACCCCATCTGCCCCTTGAGAGAGGTGTTGGAGAGTAGAAAACAACTGCATCTCTCAACCTGTCAATATTTGATTGGTGATTTACGTGATGGCTAGGATTATTGTGTTACTCTTGAGTAATTTAGCATAGTAGGTGTCTGCATTAACTAGGTAACATCTGGAGTTAAGGCCCGTGGGCTTTTTATGAGATTTTATAAATGTTTAAAAAACAGTACAATAGTACAGGTATCTTCATGTGCCACACCTGAGGAAGCATTGAATAGCGTTGTTTCATTTGTTTCTCACATTAACCTTCTTTTATCAGTTGGCCACTGATTTGAACCCAAAAAATTAAGTTTCATAACCACTAGTGATATGAGGCAGTGTGGGTCTGAACTGCCATTGACACTGCGTGTGAATAAACAAAGCTTAGCTGAAGGTGAAGGTTTAAACCCAAGGTCTGGAAGGTTAAGGTCCAGTGTGTATACCAGTTAGTAAAAGATAAGTTTGACAATTTTATTTCACATGTTAGTACATATTATACAATGGTTAGCTTGTAAAGAGATTTAAAATTGACATAAGAGGAAATTTTAAAACACCAACTCTAAAACCACAAAAACACATCATACAGTATCACAGAATGATGTATCACCCCTAACAGGTTTGACAGCATAGAATTGAAATACTTGACTTCATGAATCAATGTCATCCAGTCATAATACCCAATTAGGGTCACCTACCTCAAGGGTCAAAGGTTAGTTAGGGTTAGTAGTGCTTAATGTCCAAGTTGGTAGGGGGGAGCCAGGGTCTGTCTGGACCGCCTGAGGTCTCTCTCTACCTAGGTAACCTACATCAATCCCATATTGGAGACCTGCCAGAGAGTGAGACTAAGTCCAGGGTGTCCCAGTTATTAGGGTGAATATCTAGCCCTTGAGATACTAGGTCAAGGTCGAAACGAAAAATCTCTACAACTCTCTCTACAACTGCAACTTGGGTCAAAATGACTTCACAGCTAATGAGAAATGTTAGCCAGCTCAAAAAGCAGAGTAGTGGTCAAATTTGATAGGTGGGAGCCAGGGTCAGCCTGGACCGGCTAGCCTCTAGGTAGGATAACCCACATCAGTCCAAGAGAGGAGACCTCCCTGAAGGCGAGACAGACCTTCAGGGGTCAAGGTTACCCTAAAGCAAATACATCAGTTCTAACCTTGTGAAACAAGGGGAACATCGAAACGAAAGGTCTCTGATACTACTACAACCTAAATCAAATCCAGTAGAAGAGACTGAGCTACAGGAATTAGGTTACAGAGGACTTAGTCATGTCAGATAGGGGGTCACCAGGGTCAACCTGAGTGAAAAGAGTGAACAGTGCCTAGAAATTTAAGGTGGCCATGCTGATAACAGTTGGCCACTGATTTGAACCCAAAAGATTAAGTTTCATAGCCACTAGTGACATGAGGCAGTGTGGGTTTGAACTGACATTGACATTGCATTCAAATGCGTGAATAAACAAAGCTTAGCTGAAGGTGAAGGTTTGAACCCAAGGTCTGGAAAGTCAAGGTCCAATGTGTATACCAGTTAGTAAAAGATAAGTTTGACAATTATATTTCACACATTAGTACATATTATACAATGGTTAGCTTGTAAAGAGGTTTAAAATGGACATAAGAGGAACTATTAAAACACCAAGCCCAGCTACAGAGGTTTGGGTACACTAGAGGAGAAGGTAGTAGGGATTGTAGAAGGGGCATTTTGCATGTAGGTGCATATGGCCGAACTCCGCCATAGGCCATGACACATTATGTTTTGTGGAATGTTATGATCATAGGCCAGGGTGGCACCCGTCCTTCTGAATGTATGGAATCCATGGCCCACATGATTGATATTTCTACTTGTAAGGACGGTTTTGAGGGCCTGTCTGACCTGGGTGTCGAAAATCTGGTGAAATGGGGGTATTGGTAGCAAATAAGGGAGCGGTGGGTGGGAGTTGCCTGGTTGTAAGGAGAGCTTTGAAAGCCTTAACAGGGCATAAGTATAAATTGTCAATTTCAGGAAGCTGGACTACATGGTGAGATTTATTGTCCTGAAGTGTTTTTGGTTCACTTGATTACCAATTGGGCTCCTGGAGGGCCAAAAATGAGGTGCTGGTGCAGGAAATTTTTGTTCCGGTCAAACTGAGATCTACTATGGGGGGGCCACATTAGACATGTGCAAGAAAGCATAGAAAGGGGACAAGAAAATCTCTTTGAATAGGGGTGGGTCAGAAAGTTGATCACATGACACTGATATGGCATGCAGGGTTTTAACATTAAATATATCCTCTGGAGTTGGGTTGACACCTGGAGTTAATGGAAATACTCCTTATATATCTGGCAACTGAAGAGTGGAAAACATCTTGATGATCAATTTGGTAGAATCTGGCCATGGTGGAGATGGGGGATAGGTAATTTTTATCACTTTGGGTGAGATTTGATTCTGATACAAGTACTCTAGAAAAGCCAGAATGTTGGAAAAGGTAATGGTAAAGGGAGAATTGGTGAAAAATAAGAAGGATAAGAGTGTCCTAGAGTGAGTCCTGTGAGCTGTAGATGTGGACGGTCTATAGGCTTGGTCAATTCTGTTCCATGCTGATGCCACCAGAGGGGAAGTGACATCACTGGTTCCTACAATTAAATATTCATATCTATGTCGAAGAAATTTAAAGGTATCTTATCCCAAATGTAATTAGTATACAAATGTTGAAGTAACTTGCTATTCACTGGATCTGGAGAGTACAACCTAGATAACAGATCTGCAATGTTATTTTGCTTGCCTGGGATGTGGTGGATGTCTAGTTTGATGTCCCATGTAGCTGAAAGAAACCATATGTTCCTGATGCATGCTGTGAGGAATTGGTCTTTGGTCTTACTGGTCTTCACCACCTGAATGACGGCCATGTTGTCACAATATATTCTAACATATATGTGCCTAAAATTTGGCCCACAGCCTGACAGCAAGGATAATGTTAAACATTTCTAAGTGCACAATGCCTAGCTGAAAACCAGGAATACCTAGAACAGGGGTAGCATATACGCTATTGCTCCAAGTATCTCCCAGTCTGGTGAGGGATGCATCCAGATGGAGGCTGTCAAAGTGAGGTATTGAGACTTTCCTAAGGTATGTGACTCCATTAAATGTGGGAAGGAAAGATATGAACCATTGAATATAATTATAAAATCCTGAATCCAAGTGAATTTTCTTTGCCTGATAATTACGCCTAAAAAGATCTAGAATTCTGTTAATGAAGGTCCTAGCTGAGAGTACACAATTATGAATGTATAGTAGCTTGCCTAGAAGGGATTGCATGGCTTTCCTGCTAAGAGTGGTTTTCTTACTAGCATGAATGTATTCCATGTAGATCTGCTTAAGCTTGTCACTGTCAATACTCAAAGTATTGCCTGCTATATCAATTTGGATTCCCAGGAATGTAAGGGCTTGTAAGGGATTTGGTGGGGGGTCTGAATTCATGGGGAGACCCAATTCGGTTAATAGGGATGAAAGGTCATGAAATGCTGCTTCTGTGGCTTCCTTGGAGCCCACTAGGATGTAATCATCAATATAAGCCCAAATGTGATGATTTTTGATGTTCATGATGTACGTGACGGCATCAGACATCATTTGAAATGCTGAGGAACCATGGACCCAGCCAAACACGACCTCTTTATCAATAAAGTATTTCCTTTGCCAGTATATGCCAAATTTCAAGGCATCATCTGGGTCCACCCTTAGATTCCTGAATGCTCTGGCTACGTCAATTTTGCTGAAATATACTTCACCTGGGGTGTCCAAAATTTTTGCAACAATATAATCCACTGATGGGAATCTTAGAACAAGTTGGAAGCCATCAAACTGGGACTTATTAACCTTGTCATTAAGAGAATTACCACTAGGGTATGATAAATTAAGGATGACCCTACGTTTGCTCACATCCTTGGGTCTAGTTAAGAGAGGCGAACAGTAGAAATGAGGTGACTTAGCCTGATCTACTGGCCCAATTATGGCCCCATGTGCTCTCTCTTTATCTAGGTATTGCCGTACTGCCTCAGGGTATTGGAGAGCCGAGATATGGTTAACAATATTAGTGATATTAAGAGTATCTGGATCCTCAATGGATAAAGGAAAACCAAACTTGAGGTACTGCAGCAAAATACGGTGAGGGTAGTGTTGAAGGTAGTGTTCCCAGGCCTGTATATTAAGACCAGAATTTAGAGGGAATTTGGCCTGCTGGTCATTAGGCTTATTGGTACATTTTATTATATCAGCTACATTGATACATTGCTCAACCATTTCAATGTCTATATCTATCTGGGCCTATGAATTGGAAGTTGCCTGACTCTTGGAATAGGAAGCCCCTGATCTTATTGGGTATAGAATAATCTGAACTGGGGGAAGCCCCTATACTTTCATCTATGGCTAGGGCACAATTACCTTGTATTATTAAAGGCATGTTGTTAGCCTCACCAACTGTGTTAGGTTGAATGTCAGAGTTAGTATGAACAGCATCTATCATGTTCATGTCAACATTTTTGTGACTATTAGTCTCAGAAATAGTACAGTCCATTTGATCAATCATTTTGTCAATTATTGACAACATATACTTTTCATAAGTGACACCATGAAGCTCAAAACAATGGCTATCTTTTTTAAAATTCTGATACACAATATTCAGATCAGTGTGACCACCCACTTAAAGGGTCATTTTTAGTGTGATAATATACATGCATATATCTTGAAGCAATAATCTGAATGTGGGCTGAGGGAACATGCATGCGTGGGTATACGTTAAAACATTGTGTATTCCCTTCCTGGCCCAAGAAAGCCCACTTAGAAGCCTCGTTTTCTTGGTAATACATGATTTGTACCCGTATGAAGCTGATATTGGGTGAAAACAACTCTGCAAAAAGGAATTTTGTGTTCCCAGTGCGTGTGATGATCAATTTGGTGTAAAGCAGTATTCATAATATTACCCTCAAGCCTGGGACGTACTGATCCGAATGCATTACTGTCAGATTCAACTCTTCTACAAAGCACACTACTCTCTTCATTTAACGAATTGTTGTTAGTATTAATGTTAGTATTTGATACCAGTGATCCACCACCAGAATTAGTAGATGCCAGATGGGCCTGTGGTGATGTGCCATTGAGCAAGTCCCTCCAGCCTTGGCAAAGGACAGCTTGCTGCAACGTAACAGAAACATCATATTAATCTGGATACACAGCAAAATCAAAATTATCATACAATAAAGCATCAATATACGCATTGTAATTACATACAACATCACTTTTGTGATTTACACTATAAACATTTACATCAACCTCACTTTTAATCTTATTACAGTTGAAACTGTTATTACTCTGACTATTCAACATATTTGAACCTACTACAGAGTTTATTGTCAACTGACTTGGTATGTGTATGATCAAGTTCATGATCAGGGATAATTCTAGAGTCAGACATATCGTTCAAATGGAGGACCTGACCCCTATTTGCTAGAGTTTTTGTCCTATCCTTTCTGTTTAACTGAACATTTAGTTTCTGGGTGAGTGTTGTTACGTCCTTGTTTTGCACAAAAAGCACAGTTATACCTAAATTGGCCATGATTTGCTTCATGTGAACAGTTCCCTTCATTATAATAACGACAAACCTTGATATGACCTTAACTTGTGACTTGACTATTTGCCATAGCAATTTGCGATGCACTCAGTCTGTTTATTGCCCATTGTGTACTATCAGCCCTTGTGAGACGGCCCTCTTCTATGTCATGCATGGAATGACCCCATGTGTCACGTGCCGCTTGACAGGGCAAGGAAGTCTCATCCCTGAGGGCCAAAATAACCTTGAGTAACGCCTGCCTAAGTAGTGTAGAGTCCTGAATTTGATGAACATTGATAAGCTGGCCTACAGCCCATTGGGATAATGAAAGGTCATCATACATGATGTGTTTCTTCCCTTTAGATCCAAGGTAGCCCTCATTGGGCCAATGATATTCACGCAATGCAGTGGTTGTGTCAGTGGTACTGTATCACCCTGAGCGTTGTGAAGTGGTCTGCTTTCATTGTAATACTTGGTTCTGTATCTGGGTGTCATATGAAGCTAACACGTTGGATACCGCCTGAGATACCATGGGATTCCGGTGAAGAAGGTCCACCTGCGTTTGCCTGTGAAGCTGAGGGCTGGGGTATGGTGTCTTGCACCTGTATTTGTTGATTTGTGTGCGAGGGAGATGAAACTTTAGAGGTAGGGTCCATAAATCTGAGACGCCCAGTTGACGCTGCTGGTAGCATGAATGTATTCAGAGGGTCCCCCTCGTGGGAATGTAACCATTTCCTAACGGGTGTAACATCAAGTGATTGATTTCTTTCAATGGCTTGTACCCGTTCACCTAATTCTTTTGTTGAATAATCAATTTTCTTCAAATATGCCGATATAGCGTCATTGGATGTTTGTTGAAGGACAGGATCAGAATCAGGACCAGGAGATGACTATAAAGGAATGTTACTTACAGTTTTCTTTGTGGTATCTTGAATATATGAACCATTATTGTCTGAAGTCCTTTTTGCCCATTCTGTGTTAATACTGGCCCTGGCTGACGCCGTCACTTTCTTCCTGACATTTGCCACTGACACCTTCTTTGTACTTGGCATGTTAACAATTGTGTACGACTAAAATCAACTAAATCTATGAGTATCAGAGCTAAAAATGTCCTCTTTTGAAAGGGTGGACTTTTTGAGGAGAGGTGTGACAATAGCTTGTTTAAAAGGATTTGGGAAAATGCCATTTTTGAGGGACAAGTTAACCAGTTTTGTCTATGAAGGGAAAAGGATGTCTATACATTGTTTCACAATATGTGTGGGACATGGATCTAGAGAGCAAGTTTTTGAAGGGGCTTACTTGATAAACTTGAGGACTTTGCTATCAGTGACAACTTGAAAGGAACTGAAAGTTGGCGGCTCCTTGTCAGGGTGAAGAAACTTAGATCGGGTGTGTTTGAAGGTGTCTCGGATCTTTTTAATTTTATCAATAAAAAACAAACCAAATCTGTTTGCTAATGATTTTTCATCAACAAAGGATGGGAGGATAGTGGAATTTGACCGACTCAATATTCCATTCAGTACCTGCCATAGCTTCTTACCATCACCGCCATTATCACTAGCTAGATCACGGTAGAAACGCCCCTTGTTTCTATTTAGAATGTGGTTGCATCTGTTTATTTGTCGTCAAAGACGGGAACGATTTACAAAGGATTTGTCTCTTCTCCAAGCACATTCATACTGCCTTCTCATGCACTTGGCAGTTCTATACTAGTCAGTTATGCAGCTTGGTGCTGGTTTGATGAGCTGTTTAGTCTTCACTAGCACATGTGTATCTAAAAGGCCAGACATGTACTGTTCATGCAATAAATCAATGTCATCAGATGGTGAACTTACAAACGGAATAGCCAGGAGGTCACTTCTGAATTGATCAATATTCAATTTATGATACTGACGGAAGGTAACAACTTTCTGCACTGGAGTATCCGAAGATGGAAAGTCAACCACACAAGAGATAATTTTGTGATCACTTATGAAGCCTGAACCTTTTACATCAGAAATTGCAGAAAACTCGGATGGAGCCATCAGCAAGTCTAAGGTATGACCATGAAGGTGAGTTGGAAAATCAATGTATTGAGACAGACACGCAAGAATCCATGACTGATTTAAATTCAGTGACTGTTGGAGATATAGTGTCGACATGAAAATTAAAGTCACCACAAATGACAAAGGAGGAGGAAAAGGAAGACAAAAACCCACATATGACTGAAAATCTTCAAAAAATTTTACAACAGATGAGGCAGGGGGCCGGTAAACGACCCCAAGAAACATGCGACGCCCAACAAAAGTGAGAGAGACAGTGTGATTTTCAGGGAGGAGAACTCAGAGGAATGGATGGTTTTGAAATCAAGAGCTGATTTAATAAAAAGCCAACACCGCCACCACGTTTGTTTTCTCTGTTGGTGTGAACAAGGGAAAAATCTTCAGGTGTTAACTCATTTAGAAATGAGGGTGTGTCTAGAGCTTTAATATGGGTCTCAGTGAGACCAAAAACATCAAAATTTCCAGTTTTAACTTCTTCACAAAGAGTTGAGCCTTTATTCCTAATGGACCGACAGTTAGCGAATCCAAACTCCATTGGCCCAGGAGAGAGCAAATTCTCTCGAACCTTGTATTCAAATTTATGCCCAAACATAAATTGGACAGTGTAGGCATAAATAACATATATAAATGGCAAATATACAATTTCTTTTACTTGTTAATATATCTCATAATGTGTGAACTTATATTAAATCAAAGTTAGGAAGCTAAACTTGAAGAGAGAGTGACTGCAAGATATGATTGTCAAGCTTTCTTGAAGGAAACAAAGAGTAGCTCCTTATTCTGAGGTCTGAGTACCAAATCAAAATAATAGCACAGGGCTCTAACTGGGCATAGGGACCTATCAATCTTGAATGACTTATACAGAGTTGGGACCAGGGTGGGGATAACCAATGGAGCCAAACATGCTTGACCCTTTTTGTTGAGCTGATTCTTGGAAAGAAAGCTGGGTGCGGGGTAGAAAAACATGTTGGACCAGTCTGACTGGTGTCTAATGTTTTAAATGAATCATGCATTGATCCAACTCCTGTCGCTACCAGAACCCAAAGCTATCAGGAAGAGAGTCTTGAAGGTCAGTTGCTTCAAGGAGACCTTTTAAAAGGGGTTCAAATGGAACCTTTGTAAGCTGGTGGAGAACCAAGGAAAGTTTCCAAGACGGGATGTACCTATGTCCCTTAGTCCTTTCCCTGATGAAGTTATCCATGAGATGAGTGAGACTTGCATCTTTGATGATATTAAAGAGCAAATTTCACGGTTTGACTGCTGTGGCTGATGAATAGTCATCAATAGTTCTTGGCTGGAACTTCCTGTCCTGGAAAAGATACAGGAAGAAGTCGATTCTGGATTTAATAGGTTGTGCCCTGAAGTCCAAATTTTGTAAAAATGGCCCACTTGCTTCACAGACTGATCTGGTTGAGCCTCTTTGAGGAGCTCAGTGTGTGTTGCCACTGTCTCAGAGAAACCTTGCTCCTTGATAGCTGAGGCTCTTGGAGCCAGGCATGGAGATTTAGGTTTGACAGAATAATGTGCGAAATCTGAAGGGTTGCATTAGCAAGTTGGGCAGGTACAGTAAGATTTGCCTTAACCTAGCCTAAGGTCCCAGAACTAGGGTATGTTTGGCCACCCTGGAGCAATCAGTATGACAACTGGTGGGAAAGCATAGGGGCCAGCTCCTACTAAGGTGGGCGGAATGCATCCACTGCCTAGGCCAGGGGGTCCTGAACTGGTAACGCAAATTGAGATAACTTGTTGTTGAACATCGTTGCAAATTGGTCTACTTGAGGTTGGTGGCATCTGGTGCATATCAACTGGATCACCTGTAGAAAACGACCAATCCCTTTGGATGGTCTGACATAGCCCAGATAGCCTGTCTGCTACCACATTCAGCCTTCCTGGAATGTGTTTTTGATTGTCTGGATCAGCCTGGATAGCTTGTTTGCTACCACATTCAGACTGCCTGGAATGTGTTGGACCATGAGAGTTGTTTCCTGGAGCACAAGGTCAGCACGGTCTGTTCAACTTCCTTGCCTCCTTGTGTATATATCCAGCTACTGTAGTGTTGTCTGTTGCTATGAGTACTAGCTTGTTTGAACCGAGGTCTTAGATCTCTAGGGCCAAAAATACCCCCTTTTCCCGTTCTAGGTAGTTTATATGCAGAATGCTTTTTGGAGGGACTGAGTCCCTCTTGCAGTGTGCTCCCCTGAATAAACGCCCCATCCTTTGATGATCTGTAAAGGTTTTTGCAGAGCATGATTGAGGTACAGGTGGAGTAATCTAGGGATGAGCATCATCTTCTTTAGTGATTCTGGCACTCTTGAACAGTTTTCAAATGACACTATATTGGTCTCACATGAAACCGGCCCAGTTGGATTTATTTTTGTTTAGGTGTTAACAGTCCTATTAGAAACATTACCTACATGTCTGTTCGGAGAGCAGTCTGTTAATGCGCAAGTTGAGCCAATGTTCTAGTGTGGCTTGGACTCGAACTGGTAAGTAGACTAGGTACTGGTGGATTCTTATGTCCCTGTGTGGAGCCATCAGATTGACCTCCATCATCATCACCGTCAATTCCCTCTAGGCTGTGGACATACCAAATGGCAGGGCTTTGAGTTGGTAGAAGTGACATTGAACGTGAGAACACAGGTAGTTCCTGGATTGTGTGTGTAATAGAAAGTGGAAATAGGCATCCTTATAGTCAATGGACGTTACTCATTCCCGTTTTTGAAGAAAGAGGTCCTGATACCGTCTAGTGTTTCCATTTTGAAGTTCTCTATCTTTACAAATTGCTCAGTGAGCTCAGATCTAGGATAGGTCTCCACTTGTAGGGTTTTAGAATCAAGAAAAATATGTTGAAGAAAATCAGAGATGCTTGATTTTGACCTTTTTTAGCTTGGGCCTCTGTAGAGCTTGCGCTTCTAGAGATCACTTTTTGTTTGCTTGCTTTTTTTGTCTCCAGATTTTCATGAATGATGGCATGGCCACAGTGACTGTCTTTTACAGAACTTGTGGCGTGGCCACAATTTCTGAGTTTTACAGAAGTTAAATGGCAATGGGCTACGTTAGTACTGGGTTGGGTTCCCGCTTCAGTGCACTACACATGTTTCTGATGGCTTTGCACTCACGCTTGGGGGCCCAAACACCTTTCGGCCTTCTTATTCCTTTTTATTCTATTGTTTTTCGTGTAATTGCATTGCAAAGTGCATGTCACTTAGTGGAGATCTTGTCACAATATGTGGGTTCCAAAAGGGGAGGATTTAGCCTTTTGTGAGAATTCTTATGACCTTGGGGCTAGCCCCTAGGGCGGCCCATGTTTTCCCTACATGCAGATTTAGCTCGGCAGTCCTGATATTAGTGGAAGGTTGGGAAAAAGAAAACTTATTTACACATAAAGCACTTATTACAGAATCCATTGTGTTTAAAAGGTTTAAACCCTTCTTTTGGGCTGCCTGATATTATTGAGGTAAGCCAGAGAGTCCTGTTTGATGCCACATCTGGGATGGTAAAAATACAAATCCCTCCTTGATGAAAATTAAAGCCTGGGGGATGTTATAACTCTTCAGTGGCACCCTGGCTTCTCACCGACGACTTGCCTTTAGCTTGGTCAGTCTGAATGCATTTAAGCTAAACCCTCCTATTATTCTGTACTCTGGTGGGGGCTATGGCATACCATTTGACATGGGTGCATTGCCATGCTGGTCTCTTAATCTAGTTCTGGTGTATGGAGAACTAGTAGCTAAACTGCTTCTATAAAGTAGGAGCTGGTAGGTGTCGGTTTGGTTGTTTGGTGGATGTTTGGCTGGTCAGTATGGTCACCAACAGAGATGGAAACTACTTCTACAAAAGCAGGATCCTGGTTGGTACGTAGGTTTGTGGTAGGTTTGGTGGGTTGGTCTAGTCACCGACATAAACATAAATAGCAACTGATTTTGCAAAAGAAACAGAAGCCTGATGGATATCGATCTGGTTGTTCAGTCTGGTCACCAACTTAGGTGGACACTGCTTCATTAAAAGCAGGAGACTGGTCGGTATAGCCCTGGTCAGTCGGTCTGGTCACCAGCATTGAAGACACTGCTACTGTAAAAACTGAACCCATGTTGGTGTAGGTCTGGTTGGTTGGTCTGGTCACCGATAGATGAATATTGCTGCAGTAAAAAAAGGAGTCTGGTCTGTATACACCTGGTCAGTCAGTCTGGTCACCAGCATAGAGGACAGTCCTACCGTAAAAACAAGAGCCTGGTCTATATAGGCCCGGCTGGTAGGTCCAGTCTGGTTGGTCTGGATGGTGTTGAGAAGCGATCTTCTTCTATGAAGGGACTACCATGTGGGTAGGCTCTGGTACCCTTTGTAATCTGTGTAGTAACATGACCAGCACTAGTCCAGTGTTGATGAAGCAATGATATATCTATACATTTGCTAGGCAGTGATGAAAAATCTCACAATAATACAAGTCTTCTTTTGTAGAAATGCTGCTTAACTTCTGTGTTGAGGCCATCATGTTTATTTCATCCATTAAATTCCTGATTTTTGTAAGCAATAACTGCTTATCTATATGTCACAAGCGACTTGCCGCTTACAGCATTTACTGGAGATGATAACGTCAGATGATTATATGATGCATTTGTCTGTAGTTATGAACGAATCTGTTCTAAAAGAACTTTATATTGTGAGATGGCCAGGGAACAGAAGTTCTTTGTAGAAATACACAAAAAAGGGATTGTAGTATTTAATGGTACTGATGATTTCTCAACAAATACTACCCCACAGCCGTGGGATCAACGTTTACTTTAAAAAAATCTACATGAACCACAATGCTGGCCAACAGAAGAAGACAAAAGGTGCTTCTGTATATATATGTACATACATATATGTGCATAATACTTGTTTCCCTTATAAAATAGTACAGATATCTTGAATATTCAAGGGTTCTTCAAACATGTCTTGTCTGCACACGCGCCAAATGAAAAAGATGCTATGACTTCACGTTTTCTAGCCACAAAGGAAGTACTGCATGGCACCTAGCGAATGGTGGCAGTATAGCTGGTCTCTTCAGTGGAAACATGGGACGTGTTTTTCTGATATTTGGTGGGACTGGCTTGCGCTGGCAGTATAGCTAATAGTCCATTTTGTAATATATATTAACTTAATTAAGTTTAGTCAAAATTATTCAAAACGCATCCAAAAATGAAAATTTATGACCACCCGAAACTGACGCAATTCTCTCAGTATGTTTCCCTGAAAATCTAACATACTTGCATGCACCCTAACTCTTGAGAAAGAAATGCTAAAATCCAGTCCTCAATTAGTTTAATAACATATTTTACCAACTCCTGTTAATTTCACATGAAAGGCATGCAAGTGGTAGTTGGACACCTTTAGTCGTTTGCTGTAACAAGTGAACATTATAATTAACATATTTAGAAATTAGACATTCCATCAATTAAGAATTCTCTTATATAATTAGAATAACATTTTCAGTTATCTATACAGATTTTTTTCAGTAAAGCAAGAAAATGTTTATAATTTATGATCGGAATTTGTGACAAGGAGCACCAAATCTATGCAAATTTAATCTTTTCTTTCAAATCAGGATAGTCTTTCATCTTCTCTTCATACACGGCATCAAACATCTCATTTTGTGCCACTGTGAAGTGAGTCTTCCAATCCGTAGTTGAACCTAGAGAAAATAACAAAGTTGATTACTATTTATACGAGGCACTTGTTACTGCTGGCCAGTCTACAGTCCATTAAAGGGAAGTTTTGACTGGTTTCTGACGCCATCAAGTGTTTGTTTACAAGTACTGCACTCTTCAAATTTCCACTAGTCAGATGATTTACATATTGTTTTACCCGATTGTGTAATAAATCTAGGAAAAGGAATTACAAAGTTGTCTTTGAGTAGCACATCATTTAGGTAATTCCAGCTAATAGCAATAGTGTAATTTTGCGGGCTGGAATCTATGTGCTGTTGTAATGGACCACTATTAATGATTATCACCCTGACCCATCTATACATGCCTAAGAATTATCTTATAAAATTCCATTATTGTACTATAATTGTTTCATTTTGCTTAGAAATCCAAAAGGCATAAAACAATTTACGTCACTTAAAATCCATGTCAATTTGTCTGTTGTAGCACATAATCTGTGATCAAATTTAAAAATTCTTATTTTAAGCAGTAAATCCAGAAGGCCCAAGGGAGCGTGTGATTATCTAGATATGTTGATTGGAAAGACAGACAACAATTTTCCAACTGAAATATCCACTTTCATGCAAGAGCTTCTAATACTATATGATGAATTATCACATGTTGACTGAAGTAGTGCCCTTGTTGAATGTTCAGGACCTATGTATGACTTGGTAGACTATTAACGATGACCATAAATGATTAGCATGTCTTCGTCGGTGGACAAACTTTGACATAAAATTAAGGTCATGTGTTTTGTATTTCATTTTATTTTTGTAAGCAGCTCAATATCTGTTTTTGTGTAGTACTCAAAGTGTTATTTTACTCATCCCAACTGCACAAGTAGAGTCCAGGCTGGCATGGAGATCTGCCACCACTCTCTACAGTTGTCAGTGGTTCTAACACCTCAAAGCTGCAATTTAAGGCAAATTTCGTCAGCCTGATAGTAATTTTGACCTAGTTTCAAAAACAAAATGGCTGCCATATCACATGTTTAATGTCAAATGGAGTTGTCCTATTTACAAGAATGCATATCTCCCTTATCCTTGCTCCTAGGGGTTCGGAATGTGAAAAATTTTAAAGGTGTTATGTGACTTGCAATGGCTGAAGCCTGAGGTTCTATCCAAATAGTAGCGCAGGGCTCTGACTGGAATCAGAAACATATCAGCCTTGAATGATTTATCCAGAGTTGCAGCCAAGACCGGGATTACCAGTGGGCCACACTGTCAGGACCCTTTTTTGCCAGCTGATTGTTGTACAGAAAGCTGGGTGATAGGGAGAAACACCTTAGACCAGTCTGACCAGTGCCTGGCTGACCTCTCCCATCTTCTCAGTGTATCCTGGGGTATAGGTTGGGAAGCTGGTGCTAAGGGTAGTGACTGTCTAGCAATTCTGGGGAAGAAACTGTTCAACCTTGCTAGTTCATTAGTCCAATAGGGCACTTTTGACCAGGAAAAGTCCTTCTTTTCAGCATACATATCATACCATGTCTCTGTCTTAGGAACCACAGAAATTTCAGAACCATGGTTTGAGTATCCTAAAGTGAGAGTGATGCTGAGCATATCACTGTAACCAGTAGCAGTCTGTAACTTGGTGATGTGACTGGTAGATTAAGGCAAAGGTACCTCACAGGGAACAATAACAGTCTGGCTTCCACTAGACTGGTGTAAAGGTAAATCCTCCTCCCTGGAAATCCTCGCCTCCCCTGGGTAGAGAGGTTCACATTAAATCCTACCCCCACTAGAAAATCCTACCCCAACCTCTTCAAACTGAAACTTCTTTATAGTTAAAATGATTCTTGGTAAACTTTATTTTAAATAAACCAATATATTATACACAATTGAATTCATATAAACCAACATATTATGCACAATTAAATTCACAAAAATAATCACCTTATTAAGTCACCGGAAGGCTAAAAGCTGGATGACTGGTACCAGTAGTAGGTTGAGTCTGACTGGTAGAGACCTGAGTGACTGGTCCAGTAGACTGCACAACACTGGAACCAGTAGCAGCCTGAATTGGTGGTATGAAGGGTCTCAGTTACCACCACAGTTGTAGGCTGTTGAACTGGTGAAACCGACATAGTGAAGGTCTTGTCTTGACTAACAGCATGCCATCCAGCCTAGCAAACCTCTGGGACCACTTGTAGTCACTTCTGTAGTTTTGTCACTCTAAACCTGCACTAGGATCTGAACTGTGCCAGGATCGACTAGGGAGGGAGAAAGGCTGGTTGTCTACTTTTGTTTCTTGTGGGTATTATGTATCACTTGCAAATTAAATGAGTAAACTAAATTTTAATAAGTTAATATCTTATACAACAGCTAATGTCTGGCACTAGGTGGTCCCACCAAACACCAGAAAAAGATGTCGTACACTGCTCTCAACTAACCAGGTGGCCTAGTTCTGCCTCACTCACAAGAGGGACATGATGTCATAGAATCTTTTTTGTTCCTTTAAAAATTAAGTATGCAGTAAGATGAATGCAGGGCAGGAGTCTACTGTCTGTTAGGTAAGATATTAACTTATAAATTTACTAATTAAATAATTGTCTGTTATTAAGATATTAATTTATCAATTTGCTAGATAAATATGCATTTTTATTGCCTTTATAATCTTACCTAACAGGCAACAGCTACAATAACCACTCAGTGGATGGAGGGCAGCTTACAAGGGACTACGAAAAAACTCTTCCCAAAAAGTAAGCAGAAATGCCTGGTCCTGAATACTACCAGGAAACTTGGTAACCCAATCCGGACCGGCCGGCTTCCCCCTTTTCTTTCTTTTCTATCATCTTTGAGAGACTTATCTAGTGCAGGTACCAGAGCAGGGATAATCAATGGGGCTACACACTCTGGGACTTCCTTCACCAGGTGGTTCTTAGACAGAAAAATTGGAGAAGAACACAAGACCTTTGACCAGTCTGACTGCTGCCTTATGTTCTTGTTAAGCCATGCATGTATCTCACTTCTATGCTTCCATGACTCTAGTGCGAGGAGAAAAACTGCCTTGAAGGTCAAATGTATCAAAGAAACTATCCTAAGAAGTTCAAAAGTTGGCTTCATTAGTTATTGCAAGACCAAGGAGATATTCCAGGAAGGGACACCAATGCGCCCTTGGGTTTGTCCCTATGGAAGCTGTCCAGAAGCCTATTTAGATTTATTTAGGTTTTCATCCTTACTAATGATGAAGGATAAATTCCCAATCTTGTCCGCAATGGCTGACCTGTAACCATCAATAGCGTTTTTTTTTCCTAGAAAAGGTGCAGGAGAAAATTAGCTATTTCCTTGATAGATGGCACCCTGAAGTCCTGACTTGTTTTGCACTATCTAACAAATATGGCCCACTTTGCCTCATCGACAGTTCTGGTTAAGCCTCTCTGAGGAGCCTCGATTAAAGGTGTCAATGGGTCACAGAAGCCCTGCTCTTTGAGGCTCCTGTGTGAAGTCTCCTGTGAGTATCCTAGCGTTCATTGGAGGCATCTGTAAAGACCTGAAGAGCATGTTGAAGAGGGTGTTATAGTTGACCTGGAAGAATGTTTGGCTCAATGGTCCACCACAGGAGATGATGGTGTAGAAACCTGGGAACTGGGATTTCCTATTGATAGATATTGAATGGTCTTTCCTTCAGAAATCTTTAAAATTTTTCAACTTTGGGCAAAATTTTACTAGATGGATCGAAATACTTTACACAAAAATTGAAGCATGTGTATCAAATAATGGTTATTTATCAAACATATTTCAGCTACAGAGGGATACGTCAAGGTTGCCCGATTTCTGCTTTATTATTTATATTGGATGCCGAAATTATGGCTATAAAGATCAGGATATATATCCTTGCCATACAGTATTAAAAAAATTAGAGTAAACTGTGATAGTTTTAAAACACTAGGGGTGTGGTTCTCTCAGGATCAAAATGAGGCAGTTCGGTTAAATTATGATGACAAAATTTTAAAAATTGACACAATCCTAAATATTTGGAGAGGTCATAAATTGTCATGGAAGGGAAAGATTCTTATACTTAAATCTTTGGTGATACCACAAATACAACATCCTCTTGTTACTGCACATATAGTTATCTAAAAAAGATTGATACTTTACTGTTCAGCTTTCTTTGGAATAACAAGATTTCAAAGATAAAAATAAACAGTGTCTGTGAAACTTACTCAATGGGGGGCTAAAAATGCCCGATATTTTTGCTATAAATAGGACTTCTAAAATAAAATGGTTGAAAAAATTATTTCTGTTAAGGGAAAGTAATAAATGCAGAATACTTGCATGGTACTTACTTAATATTAAAATGTCAGAATTTAAGAATAAACTTTCAATAGAGTACAAAGACAAATGCCTCACACTATTCCATAAACAAGTTTTTGACTCTTGGTATGACCATTTGTTTAAAAATAAATATATATGTTCAAACGGTACACCACTAAAACCATCTGAATTTAATGTTCCAAGGGATGCAACAAACAATCTGGTTATTGCAGACATTGTTTCTAATAATGGAAACATTGTCGGTATTGAGGAATTTAATCTTAGTCCCAAAATCAATTGATGTAATGAGTTTCAACAGAATCACTAGTGCAATTCCAGTAAAATGGAAGGAGAAGCTAAAAACAAGGAATGTAGAACATTTTGTCAGACAAACAGTACCACATGTAAAAGCGAAAGGCAAAAAGGTTGAGTTTACTAAAATTAATAATATCATATCCCTTTCTAGATAGTAAACCATGGTATAAAATCTTTACTTTCGCACATAAAATTGTACCTGAAACTTATCTCCAATGTTTTCAATATAAAATTCTCAATAGATTATTGAACTGCAACTATAATTTATATAAATGGAAAAGAACGGATAGTAATCTCTGCTTTTATTGCAATTCCATAGATACAATTGAGCATCACTTATTTTTATGTCCAAAAACCTCAAAATTTTGGGAGGAAATTCTTGCCTGGGTAAGGTCAACTCTAAATATAAACTTTGAACAAGGTTATGCAATATGTGAAATTATTTTTGGATACCATCACTTTGAAACTGTTTACTCTGTAACAAATCATATTCACAATATTGTAATTTTAATTGAAAAATGGTACATAAATAAAACCAGGATTGAACAAGAAGACCTATCCTTTGTCCGTTTTCTCTACGTTTTGAAATCCATATTTGAAATCTATATTGCTATGTACAGTACAAAAACAGTATTGAAGGAACTGTCAGTGAGCGCAATTTAAACTTTAAAAGACTAATAAAACTAATATAGGCCGATGACTTCTTTCTCTACAAGTGATGTAAATCCAACCTTGAAAAGACTGAAAAAAATACATTGATAGTAGATTTCATGGAACAAGTGCTGTTAAGGTTTTCACAGACAGAATGGTTTTGATATGTTGAGTCATCCTGTGTTATGTGTGCTTCAAGTTTTGTCTGTGTTCCCCATGTTGTGTCCAGTGGTGTATTACTTTATGTCCTTCATGTATTTTGGTAAATGTTATTGTCTCGTGTGTTGTGTGAATAATGTATCACTGTATTCTTTTCTTGTGAAATAAACATCTTAAAAACAAAAAAAGGTTTTAGTTCTTTTGAGTTGGTCTTTTCGTCATTTGGCCTATGACCTTTTCCACTTGCTGAAAGTAAACTGGTTATGTGAATATAGTTAGTGCTTTGACCTGTTAGTTTATTTATGGGGTTTTACGTCGCTTTCAACACTGTACAGGTCATATCACGACGGGTAGTTGGAAGGGCAGAGGAAACCAGTACATACAGTTCGTTAGGGTTCTGTACTGTAAACTGCCAACCAACGGCAAGCAAATACCAGCTTTCCCACTTGAGGCCGTGCTGGGGATCGAACCCCGGCCTCAGAGGTGGGAGGCGAGAGTGTTACCACTCTGCCACCGTGGCCCCTCCTTAGACCTGTCTTTAAATTTATAAGTAGGTTGAGAAAGGCTTGTGAGCTGGCAGAACAAAATTTGAAAAATTCTCAGTCAAAAATGAAACTGCTTTTAAATAGGAAGCCAGAAAGTCATCTCTTCAAATCAGGAGACAAGGGTTTTGTGTTATTACCTGTCACGGGAAACACCTAGTAAACATTAAAAGTGTTTTAACATGGTTTAAAAGTTTACAAAATGTTTTTAAAATGTTTTAAACCCTATCTTGCTAATAAACATTGCCAAGTAAACATTTACGCTGTAATGTTTGAAAACATTTTATAAACATACTCTATACAAATGTTTTTGATGAAAACATTTATTAAATGTAAATATAAATAACTTAATAAACTAGGTTTGACTGGAAACATTTTTAAACATTTATTAAATAGCTGAAGAAGTGAAGTTTGTGATGGAAATGTCATACAAATATTCATAATGAAATGTTTGATAAAGATTGTATATTAAAGGTTTAAACAACGTTTGTTGATAATGTTTTGTCAACATTTGCTCTACATATGCTTTACAAACTTTTAATAGCAACTGGTTTTCATACCCATCATTTTAAAATATTTTTGAAATGTTTTCTATCAATTATTATGAAAACATTCTATCACAAACAATTTTTATACCCATATTTTCAAAATTCTTATTAATTAAACATTGACCTTCAAATATTTCCAAAGATAGTGTGGAGCAACAGGGGATTTTAAAGAAAAAAATTGTCCCACATGCAATCCCTTAAAGTAAGAATTGAATGGAGGCATAATTTATAAGCAGCTTTCTTATAATTTAAGAAATATAAATAATATTTTTATTAGTGAGCAAACAAAAAAATATATAATTTAACCTCTGACCCCAATTAAGGTTATATTTTTTAGACATTATTATGTTCATAAAACATTTTGAAAACATTCTGTAACAAGAGGAGAGTGCCTGTGAACGGGCACTGTGTCAGCTGACTGAGTGTTTTTGATTTGTGAAGGTAATAATGAGAGGAAAGCATAATTATCAGGGAAAGTGCTGACAGAAGAAAAGGACAAAAAAGTTGTGCCCTGCAAATGGTATTATGAAGGAAAGTAACAAGGTAACTGTTTAAGTGTAAAGAGTAGGTTAAAACATATTTAAAAAAATACTGTAAATGCAGTATCCTCGTACGACCTTGAAGAAGGGGTCCAAGGTCAAATCCAACCACACAAAAACATTCCCAGCCCATGATTTCCTATATGTTGGTTTACCATCACAAACCTCTAGGACCAATAATAAGCGAGTTATAAGCACTTTTAAGTTTGGCTGTCCTTATTTGACCTTGAAGGAGGGGTCCAAAGGTCAAATCTGACCACACCAAAAGATTCCCAGCCCATGATTTCCTATAGGATGGTTTACCATCCCAAACTTCTAGAACTAATAATAAGCAAGTTATAGGCACTTTTAAGTTTTGCTATCTTTGTTTGGCCTTGAAGGAGGGGGTCCAAGGTCAAATCCAACCACACGAAATGATTCCCAGCCCATGATTTCCTGTAGGTTGGTTTACCATCTCAAACCTGTAGGACCAATAATAAGCAAGTTATAAGCAATTTTAAGTTTGGCTATCCTCAACTGACCTTGAAGGAGGGGTCCAAGGTCAAATCTGACCACACCAAAAGAATCCCAGCCCATGATTTCCTATATGTTGGTTTACCATCCCAAACCTCTAAGACCAATAATAAGCGAGTTATAAGCACTTTTAAGTTTGGCTATCCTCATTTGACCTTGAAGGAGGGGTCAAAGGTCAAATCTGACCACACCAAAAGATTCCCAGCCCATGATTTCCTACAGGTTGGTTTACCATCCCAAACCTGTAGGACCAATAATAAGGGAGATATAAGCACTTTTCATGACTGACAAAGAAACACCTGTGGCAGCAATCTTGTTTTTCAAAATGAGGCCAAAAATATTCCCAGTCAAGATTTTATAATGAGGAACATATCCTGCGAATTTGAGATCTCTACCTATAATACCCTTTGCTCTAGAGGGCCAACAAAAGTCTTTGTTTAAAGTCTAATAAACATCCCTGGCGGCCATCTTGTTTTTCAAAATGAGGCCAAAAATATTCCCAGGCAACATTTTATGGTTATTAATATATTCTGCAAACTTGAGAAGGCTAGCTATAATATTTTTTTCATTAGAGCGGTAATGGTGAAATCTCTCTACACACTGCGGCTATCCAGTGGATACAATGATTTACTCAATAGTGAGAACCTGAAAGTAGCTATTGCTCAGCGATGCCATGACATAGATGAATCCCAATATAGGTCAAAATACAAACAAAATACTCTAAATGTAATAGTTTTCAAGTTACAACTGATTTACTCAACAGTGATAACCTAAAAGTAGCTATTACTCAGCTATGCCATGAGCTACATGTCTGTAATTTCACTATGTTATAGCTGACCCAAAAGTAGGTGAACAACATATTTTAACAAAATACTCCAAATGCAATATTTTTCAAGTTACAACTGATTTACTCAACATACAGTACCTGAAAATAGCTATTGCTCAGTTGTGCCATGAGCTACAGGTCTGTAATTTCACTATGTTATAGCTGACCCAAAAGTAGCTGAACAATGTATTTACACAAATTTCTGTAAACGCAATAGTTTTCAAGTTATAAGTGATTTACTCAACAGTGATAACCCCAAAGTAGCTATTACTCAGCTATGCAATGAGCTACATGTCTGAATTTTTACTATATTATAGCTGACCCAAAAGTAGGTGAACAACATATTTAAACAAAATACTGTAAATTCAATAGTTTTCAAATTACAACTGATTTACTCAATAGTGAGAACCTGAAAATAGCTATTACTCAGCTATGCCATGAGCTATAGGTCTGTAATTTCACTATGTTATAGCTGACCCAAAAGTAGGTGAACAACATATTTTAACAAAATACTCCAAATGCAATATTTTTCAAGTTACAACTGATTTACTCAACAGTCAGTACCTGAAAATAGCTATTGCTCAGTTGTGCCATGAGCTACAGGTCTGAAATTTCACTATGTTATAGCTGACCCAAAAGTAGCTGAATAACGTATTTACACAAATTTCTGTAAATGCAATAGTTTTCAAGTTATAAGTGATTTACTCAACGGTGATAACCTCAAAGTAGCTATTACTCAGCTATGCCATGAGCTACAGGTCTGAAATTTTACTATGTTATAGCTGACCCCAAAATAGGTGAATAACATATTGAAACAAAATACTCTAAATGCAATAGTTTTCAAGTTATAAGTGATTTACTCAACGGTGATAACCTAAAAGTAGCTATTACTCAGCTATGCCATGAGCTACATGTCTGTAATTTCACTATGTTATAGCTGACCCAAAAGTAGGTGAACAACATATTTTAACAAAATACTCCAAATGCAATATTTTTTTAAGTTACAACTGATTTACTCAACATACAGTACCTGAAAATAGCTATTGCTCAGTTGTGCCATGAGCTACAGGTCTGTAATTTCACTATGTTATAGCTGACCCAAAAGTAGCTGAATAACGTATTTACACAAATTTCTGTAAATGCAATAGTTTTCAAGTTACAACTGATTTACTCAACAGTGATAACCTCAAAGTAGCTATTACTCAGCTATGCCATGAGCTACAGGTCTAAAATTTTACTATGTTATAGTGGACCCCAAAATAGGTGAATAACGTATGAAACAAAATACTCTAAATGCAATAGTTTTCAAGTTATAAGTGATTTACTCAACAGTGATAACCTAAAAGTAGCTATTACTCAGCTATGCCATGAGCTACATGTCTGAAATTTTACTATGTTATAGCTGACCCCAAAGTAGGTGAACAACATATTTAAGCACAATACTGTAAATGCAATAGTTTTCAAGTTACAACTGATTTACTCAATAGTGAGAACCTGAAAATAGCTATTACTCAGCTATGCCATGAGCTATATGTCTGTAATTTCACTATGTTATAGCTGACCCCAAAGTAGGTGAACAACATATTTTAACAAAGTACTCCAAATGCAATATTTTTCAAGTTACAACTGATTTACTCAACATACAATACCTGAAAATAGCTATTGCTCAGTTGTGCCATCAGCTACAGGTCTGTAATTTCACTATGTTATAGCTGACCCAAAAGTAGCTGAATAACATATTTACACAAATTTCTGTAAACGCAATAGTTTTCAAGTTATAAGTGATTTACTCAACAGTGATAACCTAAAAGTAGCTATTACTCAGCTATGCCATGAGCTACAGGTCTGAAATTTTACTATGTTATAGCTGACCCCAAAATAGGTGAATAACATATTGAAACAAAATACTGTAAATGCAATAGTTTTCAAGTTATAAGTGATTTACTCAACAGTGATAACCTAAAAGTAGCTATTACTCAGCTATGCCATGAGCTATAGGGCTGAAATTTTACTGTTATAGCTGACCCAAAAGTAGCTGAATAACATATTTAAAAAAACGAAATTCTGTAAATGCAATAGTTTTCAAGTTACAAGTGATTTTACGCATGATGGTAGTTACTGAAAAGCCCAAAAGTAGCTATTACTCACTTAGCTATTGAGACAGACACCCAAGTTACTCACCATGTTGTAGCTATGAAAAAAGTAGCTGAATAACATATTTTAATAAAATGCTATAAATGCAACACTTTTCAAGTTATAAGTGATTTAGTGCATGATTTCATGAATTTTAATGCATTAAAAATTATTAAAAAAATTTATTAAAAAAAAAATAAGACAGATCCAGGTGTCATACTCACACAAGAGCATCTACCTCTGGCCTAGTACATATATGCAAGATATGAGAGAAATCCCTGCAATAGTCACTGAGAAAACTGTGATAAAGTGTTGAAATTTTCACACTTTTGGTGGGGGTACCTCCCTTGTAATGTCTCTAGCAAACAGACAAACAGACAGATTTGCATGCCTTGAACAATTTTTCATCCTCGATAGATAAGGTATCTTTTAAAAAACAGCATGTCTCTAGGCCTTGTAGTTTTCGATAAGAAGTTGTTCACGCGGACGCGGACGTCCACGCCGCAGAGTGAAAAAATAGTTTTCATATGCATAATTTTGTAATCTTTGCCACACGTTTCCTTAAAAAATTTTAAAATGTTTACTGGGATATTACAGGCTAGATATCATGGGCCATGCAAGGGTTTCTAGAAAGTTGGCAATCTGGGTAATGTCATTGAAACTCCGAACAGAATATATGGTAAAACCATACTTTGAAAGTAGTATGACAAAACTAATCATGGCTACTGATTGTAATGTAGAAACTGAAAACCAGGAGCATGAAGCATGGGGTGACATTCCGGATGTTGAAGTTGGATGTAAAATCAGGTGAGTAAAGAAGAGATTCTCTGCCCCTCATTTTGGCCTTTCAACACTTGGATTCTTTGTATTGTCATCATTTAAACCAAATATTGTAAATACAGATCAGAACAATTGGGTATTCTTGCACATAATAAACAAAAAACAGGTTAAAGAATTGGAGTTTGATTTTGCAAGAATACAGTGATAAATAGAGCATGTTAAAATGAAGGACAATATCTGTGCTGATGCTCTATCCAAAAATAATTGTTACAGGTCCCTTTTCATTGGCAATTGAAAAGTATATTTCTAAGAGTTAAACCAAATATGGTTTTATATAATGTGATTTAATATATAATGCTATGTGAAATGTTATTATATTAGTATGTGTATTTGCATAAATTCTTCTATATTAAAAATTGTAACCCCATGGCTTCCAAAATCTTTATTTAAAGGGGTGTTACATATAATGGTTTGATTTCTGTGTATTGCAGAGAAGGTCTATTTTACTGATGTTTGTGCTGTGCTGGGGTGATCAATTTATAGAAAGTGGTAAACACCCTGTATTGTTTACGTGCTTTCTAGAACATTCTGCATAAAGGGTTGGAAACCTGGCCACAGGGCAGAGAGTGTAGCGCTGGTGTGATGTACTGACTGCTATACTGTGAACCACTTTATTTCTGTGTGAAGTGGATATAAACCAGCTGTGATGTACATTTTGTGATGGAACTCTTATTGGAATGAACTGGATATAATATGTGGATCTACGTACACACTAAACAGATCACAGGAGGCAGATATTTTGTTTAAGTGACACTGAAAGGACTCCATGACAGATTGCTGGATACAGTGGACAAACTTTTTGTAACAAGGCCTAATGGTGACACCTAAAACAAGGCATTGATATGCATATAGGACCATGGTTTTGGAGCTGCAAGTCAGTCACAAATGAGTAGTGGGCCACTAGGGTCAGTCTGGGCCAACATAATGTCATCGATACAATCAGTAACCTCACCAAACTGAAGGGACATTGCACAGGTAGATCATGCTAGGGACCTGAAAGTGAAGACTAGAAGGGTAGAGAAATATTTAGTTAAGTTACAACCTAGAGCATTCAGCTATAAATCGGAAGAAACTGGGGTAGTTGATGGGTAAAATTAATTTATCAAACCAATAACTTTGTGGTTAGTGACTTTAACTTCGGGTCATCACACAAAACAAGTGTGATAAATACATTCTGTCAATCATTTTATTTTGTGACAGATGTGGCGATAGAAACACAAGACAAAATTTGGTATTTCCAACCAACATCCACCATGCCAGTTATTTATTAAAATTATCAATAACACACGTTTCACCATTCAAGAAGACAAGAAAATATTTATTTTGTCATATAGGTGAGTATTATATTGATTTGCCTTCTCTTGTAATAAAAGTTAAAAGGCATACACTGATCAGGTAACTTTCTTTTTATATACCTACATTCTCCAGTATATGTTCTGGCATAAATTTTAGGTGAAGGTGGGTGTTAAGTGATCTTGGTGAACTCATCTCTTCAAAGAATTCTGTTCTACCACAAAGCTCAATGAACTTCCTTTGCTTATCTTCAAGTGGTTTCGTGACAACATTTTTAGTCAGCAAGCTGACAATTTCGTTGAGCCAGTGGGTACCTGTGCAAAATATAAAAGCTAGAATCTTTGTTTCACCTCAAAGACGGTGAAAGTTTTTATGTAGACACAGTTTTGAAGTCGATTAATTTAGTTTTATTCAAAACTGTGATACATATGGACTTGATGTGATGTTGATTTTATTCCATGACCGGAATAACCACTGGGGCCTCACTGTCTGGCCCTTCTTTGGCCAAATGATTCTGATGTTTTTGTTGAGCCAAGCATGAAACTCAGTCCTGTGTTTATGAGAATCGAAAGCTAAGAGAAAGACTGCCTTGAAGGTAAAATGCTTTAAAGAGGCCTCTTTAGGGGGCTCCTAACGGAGCTTTTGTAAGCTGGTGGAGAACCAGGGAATGGTTGCATGAGGGGATGCCCTTCTGACTCTTAGGTGTGTCTTTATGGAAACTATCCAGGAGATGAGTGAGATTTTTTTCTTTGTTGACATTAATGTGCGAATTTCCCAGTTTTTCTGCAATGGCTGATCTATAGCTATCAATGGTACTTGGCTGCAACTACCTTTCCCTGGAAAAGATACAGGAGGAAGTTGGCTGTGGATTTGATGGGTGGTGCCCTTAAGTCCATGTGATTACTGTGGCACCAATTTGTAAAAATGACAAACTTTGCTTCATAGACTGATCGGGTTGAGCCTCTTTGAGGAGCCTCATTTCGTGCTGTCACTGCCTGATCAAAGCCTTGGTCCTTAATAGTTGAGCCTCAAGGAGCTAGGCATGCAGATTTAGATTTAACAGATTCCTGTGATGAGTCTGAAGAGCTGAGTTAGCAGATTGAGCAGGCACGACCAACATCAGGTCAGGCAAGGAATCTCTGATCTAAGAGGTTGAAGGCGAATGTGTTACCACTGTGCCACCATAGCCCCTTTGAAAGTTTATTCCTTGCTTAAACAAATACAATAAAAAAATAATAAAAAGGCCTTCAACTGCTCTTAAAGATTTAAAGTAAATAGTTTAGAAAGTATATTTTACTCTTACCATTTTTTTTATATTATTATATTTAATTCTAATAAAAATTGACACAAGTTGACCTATATAATTTATTGTCTATACTGAAATCATTCAGATTGGAATTTTATAATTCTTGCTTAAACTGGTGGAGCTTTTGGATTTTTCCTGACAAAAACACATTCTACAATAGTCCAGTTGTGTAGATATAAAATGAATTATAGCATACGAATAATATTGTTTTAGTTTTAACAGACAATTGTTAAAAATGACATTGGTCATTTTACAATTATCAACTAATCTAACTCACATGCAGCAGCACACATAGTGTTAGACATAGACCAGTCTGTACTGCTTTTTGGTGTTGCATTTGTTTCTATTTCAATGTTTTACTGCTTTAATGCACTGTGTTTTATGCTGAGTCACTATTATATTTAAATGTTAGATCTGACTTCACATTTATTTTGACAAAGAAGTGTGACAGCACATTAAACTGTCAGCTGACAAAAAAGGAAAACACTGACCTGATTTAGGAAAGGCTATAATCCATATATCGTCTTTCCTTGTTGGAAACTTGGGTAAAGTCTTCAGTGTAGAGCACACATTAGTTAAACAAGCAGGATGCTGTATTATCTGATTATCAAAAACGATTTCTCCAATTTTGTATGTGCTTCCTTCTCTATCTTTCTTATACACATAGTTTTTGTTTGGATTGTAAGCCATTGAAAAGTAGAAAATCTACTCACAATAATTAGTTGTAAAAAATACCTTGAACATTTTTGAAAAGATGTTGGCAGTCTGAATGTTTACACCAGAGTTCACACACTGAAAAACACAGCAAAATTTAATTGAATTATACATGTCTACCTATTTACATAATGGAGTTAACTGTTTGTATGAATAACTAAGTAGCACCTTCTTACAGTAAGATATAGCATTGTAGCATTGAGGTATATTTTACAATAGTAATATTACTCTAGCGGTAGGTCCTCAGTAGCCTTATGGTTAGCAAATTTGCCATCTAAAAAATCACAACCTGTCACCTCTGTATGTGTTCAACTGACCCCGACAAGTGTAAATGTTGAGGATCTGTCTCAATATAACCCTGGCTGTAGAACAGGATGTAAAACACCAACTTTGACTTAACTTTGATGAGGAGGGATTATTTTCCTTGACGTTTCTCTGTTTGTTTGTTAGCAGGATGATGCAAATACTACTCAAAAACACCACGAAAAAACCCAAAAGATGGGTCTTGGTCGAATAACTAAGTATTTGAGGCCTAGGCCTGAATTTTGATAGAGATCTGGATCACTGTCTGGATGACCCCCAAATAATCCTGATTTTCCCATAGACTTATTATTATTTGCCTTTGTGGATGTGTCTGCTCTCCAGGAGCTCTTGTTTCATTTTTTATTCAGAGAAGACATGTCAATTGAGTCCACTGGACTATTATTATTAATAATAATAATTATTCTTTCTTTATACACCAAAACAGAAAAAATTGCTAATTTTCATAATACTTTTTTTATTTATTTATTTTTGAAAATGCATACATTAGTACCATCTTAAATACAGTCACACAACAAAAAAATATTACTTAGGATCAATGTCACAAGCAGCTTACATAAAATAACAAGTACTTAGGAGGTAGACAATAACATGTACAGTTACTTCAACAGCCAAAAATATTCACTTTACAAATAATTTAGGTACAGTGTACAATTGCCTTTAACATAATTGGACAACAGGAGACTTTTCCAAGACAAACTAGAGAACATATTGAGATACATATAATGCAGCAATTATAAATTGTCTAACAAAATTCCAAATTTTTTCTCAAATAAGTCTAACCTACCTTGTTGTACATACACTTTTTCATCAATTTGCAGTCTGCACCTCAGAGTGTATTGAAAATTATAAAAAAACAAGTCTTTTTGTTTCTTTTTGGACTTACATATAAAATATTTGCCCATGAGGATGACATAATTAACAGCATGGCAATAGTATACATCAAAATTAAAAACTCCTAGTAATACCTCCAAAACTGTTAAATTAACAGATATGGTAAATAGGTTACATAACCATTTCTCAACCTGATTCCAGAAATATTTAGTGTCATGACAATAAAAGAAATAGTGCTCAAGATTATCTATTTGTTGACACACAAAACACTCAGGCGAGTCCTTAATTTTCCATTGGAATAATTTATAATTACATGCATAAACTCTATGTAATATTTTAAATTGCAGAGTGACAAGATATGTATCAATAACTGTTTTGGATGGCAAAAGATATATATTTTTCCAGTCAACACCTTCAAGAAAAGGATAGAATTCTACTCATTTGTTTTGGCTGACAGGCATTACAAAAGTACTGTAGATATAATATTTATACACTTGTGCACTTGATATTTTGCTAAAGTTAGCTATGCATTCCTTTGGTAAATTCTTGTTGTAAGCTGTTTCATTATTTGATTTACTCTTGGATAGTTTCTTTAGCCTTGAAGATATGACACTTACAAGCTGGTTATACTTCATATCTGACATTGTTATTTTATATTCAGTCTCTAGCTGTAGTTTAGATTTGAAGGTTATGTCTTCATTTAAAATATCAGCAACTAACTCAAAACCAGAAGATTGCCAGTCCAGAGATTCAGAAGCTATCGTACTATTGCCAATAACAATAGCTGGGTTGTTAAACAAATTTTGATCCATAAAATCATTAATATCTTGTGAATTTATCTTCTGAAATTCAAACCAGGTTAATAATAATAATTTTTCTTTCTTTATACACCAAAACAGAAACAATTGCTAATTTTGATAATACACAGTTTCGTCATCCAGCAATCGCAATACACTTAAATCAGGTTAGTAAAAATGTAAAGAACCCTGAGAAGAAAGGTACTGAAAAGAAATTCCACATATTCTAGCCTACATTATGTATCACTTATAACACTTATATTTTATAAGTTATATTGAACATAGATATATATCACCTATTTTCGCCAAGTGTATATGTCAATATGGAAAGTATGAGCAACTTGAGAAGAGGTGAAGGAAAAGAATGAATGTATCTCCAGTCTTGTAGCAGATAAAAATGTAGTGTTGCATTATTCCTTGCAAAGAAACCCTCTTTTTAAATGCCTAATCATGGCAGATTTGTGAAACATATGAAAAGTTCAAGGAGGGGAAATAGCCAGAAGAGGAAACACTTTCTAGATGTTTTCTGGCACCTGAATCTGTAAATCGCAGTAACCCTGTCTAATTACTGAAAATAAAGGCAAATTTTGTCAGCTGTAAAACTGTGAAACATTCTGTGCAAAGCGTTGACAGGACATAATGTAGCATTTCCCAAATCCGGACTTGAAATAGTTGTCATTTGTATTCTAGTCTGCAAGGTTTTAGACCATTTAACAATTATTGTACAAAATTTCTGTGAAAATATGCGGTCCCCTGTGATATATGTGTGTGCTCCACTATTTGCAATGTACCAACTATTAGATTTTGTACATACAATGTATATATAAGATTTTGTTATGTGAAATCTGCCAGTTTAGAATAAATGCTTGTAGTGTCAAGATCTATCTTGCTGTCTGTTCTTAAATGAAGACTAACATTAATTAAGCTCCAAAGAAACCCACCAAATAACACATGGTGTCAGAGTGGTAACTTACATATACTTTGGATATTTTGTGTACAATTGGATACAATTTTGACAATAAATAGGCATGTAACAACACCTGTGATGGACTGGGAAGCTAAAAACTTGCCAGAAGTTTGAACAAAATTCAGGCAACATACAGAGTTAATGTTTTCTGGTCCACTCCGAAGACTTGGTGAAGAAGCCAAAGTCGGTTTTTTTACTGATATGGGTAGGTGAAAAGGGAAGAGACATTCGGAATACTTGGACTGTGTCATATGAAGAAGGGAAGAGGTTACAAACCTATGACAAATTTGAAGGTCTACTACAAGTTCCAAGCTCGAGTTCAGGCTGAAGGTGAGCCTTTTGAAAACTTTGTCACCGATCTGAAGTTATTAGTAAATGACTGTTCATATCCAGAGGATGAGAAAATGGTGCATGATCGTATTGTGTTTAGTGTGCACAACCCAAATATACCTGAAAAACTCATTAACAAAGGAAATGAACTCACCCTGGATAGTGCTATTGAAATGGCCCAAAGCTATGAGGTCTGCAAGCAATAACTGAAAACTATGGCCAGTCCACCTGAAGAAGTACATGTGGTTAGGAGGAAAACTTCTCATGGAAAATCTGGTGGAACCTGTCCTCCTGTGGGGAAAGAATGCTACAGATGTGGAAAAGCCTATCACTTTGCCAGCAAATGTAGGTCAAACCCACCAAAAGTCCATACTGTTAATGAAAGTGCGACTGAAAGTGACACAGATAGTGACCAGGGTGAGCACTTCTATATAGGGGAAACAAGTGCCAACCACAAAGAGGATGAAGTATTTGTCCCTGTAAAACTGCCTACTGGATCAAAAGCAAAAGCTGTCAGTTTAAAGCTGGATACGGGGGCACAAGTAAATGTTTTGCCATTGAAGCTCTACAGAAAATTAGGTCTTCTAGCTATACTCTTAAAGCTGACTTCAATCCGCCTGACAAGTTACAGTGACAACCCTTTGAAAGTAGAAGGAAAGGTCTCCTTGCAAGGCCAGTACAAGGAAACAACAAAGACTCTGGATTTCTATGTTGTTTAGACAGCAGCACCACCAGTGCTAGGTCTCAAGGCATGCACAGATATGGGTCTGATAAAGTCATCCTCTCAGTGGACAAGGACAAGCCAACAAATTTCCTGGAAGAATTTAAAGATGTCTTCAGTGGTCTTGGTTTGTTTGAAGGAGAATACCATATTCATGTGGACTCAAACTACCAACCAGTTGTTTACCTCCCAGGATGACTACCTGTAGAAATAAAGAATAAGGTTAAATCAGAGCTAGACCGTATGGAGAAATTAAATGTGATTGCCAAGGTTACCAAACTGACAGCTTGGTCAACTCCATGGTTGTTGTCCAGAAGGCCAACTCAGACATTAGAATTTGCCGTGACGCAAATCATCTAAACCAGGCCATAAGGCGACAACATTACAGAACCAGTACCTTAAACGACATCCTGCCAAACCTCAAGGATGCAAAGTATTTTGGTACTTGTGATGCCAGAAGCGGCTATTGGACAATAAAACTTGACAAAGAAAGTGCAAAACTGACAACCTTCAACACAGCCTTTGGCAGGTATAAATTTCGATCAGATTTTAAAATTTGCCGATCCGATATGTAAATAAACACAAATAAGTCACTATATTGGGAGAGTTTGGACAGATGAAGTGACAAAAAAGGACGAACAACCAATAAGATATAATCTTTTGCTAAAATCAAGAGAAATGCTGACTTAAACCAGTGTCCTTAGAGTGATACCTGAGCGATAATAGAGCGATATTAGAGCGGACATAAAACATGAAGGTCAAGACTGTTAGCAACAAATTCAATTCAAAAGTGATTGAACAGTAAAAATGACTACACAGTATGTAAAATGCAAAGATAAAAAGTGTGTATAAAGTGATTAAACAGTGAAAGTGACTGCAAAGTGGGCAAAGTGAAAAGTTAAAAAACTGTGCAAAATATACAGTGAATAAAATATGTAAAGTGCTAAGTTAAAAAACTGTGTAAATTATACGTGAAGAAGATATGTAAAGTGCTAAGTTAAAAAACTGTGTAAAACATACAGTGAAGATAATATATTCTAGAGTGACTGTAAAGAGCACAAAGAGATCAAACAGCGAAAGTGCAGGAAAAGTGACCACAAAGTGTGTAAAGTGCCAAGATAAAATGTTTACAAAGTGACTGAACAGCGGAAGTGAAATCTGTTTGGACATCTAGCTCTACAAAATGCAACAAGTACCGAAATCAGGTAACATATATAGTTAAGCAATGTAAAGTGCTAAGATAAAAAGTGTACAAAGTGACTGAACAGTGGAAGTAAAAACTGTTTGGACATCTAGTTCTACAAAATGCAACAAGTACCGAAATCAGGTAACATGTATAGTTAAGCAGTGTCAAAAAACACAGTAAAACTTTACGTGTTTCAGAATCTGAGTAATAACGTTATAAGGTGAAAAAACACACCAAATGTGCACTTAAGACTGCAAAGTGTGTAACGTAACTGAACAGTGAAAGAAAATACAGACCACAACATTCTTAGAAAGTAAATGTTTGCTAATACTCCCAATCGAACAAACAAACGCCCAATTTCGGAAGGAAGTACTCCGAGCCCATCAATCAAAAAAAGTAATAAAACCGCCAAATTAGAAGATACACTAGAAGTATCTGTGGACTTTACGATGTCAAACCCCAACCAATCAGCTCTAATGCAAAGTAAAGATATGTTGGTCCTTCTGCAGACGGGGGAAATACATAATCTTAATACCGAAGAGAAGTGGCACCGCGTTACGACCCACTTAAGTCTTTTAAGTGAACAAGTTTCTGAGTTGCAATCAGAGAATAAAGATTTACGGGCTTCTATTGCAACAGCCAATGGAAAGATTGCCTTTCTGGAGAATCAGGTGGAAAAAGCAAAAACAAAAATTGGAAACATCGAATGGAAAGAACTTCAAGAGGACATTGTGCTTTACAATCTAGCTGAAATTTCAGGAAAACCAGATGAAGAAACCCTGAAAAGCTTCTTAACAGAGGAACTAAGAATAGATCACAATTCAATTCGCACAACGGAAAATAATTCAGGTGCGATACACATAGACACACTGTTCAGAATCGGGAAACAACAAAACAAAAAGCCTAGACCTCTAATTGTGTCTTTTGCCTTCAAAAATTCAAAAAAATTAGTTATGGAACACTACAGGAAGGTGCAAAAAACCTTACGTGTCAAGATAACTGACCATTTTCCATCAGAAATGAGGGAAAGAAGATCAGTGCAAAAAGACGCGTTGAAAAAATATAAAGAAATATACCGTGACACAGACAAGCAAGTAAAGCTAGTGAAAGACAAACTCCTTGTGGGATCAAGAGTGATAGGAGATGCCTTTGTAACAAATCCCTTAACTAGCGCTCCTTGTAGTTTGCCCGTAAATGAAACAGTGGTAAAACACACCAACATAAAGGAAGTAAATGGAAGTAGATTCCAGGGTCACGCAAAATCAGTTAATACAATATCAGAGGCAGCTGCCGTCAAGGACGCACTATTCCAACTACCAGCAGTTTCGCAATGTGACCATCTGATTTATGCGTATAACATAACAGACCCATCAGGGATGAAAATTTCGGGACACAACGACGGAGGTGAATGGGCAGCATCAAAACTTTTGGAAAACCTTCTAGAAGAAAGAGGGTTGACAAATGTCTTTCTCGCGGTGACCAGAAAACATGATGGCCCAAATCTTGGTCAAAAGCGCTTTAACTTTATCACTGAGATGGGAAGCAAAGCATTGGATATGTTAACTGTTTGACAACTGTCTAAATTGAATAGCTAGAAAAACTGTAAATTCTTATAACGAGAGATGGTTGACCCATTATTAGACTATTGATAGCTAAATAAAAAATTGTCATAAATAGGTTGGTTAAAATATATCATTCAATCATAAATTAAATATAATTATGTTCAACTTATGTTCAAGGTTGGTTAAAATATATCATTCAATCATAAATTAAATATAATTATGTTCAACTAAAAAGTTTTGACTGGTCTTCAACTTACAGCGAATTATGAAGTATATTAGGTCACATCTTAATCAGCAATCTGGATCATATTTCCATCTGTAATTTTATTTAATTTCAGATACTCACCATTCGATTATACTGGCAGATTCGTTGACGAAGGGTTTCTTCCAAATGGCCAAAACTAAAGTGATAACCAGGAGAGGCGGAACCCCTCAAAAAATGGCAAAATATATAGAAACCAACCCACTTCTAATAACAGGATACCAAGTAATAATTCTCCACCTGGGAACAAATTGGCTAAGTGGAAAAGAAGAATGGGGCCTCTACCTAAAGCTTATCAATTCAGTCATTACGAAAGAAACCTATGAAACCCAACTGAGTAGGTTGAACCCACCACCAGCACTAGGTAATGCAGTAGACTTCAAGAATAGCTTTCAAGAACTCGTTGACCTAATTAAGTCAATAAATAAAGAAGCTGTAATTCTAGTGTCTTCAATTATCCCTAGACAGTGGGACCATAATCGTCGCCATCTTGTGCGCATCAGTTATAATCAGATTCTGAGAAGGTTCAATGACCAGCCAAATGTTTTTTTTATACCCTCTTATAAACCTTTCTTTGATGAAAACAAAAATCTTAAATCTGAACTGTTCGACCGAGATGGCCTTCATCTTTCAGATAAAGGTGCTGTAGTCTTGAGGACATTCTTTTGCGAAAAAATAGATAAATGTCTTAAAGGAGTGCTAAAATAGGTACTAGATATAATCAACACTATTCTTGACCGCTTTCATAATCGTTAAATAGAGTAAATCCAGTCTCCCGGATATATAAGGTCAAACTATGTGGCAATATGGATCAGAACACGTATCAGTACAACCCTAATACATGGGTTAATCATAATACCGATGTAAATAGATTAGATACTACTGTGTGATACAGGTCCAATAATGAAAGTAACACTTTTTGAACCAGTATTTCCTATCCACAATGTGTTTTATAAATGTAGTATAAAATTGTGTTAAACTGTGTATTTCAGTTTAAATCAGAATCTTGCAACTGAAGTAATGATAACTTGCAGTGGGATTCTCTCAATGCTAATAATGTTATTGTTGACCATCAATGGTTTTATATATTAGATACAATTGTGCGGTAGTATAAAATTGTGTTAAACTGTGTATTTCAGTTTAAATCAGAATCTTGCAACTGAAGTAATGATAACTTGCAGTGGGATTCTCTCAACGCTAATAATGTTATTGTTGACCATCAATGGTTTTATATATTAGATACAATTGTGCGGTAGTATAAAATTGTGTTAAACTGTGTATTTCAGTTTAAATCAGAATCTTGCAACTGAAGTAATGATAACTTGCAGTGGGATTCTCTCAACGCTAATAATGTTATTGTTGACCATCAATGGTTTTATATATTAGATACAATTGTGCGGTAGTATAAAATTGTGTTAAACTGTGTATTTCAGTTTAAATCAGAATCTTGCAACTGAAGTAATGATAACTTGCAGTGGGATTCTCTCAACGCTAATAACGTTATTGTTGACCATCAATGGTTTTATATATTAGATACAATGGTGCGGTCTGGTTATAACCACTTATGAATTGGGTATAAACACAGCTCGCATTGTACCAGTATATCAGTGCAGCTCTGTAGTGCAGTCCTGTAATACAATTAAACAATATCTTGAGCATATTATAAAATTGTGTCATTCTGGATATAATTCAAGACTAGAATCCTAAAACCTGCCACAGAAATAATGACAACTTGCAGTGGGATTTTTCGAATGCAACAGTCCCAAATTGCTTTGATGCTTAGAAACAATACTTGTTAATTTAAACTGCTAACATATGGGACGTAATTAGTTATAACACGTTGAATATATATCCCAAAAATTGTTTCAAATAGGATATTTTAGCTTAGAACCGGAATCTTGTCACTGAAGTATTGATAACTTGCAGTGGGATTCTCTGAAGGTGACAATGCCAAACTTCTTTGATACAAACAACACGTGTTTACTTGACTGGCTAATATAATAAAGTATGTATACTGTATAAAATTGTGTGGTTGATGATACTGTTGAATACCGTTGAATACCGTTGGTTAAGGTATAACCACCGATATGAATTCGGCTTGTAATATGGTTTAACCACCACTTTCCAGCTTATCAAGGTTATTGCTGACTATTTCTATGCTATGCACTATCTACAGTTGTCTGATACTGTTACTTTAATGCTATTGTTACCTATCTGTGATAAATATATCGGAGTGTAACTGGGTGGTTTGGTTATAGCGAGCTAAATTCGAGTTGTATTATAGTTTGACCACTACCTTACAGTTGTACTAATACTAATACTAATTATCCGGGATTAACATATTAGATACAACAATATGGTTGAATTATAACCACTATCAAGAACTCAGTTTTAACTTCTACTCCCAGTGTACCAATACACTGATGCAGCTCTGTAATACATTTTAACCAACAGTTAGAGTATACTGCAAAACTTTGTCAAATTAGACATTACTTTTAGAATCAGAATCCTGCAACTGAAGTAATGATAACTTGCAGTGGGATTCTCTCAATGCCACTAATGTTATTGTTGATTATCGGTGGTTTATTTATTTATTTATTAAGTACAACAGTGCGGTTCTTAGTATAGAAATGGAATCTTGTCCCTGAAATAATGACAACTTTCATTGGGATTCTCTGTAGGTAACAATGCCAAACTTCCTTGGTATAAACAATACGTGTCTTCTTAACTAGCTAATACAACAATGTAACTAGTTGTTACTGTTGACTATCTTTAGGCAATTCAGTATGCACAGTTGTTCAAGACAGATATAACCACGGTTATTAATGCTATTGATGACTATCCGTAATTAATGTATTAGGTATAATTGTATGGTCAAGATATATCCACTAATACGAATTCAATTTGCAATATGGTCTAACAGCTAGTTTTCAGCTTATTAATGTTACTGTTGATTATCCATGGTTCGTATATTGTATACAATTGTGTGGTTGATTATACTGTTGAATACCGTTGAATACCGGTGGTTAAGGCATAACCTCCGATATGAATTCGGTTTGTAATATGGTTTGCACTATGTACAATTGTCTGATACTGTTACTTTAATGTTACTGTTACCTATCTGTGAGTAATACATCTGAATGTAATTGGGTGGTTTGGTTATAACCACTAATATGAATTCGAGTTGTAATATGGTTTGACCGCTATTTTTACAACTGTACTAATACTACTACTGATTATCCGGGATTAACATATTAGATACAACTATGTGGTTGAAGTATAACCATTATCAAGAACTCAGTTTAGCTTCTACACTCAGTATACCAATACACTGATGCAGCTCTGTAATACGTATTAACCAACTGTTAGATTATACTGCAAAACTATATCAAACTGGACATTACAGTTTATAACCAGAATCTTGTCACTGAAGTAATGATAACTTGCAGTGGGATTCCCAAAAGGTAACAGTGCCAATTAATTGAGGCAGAGAAGCAGAAATAATTAGTTTGTCAGTGAAGTACTGATAATTTATAAGTTGATTGTCTGAAGCCAAAAATGGCAAACTTCCATGGAGCATAGATGCAGTAATTATTAGAAGTAACTAGGTGGACAATCTATGGGTAATCTAGTATGTTTACCACTCAATAGTACAAAATTAGCTTAATAGGAATAGTTGTTTTTGTCAAACTGTTAAATAAATGTGCGACAGAAGATGTTTAAATAATGCGGCTAAACTGTCAGAATACCTATCTTTCCAAAAGAAGTTTAAATAATGCGGCTAAACTGTCTAGATACCTATCTTTCCAAATCTCTTCCATGACGGTGACTTTATTGTTCCTACTATTTTGTTATTTTTCTTCTCCTTTATAATGTACATATGTTTGTGTTTTGTTGTTGAGTTATTTTCACTTGATCATTGTAATAAAGGTATACCACTGATGTTAACACTATACAGAACAGAAACATGTAAATCAGAGAGGCGGGAATGTTACCTTAATGTAAAGATTCAGGAGGAAAAAAGGGGTGAGCCAGTTAAAATAAAACCAATGTGGAAAATGTAATAAAGGTGTTGTCAGCAAATTGTCAAGGTTTGAGAGATATGGCTAAAAGGACTGATGTACTAAACTATTTGGAAAATATGGGAGGGAATATTCTATGTTTGCAAGAAACTCATTGGGTGGAGCGAGATATAGGTAACCTAAAAAATATCTGGAAAGGAGATTGTTTTATAAATGGTTGTAAAACCAACTCAAGAGGGGTTGCTATCCTAATTACTCCAAATTTCGAGTATACAGTATCAAATATACTTGCAAATAACGAGGGGAACCTACTATTAATCGATTTAAAACTCAATGATACAAGTTTGCGGATAATAAATGCATATGCCCCAAATGTTGACACCCCGCAATACTTCCGAACTGTAGAGAATTATATCACTTCAGCAGAAACAGATTATATACTATTGAGCGGAGATCTAAATCTTACACTAGACCCCAGATTAGACTGTGATAATTACAAACACATAAATAACCCAGGAGCAAGAAAAGAACTATTAGAAATAATTGAAAAACAAAATTTATGTGATGTATACAGAAATCTAAATCCCGAAAAAAGAAGATATACCTGGAGAAGGAAAAACCCAATCAAACAAGCACGCTTAGACTACTTTATCGCTTCGACCCCACTGTTAGACATCATAAATAGTTGTGATATCAAACCAGGATACAGGTCTGATCATTCTATCTTAGAACTCGACATAACCTTTTGTAATTTCATAAGAGGAAAGGGGATCTGGAAACTTAACTGTTCCATTCTAAAAGATAAAGAATATCTAATACAAATGAATAAAGCAATAGATGACGAAACATCTAGATACAATATGGCAACTAATGACAGTGTCATGAGACCTAATGACAACATTAGCTACAGTCTACTTCTAGAAGTAATATTACTCAGATTAAGAGGTGAAACAATAAAATACTCAACAATTAAGAAAAAAAAACGGTTAAAGAAAGAGGAGGAATTGATCAATGAAATAGCAGAACTAGAAGTATATAATATTATTGATTTAAACCTTGAAAATAAAAGAAATGAATTAGAAAAACTAAGAGAAGACAAAATGAATGGTGTCAGAATTAGATCCAGGGCAAACTGGTTAAAAGATGGAGAACGAGCATCTAAATTTTTCTGCAATTTAGAAAAATATAATTTTACAGAAAAAACTATAAAGAAATTAAAAGTTGAAAATGGAACTAATATTTACGATCAGAAATTAATACTAAAAGAGATTAAAAACTTCTACGAAAAACTATTCGCCCAACAGAATAGTCAAAATAAAGAATTAAACTTGAGAAGCGCTATAGAAAACTACAGTTTGCCGCAGTTAAATGAATCAGATATGGAAAAGCTAGAAGGAAAACTAATGTTAACAGAAATAAGTGAAGCTTTATTGCGAATGAAGAATGAAAAATCCCCAGGTATAGACGGTTTCCCATCGGAATTCTACAAGACCTTTTGGGCAAAGCTCAAATATATTATATTGCATGCATTAAATGAAAGTTACGATAACGGAATTCTCTCTACAACATTAAGGCACGGTCTGATTACTTGCTTGCCAAAAGGGCAAAAGCCAAGAGAATTCATCAAAAACTGGCGTCCAATAACATTGCTGTCAGTCGTGTACAAAATTGCATCTGCAGCAATAGCGAATAGATTAAAACCGATTTTGGAAAAAATCATACCAAATAATCAAACAGGATTTTTAAAAGGTAGAAATATAAGCGACTGTACACGCCTAGTCTACGATATAATGTACTATGCAGAAAAAGAAAATATCCCAGGGCTACTCCTTCTGGTGGACTTTGAAAAAGCCTTTGACTCAATATCATGGAGCTTTTTAAATGAATGTCTAAAAATATTAGGCTTCGGCACCGGTTTTATAAGATGGATTAATACCCTAAACAAAGAAGTTTACGCATCCGTTCTTCAATGTGGTTACCTCTCAGACCCAATTCAGATTGGCAGAGGTTGTAGACAAGGTGACCCTATAGCTCCTTACCTCTTCATCATCTGTTCTTTCTTTCTTACAGTTATGATTGACCAAAATAAACTAGTCAAAGGAATAAAATTAGGCAATGACGAAGTAAAGATAATACAATTTGCTGACGACACTACTATCTTTCTAGATGGCATGGAGGGCTCACTCCAAAACACCCTCAACATAATAGAAATCTTTGGCACCTACTCTGGGTTAAAAATGAATAAGGATAAATCAGAACTAATATGGTTCGGAAAAAAAAAACACACAAAAGCGAAACTTTGTAAGAACACAACTCTCTCTTGGGGACAAACAGAATTTAAACTGTTAGGTATAACATTTTCAACAAACCTAGATGACATACCAACAAAAAATTATGAGCCCCTTCTACAAAGGGTATCTAAAGTTATTAATTCATGGAAGAAAAGAATATTATCTCCAATAGGAAAAATAATAGTTTTAAAAACTATTATTCTGTCAAAATTTGTTCATCTCTTCCAATCGCTACCACCTCCCCCAGATAACTTAGTGAAACAAATCACAAAAATCATGTTTAGTTTTGTATGGGATGGAAAACCAGACAAAATTAGTAGAAGAAAATTAGTACAAAATAAAGAAGACGGGGGTCTAGAAATGATAGACCTAATGAGTTTCATAAAAGGGCTTCAAATTAATTGGATCAAAAGACTCGTAGGTGACCAAAATCCTATGTGGAAAAAGGTCAGCACATACTCGACCCCTTCTAAAGAGAAACTGATATGTTTTGGATCTCTATGGGCAAAAAAAAGGGCAAGTCAGACCAAAAACCCATTCTGGAATGGTGTTTTAAATACATGGGTTGAATATTTAAATAAGTATAACTCAAATCTTTCGCCAGAGGATAAGGAGTCTGTTCCCTTATGGTTCAACCCTAATATTTCTAAACATGAACTTTTCCTACCCAACTGGTGGCAAAAAGGAGTATCTTTTGTGTCAGACATTATGAACCTCAATGGAGGCCTAATGTCGAAAGCTGAAATAGAGTCAAATTATAATATTAAACCAAATTTTTTGGAATATATGAGAGTTCACAGGTGTGTAAAACCTTATATAGGGAAGGAAAAAAAAACAAGATATGGGCCAATATACCCATCAAATGCATTGGCCTTAAGGACTCATTTAAAAGGAACAAAGAAATTCCGTATAGTGCTAGCATATGAAGATAAAGGCCAAAATCAAAATCTATCTAAAAAGTGGGATGAAAAACTAAATGTAGTAATAACGGAGAAGGATTGGCCAAAAATTTTTAAAATATGCTTTAACACAATAAAAGATAACAACCTTGTATGGCTTCAATACCGAATCATACATAGGATACTTGGAACATTATCGCTAAGAAAAAAAATGGGTAATTGTGATAGCAATATATGTAGATTATGCCAACAATCAGAAGAAAGCATAGAACACCTTTTTGTTACATGTACTCATGCAAACAAATTATGGGAGGATATAAGGAATTATAGCTCTAAAAACCGAATGGAAAATGTTAGCATAAAACCAGAACACATACTACTAGGTGAACTGAATAAGAAACAACGATCACATAATATTCTTTATTTAATTGCAAAGCATTACTTATTTGACTGCGCAAAGAAAAAGAGAAGTCCAAACTTCCAAGGGATGCGATTACATTTAAAAAATATTTATAATGAACAACAATTCTTGTCTAAATTAACACACAAAGAGGAACTTTTCGACAAACAATGGCAGATAATAGAACACTATATAATCAACTAACCTATACAGTAATGCAATAGCAAGAAAGTAATATCATTATATTCAATCCCAAGAGAGATATTTCTGAATGTTCAGAGTGGTATAAATATATAAATATGTATGTAAATGTATCTGGAAATGTAGTACAAATATTTTTGAAATTTGACCAGAGAGGTAGTAATTGTACAACCAGTAAAGTACAAAGGGCAAAATCCAACATGTTGGATGTGTCTAATGTGAATCAAATGATCAAAAAATTTGCTGTAATGAAGATACTAAAAACTTGGTAAACTCATGTGGTTTTACCTACTGTTTTATCTATATATGTAATACCAAATACAAAAGACCCGATGGGGGGTTGGCTACCCTCGCCCTCCCGGGATCTGTGGAAAATACTTTGTGAAAAAAGGGTGAATAAAATATATCAAAGTGAAAAAAAAAAAAAAAAAAAAATTTCTATGCCTCCCATTTGGTTTGATTTCTTCCCAAGATATCTTCCAACAGAAAATTGATCAGGCGCATGAAGGGTTAGAAGGTGTAGAACCAATTGCTGATGATATTCTGATCTGGGAAAACAGCCTTGAGGAGTATGAGGCCAATCAAAGGAAAATGCTGCAGAGATCCAGGGAAAAAGGTATCAAGTTAAACAAGGAAAAGTGCAAATTTGGCTTAACTGAAATCTCCTTCTTTGGACATGTGCTATCAAAAGATGGCCTGAAGGCTGACAAGAAAAAGGTGGAAGCAATCAAGAATATGCCAAGCCCTACAAATAAAGGTGAACTAGAATCAGTCTTGGGAATGCTCAACTACCTGTCAGCATTTGCCCCTATGCTCTCAGATATGACAGCCCCTTTGAGAGAACTAACAAGGAAGAACACAGTATTCAAATAGGACTGTAACACAAGTCAATCTTCCAGAAGGTGAAAGATGTGATCACAGCTTCACCAGTGCTTGCTTATTTTGATCCAGAAAAAGAGACGCGCAATCAAATGGATGCATCCAAAAATAGATTAGGGGCAACTCTAATGCAAGATGGCAAGCCTGTGGCTTTTGCCTCCAAATCCCTAACTCAGACACAAAAGGCCTATGCACAGATTGAGAAACAACTGCTTGCAATCCTCTTTGGCTGTGAAAAATTTCATGAATACCTCTATGGCAGAAAGGTGATAGTTGAATCAGACCACAAGCCACTAGAAGCCATTACAAAAAAAGCCACTTGCTTCATCTCCCCCTTGATTGCAGCACATGCTATTGGGATTATAAAAGTATGACATTACTGTAATCCACAAGCCAGGGAAAGAAATACCTGTCGCTGATGCCCTATCATGTAAGCACATGAAAAGCACTGACAACCTAGGGGGTGAGGATATTGAAGCTCAGGTTCATGCTATTGTGCAAAATCTACCAATCAGCGATAATTGACTTAATCAAGTCAAGTTAGAAACCAAGAAAGACAGACAGCTGCAAGTTTTAGCCAATGTCATAAATACAGGATGGCCAGATCACAAAGCCAACTGTCCTGCAGAAACCCTTGAATATTGGTCAATGAGGAAAGAATTGTGCATCATTGATGGGATCATATTCAAGGGAGACAGGATACTGATACCACAAACCCTACAAAAAACAATGTTGGATAAACTCCATATTGGTCACAAGGGCATTGAGAAGTGTAATCAGAGAGCCACGGTTTTATTGGCCCAAACTTAATTCTGATATATATAACATGATTACTAAATGCATCATATGTCAAATCCACAGGAAATGTAACACCAAGGAACCACTCCAGCAACATGACATACCTTTAAATCCATGGGCAAAGATTGCCCATTCACAAGATTCACAAGAATTCCAGAACTTTGCAGAGGACTATGGATTTATCCACATGACAATTGGTGCAAAACATCCTCAGTCAAATGGTCTTGCTGAAATAACTGTTGGAATAGCTAAGAACCTGTTACAGAAATGTAAAGACAGTTTCCAAGATATAAATTTAGCCCTACTTGAATATCGTAACACACCTGTTGACCAGATAGAGGCACCCAGCGTTCTCCCCATGGGCCGATAACTACGCTCCATTCTCCAAACCCATAGTAATTACCTGAAACCCCGTTATGTGTCTCCACAACACATGAAGACACGACTGAGATTAGAACAGCAAAGGCAAAAGAGGTATTATGACCAAGGATCTTAACCCCTGCCTAAGCTTACCGTAGGAGAATACATCATGATGCAACAACCAAACAAACGCTGGAAACAGGCTGTTGTCAAGGCAGTCCACTGTGATCATTCATAAATTGTCACAACAGAGGACAGGGCAGAATACAGGCGAAGTAGAATCCATTTACAGAAACTGCATCACTAAAAATGTGGAATACAGTTGAAATATAATTCAGTTCAAAGAAACTTTACCACAAGAAACTTTCTGGACAATACTGGAAGTTTGGTGTCTAAGTGGATACTTTGTATATATAATTCAACCTGATTACTAGATCTGCAGCTATTTGTACATTTATTAAGCTAGGCAAATTACTATCACACTAATAAAAGGGCAGAATAATCCCTTGGGTGATAAAAACAGAGAAAGGGCAGTCTACCCTGTTTCTAGGGGAACATTTTAAATATATTAAATAATGTAGTGACGCTTGATTTTTACTAAGCCATAAGACCCACTTTACAATATTTGGTGCACCAGAATTAATACCAGAGAGGAGAAATTTCAAACGCAAATATATCTTTCACAGGGCATGCTAGATCTGTGAAAATAACTTTCCAACAAATGTTTATCTCAGTGCATAAATTTAAAAGTAATTTTAGAAGCTAGTGATGTATTACATTTTATTGTGTACAGTAAGAGCATTTCCTATGATGTCAGGCACGCTATTTTTTCAAGATAAGAATGGCATAATTTATCAGTTTAAAGGAACACTACACAGATCTGACAAGCCATTAAATCCAGTCAACCTTTACTAGCTACCGCAACATCTCTAATAGAAGCTATATGCTTATATTTTAAAGAACAATCTTGATAGACATTTATAAAGATAATTTTGTATTAATTAATTAATTTTTAAATAAAAGAGGGGCATGTGATATATGTGTGTGCTCCACTATTTGTAATGTCCCAACTATTAAATATTTTACATACAATGTATATATAAGATTTTATTATGTGAAATCTGTGAGTTTAGAATAAATGCTTGTAGCAAGACCTATCTTGCTGTCTGTTCTTAAACGAAGATTAACATTAATTAAGCTCCAAAGAACCCCACTAAATAACACACCCCTTTTGTGAGATGCATAGTAATGTTGTATTTCTTGACAGAGTATGAAAGGATATTTGAAAGTCGTAGAAATGAGATAAATGCAGAAAAAAAATCTTCCATTGAATGACAAACATCAATGATCTGTTGCTATAACTCCATTGGAATAATTTTGAACTTACAAGGAAAGTGAAGCATTAATTTTTAGAGATTTGATTAACAGAGGCAGTCCTTCATCCTTGAAAAGGAGATGTGTCTAATCCATAGGTAATAAACATGGCTCGAATTCCTGCCATGTGATTTGAAATCTTTGGCTGAGAAAGACCATTTTGTTGCAAATATTCCATGAATGATAAAAGTATAATGGCATTCACCTGATAAGGGGAATTTTTTGCGGTTTCTAGAAAATAAAGGAAATCTCAAAACATTCTGGTGTACTGAGCCAAAGTTGTCAGTCTAAAACCAGATTTAAGACTCTGCAGTGCTGCAGAGGCAAAGTGGGCTGTATCTCCCACAACTTCTGCAAATATAAAGAAGCTAATTAAAATTTATTTCATTTAATTTTGTTATTTCTACATGCAAGGAAAGCCATATGTGATATGGCAAAAGAGTACTTAATATATTAATATATTTACAATTATGACATACATGATATATATGATATACAAACATGAAACATGGAGGTCAATAGTCATATATTATGTGCACACGTTAATAGCATTACAAGCCAGACCTGTCCTTAGAAGCTCAACCACAGCCATGTTAACACATTTGATTTCACCAGTTTTGTCTTTCCAACAGGAACCCATATCTTTAAAACCACTACCAAATTAAGTATCTCAAGAATAGTTTTCAAAACCATAACACAAAGGTAGTGCATACACCATTTTATTAAAGTATCTAAACCTTGTAAGTAGTGGTGGGAATTGGATTTAAAAATCAGAATCAATTAATCTGGAAAGTCCAGAGATGATTAATCGAGTCGAATCGGTTTTGGGGTCATACAAGGAATTTAAAAAAAATTCCTTCCAAACAAATATAAAGTGCCCAGGCTACCGTCAATAACAGGTTTACAAATATTGATCCCAGTTACCGGTAGAAATAACTGTCTGTATTTTTTTTTTAAATCTATCAATCTTTCCTGATATTTTAAATTTTTAATTGATACACATGTTATCTTTAATTCATTTACAATCAGAAAATACGTAAGACATAAGTTCTGTCACTATATTGTAGAGAAGTTTCACAGCTTGCAGTTAAGTTTCGTAGATGATAATTAACATGTAAACATATAAATAGTGACAAATGTGTTGAAATAACATAAAATATCCTTAGTGTGACAGAATTCAGCTAATTAAACTAAACATATTGGTGAAAATATTACAAAAATTGGACAAGAAATAAGGAAGTTATAGCTACTTAAACACACATTGAACATAAAAACGAAGTACAGCGATGGCATATATTCCCGATTATCACCCTTAAGTACTTCATAAAACAATAAAAGTTCATAAAAATTTATCAAAAACGACTGCATATTGTAGCTAATATTTCTATTATACAATAAAACTCCACAAAATTTATAAAAACGATCTCACATTGTATTATATTATCGTCCAGTCAAAATGTCTTCCATGATTTCGGTTATTTTTTGTCACTGACGTTTCAAATGGGATCGATGTAGATGCTAAAATTTGGACTCGAGTTCGGAAATCGAGTTCTCGCGAATCGTTCCACCACTACTTGTAAGCAGGTATCTAAAATCACAGTTTCTTGTATTGTTTGACTATGATAAAATGTGATGCCATTTTACCGAAGCAAGAAAGCGTTGCAAATATAGATCAAGTGATATTATAGTCTTGTTAGCACTTTCCCTAAGTAATTGAAGCATTCTGTTTAACAAATATCTTGCTGGTTTAACACATTTTGTATTGTACGGTAAAGATCCCAGCAAAGACTGGAACTGATTTTATTGGCTTTCTTTTTGTAAACATATGATAAAATTATTTCTTGAATTTCTTTCAATTTCTCATCCAGTATTTGTAACCAAAATTTTTCGATTAACCAAATTTATTTCAGTACCCAAATAAACAGCAATATTTGCGGGTTCTATCAGCTTAGAAGTGGTATTTTCAAGTCCTAATTCTTGCAACAATGTCATTAAAGAATGGTAAAAGTGATACATATCTACTGGGAGGCCTGTATAAACTAGGGATGGGGTTAACGAAAGGTTTTAAGTCTAAGATTATGTCTTAAGTCTAAGAAAAAAGTCTTAAATCATAAAGTTAAGACAAAATTTATGCTTAGACAAAATGGGATTCATAAAAGGTCCAAGACAAAATTTTGTCTTAATTTTGTCTTAACTTTAAGACCACTGCAGGTCATTTTAAAATTATTCCTTTGTCTGTATTCACATTGTACCCTTTGTTATGCCAAGAAAAAATATACTATGGGGATCTATACTTCCTTATGAATTGTCATAGAAATTTACATCATTCAATTTCAAATAAATTTCCACATTTTACCATCTTGTGGCACAAATATGGTCATAAAAATGGCTGACTCACAATAAAACACAAAAATAACTATTTTTGCAAAATTTTACAAGAAAAAAGTAACAAATCTGTTTCATAATTTAGAAAAGCATGTTTGGTGTATTGTCTGGTTAAAAATATTTTTGTTTTGTTAAAATTTGTTAATTTGGATATAAAAGAGTTAAGACTTTTTGCATAACTTTTGTCTCAGCTAAGATTTTGCTAAGCCCTTTTTGTGAATCCCAATTTAAAATGGCATCCTTTCAGTTTGACTTCCCTCTCAAGAGTGAAGAATTTCACATTCCAGCGGAAAATCTAAATGAAAGATGAAAGGTCATCCAATAAAATTAAATGAGGATAAACAAGAAGTACTTTTTAACAAGGAACTGGAGCAATGAAACGTGTGGAACCTTGTCCCCCCACCCCCGCATTGCCTCTTGTTCCAACTCAAATGAAAAACAGGAGTGGTATTAAAATAATTTTTACTTACAATTTTCACACTAATGGACTAATATTTATTTACAATTGCAATAACATGTATTTGAAGAATTTTTTGTTTTTCAGACTGTACTAAAGGCCACCTTAAGTGAAGCAAACCTAAAGTTTACACTTTACAAATACTGGTGAACGTAAGGTCACCCTAAAATATACCCAGTTTAAGGTTTATACTTTACACAAGGGGTGCACATAAAGTCACCCTAAAGGTTACACTATATTACAAACTAGGTGAACATAAAGCCACCATAAAAGGTTTTTTTCCAAAAGTTAAGGTGGCCTTAAAAGTAAAATTCATTTTAATGTTAAAGTTTAATACATACTGTAATGAACAATATACACAATTGGATTGCAAGTAAGATTAACAAGTAAAGTAAGATATTTTTAGTGAAACATATAAGTAAGGAAAGAGTCCCCAAGCCCCTATTAGGAGGTAGTGGGTACATATAGGTGTTTCTTGAAAGCCAGGGACACTTGATCAGAAGCATTGTGGTCAAGGGTTATGTACCTCCAAACGCATTTTGACGTCCAGGTGCCATGACTTTGAATATGCTGCAAAACCACATTCAAATTAAAGTCATAGGTGGCACCTGAATGTCGGAAAGCGTGGAAGGTGAGGTTAGACATGGGGAGGTTGAGCCTCTTTAGAATAAGGTTAAAGTGACGTCTTACCTGTGTTTCTGTGAAAGGGACCCAACCACTGGTTGTTTTGTATTGAAACAGTGGATCATTATTTGCTCCAGGTGTTATGGCCAACAAGTTCTTTACTGCTGTAACTGGGCAAATAGGATTTGCACCTAAGGAAGTGATTTTTAAACATTTTACAACATTTCTTGTTTGCATAGTTTTGCACCATTTGATAAGGACTTGCATACCTGGATGTGCGACGAAAATGTCACCTCTTGCCAAATGGTAAAGAGGGGAGAAGTTGTGAGAAATATGAGGGACCAAGTTTGACAATCTTAAGAAAGAAAAGAAAACCAGGGTATAAACTGCTTTAAAGAGTTGACCCATATATGTAGAATCACAAGTTAGAACTAATAATTGCAATGTCTCAATATCTATAATTTTCTCAAGGTGAACTTTAAAAGGTCTATGGATTGTCATAGCTCTTTGAAAATACTTTATTCTGGGATCTTCACACATATGCACCGGGATTCCTGACAGTGACAATTTAGCCTTTATAGCCGAAAGATGATTGGCCATAGCTGAGGCTGAGATGTTATTGGTCTCCAAGAACTGAAGGTATACTAGTATTATCATGGTGGAAAGGTTAAAATTATTCCATTTTATAAAAATTGTGAAAGCTATGAATAATCTGAACATACTAGTATAGTTTTTGTCTGTGGCAGGTCTGAAGGCCATGCAGGTCTTCTGGAGACCAAGATGTAGTAATTTTGCCATACTCGGATGAAGGCCTAATGAGAATATATATAATCTATATGGACCAATCTATGACTATGTGACTACCATTAACACACACCCACCTATATGTGGGCAATAATTCCTATAGCACGATATTTGCATTTGCACGATTATTCCGCCTAGACAAAAGATCAGCTATAACATTGACCTTGTCTGGAATGTGAGTGACCTTGAGATTGACATTAATGGTAGAGATTTGGAATTGAATATTGTGGGCTATGGCAGCAAGAGTTAAGTCTCTGGTTTTTCCCTGAGTTAAGGACTTAAACTACAGCTAAGTTATCACATGCTATGGCCACTTTTCTATTAGCCCAGGGCTTCTGCCAGACCCTAAGGTTGGCCAAGATGTTAAGCATCTCTAAGTTAACTATTTGTAGATCATCCTAAGCGAATTGCTAATGCATATACTTCTGAACACCATCTTGCCCCCATGCCTTGTAGACTGGCATCCAATTCTATGGAAAAATTAATTGATATTTGATAAAAAAATGTAACACCATTATACAAGGAGATGAATTTCATGAATGAATTGATGTCTCTTTTTGCATCCCTAGTTACTGGTACTTGCTTTTTGTCTTCCATAGATCTTAATACATCTAATAATCTGTTCAGGAAAAATCTGGAAGCCTTAACACATTTGCTGATATATAGAAGACTCCCCAATAACGATTGCAGTTGGCGCTTACTGCAGTGAGATTTGTAACTCCATTGGCAGCAAATGTCCCAGATGTCCTTAAGTTTAACTGGGGGTTTTGACATTGTAAAATCTTCAGTATTTATTAGAATTCCCAAAGAATTCAAAAAGGTTGTGGGGATTCCACTTTTTCTGAGAGATTTGGAAACCAAGTAATGATTGATGCAATGCGTCAAAAGAGGCGTCAATTTTACTTGGTACATCGATCCCAAGGATATCATCAAAATAGTTTATGACATCATATTGACGTTGACGCATGATATCACACACTGTGTTGCTTAAACATTGAAACAACATACTGCCATTATGATACCCGAACGGCAAAGTACATATCTACGTAATAACGCTCATGACGTAATCCCAAAAGATCATATTCTTTGAGATCTAACTTAACATGGGGAACGGCTCGACTAATGTCAACTTTGTAAAGCTTGCAACCCCTACCTAATGCTTTAATTTGATCAGAAATTATATCTACTGTAGGTACCTTCAATATAAAGGGGGTACCAAGATACTGATCCCTGGGTATACCAGCATTCACAGAATAACCTTCAGGAAAGCTAAGATCTATGATGACCAACGATTGGGGGCATTGGGCTTTTCATTGGTCATCATAGGAGATATGTGCATATTTTTTATGGGTACTTCCTTAAAGGGGCCCTAAATTGCCTTATGATGTTTTTCTTATTGTAAATAGGTGTGAATGTCCTGTGGAAATTCTATGGCAGATACATGATTATTTTCTTGACTTGCAAGAGTTCCTTCCCCATTGAAATCTAACAAGAAACCAAACCTTATAAGTAAAAGTAATTGTTTGTCCCAAAAATCTTGCAAGTAATGATCCCAAATGTCTGAATTTAGTTGGAACTTGGGGTCGATTTGATTCTGTAAAAAATTGTACTTATCAAAATCAGAAATGATTCTATGTTAAGTAACTGGGTCAGTATTAAGGTCCACAGGATGTATATGATCTGGCATAAGTTGGTCTTCTAGCAAGATAAAGCCAAACTTGTATTTGTTTTGGGCCTCCCATAACTGAAGGGTGGGGCATGAAGGTAAGACTTGCTTGTAAGTATTTGATTTGTTTTTTATTCTTAAAGGCAAATCATATTATGTGCAAGTATCTATTTCTCTCTCCTTACCTGGGGGCAAAACTATTGGACCTTGTTTGAGAGCATCGTAACTTGATGCTTTGGGAGCCTTGGTAGCCTTGGTCTTGCAAAATTATTTTGCACTGAACTTCAGCGTGAGTTTTAACTGCTACTATTGGATGCCCATCTTTATCAGAAACTGTATCAGAAATGAGGGCGTCGACTGGCAATAGAGCAAATTTATTCTCACAATGAATATGGTCTGAGTAAGCATTTTGCTGACTTACCTTGGCTTGAGATTTCTTGAGTACACTAGTGTAATTCAGGTACCTAAGTCTGACTTTATATTTACGCATACTTTGTTCACATACATGTTTTTTATGAATAGAAGTACTACTCTGTGTGTTAGGAAGATTGTCCCTAACTTTTGTTATAAGACTTCTACCATGATCATTGCATGCACTTTTATTTTTGATAGCCGTCTTAAGTACTTGAGCATAAGTCATGTCTTTGTATTTATAAAAGTCTAGTCTCCAATTTTCGCTTTCCGTAGTATCCCTACTTGAATTGTAAATGGTTCTTGACTTGAACCTGGGACTTGTGGATGCAACTTTGGGACTAGCACTTTTGTCACATTTTTGGTGACATTTTTTGCATCTTGTTGACGCTTATTCCTACAGTCTTTCAGTGGGTGAGGGAATTTTTTCCTACACTGTGACAGTGGGAGCAAATATGTTTATATAATTGGCCACTTGTGGTGTGATCAGACTTGTGACTACACTTGCCGATTGAAAGTATTTGCATAGAACCCCTTGGACTTTGGTTTTGGACTTCCTGCATTATTTGTTACTATTTTTAAGCATGTGCTCTTCTAAGGTGAACTCAACCAATCCACCTTACCTTCCTCCATTCTACAGAGGATGAGAGCATGTGCTCCCTTGGCCGCAGCCCAACCAAAATCTTGGGCATCTGCCATGATATCAGTCATATAGTCAAGCATAGCATTTTTTGTTTTTGTACTTTTTTCCTCTCTAATAATGGAGCAGAAACCTACCATCCACTGAAACGTGGAAAGGCTATCCTACATTACTCTTGCCTTAGATGTACCTGCTAATACATAATTTTCAGGCCAAGGTATTTGGTGCTAAACTGTGACCTGATCATTGTTACCTCTTTGTGATTTGAACTTACCTTGTTCATTAATCTTGCAGTCTAAGATCCACTGCATCTTGTATATGTTTGGAAGTTTTGAGATATTTGGTAGTGGGAATGACGGGCGTCATCCCCAGCGTCACTGTCCTGATCCACTTCCTGAGAGGGTGTGGTGCTCACATTCAAGGAACTGCCTGCATCAGATCCAAACTTAATGTGCCCCTGTAGTTGTTCCTTGGTTCTGTCAATCCTTTGTTCAATTGCAGACAACCTAAAACTCACAGCATTAAGAGCACTAAGATTTTGAGAATTTGTACTTTCATCCATATTCTGACCACTAGAAGTAGTCGAAATACTTGTAGTACTTTCCACATGAATCTGACATTTGCTACCTACAGACCTTCTATGTTCCTCTCCACATTTCAAACAATGAAACCGTTTTGGCATGTTGATAGAAATTAACCTGTTTACATGAACAACACAAACTACAGAGTTGACAGGTCAAAGTACCAATACCAAATTCCAGAATATTACATAATATTAATCAAGTGTAAATTAGAAAAACCCCATCAACTCACCTAACATGCCAGTTAAAAATAAACAGTATCATACCATAGGCGCGAAATACCAAATACACTAAAATAATAAAAAATATACTACTAAAAACATTAAGATACAGATGAACTTTGACACACACAAAATTTAACAGGTTTCATAATACTGTTAGAATGGCGTCCTTTCAGTTTGACTTTCCAATCAAGAGTGAAGAATTTCACATCATTCCAGCAGGAAATTTTTAATGAAAGGTGAAAGATCACCAAATGAAATTAAATGAGGACAAACAAGAAGTACTTTTTAACAAGGAACTGGAGCAATGAAACGTGTGGAACCTTGTCCCCCACATGTTTAAGTCCTAGTATGTCTATGTCCCTGGGAGCTATCCTGATATGTCAAAAGGCATGACTTAAATCCATTTTATATAATAGAGTATCAGTGCCGAGTTGCCAAAGACTTGCCAATATATCATCTATAGATGGATATTTCAATTCGAAATATGAACCCAAGTACTTATCCCTAGGTACTCCATCATTCACAAATTGTCCTGGTGGTAAACTCAAATCAAGAATAACCCTTCTTTTATCTGAATTTGGATTATCTATAGTAAGAAAAGAAGATGTGAGATGTAAACGAAGGTTTGCAAAGGGGTCATAAATAGCACCACATTGCCTTTCTGTCTGAATATATGCAGACACATGCATTCAAAACAATATTTCTGTCAAAATCTAGAGGAAAACCAAATTTTATAAGATCTATGAACTGTTTATCCCAATATTGGTTCAAGTATCTCTTCCAGGCATCAACATTAAGTTGCGTTTGCACTTGATTCCTAACTTCCATAAAGTTTGGCATGGCAGATCTTCTAACCATGGAATGGGCTTCAATAATATTTGGGACACTACCCCAGATCACGTCTTGACATGTATATGTCATCAGGTCATTAAATGGCATAAAACCGAATCCGAACAGGATATATGGATGGACCTGAAATGATTGAACACTTTCAAAGCTATCATAAGCATCATTGCTATGCTTACTGTCCATATTATTGTTATCAGTCTGTACCTGTACTTGAAATTGATTATCATCTAACAGTTGTATTTCAACAGGCAGTTGAACTGTATTGTGATTGTGACAACGTAAATCGTACATACTCTACTATGATAAAACTGGAATCAAATATTTCAAAGATTTGCATGTTCAAACACACAATAAATTACATGAAATCATGTCAGTTACATAAAATACTAAAATAAAACAAATATATACAACACTAATGTACAAAAGTTACATATATATAGGGAGAAAACCATGCAGGATGCAGCCACATGTCCTGTGCAGAGTAATATTAAATTTTAAATTATTGATGTTTCTCCTCGTGTGTCCAACATGTCAATGTCAGAATTAAGGGTTGAACTCAGAGAGGTCCACGCCTGACCAGCTGACCAGTCAATGTATGCAAATAAGGTATAAAATTAAATACAAAAGAAGGAATGCCAGAAATGAACTAGATGGCACCCAAAAGCCATCAAGTAAAACTACAGTAAATAACTTACATAAATGCCATACTGTAAACAAATTTATAATTTATTCTTCTATTTCCAGTAATAATTCTTACTGCATATACGTTTTAACATACACACTCACATCAATTGTCAAAAATACCTGGCTCCTCTATTTCTTGTGTACTTTTTCTCGTTAAAACTACCTGAAAAAAGTATTCGATGGTGCTGCCGTCTGGCGAACAAGAAGAGGTTTAAAAATGAGCGATTCTATGTGATGACATGAATGTTATGTGGGTGTTCCACCACACGACTAAGCTCCCCGATTAAGGGTTTTTGGGAGTCGGTTTCAAATATTTGCTTAGTCCCAGACGTCCTTGTAAGGGTCGGTAGTTGTCGGTTGTGGCCGTGGGAGAGATATTTCTCATGACTCAAACCGATTCTTAATTCCCGCCGTCAACAAAATGTCCAGTCCCAGGCTTCCTCAGGCCTCCTCAGACTCAAATTGACACAGTCCTATGTTGTCCCAGACGTCCTGTGACCCTTAGTCCCAGGCCTCCGTAGCTTAGTCCCAGGAAGCCTGTTTGGCAGTCCCCGACTCATCAGTTCTTTGAAGTTTTATGCGTGTGAAAAGGAATCGGTTTCATTAGTCCCAGGAAGAATCAGACCGTCCCAGGTATCCTGCGACCCAAAAATCCAGGTCTGGGACTAAGCCCTGACTAAGAGAAGCTGACCCTAACCGATCCAAGCGGGCGTCCTCAGGCCATCTGGGACAACACAAATTTAGTCTGCAACCGCACACACATTCTCGTTGCTACTGACTGGTTGGCTACTGAGAGACACGTGTCATTGTTTTGTGGAGGTTTTCCGTTTTTTAAATATTGTATAATACTTGAGCTTAAGGCAAATTTTACAGTTAGGAAATACATTTTAGTTTTTTACAGTTTTTTTTTGCAATTGACTGGAGTAATGAGGAAAGAGAAAGGAGGGAAGAGAGGAAAGAAGAAGATGGATGAGAGGCAAGAGTAGAGGGAGAAGGAAGGTGGAGAGGTAAATACTGGTGAACGTAAGGTCACCCTAAAATATACCCAGTTTAAGGTTTATACTTTACACAATGGTGCACATAAAGTCACCCTAAAGGTTACACTATATTACAAACTAGGTGAACATAAAGCCACCATAAAAGGTTTTTTTCCAAAAGTTAAGGTGGCCTTAAAAGTAAAATTCATTTTAATGTTAAAGTTTAATACATACTGTAATGAACAATATACACAATTGGATTGCAATTAAGATTAACAAGTAAAGTAAGATATTTTTAGTGAAACATATAAGTAAGGAAAGAGTCCCCAAGCCCCTATTAGGAGGTAGTGGGTACATATAGGTGTTTCTTGAAAGCCAGGGACACTTGATCAGAAGCATTGTGGTCAAGGGTTATGTACCTCCAAACGCATTTTGACGTCCAGGTGCCATGACTTTGAATATGCTGCAAAACCACATTCAAATTAAAGTCATAGGTGGCACCTGAATGTCGGAAAGTATGGAAGGTGAGGTTAGACATGGGGAGGTTGAGCCTCTTTAGAATAAGGTTAAAGTGACATCTTACCTGTGTTTCTGTGAAAGGGACCCAACCACTGGTTGTTTTGTATTGAAACAGTGGATCATTATTTGCTCCAGGTGTTATGGCCAACAAGTTCTTTACTGCTGTAACTGGGCAAATAGGATTTGCACCTAAGGAAGTGATTTTTAAACATTTTACAACATTTCTTGTTTGCATAGTTTTGCACCATTTGATAAGGACCTGCATACCTGGATGTGCGACGAAAATGTCACCTCTTGCCAAATGGTAAAGAGGGGAGAAGTTGTGAGAAATATGAGGGACCAAGTTTAACAATCTTAAGAAAGAAAAGAAAACCAGGGTATAAACTGCTTTAAAGAGTTGACCCATATATGTAGAATCACAAGTTAGAACTAATAATTGCAATGTCTCAATATCTATAATTTTCTCAAGGTGAACTTTAAAAGGTCTATGGATTGTCATAGCTCTTTGAAAATACTTTATTCTGGGATCTTCACACATATGCACCGGGATTCCTGACAGTGACAATTTAGCCTTTATAGCCGAGAGATGATTGGCCATAGCTGAGGCTGAGATGTTATTGGTCTCCAAGAACTGAAGGTATACTAGTATTATCATGGTGGAAAGGTTAAAATTATTCCATTTTATAAAAATTGTGAAAGCTATGAATAATCTGAACATACTAGTATAGTTTTTGTCTGTGGCAGGTCTGAAGGCCATGCAGGTCTTCTGGAGACCAAGATGTAGTAATTTTGCCATACTCGGATGAAGGCCTAATGAGAATATATATAATCTATATGGACCAATCTATGACTATGTGACTACCATTAACACACACCCACCTATTTGTGGGCAATAATTCCTATAGCACGATATTTGCATTTGCACGATTATTCCGCCTAGACAAAAGATCAGCTATAACATTGACCTTGTCTGGAATGTGAGTGACCTTGAGATTGACATTAATGGTAGAGATTTGGAATTGAATATTGTGGGCTATGGCAGCAAGAGTTAAGTCTCTGGTTTTTCCCTGAGTTAAGGACTTAAACTACAGCTAAGTTATCACATGCTATGGCCACTTTTCTATTAGCCCAGGGCTTCTGCCAGACCCTAAGGTTGGCCAAGATGTTAAGCATCTCTAAGTTAACTATTTGTAGATCATCCTAAGCGAATTGCTAATGCATATACTTCTGAACACCATCTTGCCCCCATGCCTTGTAGACTGGCATCCAATTCTATGGAAAAATTAATTGATATTTGATAAAAAAATGTAACACCATTATACAAGGAGATGAATTTCATGAATGAATTGATGTCTCTTTTTGCATCCCTAGTTACTGGTACTTGCTTTTTGTCTTCCATAGATCTTAATACATCTAATAATCTGTTCAGGAAAAATCTGGAAGCCTTAACACATTTGCTGATATATAGAAGACTCCCCAATAACGATTGCAGTTGGCGCTTACTGCAGTAAGATTTGTAACTCCATTGGCAGCAAATGTCCCAGATGTCCTTAAGTTTAACTGGGGGTTTTGACATTGTAAAATCTTCAGTATTTATTAGAATTCCCAAAGAATTCAAAAAGGTTGTGGGGGATTCCACTTTTTCTGAGAGATTCGGAAACCAAGTAATGATTGATGCAATGCGTCAAAAGAGGCGTCAATTTTACTCGGTACATCGATCCCAAGTATATCATCAAAATAGTTTATGACATCATATTGACGTTGACGCATGATATCACACACTGTGTTGCTTAAACATTGAAACAACGTACTGCCATTATGATACCCGAACGGCAAAGTACATATCTACGTAATAACGCTCATGACGTAATCCCAAAAGATCATATTCTTTGAGATCTAACTTAACATGGGGAACGGCTCGACTAATGTCAACTTTGTAAAGCTTGCAACCCCTACCTAATGCTTTAATTTGATCAGAAATTATATCTACTGTAGGTACCTTCAATATAAAGGGGGTACCAAGATACTGATCCCTGGGTATACCAGCATTCACAGAATAACCTTCAGGAAAGCTAAGATCTATGATGACCAACGATTGGGGGCATTGGGCTTTTCATTGGTCATCATAGGAGATATGTGCATATTTTTTATGGGTACTTCCTTAAAGGGGCCCTAAATTGCCTTATGATGTTTTTCTTATTGTAAATAGGTGTGAATGTCCTGTGGAAATTCTATGGCAGATACATGATTATTTTCTTGACTTGCAAGAGTTCCTTCCCCATTGAAATCTAACAAGAAACCAAACCTTATAAGTAAAAGTAATTGTTTGTCCCAAAAATCTTGCAAGTAATGATCCCAAATGTCTGAATTTAGTTGGAACTTGGGGTCGATTTGATTCTGTAAAAAATTGTACTTATCAAAATCAGAAATGATTCTATGTTAAGTAACTGGGTCAGTATTAAGGTCCACAGGATGTATATGATCTGGCATAAGTTGGTCTTCTAGCAAGATAAAGCCAAACTTGTATTTGTTTTGGGCCTCCCATAACTGAAGGGTGGGGCATGAAGGTAAGACTTGCTTGTAAGTATTTGATTTGTTTTTTATTCTTAAAGGCAAATCATATTATGTGCAAGTATCTATTTCTCTCTCCTTACCTGGGGGCAAAACTATTGGACCTTGTTTGAGAGCATCGTAACTTGATGCTTTGGGAGCCTTGGTAGCCTTGGTCTTGCAAAATTATTTTGCACTGAACTTCAGCGTGAGTTTTAACTGCTACTATTGGATGCCCATCTTTATCAGAAACTGTATCAGAAATGAGGGCGTCGACTGGCAATAGAGCAAATTTATTCTCACAATGAATATGGTCTGAGTAAGCATTTTGCTGACTTACCTTGGCTTGAGATTTCTTGAGTACACTAGTGTAATTCAGGTACCTAAGTCTGACTTTATATTTACGCATACTTTGTTCACATACATGTTTTTATGAATAGAAGTACTACTCTGTGTGTTAGGAAGATTGTCCCTAACTTTTGTTATAAGACTTCTACCATGATCATTGCATGCACTTTTATTTTTGATAGCCGTCTTAAGTACTTGAGCATAAGTCATGTCTTTGTATTTATAAAAGTCTAGTCTCCAATTTTCGCTTTCCGTAGTATCCCTACTTGAATTGTAAATGGTTCTTGACTTGAACCTGGGACTTGTGGATGCAACTTTGGGACTAGCACTTTTGTCACATTTTTGGTGACATTTTTTGCATCCTGTTGACGCTTATTCCTACAGTCTTTCAGTGGGTGAGGGAATTTTTCCTACACTGTGACAGTGGGAGCAAATATGTTTATATAATTGGCCACTTGTGGTGTGATCAGACTTGTGACTACACTTGCCGATTGAAAGTATTTGCATAGAACCCCTTGGACTTTGGTTTTGGACTTTGGGAATTTCCTGCATTATTTGTTACTATTTTTAAGCATGTGCTCTTCTAAGGTGAACTCAACCAATCCACCTTACCTTCCTCCATTCTACAGAGGATGAGAGCATGTGCTCCCTTGGCCGCAGCCCAACCAAAATCTTGGGCATCTGCCATGATATCAGTCATATAGTCAAGCATAGCATTTTTTGTTGGGTACTTCCTTAAAGGGGCCCTAAATTGCCTTATGATGTTTTTCTTATTGTAAATAGGTGTGAATGTCCTGTGGAAATTCTATGGCAGATACATGATTATTTTCTTGACTTGCAAGAGTTCCTTCCCCATTGAAATCTAACAAGAAACCAAACCTTATAAGTAAAAGTAATTGTTTGTCCCAAAAATCTTGCAAGTAATGATCCCAAATGTCTGAATTTAGTTGGAACTTGGGGTCGATTTGATTCTGTAAAAAATTGTACTTATCAAAATCAGAAATGATTCTATGTTAAGTAACTGGGTCAGTATTAAGGTCCACAGGATGTATATGATCTGGCATAAGTTGGTCTTCTAGCAAGATAAAGCCAAACTTGTATTTGTTTTGGGCCTCCCATAACTGAAGGGTGGGGCATGAAGGTAAGACTTGCTTGTAAGTATTTGATTTGTTTTTTATTCTTAAAGGCAAATCATATTATGTGCAAGTATCTATTTCTCTCTCCTTACCTGGGGGCAAAACTATTGGACCTTGTTTGAGAGCATCGTAACTTGATGCTTTGGGAGCCTTGGTAGCCTTGGTCTTGCAAAATTATTTTGCACTGAACTTCAGCATGAGTTTTAACTGCTACTATTGGATGCCCATCTTTATCAGAAACTGTATCAGAAATGAGGGCGTCGACTGGCAATAGAGCAAATTTATTCTCACAATGAATATGGTCTGAGTAAGCATTTTGCTGACTTACCTTGGCTTGAGATTTCTTGAGTACACTAGTGTAATTCAGGTACCTAAGTCTGACTTTATATTTACGCATACTTTGTTCACATACATGTTTTTTATGAATAGAAGTACTACTCTGTGTGTTAGGAAGATTGTCCCTAACTTTTGTTATAAGACTTCTACCATGATCATTGCATGCACTTTTATTTTTGATAGCCGTCTTAAGTACTTGAGCATAAGTCATGTCTTTGTATTTATAAAAGTCTAGTCTCCAATTTTCGCTTTCCGTAGTATCCCTACTTGAATTGTAAATGGTTCTTGACTTGAACCTGGGACTTGTGGATGCAACTTTGGGACTAGCACTTTTGTCACATTTTTGGTGACATTTTTTGCATCCTGTTGACGCTTATTCCTACAGTCTTTCAGTGGGTGAGGGAATTTTTTCCTACACTGTGACAGTGGGAGCAAATATGTTTATATAATTGGCCACTTGTGGTGTGATCAGACTTGTGACTACACTTGCCGATTGAAAGTATTTGCATAGAACCCCTTGGACTTTGGTTTTGGACTTTGGGAATTTCCTGCATTATTTGTTACTATTTTTAAGCATGTGCTCTTCTAAGGTGAACTCAACCAATCCACCTTACCTTCCTCCATTCTACAGAGGATGAGAGCATGTGCTCCCTTGGCCAAAATCTTGGGCATCTGCCATGATATCAGTCATATAGTCAAGCATAGCATTTTTTGTTTTTGTACTTTTTTCCTCTCTAATAATGGAGCAGAAACCTACCATCCACTGAAACGTGGAAAGGCTATCCTACATTACTCTTGCCTTAGATGTACCTGCTAAGACATAATTTTCAGGCCAAGGTATTTGGTGCTAAACTGTGACCTGATCATTGTTACCTCTTTGTGATTTGAACTTACCTTGTTCATTAATCTTGCAGTCTAAGATCCACTGCATCTTGTATATGTTTGGAAGTTTTGAGATATTTGGTAGTGGGAATGACGGGCGTCATCCCCAGCGTCACTGTCCTGATCCACTTCCTGAGAGGGTGTGGTGCTCACATTCAAGGAACTGCCTGCATCAGATCCAAACTTAATGTGCCTCTGTAGTTGTTCCTTGGTTCTGTCAATCCTTTGTTCAATTGCAGACAACCTAAAACTCACAGCATTAAGAGCACTAAGATTTTGAGAATTTGTACTTTCATCCATATTCTGACCACTAGAAGTAGTCGAAATACTTGTAGTACTTTCCGCATGAATCTGACATTTGCTACCTACAGACCTTCTATGTTCCTCTCCACATTTCAAACAATGAAACCATTTTGGCATGTTGATAGAAATTAACCTGTTTACATGAACAACACAAACTACAGAGTTGACAGGTCAAAGTACCAATACCAAATTCCAGAATATTACATAATATTAATCAAGTGTAAATTAGAAAAACCCCATCAACTCACCTAACATGCCAGTTAAAAATAAACAGTATCATACCATAGGCGCGAAATACCAAATACACTAAAATAATAAAAAATATACTACTAAAAACATTAAGATACAGATGAACTTTGACACACACAAAATTTAACAGGTTTCATAATACTGTTAGAATGGCGTCCTTTCAGTTTGACTTTCCAATCAAGAGTGAAGAATTTCACATCATTCCAGCAGGAAATTTTTAATGAAAGGTGAAAGATCACCAAATGAAATTAAATGAGGACAAACAAGAAGTACTTTTTAACACGGAACTGGAGCAATGAAACGTGTCGAACCTTGTCCCCCACATGTTTAAGTCCTAGTATGTCTATGTCCCTGGGAGCTATCCTGATATGTCAAAAGGCATGACTTAAATCCGTTTTATATAATAGAGTATCAGTGCCGAGCTGCCAAAGACTTGCCAATATATCATCTATAGATGGATATTTCAATTCGAAATATGAACCCAAGTACTTATCCCTAGGTACTCCATCATTCACAAATTGTCCTGGTGGTAAACTCAAATCAAGAATAACCCTTCTTTTATCTGAATTTGGATTATCTATAGTAAGAAAAGAAGATGTGAGATGTAAACGAAGGTTTGCAAAGGGGTCACAAATAGCACCACATTGCCTTTCTGTCTGAATATATGCAGACACATGCATTCAAAACAATATTTCTGTCAAAATCTAGAGGAAAACCAAATTTTATAAGATCTATGAACTGTTTATCCCAATATTGGTTTAATTATCTCTTCCAGGCATCAACATTAAGTTGCGTTTGCACTTGATTCCTAACTTCCATAAAGTTTGGCATGGCAGATCTTCTAACCATGGAATGGGCTTCAATAATATTTGGGACACTACCCCAGATCACGTCTTGACATGTATATGTCATCAGGTCATTAAATGGCATAAAACCGAATCCGAACAGGATATATGGATGGACCTAAAATGATTGAACACTTTCAAAGCTATCATAAGCATCATTGCTATGCTTACTGTCCATATTATTGTTATCAGTCTGTACCTGTACTTGAAATTGATTATCATCTAACAGTTGTATTTCAACAGGCAGTTGAACTGTATTGTGATTGTGACAACGTAAATCGTACATACTCTACTATGATAAAACTGGAATCAAATATTTCAAAGATTTGCATGTTCAAACACACAATAAATTACATGAAATCATGTCAGTTACACAAAATACTAAAATACAACAAATATATACAACACTAATGTACAAAAGTTACATATATATAGGGAGAAAACCATGCAGGATGCAGCCACATGTCCTGTGCAGAGTAATATTAAATTTTAAATTATTGATGTTTCTCCTCGTGTGTCCAACATGTCAATGTCAGAATTAAGGGTTGAACTCAGAGAGGTCCACGCCTGACCAGCTGACCAGTCAATGTATGCAAATAAGGTATAAAATTAAATACAAAAGAAGGAATGCCAGAAATGAACTAGATGGCACCCAAAAGCCATCAAGTAAAACTACAGTAAATAACTTACATAAATGCCATACTGTAAACAAATTTATAATTTATTCTTCTATTTCCAGTAATAATTCTTACTACATATATGTTTTAATATACACACTCACATCAATTGTCAAAAATACTTGGCTCCTCTATTTCTTGTGTACTTTTTTTCGTTAAAACTACCCGAAAAAAGTATTCGATGGTGCTGCCGTCTGGCAAACAAGAAGAGGTTTAAAAATGAGCGATTCTATGTGATGACATGAATGTTATGTGGGTGTTCCACCACACGACTAAGCTCCCTGATTAAGGGTTTTTGGGAGTCGGTTTCAAATATTTGCTTAGTCCCAGACGTCCTTGTAAGGGTCGGTAGTTGTCGGTTGTGGCCGTGGGAGAGATATTTCTCATGACTCAAACCGATTCTTAATTCCCGCCGTCAACAAAGTGTCCAGTCCCAGGCTTCCTCAGGCCTCCTCAGACTCAAATTGACACAGTCCTATGTTGTCCCAGGCGTCCTGTGACCCTTAGTCCCAGGCCTCCGTAGCTTAGTCCCAGGAAGCCTGTTTGGCAGACCCGACTCATCAGATCTTTGAAGTTTTATGCGTGTGAAAAGGAATCGGTTTCATTAGTCCCAGGAAGAATCAGATCGTCCCAGGTGTCCTGCGACCCAAAAATCCAGGTCTGGGACTAAGCCCCGACTAAGAGAAGCCGACCCTAACCGATCCAAGCCGGCGTCCTCAGGCCATCTGGGACAACACAAATTTAGTCTGCAATCGCACACACATTCTCGTTGCTACTGACTGGTTGGCTACTGAGAGACACGTGTCACTGTTTTGTGGGGGTTTTCCGTTTTTTAAATATTGTATAATACCTGAGCTTAAGGCAAATTTTACAGTTAGGAAATACATTTTAGTTTTTTACAGTTTTTTTTGCAATTGACTGGAGTAATGAGGAAAGAGAAAGGAGGGAAGAGAGGAAAGAAGAAGATGGATGAGAGGCAAGAGTAGAGGGAGAAGGAAGGTGGAGAGGTGGAGGAAAGGATTGAGGAAAGGACGGAGGAGGGTACAGAGGAGGGTACACAAGAGACTGAGGAGCGTTTGGAAGTTACTGAGGAAGCTTGTGAAGAAGAAGAGAGGTGTGAGGAGGATTCAGAGAGTCACTTGGCAGCCAAGAGAGCCAGGGTCTGTGCAACTTTCACTGACAGCCAAGAAACTGCAATTGTAGAGTTTGTGAAGGAGCATCCAGAGCTCTATGACAAGGAGCATGCACGTTTCCACGACAGACAGAAGAAGGAAGCTCTCTGGGCAGAAATCTCTGCAGAACTGAAGCTCCAGCCCTTTGATGTCAGAAGATGGTTCAAATCCCAGAGAACACGTTATGGCAAGCTGTCCAAACTACAATCTGACCAAGCCCCAAGGGAGATGACCAAGAGACAGTCCTGGGTCTACCAGCAGATGGGTTTCCTTAAGACCCACATCAGACGAAAGTTCAAGAAGAAGTTCAAGGCCAGTCCAAACACCAGCAAGCAGGACGAATCTCGTGGATCTACTACTGATACAGAACACCTTGAGTCCAGTGTCCTGAGGGAGAGTAGGAGTCAACCTATGTTCACATCTATACCAGTTTTAACAGACTCCAAGATACTCAAGCACCAGATGAGGACATTGATCTCAGCTTTCCTGCAGCAGAAATCAGACAGGCAGCCCTTCTTTGACTACGTGGCATCAGAGGCTGAAAAGATGGAGTAGTTTGAGGACCCCAAGGGCAGAATTTTTAGAGACATTGAAAGCATTAAGAGCAACCGTAGTTGTCAACCACTACCCAGAAGATCAGCCACTATTACAACAGAGTCACAGAGGGTCGGGATACTGCCAACAACTACTCAACAGGTGTCTACTTCCACCCAAGCAGCAGCTAGCAGCAGTTACGTCTACTACACACCCAGCCCACTTTGGCAACCCTACATCAGTTCTAACAGGACAAGGGCAGTAGATACAACTTAAGTGGAATGCTAAGCCAGCTACCAGATCTGACATCTACACAGATCATTGAGCAGCCTCAGCAGCAGCCGCAACTCTTCACTATCACCACTACAGCACTGCCTCAACAGCAGCAGCCTCCTCAGTAGCCATCCAGTCAGGGTGGGTCTTTGACCTGCCAGGCCCTTTTCAGGGCCACCCAAATATTCCAAAACAATTATTCAGCTGCAAGTTATTCCAATTCCCCTACCAGAACATAACAGTTCAGTACAAATACCTATCACAAGAAGAAAAAAACAGTCCAACACCTACACCACCCCAAACATGAAACAAATAACCCATTGTACCACACATAACAAAAAGGCCACATAGAAAAAAAATTAAAATAAATAAACTCCCAATATGGCCAATAATCAGCCCATTTTTAGCTTACACTTACACCATCCCTAGAGTTAAAAGGCATTATCACATACTTACCAACCCACAAACACACAAACCCAATACCAAACCTAACCCCCAACTAACAAACACACAAACCCAATACAAAATCTAACCCTCAACTAACAAACACACAAACCAAATACCAAACATAACCACCAACCAAGAAACAGACAAACCCAATAGCAAACAGAACCCAAACCAAAGAACTGACAAACTATTTTGCAAACATAACACCCCCATCATTCTAAAGAAAACCAGTTTGGTGGTTCTATTTCCTAAATATTTGTGAAGTGGAGTAAAAGATTTTAATTTTAACATTTCCAGGAAAACATTTCTGTTTCAAATATTTTTCCCAAAAAAAAACAAATGTAAGTAAAATTAGGATGTAGCTTTCAAAATATATGCAATATTTATTCCATTTAGGAAGTTATGTTTGGGTTTGTGTGTTGTTTTTGAGAATTATGTTCAGCACTGGGTTTGTCTGTTTGTTAGTTGGGTGACTTCTGTAAGACATTTATGTTTGTCTGTTGTTAATTGTTTTTGGAATATTTGGTAGTCCTGAAAAGGACTGGTTATTAGTCCTGAAAAGGACTGGCTACTGCAGCAGGAGTGATATTCTGCCATCTTGCCAGGCCACTGCTCCCTCATTATTGAAGTAGTCCTGGAGGTAATCCCTCTGTCTTTTGGCTTCTCTAGCAGGGTTTCTGTCTGGACCACCACCAGCAGCACCACCAATCAGTCGACAATCACCAGGCACAGCATCGTCATCTCCAGGCTCTTGACCACCATGTTGACTTTGATACTGGCTTCTCAGTATGTTGTGCAGAACCACACAGGTCAAGACCACTTCCCTCACTGTTGCTGGGGGTAGTTCAATAGTGGTCAACATCACTCTGAATCTTGAGACCAGGATGCCAAAAACATTTTCAACAACTCTCCTGCCCCTTGATTTTCTGTAGTTGGCAATCATTTCCTCTCTGGTTAACATCCTTCTGCCATAGGGTTTCATGAGCCAGGTCTTCAGGGCAAAGGCATCATCTGCCAGAATGAAGTAGGGGACATCTCTACCACCCTGGGTTATAGGAGCTGGATCAAGGAAGCCTATCCTTCCATCCTCAATCCTCCTCTTCAGCTGACAGGTATTAAATATCTAGGCATCTGAGCAAGATCCAGCTGTACCAGCATCCACCCATCTGAATTTGTACTGCCCATCTACCAAGGCCAACATTACTATGGAAAAGAACCCCTTGTAGTTGTGGTACAGGGCTCCAGTGTTCTTGGCTTTCTTCAGGGCCACATGCTTGCCATCAAGGGCTCACAGGGCATGTGGAACATTCCACCTTATCCTGAATTCCCTTTCCAGTTCTCTCCACTCATCTGGAGTAGTAGGACATCTGAGGTACTCTCTGGTGAACTCATCCTGGATGGCCCTGCAGACCTCTGGTAGAAACTTGGAAATGGTGGATCTGCCAACCCTGAACTGACAGGATAATGATGTGTAGGACTCTCCAGTGGCCAGATATCTGATGGTGAGGGCTAACTTCTCCCCAACACTGATTGGAGCTGATAATTAGATTGTATATATTGTGTATATATATATATATATATATATATATATATATATATATATATACAGAAAATCCAGCTTTTCTGCAAAACAAGAATCGGCCACACTGGTCTGGGGAAGACTGAGGAGGCCTGAGGACGCCTGAGGACACCGGGACTTAATCTGGGGTTAGTCGGGGCTTAGTCCCAGGAGGCCTAAGGCGTCCTGGGACCCAGTCAGTACGTGTACGACAAAATCGTGGTTGAAATCGACCAGAAAACTGGCTTAATCGGTTCTTAGTCCCAGACCAGTCGGGGACTTCTGGGGCCGCCTGGGGCCTCCTCAGGCTTCCTGAGGCCGATCTGTACTTAATCCCAGACTTCAATACTGATTCAGTCTTCCCGCCCATTTTACCTTTTTTTCACCGACTGTCCACAATTGAGGGTCGCCGACAGGATCGGGGCTTAGTCCTTTGGTGACTTATCTTGATACACAGGGCCTCACAGTGCTGGTTTTTAACCATCGTAATTTTATTTCTTAACATAAATCTTCATGAATTTAGCTGATAGATATGAACCCAGAATAGACATACTGGATCATAAGTTTACAAAAGATAATTGAATTTAAATACCAAAACTGAGAACTGTCCTATTTTTGCAAAACAAAAAGTATAAGTGTGGTAAATTAAACTCAGTGTGCTTAATGAACAGCCAAGACTTTTCCCACATTCATTAAGTACAGTGTACCCATACATACTTTAGGGTGCTCTAGGGTGTTCAGAGATAGATATTGCACTGTTATTCCACTTGCAGTGCTCTATATATGCACAATGCAGAAAACAAACCCGTTAAAGCTGAAGGTGTTTTCACTCTTTATTCAACAGATCATCTCGAAGTGATCATCTCGAAGATCTAATCATCAGAACGTTTATTTGTTTCATTAAATTAAATGAACACGACATTTGTCTACGCACACATGATATAATATTTCTGTACAAAAAACATTATATGTTCCAAATCCGTATTTTATTGTATCAAATTATTAATGCAATTGAGTTCACATCCCAGTTACTAATTTCAAGCCTTCAAATTGGTTGGTATGTTGGTATATCAATGTACGTGATTACCATAATGCTACCAAATAGACCCCATGTCACTTCTTGTGGAAGTGAAAGGGGTAACACTGATAAAGCAACACCCAACTTTATTTTCCCTGTCCTATTATTTTTGTAATTATAGGGGAGAATTGTCCTAGTGGGTTAGCAAGTTTCGCATCTAATCACAGGCACTCACTTCTGTGTGGGTTCGACTGTCACAAATGCCAATGCTGAAGACCTATCACAAAATAACACTGGCTGTTGAACGGAACATTCAAACCCAACTTTGCCCTTTGTAATTACAGGGGGGAGGTACTGCTTTTTAAAATGTGTTGTTCTCTACTTTCAGACTGGCTCGAAAATTGACAGATTGTTTTGGTAGTACTACAGGATGTTATCTCTGACAGATAGACTTCTTTTTTTTGACAGTGTCTGTTTGCCTGTTGATACAGCACTGTTGGCTGTCAGGTTCCCTGTCATCTCTGTGCCTGCTGCGTCAGTTGTCAGGTACCTTAACTTTGTGGATTTCATTTTCTTGACACTTCCTGACCTTTGACCTACCAATCAGAATTCGGGACAACCCCACTGCTTTCAGCATTTGAACCCTGTTGTCATTTGAATTTGTGGAGTCATAGTAAATGCTTAAGATTGGACGATTTTGAATTTATGATAAAGCTTATGTTATCACTGATTGATTTTAGTGTTTTTAGTCATTTTAAACATGACCAAAGGAAAAGAAACGCCAAGTAACAGAAGGAAAAAGGTAACAGCATCAGCCAGAGCTCGAATTTCTACCAGAAAAGTTAGGAAATCTGTGAACACTGACAACCATTGATCGTTTTTACAAGATCAACAGTCTGGGAATGCGGGTAAGCAACATAATTTTTCTGGCCACAACCCCCGGGTGATGAACCATCCAACAGTGCAATCATGGCGATTCTGACAGACATTGTCGAATCAAACAGATCCCTGGCAGGTCAGATTGAACAGCTCGAATCACAGGGGTCCAAAACATCATCTCCTATTAATCCTAGGCTCCACTGTCACAACCAAGTTCGACCATCACAAAGCACATCACAACAAGCGTTACACGTGACCCACCAGTGTGGATCTCAGGATCAGCTTTTGCTTACCCATGCTCCTTGTGGTCTCCAACCTGATATCACTAGACCTTATCTCCCAACAGCCAATTCGGATCCAACATCCAGTAGGTCAACTAATGCAACTAACCATCAAAGTACTTACCACAAGGATGAGCATAGAGGCCAGGACTCTGGCCTCTCAAGGTAAGCCAGTTACATCTCACCGGTCAGGCCGTTATAATACTGTTGATGCCATCATTAGTGAAATTGAAAAGCACTGGCCCAATGAGGGCTTTCATGGGAGCCAAGGGAAAAAACGTCTGACATACGATGAGCTCTCATTACCCCAATGGGTAGCGGGACAATTATCTAACATATATAACATACGTGATCACACACTAGCTCATCAGGCCTTGCTCCAAGTGATACATTCAATGTGTGACGCCACTTTGTTACCATGGGTAGCCGTTTGCAATGCATATGCATCCTCCATGTGTGATGTCGAAGAGGGGATACTAACTTGGGACAACACCACCTAGTGGTCACTAAACAGGCTTAGTGCCTGACAAATCACCATGAGTTCGCAAGCCACCATTAACCACTCAACTAGACATCAGCTCAGCGACCATGTTGTTATTACAACAATGGTTCATGCTTTCATGAATCTCACCATGGCCAATACTGCCATATCTGTAGTTATTGTGCCAGATCTGGTTGTACAAACTCACACCCCGAAGTTAAATGTAACTTTAAGATAAGAAGCCAGGACATATCTGCTGTTATAACCGCATAGGGGTCTTGTCAACCACCTGATGCCTGTGTAACCATGGACACAGTTGGGAGGGACAATAACCTACAATATTCAGATGTTAATAGTTTATTTGCAGGTGCTAGGTTTACAGAGCCTACCACTGAAAGCTGTGCTGATGATAGCCCTCAAGGCTTCAGCAGCACCATTAGTAAAAGCTTTATACATGATCAGGGTCATTCCTGCAGCTATGCAAGGGCTGACCCAAACTGTAAGTATATACACCTTACCTAATGAAAAGGGGAAGGTGATTCAGTCACTGGCCTGTGTCCCTTATTTTACTCTAGTATGAACCAGGCACTATTTTATGCCTATTATTACGCCATTTCTTATATCATCACATTCCCACCCTCCTTTGTTCATTCAGTGGAAAATTTCTGGAAAAACAAGTGCAATTTTCATCAACAGTCGCCATTTTGATTTGGTTTCTGAATTTGTGTTGTTATTTTGAACATTATTTATTGGACTTTATGATACTTTTAGTCAGACTGGTATCTTTTAATTTGTGTTTATTGCTTTTATATTACATACCCATTGGTGAGTTATGGCTGCAAAAGACTGCAGTGGTTGTGGATCTACTCATGAGCCACCACTACACAGGAGGTGCCCCCTCAGACCAGGAGCGTCAGAAGACCTGGAGGAAGGCCAAGTCAATGTTACTCAGGATAGTAATTTTAGTAATCCTGACACTCTCAGCTCAGAGCAGGCCCTGGCGGCCAGCAGTCAGGAAAAACTGTTACTAGTAGCACAGAGACGTTATTGCTTAGAGAATTGAAAAACATTAGCAAAAGATTCAATACTCTGGAGGAACAGGCAGCCAAGGACAGGTTGGTGGTAGCTGATATGGCCAATAGATTTAAAAACCAGGACAATAGAGCTGGCTTTGTTAATCTCAATACGTTGAATTCCCCACCAGGGCCACAGGGGGGACAATCTGTCACACATAGTGTTTTAAACAATGTGTCAAGTGTCAACAAGTCTAACCAAGTGCTAATTAATGGTTCACAACACAATGTGATTTCTCAGATACCTACACAGGTTCCTTCCCCAGGGGTCATCAAGCTGAAGGCAGTACAAGCTCACAAGATGCACCAGATACCTGCTGTGCATCACACTCCAGTGATGCAATCCCCATTTAGCACTGGTATTATTTCTTCGGCACAAAATCACTTATCTGCTAATTTTTCTACAGAGGTTCAGTCTGTTAGCTCACAGCCCGATGTTCCAGGCAGAAGGAAGGATGGACTATAAGACAACACCCTCTATGGTGTCCCTCATGGTCCACTGTCACTTTCTTCACATGTATATGATTCTGTAGGTCAAGAACATAGTTCTGGCACCTTTTCTGTATCTTCTTCAGGACAAACTCAAACTCAAAGCAATGGGGCACCACAGCTTGTTGGTAAGGCACAGACAGGGGAAGGCGGCACCAGAGGTCTGATTCAGCCTCCTCATCCGATGGTCGCAACAGAAGGTAAAGACACCATCATCCCATCTTTACAAGCTTTAAAGAACACACAATCTATACATAACAAGGTGAACAAGAGGTACCAAGAGCTGGAACAGTCCATGCAAGTATCACCAGGTAATCTCGGCTTACTGTTAGAAACCATTCAGAAAAAAGTCAGTAAAGATTCCAAACAGAAAATTAAGTGGCCCCAAGATTTGGCCTTTGTGGGGAGCCTGCGTCAAAGATCATCTTATGACCAGTTAACCACCTGTCAATGGCTTCTTGGGTTTTTCAGAATCAGGCAGGAAGAGCAGGACCCCACTGTGAAGGAGAATATGATTGAATAAGTTACTGAGTTATTACAAGATGCATGTGACTATAGCTGGGAGGCTGCAAAGGAAGCCCACAGTGTACTTCTGCATCGCATGCAGGATGGAGTAGTCTCCTGGAAAAATCTTAAGGAGGTCAACAGGATTCGCAAGAGATATGCACACACCTCCTCCACTCAGTATGGCGCTACTGGATCAAAAGGGAAAATATCTAAAGTAGTTCCTTGTTTCAAATTCAATAAAGGGACCTGCAATAGACAGAGTGATCATGAGTGGCAGAACATGTTGCTCAAACATATGTGTCAGCATTGCCTTTCCAATTACAACAAACATGAGTCACATCCTATGAAAGACTGTTTCAAGGTCACAAAAAACTAGGTAAAGCTGCTCATGCACAGTTTGCAAGTAGAATTTTCTACAGGTCAGGGCTTTCCTTATCAGAAAAAAAATTATGCACCAGTTTAGATATTAACAGAAAAGGCAATGTTCATACATGTTCAGTTAATAGAGTTTTCCAAAAGGAAAAAAATAGTAAAAATGTTAGGGTTAAAACAAGAATATTTTTTGGTAGGCAGAGGACTGATCTTGGAACCAGAGATTCAGGCCAGAGGTCAAAATTCATTGATAAGACACCTCAGGGTCCTCGTAGCATACAGCTCAGAAACAGATTTGCAGTACTTGGGGAGTTAGATGAAGAACAAATACATGATTATTGTGTTTCAAAGCAAATTGATATGAATAACCAAGGTTCCAAGATTGGTTACAAGTCTGAGGAAAAGCAATTAAGTTATTCACATGATCATGTAACAGGTGAGCGCGATTTTTCAAATATTCACTGTGAAAGTGTATTTTGCAAAAAACCACAGGTGTGGCCTAGTTATGACACTAGAGACGAAAATCTCTTAAGAAACTTTATCTCAACACAGAATACTGGTTATCCGACTCATAGTGAGGGAGTGCACAGTGCTTTACATCAGGAAAATCAGTTATTCGGAGACAAATATTGTAAAAATTGTGAGATTAAAATCTTGAATATGAACATGTATTGTGGCCCGATTGTGACAGTAGAGATAAAAATCTCTCAAAAGACTTTATCTGTGTACAGAATACCTGTTATCCGACTTATAGTGAAAGAGTAAACAGTACTTCTAGTCAGTTAACTAGGTCATTCGGAGACAAATACCACAACAATGTAGGCAATTCCAAACCTGAATGTGACCATATGTACACTCAATGTCATAATATTGAAAATGAGAGAAGACTGAACGTTGAACCAATACAAGTAGTGATCAGGTTGATGGAAAAAGTACCTTGTCAAGTCGAAATAATGACCCTCAAGGTCACAGATGTCATCCTGATCTTTCTAATGCAACTTGTTTGAACAATTCTCAGTCCATAGTAGAAGCCACTTTGGCGGGCAAGGCTTGTGTTAAGAGGGTTAATGTGCACCATATAGTTGATAAAAGAGAAGATCTAAAACTGTGTTTACAGCAACAGGACAATGCTTTAGGTTTTTTTGTCCATAAATAACCTTAGCTACAGAGGCACAAATTTATCACTTGCCCCCAAGGTCATCATTTCTGACCCCAAGTTTGACCCTGTCAAAATTCATCGTTTGGTTAGACATACAGGAAGGTACAATTTTGAAGAGGCAAGAATCTTGCTTCCCTCAAAAATAAATTTTCCACTTTTTGAAAGTTTGGCTCAAGGGTATTGGGACTGGCAGCTTTCATTTTTTGTAAAATATGGATTCCCTCTAGATTTTCCTTATGCTAAGGAAGCTGATCTTAAAAGTGGTGAAGGTAATCTTGCTTCAGCAAACAAATTTCCTGTCCACGTGGACAGTTATTTAGATACTGAAATAAATCATGGGGCCATAGCAGGTCCTTATGACAGCCCCCCTTATGGAAATGACACTCATATTCACCATTCATGTCCAGGCCCAAGGATGATAGTGATAACAGGCGTATCATCATTGATTTGAGCTGGCCTTTTCAGGGCTCTATAAATACTTTCATCCCCCCCACCCCCCACCCCGAATATTTACATGAAAACTATCTATAAGCTCCAATATCCTACAGTAGGCAATATCACAGAAAAATTAAGGAGTTTGGGTAATGAAGCAGTTCTCTACAAAATTGACCTTTCCAGGGCATTCAGGCAACTCAGAATTGACCCTAGTGATTATTATTTATTGTGTCTTAAATGGAGAGATAAGTACTTCAGTGATTTATATTGTCCTTTTGGCCACAGATCAGGCAGTATGGCAATGACTAGACTAACTTCTTTCTTTCACTATATCATGAGAAAACAAGGCTATTGCATGCTCCCCTATGTGGATGATATGATTGGATGTGCCCTGGTGGGCGAGGCAGACAAACAATGTGACTTCCTCCTTCGGCTTCTTGAAAATTTAGGCTTCCCGATAAGTTCGACTAAATTAGTAAGACCTACTCATGTTTGCAATTGTCTAAGCATCATGATTGATACCAAGGCTAAAACATTATTTATCTCGAAAGAAAAACAACTTGAGATAATCAGCAAATGTAGGCATATACAGCAACAGAAATACATTACAAAAAGACAACTTCAGTCCCTTATCGGCAGTATAATGTTTGTACACAAATGTGTCAGGTCCTCTCGATTTTTTACAAATCGCTTATTGAATGCCCTAAGAGAAGCTACTAGCGATAAAATACGGATCACAGAAGATATAACCAGAGATGTAGCCTGGTTTCAGGCGTTCATGCCCACATTCAATGGCTTAACAACTTATTATCATGAGAATCCCCCTTTTCATGAACAAATCAAAATAGATGCTTGTCTTGAAGGCATGGGAGGGACTTGGGGCAACAAAGTATATACATCCAGTATCCCAGATTGTCTGAAAAATTCGGGTGAATTTAGTATTACACAGTATGAGATGCTAAACATGCTATTAGCTCTGAGAGTGTGGGGTCATATATGGCAACATAAAAAATTATGTTTAAGATTGATAATTTGGCAGTTGTCACTGTATGTAATACAGGGTACACTAGGTGCAAGCATCTAGCTGCAATAATTCGAAATATCTGGCTAGTTACAGCCACCTGGGATATTGAAATCAAAGTCACACATATTCCAGGAAAGTTGAATAACATAGCAGATTTGTTATCTCGATGGGACAACAAAACTAACAAATGGAGTCATTTGACTAGTCAAATAGCGAATCCTAACTGGTATGAGGTAAACAGTAGCTTATTTTATATCAATTATGATATTTAAAGAAATATTTTTCAATATTCCAGATACTTCTTCCCTGGTTTCTGCTCTACACAACAGAGTCTCACAAAGACTCTCTCAAGCCTACAGACCTAAAACCTGGCTTTCTTACAAAAGTATGTTTCTCACTTTTATGATGTTCTGCGAATTTGTGGGTAAAGACATTCTCAGTATAGATGTAAATACCTCTCTCATGTTTACAGAGTTTTTGGCCTATAATGGCCTGAAACATGTGTCCATTTTGAACTATATTTCGGCCATAAAGTCACAGCTTAAATGGCTAGAGATTCCAAGTACTGTGTTTGATCACACAAAAGTAAAACTGATGCTCAAGGCGGTGGCAGTCTCCATTAGAAATCCTCCTAAATTTAAGGGAATTTTTGACATTTCTACACTTTTCCAAATTATTCTCTCTTGTTCTGCACTTCCCCATCCCTTAGTTTTTTAATCCCTTTATCTATTGGCTTTCTTTGGTTTTCTAAGGATTTCTAATCTACTGCCACCTTCTCGTCTTTCATTTGATATCAAGAAACAGCTTTGTAGAGGTGACATCATAACAGAAGTAAATTATGCTATAATTGTAGTCAAATGGAGTAAAACACTTCAGGCTTCGAACCAGGGGTCTTTCATTATGATACCACAACTGGGTAAATCCCCTTTTTGCCCTGTCAAAAGCCTTTTGGAAATGCAGAAAGCTTATCCAGGTAATGACAACGACCTATTATTTTGCATCCAAGGTAGTCCAGTCACTCAGGTTCAAGCTCGAGCCCATTTAAAAAAAGATTCTCAACATGTTACATTTAGATCTAAATTTTTACAATTTTCATACTTTTAGGAGGTCAGGGGCGACCCTGGCCTTTAATCAAAACATTGAGCTTCAAAAAATCAAAGACCATGGAATGTGGTCCTCTGATTGTGTTTATACATATATCATTGCAGATCCACTCCATGCTAATGGTGTGGCTCAGACTTGCCGTTAATTATTAGCCACCTAAACTGGGAAGTTGTGTTGTGCTTGTGTTTGTTTTACTCTTGTCTGTCCTACATGCATTACCCCTACTGTTATTTGGGCGTTTGGTGGGTTTTGACTGAGTAGAAACGTTCTTACCAAGTAAATGTATGTTCTTGTCACAAGTAATGGTATGTTATTTTAAAGTATTGTACCTCTTGGTCAGGGGTTAGTCAACAACCAGTATTAAAATATTATAGTTCAGCAGTAGCATGAGCAGCTTCAATAACATTTGTAAGGAGGACATTATACCTCCAGTAACATAGCACCTGGAATTGTACATTATGTGGTCTTTGGTTAATTTGCTACATTTTATGTGAAATGCATATCTTGTCATTTCTTTTAGTAGTATTATAAAAGGTTACTCTGTAAATAGTTTATTAGCGATAATAACTTGTAGAAATGATTTTTCTTGTTTAACAAAGTATAAATTTTACTTATCTTATTATGTATATACTTGATACTATCTTAATGATATTACATGTGTCTTTGTAAACAGATACTTTAACAGTCTTGCAAAGTCAAAGTCAAAGTCAAAGTTGGGGTTTTACGTCCCGTTCAACAGCCAGGGTCATATTGGGACAGGTCCTCAGAATTGCCACTTGTGGGACTCGAACCCACAGAGGTGACAGCCTGTGATTAGATGCCAAACTTGCTAACCACTAGGCCACTGAGGACCTCTTAACAGCAAAAGTACGAAACATTTATTGATACAGTAAAAATAAGACGTTGTTTTATGTGTAGTCAAGGTGAACTAGACTTAAGGTCACCTTAAACATTACACTTTGTTATGTAGGTATAGAATTGTAACTAACAATACTAATTTTATATAATAAAATTATTTTATCCGCATTGTGGGTTATTACTTATCCACCTTGGGTCTACCATCTGTCATTTTTATATTCCTCCTCTCTCAGGACTTGGGACTGTGACCAGGTTTCCTCTACATCCCATGAGAAAACCGTCCCATTGGGACTTGGGGATAACCCTCTATTGGTTGACCTCCAAAAAGCATTGCATAACATTGACGCTTCACAGATTACCCCAATTAAGGTTGACTTCACCAATCTCTCTTCTTATTGTCCTGTGCAGAATACTTTCAATACTATTATTTATTTGTATGATATCAAACCTAACAAAGGTGGGGCTTTCTTTTACTATGTTCAGTACGTGGATTGCATGGAAAGATGTTATTTTGTTAAATGTCATAATGTACCTGATGGTCAGTTGATGGTTCTATATTCTATGGATTTATTATTTTCTGTGAGTATTTTTTCTTATTCGTGTGAATATGAAAGGGAATCAGATGAAACAGTAAATAATATGGCTACAGATGATATAATGACTTTATGAAAGATGTGAATAGTTGGAATCATTATAAAATATCCTATAACTATTATATAACGAGTATCATAGATGCACTGATTGTAGATCAAGAAACAGCAATTTTACATAGCAGTCAGGATGGAATGTGTAGATCATTGGACACATTCACTGAAGTTTATGTATGTGATGGGATTGATTTGGTCAACCCTGGGTCCAACTTAGCTGGACTCAGGGTGACCACCCCTCTGCCCTTGTCACAGATAATCCGGACATTGGTAAATTTGAGAGTCCGGATGTTAATTTCCCAGACAAAACTAGAGGTTTGTTGGGGTTATCGGACAGAAGCTTCACATTCATCGGTCTGGACAGACAGCCGGTCGCCATGACATCAGTACGTGACTATATTATGGCAGCTGACATAATTAAATATCGGGTTTTCCTAACTACCACATCTAATCTGAATACAGCAGCTTGGGAGAAATATCTACAAGATTATCCGGACCAACTTTTAATTAAATACATTAAATTTGGTTTTCCACTGTCAATAACCAAAGGTTACAAACTGAATAACAATCAAGTTACAAATCATTTTTCGGCCAGACAATTCCCAAAGGCAGTGGCTGAATACCTAGCTAAAGAGGTTAAGTTGGGAGCCATAGTTGGTCCAGCTGATAGCATTCAATGTGCAGAATATCACTCTACACGCTTATTAACACGTCCCAAAAATGGGAATAAAAGGTAAGTTATCTTGGACCTGTCCCATCAACAGGGAGCTTCTGTCAATTACCAAGTGGTTAGACTGTCTGATAATCATTCATTTCTTTTAAAATTTCCAACTATTGATGACATAGTCCAAGAAATTACCAAGGATCCAATGGATAAGTGCATATTCAAAATCAATATTGGGTGTGCTTTCCACAATCTAAGGGTGGTGGACCCAGCCGAAGCCTTCAAGTTTGGCATTCAATGGAGGCAGAAGAGCTAAGTTGATGTGGTGAAAGCATTCGGCTGGGTTCACGGAGGTGCGGCATTTCAAATTGTCAGTGACGCAATTGTCCACATCATATCAAAACGAGGTTTTAAAATCTTTGCCTACATTGATGAGTTTGTAGCTGTAGTTTGTAGTTTTCAGGCCCTTTATGAACTGATCTGTGAGTTAGGATTGCCTATCAATCCAGACAAAATGATTCCTCCTTGTAAAGCATTCACTTGCCTTGGCATTTATATCAATCCGGAAGTATTGACTCTGAAAAATTGAAGGCAATACATGAGGAATGTCACCTTACTAGGCTTAAGAAACACCTGCCCAGAAAAGCCTTCCAGTCCCTCCTGGGGAGGTTATTTATTTATTCTTCAATTCCAGAGTACAGAAAGTTACCATGAAATACAGTGAAAAAAGTATAACACAGAACTGTGAAAAAAGAACGAGAACTTCAAAGGATATAAACAAAACATGTACAAAGCATAAAACTCGAAAGAGATAAATAAGAAAAAATGGTTTGTAGAATTATACTTATACAGTCATGAGTGTCATATGTCAATCTGTACAAAGAACTTTAAGCAGTCAGTTGATTTTATTCAGCTCTAACTTGATACACTTGTAATCGCAAATATAAAGTAGGTCTTTGATATTTCCACACCTTACAAAATCATCAACACCATAAGTTTTATTAATATAACTTTCACTTATCTTAAAAAAGTGAGCTGTACTTGTACCAATTTTTGACTTTGCTATATTTAAATGCTGTGATATTGTATTTACATTTTTACAAAATACAGAATTACTTCCATTAATCACTAGTTTGTAACACATGGAAACACATGGATTATAACTTTTCGAAACATTCCAGAGAAATTTGTTAAATCTCCTAAACAGTTGTAGTTCAATAGGTATGTCATCGCATAACAGTGGCAGAAATCTTGAATGAGTCATAGGAGATAAATATAACAACTTATGTATACATTTACGCCATAAAATGAAAAAAGAAAGAGCATCAGATCCAGCAAGGTTCTAAAAATTACAGCCATATAGGTCCATACAATAGGTTTTAAATAATCTGTATGTCACTTTTGCATGTGCTCTTGAAAATATTGCATTAATTCCATGAAAACTTGATATGAACTTTTTAGTAACTCTTAGGTGTAATTCTTTTTCGCTTCTTAGACCAATCACATGACCCAAATGATTTGCATAGTCATGACATTTAATGAATATACCATTTGTTTTATACTGTTAATTTCTAGATACCTGGTATAATGGATAAGCTGATACTTTTCTATGTTAAAAGTTACTGAGTATTCTACTGCAAATGTGTCCGTCCAGCCCGGACCTTTGTCAACAGGATGTTATGCTTATTTAGAAACTGTCATAACCACAAAATAATCAAATTAACTACTGAGTTCTACCAGGACCTTGATTGGTTTTTAAAATTTTACCTCACTTTAATGGGACAGTATATTTTTTACAAATCACACATTGCTGGCGACATTGTGCACATTGATGCCTCTGAGAGAGGCCTGGGGGGTACTTAGAAGAATAGGGTCTACGCTACCCCTATTTATCCAATCCATGGGTTTGAGACAACTATTGTTCATTGGGAAATTATCAATGTAGTGGTAGCCCTAAAAGTTTGGCAATGGGCTGGCTCCCATATACAATGCAGCAGTAGTTTGGATGACCACAGCCATTTATGACATCAAAATTTCAATCAGACACATTGCAGGTTCCAAAAACATAATTTCTGACTTATTGTCTAGAATATATTCTGATAAAAAGCTTAACGATGACCTATTAAGCCAGTTACAGGCAAATTGTACGCAGTAAGGGATTGCATTTTGGTCATAGAGCTCTGAGCTTTTATCAGCAGATTGCAAATCTGGAACTCGGTCCCATTTTATTGCGATTTTTTTAAATTTGTATTAGTAAATTTAATTGGACAGTTTGGACCTAGCACTCACAAAATATGTTGGCCCACCTTGAGATTAATCCTGGGTCTTTGCATGATCATAACGTCATGGTAGAGTTTACTTGGCAGGGACTGGTTTCAATGCCTGTCTTATTTTAATATGTTCTTTAAATTATAATTTATTGTTATCTTATAATGACACAGTTGTGTATTTCAACTCTGTTCAACTCATATCACTTTATATGATCCTGGTGTCAACTTTAACATCACAATTTGCCCTTAAAAACTCCTTTCTAAATTTTGGCCTTCTTTGTTCCTTTGGTTTTTCGCCTCTTGGATTTGCCTTCAGATTTGTTTTCAATGCACTTGCCATTTTTACAGTGTAGGTTATTATGTACACACAAAGTTTCATAAAGTAATCTATTGACAAATATGTGTCATATTTTGTTACTAAATATGAGATGACCTAGAGAATGATTACTACAATTGCTTAACTATATGTTACAGTGTTTCACAACAGTCTTTCACATACCAGCAGATTATTGAAAGGTCAGTAATGTGGCCCAAGTTAGTTTATTATACACATTAACATTGTAAATTTAAACATAGGTATAGGAACTGGGGGGCAACGGTTTGGGGGTGGAGATATCTGTTTGCTCCCCCCCCCAACTTTTGCAATGGAACTAAACTCCATCTTTGAAGTTTATGCAAATGTATACAGGTAACTCAATAATATGAGGTCAAATAACACTTTGTTCCTGTTCACTGTTCATATGTACCATTGTGTATGCTACCATTTGAGCTATAAATTTTTTATGATTTGTAAAACATTTTCAATTAGCCCACCATGGAATAGGTAAATTCCTGTTAAATGTTTTGTACAGACCAAAATCATAGATAAACTAATCTTCTACAAAAAATTAACCTGGTTGCTAATTATTTAAAACTTTGATATGTAGTTTCAAATTCACATAGAGCAACAGTTTAGCAATTTCTCAGTTGATGAGATATTTCCCAGAAAACCCTCCTTTCTTTACTAAGTGTTTATTTGACTTAGCTTGTCCAATGATTATACAGCCCCCTTAATTTAGGGATTAACGTTGGAAAAGTCACAAGTTCTGGAAATATCTGTTAAGATTAAGTGACTTTCATTACCATGACCTCCTCTCTGAAAAGAATGTCACATGGTCAAGATATTAGAAATATCTTTCAAACACAAAGATTACTATAGGTATTTCTATACCATGACAAGGTACGGGATACATAGGATTAGTCTCAGTCACAATGCCGTCACAGCGATTTCTTTTGGTACATGATAACTTAAAAGTATTTAATTAGACCTTTTGAATTTGTATATTAACTAAATGCAATACATTCTACAAAATTAATGAAAATTGTTAGAACTAATAACAAAACATCCTAACAAAAGACTTTAGTTAAGTGTTGTTTAACATTAGTTTTGATATTTATAAAATATATTGCCAAATGCCAACCTTATAATATTTCAAGATATAATTAAATCTTGTAAGAAAAACTTCAAAAGTTTATTGCCCAATTATACTCCTTTATATAAACCATTGGCTAATTATTTAATAATCTTTTTGATTGTGACATTAGAAGACCCAGGTAAAGACATGAAACAAGAATGATAACTTTAAAACTACATAAAACTTTGGCGTTTTATCATTTTTAAAATTTTCTTTGAAGGGCAAAGCATAGCTAAAGAAGTTTATAATATATCTGAAAGCGTAAAAACCCCAAGAACTCTGTATATATTTTATTATATCACAAGATCAAAGTCTGGGATAAACAGGTTTCACCTCCATCACGCCACTGCCAAACATTTTGACTTGTGTGTGTGATAACTCAAAAACACTTTCATGGATCTCATTCAAATTTGGCACACGCATTGATTTAAGTTAGATAAACCCTATTTCAAGGTGACATTAAACTCTTAATGATAATTAATTTATGACCACCTTAAGGTCAGAACTTTGATGTTTAACTAAATAATGCCCTCTACATGAAACTATGTAGCTCATCTGGCTCAAATTGTACCAGGAAACACATTAATATATTATTTTATATATGCCAAAAATCAAGACTTTGTGTTAAGGTTAAAAGTGTGTTTGAGGCCTATAAAGACCCTACTTAGACATTTTTCAATATTTTTACATATTTTGTGCTGTGACTTAAAAACTGTAAGTCTTACAATTCTTAAACTGTAGTAGATAAAACTCTGATATGTAATATTTATCTGTGCAACATTTAAAGTCTGTAGCTTTAATTTTAAGGTCACCTCGAGATCTCTATAATTCCCATATAGTGACTCAATGTATGGACTTTTTCCGCTTTAGAGCCTACAGCTGTAAAACTATGTGACTGACAGAGCTTAAGTCTTATCTGAGAATATATCAGGCTTTAAATAGACATTGACCGTGTAGGAAGCAATTATTGATTGGAGGGGCGAGGAAGTAGATTACACCAACTCAACTCGAAACCAACAATTTTGGTTAATTTTACAGAATGTATTGCATGTAGGTAGTATACAAATTTAAATAGTACAATTAAAATATTTGACCAAAGGAAATCTTTGTGATGACAGTGTGATTGACATCAATCCTAAGTTTTCTCAACCTTGTCTGGATATAGAAATACATATAGTCACCTCTGCATGTGAAAAATATTTCTAATGTCTTGACTACATGTTTCCAGAACCTATGAATTTTCCTGCTAGTTCCAAGCTTATAAAAGATCTATTTTAGCAAGGTTAATCCCAAATTGAGGGGATGCATAATCCATGGACTGGCTAGGTCCAATATACACTGCCAAATTACTGTGCTAAACCATTGCTGTGTGTGAATTTGAAACTACAGTTGAAGCTCTAGATAATTAGCAACACGATAAATTAAATGTAGAAGATTACTATATGTATGATTTTGGTCTGCATAAATGAAACGTTTCACAGATATGACAGGATAACTGAAAATGTTCCTTTAACAAATCCTAAAAATAAATATTTTATAGTTCAAATGGTAGCTTACACAATGGTACATGTGAGCAGTGAACCAGGTAAATGTGTAATTTGACCACATATTATTGAGTTACCTGTAAAAATGTACATAAACTTCAAAATTGGAGTTAAGTTCTATTGCAAAAAGTTGGGGGGGGGGCAAAAAGATATTCCTGCCCCCAACTTTATGGCTGGGGGGCGGTCAGCGACGCTGCCCCTTCAGTTCCTACGCCTATGTAGTGTATGAGGGCCATAAACACCCACCTGAGTAACCCTTTTTCAACATTTTTCACATATTTTGACCTGTGACTTGAAAATGGAAAGTCTGACAAGTCTCAAACTGTATTAGAAATTACTTCTATATGTAATGTTTGTCTGTGTAAAATATGAAGTCAGTAGCTTAATTTTTAAAGTTACTTTAAAGTCTCTTAACTGCCAACAGATTGTTTGCTACTTTTAAGCCCTATAGCTGTCATACTATGTGACTGATAGAGCTGAAATCTCACATGGCAATATATTAATATGTTCTTTTAGATGTGCCAAAACCCAAGGCTTTAAGTACACATTTAACCTGTATATAAGGATCATCAACAATCTACCCAGAGGACTTTTTTTTAAATTGACCCAAAAAAATAAAAATATGGCTTGACTAAAAAAAATGAAAAAATAATTTATATTAATTGTGAATCACACAAAATGGGTGCAAGAAAAATACCCAGTAAATGCTTGTGGCTGAAAGATGACCTGTCTGGGGATATGTTTGTATCAAGTTGGCGCAATTTTGTTACTTTGGTCCTTGCCCGCAACCAAAATTGCTTCCTACGCCCCTGTTAAATGATTAAATGATACTACTGCTGTACATAGTTACAGAGGTATAATCAGTTTGGTGACCATACCATACACAGTACATTTTACCAAGACTTTACAACAAAATAGTCCACCTAAAGATTGACAAATTTATTGACTTTAATGCCACCATTAATCAAGTAACTTAAATACTTTATATAGGTGACAAATCTTAGGTTTAAGGTAGTCTTTACATCTACCTGGGATCAGCTCGACCTGTCGAGACTGAGGGTAAAGCAGGCCTTGGGTTCATGTCTGAACTGGCCTAAAGTTTTGAAACCTGAAATGACGCAGAATTGACCCTTGAAAAGTAATTGCTTTTACATTGTGTTATAAACGATATATAAAGCACCCTTAAACCCAAATATGAAGGAATAATATGACTTATTGCAATATTGAGGCAAATGGGGCAGCACATCACTGACCAGTGACTGGTTTTTTATATACGTCCAGCCGCAATCATACACCCAGGAACCCTAATGGAAATACACCCAGGAATTATTTTTGTATAAAGATGATGATCGAGATCACTCTCAAAATGTAAAGGGATCTAAGCTGGTCCGGGGCCCATCTTCTGATGTCCAACTAGAAGTATTTACATAATCCTGTTAACAAAAAAGACAGATGAACGGTCCTAGAAATAATATATCCTTTGTGTAGGTAAATATCCTAAAGTATAGTTCCTCATAACCCTAGGGTCCAAAATTTGACTGAAATCGCTCTATCTCTGGTTTCAGAGATAATAACATTTTCCATTTACGCCAAGATTCAATATGGCGGCCAAAATTTTTAAAAGTCTAACTTTTTCAGAGGTCTTGGAGCAGTAGTCCTTTAGTCAAAGTCAAAGTTGGGGTTTAACGTCCCGTTCAACAGCCAGGGTCATATTGGGACAGCATTGCCACTTGTGGGACTCGAACCCACAGAGGTGACAGCCTATGATTAGATGCCAAACTTGCTAACCACTAGGCCACCAAGGACCCTCAGTAGTCCTTTAGTGCCCTAAGGAATCCTAACAGACCTCTAAAGTTTTTATGAAACAAAAAGTGACTTACTTATTACCAAAATAGCAAAGCAGCTATTACTCAGCTATAACTGCCACTACACAGGTCATCAAAAAGTAGCTAAACATCACAACAAACAAACACAAAAAGCCCTATATTGACAAGTTTATAAGTTACAAGCGATTTACTCATTGGCAAAATGTCAAAATAGCTGTTACTCAGTTGCCATTATAGATACAGCTCTGAAAATTTGACATAACATAGATCATCAAGAAGTAGCGGAACAACTTATTTGATGAAAAATCTCTAACTTGAATAGTTTTGAAGTTACAAGTGACTTACTCATTGGCAAAATATCAGAGTAGCTATTATTCCATTAGCATAAAAGCCACAGCTCCCTAAAATTTGCCACGGCACAGATGTAATAGATCATGAAAAGGTAGCTTGACAACATACAGTCAAACATATATAATGTGACTACTCTCAAATAGAGACCACTTGCTAGTTGAGACCGCTTTTATTCTGACAAGGTAATTTAATTGTAAAACATACCCCAAATGGTGACCACTCCCTAACTGTGACCGGACACCGCTAAAATCATTCACAAGGACCCAAAACCCTCTAGACAAGAGACCACACAATGGAGACTGGAGGCTAACATGGGCACTGACAATCAATGGATAAGCCATATATGGTGAATTGTTCCCATTGTTCATTTCCCCAGACATGTTCAATTAAGGCTTCCACCAAACAAGAAACACAGATTTAAATACCTGCTTATTGTTTTGATCATTAAAAACCAGGAAATTTCATAATGTTTTTAAAGAAAGTGTGACATATGAATAGCTAGGAAGGAAAAGGGGTGTGTGTAGATCAGTACACTGTGGATGAATGGAAAATAGAACAATAATTATAACTATAATTTGCAAAGACTATATACCAAAAGATATTTACAATAGAGTCTGTGTAAAATAAGATAAGAAAACAAACCAGCTTTAAATGGGTATTACAGTTGAAGGAGAGATTTAAGCAGAAATAATCTTGACCATTTTTTTAACCCAGAATGTCTGCCAACTGTTACATACTCATTATACTTGTGCACATTTTGCATTTTGTTAAATAATCATCTTAAACCAATTACAATGATTCCACAAATACAGAAACTGTTACCACTATTCTCTATTTGCCTCATTGTAATTGATCTCGGGCATGCAAATGTCAAACAGATTGTGGATTTTGTGATGCTTAATGAATGGAAAGAGAAATTCAGTGAAAGGAAAGGAATTCATACAATGGTTTCACACAATGACCGACAACTATGAAAGACCCCTGTTAGTATTTCCCTTGGGCGGTTTTTATACACAAGTTTGACTGTATTTGATAATGAAAAGCTCTAAAATGAATACTTAAGGCAATACAAGATTACTCATATTTATAACATTAAACTAATTGCATATGTAAGGCACAGCAATGCATTATTTTCAAATGAAGTGATATATTTTTTTTATTTCTATAATTTATTAGCTCTCCGAAGGATAATACTAAAATTCATCAGAATTAGTTCAGTACTTCTTAGAGACCCAATTCACGTACAGGCACACGCATTAAACACACGTTGCTCTAAATGCATCCTTTAATATCAAGATCAGGTATTTAATCAGGGCATGTAATGATGAAAAATCTACTGATGGAAGAAACCAGTGTGGATTATATTTTATATAGTTCTTACATGCCAAGTAAAGAAGGGTGTATATTTAGTATAGGTATTTATGGTGTAGATTTATCTGCCACTGTGGCCTAGTGGGTAAAACACTTGTCTAGGAACTCAGAGGACATGGGTTCGAAAACAGGTACAGGCAGATACATAGTGGCTTGGATTACCACTTAAAATGGCAGTCCTCTGTCATTGGGTCCTGTCCCCAGTGGCAGGCTAAAGAATCTCAAGGACGTTGATAAATGGTCATCCTTGAGCCTCTATCTTCCAGTTAGGGAAATGTCAGTTACTTGTGAGTTGGGGCTGTACCTGTGCAGATGGATTGGTTAAATAGTGCTTTGAGTCCTGTAGTATATGGAGATATTGCACTGAGTATACAGAGTAATATATAGAGTATATACAGTAATTGTACTGAGTAAATACACAATACAATATACTTGAAGTGATGTTGTACATGATTGATCTTAATATTTTTATTTGGTGGCTTATTACACTTCGGGTTCTAAGATAAAATGTCATATATTGTCAATTTATATTATACTGTTGTTGTTTCAAACTCATTGGTCCTAGTAGGTTTTACTTTTTGGCTACAATGAAGATTGCCATCTACATATAGCATATCTGAACGATATTGGATAATATATTGTATTTGAAAGCTAGCATCCAAGTCAGTTTTTATTGGTTTGAAACAGGTTTGTGATGGAGGAAAACAATGCATAGTACTTTAATCAATGTTTTACATTGTACAATAATAGGTACTGATAAACATCTGTGAAATTTTCAACAAAAGGCTACAGCCAAGATTTGACCCTAAAACTTCGAGGATTAAAGATTAAGCCTTTGGCTATGTATTTATTAATTATTTATAGACGCAATTATATGTCTCACAATGGATTTGGTAAATACAATGTTTACCCTTTTCATGAATAAAAGGAGTACATTTGACATCCCTTTCGAGTATTTCCAATATGTCAACACCATTTCAAACTAACGTCCGCATAAAGATTCGATTAATACAATGATGATCAGGGTTATAGCCTTGTTTCATGTTGTGAATACTCCTCCCAAACACTCTGATAATATTATCCCAGGCAATATTATAATACATTTTGACTCTTATTTTAAACATGATTGGGTTTTACAATTGGTTGTAGAACAGTGTTATTACTGCACATCGAATGTGCCTTTGTATCATGCCGGAAAATACTTTCTTGATGACAGAAGTTGGAAACAGCAACTGAACTTGGGTTCAAGTCTTTACTTTACGAGGCTTGATTAGTTTTATTGAGACAATAAATGAGTGTAATTTATAACAGATCTGGATTTTATATTATCACTGGGAGATCTTTCTAGAGAGATATTTTTCAGAATCATGCTGCACTAAGGAAGGACCTGGCACCAGGGCGAAACTTTTGCAATTGTGAAAGTAGATTCAGTTCTAGAACTTTCTGATTCAAAATCTGTAAAATGCTTTGTTGTGAGACAAATGACGAACTGAAAGAAACATAAAAATATAACTTGGTATCATAACGTGGTACATACCTCAACAGAAATGAGTAGAGAAAACTATCCACTGCTGGTTGCATTGGTTACACATTTATGTAAAATCAAATAAAAAATACTCAGTAACACACACTGTGGTATTGATAGTAGCCAAAGCCATTTGGGGGGCGGGATTTCTATGTACAAAATCTGATTTTATGCCTATTTGAGGTGGTGATTTCAAGTCCAACATAATTAATAACCTTAAAAAATCTTAAGGGATAATTGATTTCACAGTTGGAAGATAAACCACATTATATCCCTGAATAGTCAATACATATACACACAGATTGCCATTATTAGGCATAGTGGCACTGTTCTAATGGAGCCGACTCTACAAATCAAGGGTTGATTGCAAAAGTTAGAGATTGGGGGCAAAAATTCAGAGAATATCGCACAAATTTTTTTAGTCTGATTCATCTTCCGCAGGACAAAACCCATCCCAACTTGTCTGGAGCTACCTCCCGACCTGACTTGGGGTTAGGGTGTTAGGGTTTGTTCATGGCTATTTACTAGAAAAAATTCACTAAACATATTGAACATGCCTACTGAAGAATTCCTTTGTAAAAAATGTGGAGACGTTCACAAAAGACCGATCAATAGCAAGTGTACATTTGTGAATGCCATGGACAGTGAAGTGGTTGATCCAACTGAACATTTACCATTAGCTTCTGGTCTGGAGAAAGTGACTTAAATGTACAAATTTTGGCTGAGCTCAAGAGTTTGGGTGGCAGAATGACCGCTATGGAGAAAAAATGGCAGACACCAGTCCTGTAGAGGTCAACCAAAGGTCACAGATGAGCCATGCAGCAAGTGCCGCGGTAGTCAACCCCAGTCCTGCACAACTAGAGGAAATAGTGGTACCTTCAGTGGCAGCCCTGCAAGAAACCCCCCATATACAGGCAGAAGTGGACAGAAGACTCAAGCATCTGGCTGAATTAAATGAAGCAGGCAAGTTGAAGTCACAGAGGGGCGGTTTATGATACGGTTTGGGTGAAAAAGCAGGTACCGTGGCCTCAAAATTTTGTTTTAGGGGGAAATAATAAGTCCAGAATGTCCTATGACAATTTAACCTGGTGTCAGTGGGTGTCAGGTTTCGCCATGATTGTCAGAGAGGAAAAAAATCTGCAAATCAAAAATTCCATGTTAAACTATCTCAATGAGATAATGGAAGACGCAAACGACTTCAGCTGGCAATCTGCTAAGGCATCGCATGTGGTTCTATTATGTAGGATGGAGGAGGGGAAAGTCGATTGGTTGGACACTGTCAAAATAGACAGGATCAGGCGCGCATATGCGCAGAGAGCTCCTCCTCAAAATTTGACTAGTACCAGTAAAAAATCTGAATTTAAAATCATGCTCTGTCGTTTTTATCAAAGGGGAACCTGTCAAAAAGATAGAGATCATGAAACTGGGCAAATTTTTTTATAAGCATGTTTGTGTCACCTGCTTTTCGATGGGGAAAGAATACAGACACATGGCTAAAGATTGCAGAGCATCTTCTAAAGCTGCAAAAAAACGAGTAGGGCACTGCCCATTGGCAGTGCAAAGAAATGTAACTAGTGTAAATAAAGATGTAAAAAATTATAAGTCAAAAATTGTGTATTCTACTGTGTCTAACAATGGTTTCAGTGCCGATTGAGGGAAGACCGATTGGGCAAGATTTCGAGGCAAAACCTATGCTCATGTGTTAAAATGTAATATTGACAGTAACTGTGGCTCCCGGGTTCAAATCAGATCAAAAGTCAATGTTTCGAGTTCAAGTGAAAAGCAATCAAAACGTCATAACTCCAGCATAAGTGCCTCTGTCGATCTTCCAGTTCATGCAAAGTGTAAAAAATCTTCATCTGTGAAAATTGATCGAATTGTCACTAAAAATTTCCCATGTGCACCAGCTCAGTTGAATTTGTATGTCCAACTGCAAACAAGTTTGCATCTCTGGCCCTCGACTGAGGTACAGAACAATGAGTATGACTCTAGGGTTGAAACCGACCAAAATCTAAATACAAAACAATCAAAATCATCCAAGCATTCTGTACAGGTTGGCAAAAACCCCCAAAATGTCAAAGACGGTCATTCAATACGTATTGGTCATAACAAATCTAGACAGTCAAAAAGAGGGACAAAATTGTAAAAAACAGTCAAAATTGTGCCCTGATATGGCTGAAGACAAATATGATTTAGGCTTGCAAGTTAAAGTGCATAACAAACAGAGAATATACCAAGCAAGGTCGGATCCGACCTACAAAAAGTGGAATGAACAAACGGATGGCAAGTTTGGCTTTGTACCGTTGGGTCCACTGGTCATACCAAACTCTGATAAAAGAAGATACATGGGTTCGGACCCCATAAAACTTTATGACATAACTAGAAATGAAACCAAATTTAATTTCTTGTCTGCACAAATTCAATTAGATTCACAGCTTAAGGCGGACAGTTAGGGGTAGTTAGTTTTAGTGGTAACACTATCACCTCCCACCTCTGCGGCCGGGGTTTGATCCCCGTCATGGCCTGAAGTGAAAAAGCTGGTAGTTGCTTGCCGTTGGTCAGCAGTTTACACTACAGAACCCTAGCGAACTCTATGTACTGGTTTCCTCTGCCCTTCAAACTACCCGTCGTTATATGACCTGTACAGTGTTGAAAGCGACGTAAAACCCCCAATAAATAAAGGCTGACAATTGCCATACCTAGTTAGGTACGGTTTTCCACTTGACTTTGATAGAAATTCTAAACTGGGAACAAATGACAAAAATCATACCTCGGCACTAGCCTTTTCTCAGGATATAGATGCCTATTTGAAAGAAGAAATTAGTCATGGGGCGATTTTTGGCCCTTTTAAACAGCCACCCTTCAACGACTTTCACACTTCCTCATTTATGACCAGGCCAAAGTCTGGTGCCCCCCATAGGCGGGTAATTATTGATCTGAGTTTCCCTCATGGCCAGGCAGTGAATTCTAACATCAGTAAAACTCAGTATTTAGGCACAGAATTTATATTAACTTTACCATCCATTGATATAATCACAAACAAAGTTAAAAAATTTGGCAAAGGTTCACTATTATACAAGATTGACATCAGTCGTGCCTTCAGACACGTCAAAATAGACCCCAGGGATTATTTTTTGTTAGGATTAAAGCATCAGGACTACTATCTGGACAACTAACTGCCATTCGGATACAGGAACGGATCCGGAATTTTTCAGCGCCTCAGCGATGCTATATGCTTCATAATGAAGTTTCAAGGTTATTACATCATCAATTATATTGATGACATCATTGGTTTTGGCACCATATCTACTGCAAGACCTTCTTTTGAAGCACTAACCAAATTATTTAAAAATTTGGGACTTGATATTAGCATTAAGAAATTAGTCCAACCAGCAACCAAAGTCACCTGTTTAGGGTTGAAGTAGATACCAAAAATTTCATGGTAGCAATTCCCAATGATAAATCCATTGCACCAAAAAAGATTTACAATCCCTTCTAGGTTCATTACTCTACATATCAAAATGCGTTCCAGAATTTTTTTAAATAGAATGCTGGATACTTTAAGAAGACATTTTGGTACAGATAACATTACATTGGATATCGACTTCCATAGAGATTTAAATTGGTTCAAAAAATTTCTTTAAAAATATAATGGCACAGCATTTTTTGACCATCGCCCTGTCCAGGCTACCATTGAGCTGGATGCGTGTTTGCAAGGTGTGGGAGCTATATACAGAAATCAAGTATACGCTCTTCCAATACCACAATATTGTGATTCCTTTTCAATAGTCCACTTAGAGATGTTAAATATTTTAGTTGCTATTAGGGTTTGGGGCAATGTTTGGAAACACCAATGTATATTAATCAAATGTGACAATCAGGCGGTTGTCTCAGTTCTAAATTCAGGGAAACCCAGGATTTAACACTTGCAGGAATAGCCAGGAATATTATTATCGAAATTTCCAAACAGGATATCAACTTGCAGGTTATTCATATCCTGGGGGTTGAAAATAAAGTAGCAGACTTGTTGTCCAGGTGGTTTATCACTAAATATCCAGGTAAAGCTTTGAATAATTTTGTGCATAACCCCATGTGGATGCACCTTCATAAAAACATTGCTTACATAGATTGGTCTATATAACAGGTTTGCACAAAACAGCACCTGGCTTCCAGAGCTGTAGAAAGAGTACAACAAGCGTTTAGACCAACCACCATGGCTTCCTACCATCGAAAATTTGGACTGTTTTTGATGTACTGCTGTTTTATACAAGTCCAGGTACACCAGTTAACACCATTGGTTCTCCTGTCTTTCCTGGAATTTTTAATCCACAATGGCATGTCCAATTCGGGTATTGTAAATCACTTGTCAGCTTTGAAGATAAGTCTGACACTGTATGGCATTTCAGTTCTTCCATTTTTGGACCCTAGAATTAAATACTTTCAAAAATCTCTCACCTTAAACAGACAGTTCACTGGAAAAATAAAAAAATTATAGACATCAACACCCTTACTGATATAGTTTCTGTGTGTGACACTATGTGGATGGGCCAATTTTTTAAAGCCTTATATCTGGTCGCTTTTTCCTCTTTCCTCAGAATATCCAACTTGGTCTCTCATAAAATTGCTGCATTTTCACCATTAGAACAGTTTAAAATTATAAAACTTCCAGTACTACAAGCATCCCCTTTGTGCCCAGTGAAATCTGTCAAAAATTTCCTATCGCTTACACCAGGTAGTGAGGATACCCTTTTATTTCAAATAAGAAATGATAAAGCCAAATGGCTTCCTTTAACTGATACCAAAACTAGGCGAAATTTTACACAAGTTCTTCAAAGACTGGGTCTAAAGGACTCCTTCATGTCCCTCCACACCTTCAGGCGTTCAGGTGCAACTCTAGCTTTCAATTCCAATGTATCCCTTCAAAACATTCAAAGTCATGGCACCTTAACGTTTGACCGTGTGTGGAGGTACATTACACAAGATCACGATGCATCTCAGGAGTTAGCAAATGCCTTCCAGTCTCTTCTCTCTACCCCTACAACTACTTCCTAGTTGGGCATTGGTGGAGGTTGGCATCTACCTCCTGGATATATATACATATTTTATTTTTAGTGCATACAGTAACAGTTTTCACTTAGGGTCACCTTAATTTGGGTCTAAGAAGGCTTTATTGGTAAAGTAAAACTCTTATGGCCACCTTATCTCATGTAGATGTAATTGAGTAATTTTTCATATGTAAAGTTTGGTATATGGACTGTAAATTAATATTATCTACAATTTATGGTGGCATTAAACTTAGTTTCTTCCAAAACACTAAGGTGACCCTAAACTAGAAGATGCCTTGTAGCATTGTACATAAACATTAGATGAATACATTATTAAAATATTAATCCCATGCAGTGGTATTTCTTCTATACATTGTCATGGTTAACATATGGTCATGGTCACAAGGGTAGGGGCACTGTAATACACAGCTTAACTATGTTCATTGAACTAATTTTGTAAATTTAACATATTTACACATAATTAACAAAAATCGGTGAGGTATTTTGAAAGATATTTATTTTGGTGAATTTTGCATATATTCATGCAAAATGTGACACAAAATCTATTCAAATTTGATTTTTGCCTTGAGATCAGGATAATTTTCCAACTTCTTTTCATACACAGCATCAAACATCTCATTCTGTGCTACGGTAAAATGTGTCTTCCAGTCTGTAGTGGAGCCTACAAAAACATTAAAAAAACATACCAAATGATATTATTTGCACTTTTTTTATTCAATGTTACACGAACCATTGTCTTATAGAGCATTTTATGTAAATTGGTCATTTAGGCTATCTCATGATGTAATAAACAGACACAATTTTTAAATAAATAACATTTGTATTCTTACATTTGTACCCATGGTTATTATAATAAATCCAAAGTACAGAAGAACATTCTTCTAAACATAGATTCATTAACATAACTGTCAATTCTCAATTCCATTGAACAAACCAGAACTGACCAGATTGATAAATGAATTTGTAAACACCAGGTCCACAAAAAATAGAATTAGCATTGACAGTCAAGGTAATTTGACAAAATTTGCATATCTATTAGTTGGCAACCCTGCAACTGAAATTCCAAGTTTTACAACAGGTGTAGTATAATACAGAATATTATCTGTAAGTTATTCCTAATTATACTGAAGTATGGTTAAGTCTTTTTGTAATGATACTTGAAAATTCACCAAAATCGTTTCAGTACTTAGAAATCTTGTGATGGAGTTAAGCAATTCCGAGCATAATGTTTTTAATGTTTGCCACCGATCATTAATTTTCAAGTTAGTATTTTAAGCAGATGCACATGTTACCTAAACTGAAATTGATAGGTGAATATTTACTTATATACATTTTAAGTGCTCTGTCACCTTTTCTAATAAAGCCATCTTTTGTCCCCTTCAGGAAAGCAAATGTTGAAATGATTTGCTGTTCTCTTTCACGCATTGCCCCAAAGCTGACTTTTTCAGCTACTTCTGTGCAATATGTGACATCATGATTTAAACCAAGGAACTCTGACATATTTTTGATGCCTTCTACAGGATTCTGAAAAATATATGAATATCTAGGTCACTTGACAAAGGCAACAGTGGTGAAAGTTATATGACAACATATAATTTTAATTATTAAACACAAGCTAACAACATGTATTAACATAAGCATAAATTTACCAATAATTCTAATATCAAATCTTTTCTATCTGACACTGTCCCAACAAATTTGCAATGATGCTGTACAACTCAGAATTTCTAAAGAGCCAAATCTAAGCTTGTGGCTACAAGATTTAGAGCTGTCATGTAATTTGTTATACTTTTGGTGATTGGCAGGAAAATTTGTGAAATGAAAAAAGTACTTTCAATGATGAACTTTTAGTCTTAACTCAAACAAGCTCATTTGTCTTACTATTTTTCTATATTTTGATCTTAGTGAAGATTGTTGTCTACATGTAAAAAATATGTATGGTATTGGAAATGTGAAAGTTAACATCGTAGTCTATCTTCATTAGCTCAAATAATTGACATTGTGCACTGGAAATTAGGCATCTGACACATTTTAACACATGGCTACAGCAGAAATTTGACCCTAAACTATGAGGATGGACAAGCGTATTTCACAGTAACAAAACGTATTTTGCCTTTAAGAAAATTATTTTCCATAGTTTTTGAAACATATATTTGCTTGTTCATTCAATATTTCTGTTTAAAGTTATATATCCAACAATATATTAAATAAAAACAATATAGGGGCAAGACTGACGACTTGTTGCAATATAACCCTAGCTGTTGCAGGGACAAAAACCTTCCAGCAAAATTAAGTAATATTAAAATCATAACATAAATTACTAATAGTTAAGACATACCTCTATCGGATCTTCATAAATCACAAAGTGTACATTTGTCTTCCCCTTCAAGTATTCCCAATATGGCAGTACCATGTCAAACCAGCTTCCATATAGTGATTCTGTCAATACAGTGATAGTTAGGTTATACCCCGGTTCCACTTCTTACCTCACTAACACACCGATAATATTGTAACAGGCATAATCTTATTAGTTGTATAAGTCATCTTTTCATTTATGAATATCAGGATTAAAAGTGTTCTGATTGTAGATATTTGGCAAAAATATTAAACCTATCAAAATACCACATTTCACTTGCAATTTACTGTAGCTCTAAGCACAAATCCTTTCAGTTGTGATGCACGTATGAAATATTTGTCGAGTACTGTGGCCTATTTTTAAGTGATGGAGTAATATTTTGGCTTTTGCAACCTATCCTGTATACTTCTTCTGTAAAACTGAGGTGGAGTGAATCTGTGCCAAGAAACGTTTAGTTGTTACAACTGATCTTTGTGAATTGGCGCAGTTAGAAGCAGGTCATAAGGTTGATTTTTGTAGTTGTATGACTGATATTTTTACTCAAGAGAAATAATTTTATATGTCATTTTCCAAAACTGTTTTTTTGGCATTTTTGCGGCATCATTTAAAATGTAAACTACACCTTGTCTTCCGATTAGTGGTGACAGTGGAATAATAGCGCAACAACATAGTTATGATGAGGTTGATTTTGTATTAAGATGTACGTTTACTTTACTCTCAATTTTAATACTTTCCTCAAGAATAATATTGACAATCACATATGATTATATGTCTTACCCATCCCGTCAATGAAATCAGGTAAAAATCCATTGAATGAGCCATCATATTCATACTGAAGAAGATTTTTGCGATGATAAAAGTAAGAAACGGCAATTGATTTTGGATTTCTCAAAGGAAACAAGATTCTCACCTGAAATAGCGTCAAATAAATTACATGCATTTTGCCTTTTCTGAAACTATCGATAAACATCAGCCACAAAACATATAAATCAAAAGCTAGTTACAATAACTGAGCATGTGTCTAACAATTTTAACCAGTGTTTTATATGAATATACACCAATAAACTGTTTTCACTGGAAGTTTGGTTTTCTGAAAGAAGATATGTAAAAGGTATAATGAATGATCTAAGTTTGAACGGACTCAATAAGTTTTCACTGTGATGTCAGGAAAAGAGGCACACAGGTACCACAATATCATTAGTCCCTAAATGTTAATAAATGACCATGTTTTGACCTTGAAGCCAGTTTGGAGGTCGTTTAAAGAGAAAGTTGGGATTTATATTTTATTGTATACATTATTTATTAGTTGTATAAACATTATTTATTAATTGTGAATACATTACTTATCAGGTGTATATATATTATATACAATTAGTAATATATACATACTGAACATATATTTAAAGCCACCGGAAAGAATTGAAGTCATCATACCAATTAAGCTTAAGGTAAGTCTAAGTGTCTACTTAGACTAAGATTATTGTTATTTACATTTTGAGATTCGAGTGGGATAAGCATACACTGCTGCATTATTCTCTGTCTTAATATTAATAGCTGAAGTTTAGTTTGAGGTCACCATAAGGTAAGGTATAAGAGTGGAAGTAAATACCCACTTAAGAGTTATATGAGACCATTGAAGAACCCAGCAGTGTCATTAGTTAAGTTATGGCGTAAGGTGACTATAACCTAATGTTTGTGATTTGTCTGGTAGAATAAGCTGAAGTATTGTAACTCATTGGCAAATGAATAGTAGGTAGGGCTATCAAGAGAACATGTGCAATAACGGGAGTAAAGAGAAAGTCAATACAGTGTAAAATGCAGATGTTGCTCAAATTTGGCAAGCAAAGAAGGTCCTGAATGGAAATGTTACAAAGAAAGATTAAAACTATTTAAAACACATAATTAGAATACCCATTACAATCTTTGTTATAGGGTGTTTCATACATCCTTACATTCTCCAGTATATGTTTAGGCATAAATTTGAAATGGATGTGGGTGTTCAGTGATCTTGGTGATCTCATCTCTTCAAAGTGGGCCGATGGACCAAGTTTTTCAATGAACTTCCTTCGCTTATCTTCTACAGCTTTGGTGATAGTATTTTTTGTCAGCAAGCTGACAATTTCAATGAGCCAGTGGGTACCTGCACGAAAAATAAAAAAGCTTGAGCCCCTGCTTCACCATCTCTGATAGTGTGAGATGCTGTTTTACCTTTTTGTTTTTGAAAAACAAAGGCCAAACTTAATATTCTAAGAATACTGACGTCACATTTGGTTAAGTAATCTTGGTGTCACATTTTATTTCCATTTCTGATATGTGGAGATGATCATTCCTGCTAACTTTATCTAACATAAAAGTATGATTTTGCTACCGGTATGGTTACAGATTTGTAGTATTAATGAAGACACTAATTGTTGCTAGACGCTGACTTTGTGCCACTGTTGTTTCACTTTTATTTGAAAGTTTTATTTACACTTGTCTCATACAAATGATCCAAAAACCATTTGCTGGGTTGCTAGTACAACTAAAATATTATAATAAAAAGGCATATTTGGCAAAGTAAACCCTTCATAAATCATCAACAAGGCCCTAAAATACTCTGAAATATTTTAAAAGCGTATGTATTGTTATCAATTTTATTTTATTGTATTTAAATTAGAACTACAATTCTTCTCACAGTAAAAGTTCAGTCATTTGAAAGGTTTTTATCCCGACAGATGTTGAGTTGTGAGTTTTTATGGTGACACTGAAGGAGTGTAATTTATAGCAGTCTGGATTTTACACTCACTGAAAGTGTTTGTCTAGATGGAAAACTTCTCAGAGAACCAACCCCATTCAGAATGGGGTATGCTTTAGTGCTAGGTCTAGACTCTTGATGCTAAACAGTTCTAACCTACATTCGTTAAATTGTTTTGTTGTGAGACATAAAGTTATTGAATAGTGTACAGGGTAATCATGATGATAGCCAAAGTGATTATGAAAATAAATGAAATAATTTTGGGAACTTCTGTGTGCAGATTCAGGTATTTGTGAAAAAATCGGATTGCTGATTTGAATTACAAAACCATTATCACCATTCAAAAAGCAGCCTAAAATGATAATTGATTTCACATTTTGATTGCTCATCTTTGTGGCAATAGATTTACATCAAAGAAAATTTATATTATTACAGGGTTACTACACCCCCAAATCAAAAGGCCTTTAAAAGATGTATTATTATATGGTAAAGTATTTCCCCAACAGAATTTTGAAACACAGCTTAACTACTGAGTAATCAGCAATTAAAGAAAATACACCTTTGCCATGTATGGAAAACTGACCCCAAGCCACTGAAATTGCTGAGTGTACTACTACAGTAGTGTGTGCGTGTATGTGTGTGTGTGTGTGTGTACTGACATCATGATTGCCCAAGTATTTTCTCTTTTTTATGCAGATGTATTTGAAACAGCCTCATTTTAAAACTTAAAAAGAGAAACAGGATACTATACATACTGCACCTTGTCAATGTCTTATGTTTTAGCCTGTAAAAAGATCAAGTGACTGACTAATTGATGAGAAAAGTGATGAAACTGAGCCATTAATTGTAGTGAATTTACTCTCACAGTTAATGCAGAGATAATTATAAAAAGGACATGGGCTGTATTATTTAATCATGTGTCCAATTTTTTATTTATTATAATAAAGTACATTGAGGGTGACCTTACAAAAAAGCAAATTTTGCAGTTCATAAACATTCTGTTATCAGATATGTGTGTGTGCTTCTGATTCAAAGTATAAAAGACTCCAAGTATAATTCAATACAGTACTGACAAGTGTTTTTCCATGTTTATCACATAGCACACATTGTGTGATCAGCTGAAGAAAATAACACTTTGTTCCTGTATGTCATGGTTATGTCGAATTGATTTGGAGCATAAATAAATCTACCTTTAATAGATCGCAATAGATGCAGAAAGTCCACCAGTACAATATAATCTGCATGCAGGCCAAATCTGAATTCCTTAAAGTTAAAATTCAGGATAATCTCACTCTGCCGGGTTGTCAACCGTCTCCTAAATTCTCTCGCATTACCCCCAGCTGAAAAAAACTCCATTGGCTCCCAGTCAAGTACAGGGTAAAATTTAAGACAGGCCTCATTACATACAAAATTATCAACCAAGGTCAACCAGTCTACCTAAGAAAATTAATCCACCCTACACCTCTACCAGAAATACAAGGTGAAGCACCCCCAAACTCAAGCTCCTTCATAGCCCCACTTTCGACTTTAAAGTTCACAAATCAATCAAACACCTTTCTAATTCCTTCAGTCACTAAGCCCAAGTTCTTTGGAACTCCTTCCCCTTCCAAATAAGAAATATTCCCTCTGTCACATCTTTCAGGAAACATCTCAAAACCCATTTCTTCAATTCCAGTTTCCCAACTTAGTTTCCTTCCCTCTTGGTCACACCCACAACCTCGGGTTACTGACCTTGAACACCCCTCGACTCTTCTTACAATTAATGATTTTTGGTTCCCCTGTAGAGTTCCCCTTTGTGGGAAAGATATTGCGCCTGCAAAACCATAGATTAGATTAGATGTGGAATATTGAGCATTTTGGTCAGGCTATAAGCATGATAAGGCATAGGCGTAGGAACTGGGGGGCAGCGGTGGCGGCCGCCCCCCCAACCATAAAGTTGGGGGGGGCGGGGGTTAAGTAAACTCATAACAAAACAAAATGTGCAGGCCCCCTTTGACCTAGAGTCAGAGAACCCTGAGAGGTCAAGGTCGGCTACCAACTCACCGGTTAACCGGGAGTCTACCATCGTTTCCCCCCCTTTTCTTTCCCTCCCAGAGTTGATCTGAGTAGGGGAAGATAGAGAGAGAGGGGGCTGAGTTCAGTCCCAGAAGAAATAAACTTCCCAAAGGAAGCAAGTCACAGTTTTTTGGGGTTTTTTATATAGTATGTACATTGAAACTATTTACAATATGTACATATCTGGCATATTTACAATATGTACATTTTTACATATATATAACATCTCCTCACTTCTGGGCCTGGCGGTGCACCTGCTGGGCAGCCACTACAGGTCCCAGGTGGAAAAGCTCTGAGTCAGCCCAGGCAGCATCCTTCAAATAAAACTGAGTGAAGGTGTTGTGAGATTTCCAGTGGCAGCCTGACAATATCTGATCTAAGGAGAACCCTGATTGGAAAGCCTTAGAGGCAGCAAAGGCCCTAACATCATGGGCTTTAACCTGATGTAAGGTGAGGGCCTCCTGGTCAGAGAGCTCATAGCACAGAATCACAGTCTGTTTGATCCATGAAGAGATGGTGGCAGGTGAGATGTCTTTGTCAAAACCCTTCTTGAAGGAGACAAAGACTAACTCCTTATTCTGCCTGAGATCTGCAGTCCTGTCCAAGTAGTAGCGCAGGGCTCTAAGTGGACATAGGGACCTGTCACCCTTGAGTGACCTATCCAGAGATGGTGCCAGGGCTGGAATGACCACTGGAGCCACACTATCTGGACCTTCCTTGGCCAGCTGGTTCTTGGATAGGAAGCTAGGTGAAGGGTACAAAGACACCTTAGACCAGTCTGACTGGTGTCTGATGTTCTTATGTAACCAAGCATGGTTTACCTGCGTTTACCTGAACCTAAGGCCAGCAAGAAAACAGTCTTGAAAGTTATGTGTTTCAAGGAGGCCTCTTTTAGGGGTTCAAAGGGAGCCTTTGTGAGCTGGTGTAAAACCAGGGAAAGATTCCAGGAGGGGATGCCCCTCCTGCCCTTAGGTCTGTCTCTATGGAAACTATCCAGGAGACGAGTGAGATTCTCATCTATGCTGACATTAATGGTGGAATTGCCCAGTTTGTCAGCAATGGCTGATCTGTAGCCATCAATAGTGCCTGGTTGTAACTTCTTGTCCTGAAACAAGTGCAGGAGGAAGTCAGCAATGGCTTTGAGAGGTGGTGCCCTAAAGTCCACCTGATTACTGAGGCACCACTTTGTAAAAATGGACCACTTTGCCTCATAGACAGATCTGGTTGATCCTCTTTGAGGAGCCTCAATTCATGCTGCCATTACCTCAGAGAAGCCTTGCTCCTTGATTGCTGAGGCTCTAGGAGCCAGGCATGTAGATTCAGATTCGACAGGTTCCTGTGAAGGACCTGGTTGAATGGCTGAGACACTAGGTTGGGTATACTGGGCAGACACAGTGGGATCTCGCTTGACATTGCTACCAGGTCCCAAAACCAGGGCATGTTGGGCCACCCTGGAGCAATCAGAATTATTCTGTTGCAGGGGTAGTCCTGGAGCTTCTCCACCACTTTGCCCAAGATGGCTGCCGGTGGGAAGGCGTATGGGTCCAGGTCCTCCCAGGAGAGACTGAGTGCATCCACTGCCCAAGCCTGGGGGTCTGGTACCGGTGATACAAACTGTGACAGTTTGTTGTTGAACCTGGTGGCAAACAGGTCCACTTGTGGCTGATGCCACCTTAAGCATACAGCTTGGAACACTTCTGGATGAAGTGACCACTCTGTTTGAATGGTCTGGCCAAGCCTGGATAGCTTGTCTGCTATCACGTTCAGCCGGCCGGGGACGTGCCCTGAGTGTTACTTGCTGCCTGGTACACCAGGACAGTATTCTCCACAGTAGGGCACACAGGGAGCCCGATTTCATCCCCCCCTCTTTGTTGATATAGGCAACCACTGTTGTGTTGTCTGTAGCTATCAATACTGTCTTGTTGGAGACCAGGGTTCGAAACTCCTTTAGAGCTAGAAATACTGCTTTCAGCTCCAAGTGGTTTATGTGCAACTTGCTCTCTGGTAGGGACCAAGTTCCCCTTGCAGTGTGTTCGTCTAAGTGAGCGCCCCACCCTTCTTTTGAGGCGTCTGTATATATTTGCAGAGCATGTTTTAGAGGGTGTAATGGTTGACCTATTAGCACATTGCTTTCCTCCAGCCACCACTTTAGATGGAGGTGGGGGGACTTGGGGACCGGGATCACCTTTTCCAGTGATTCTGGGACCCTCCAGTTGTTTTTCAAGTGCCACTGTATGCGTCTCATGTGTAGTCGCCCTAAGTGGACTTGCTTTTCTGTTGCTGTGAGAAGACCTATGAGGGACATGAATTGTCGGACCGGGCAAACCGGATCCGACAGTATGGATCTGATCTTGTCTGTCAAGGTCTGGCAACGTTCTCCTGTTGGTCTGACCTTGCCCTCTTTCAGGTCGAACTGGCAACCTACGAAGTTGAAGACCTGTTTGGGGACCAGTTCTGATTTTTCCTTGTTCACCAGCCACCCTAGTTCCTGACAAAGGGTGACCAGGATTTGAGTATGCTGGAGACAAGTGTCGTGGGTAGAGGCTCTCACCAGCCAGTCGTCTAGGTACTGGTCGGTCTTTATATCCTACTGAAGTGCCATGAGTTTGACCTCTTTGGCCAAGAGTGTGAACTCCATGGGGGCTGTGGATAGACCAAAGGGGCTTTGAACTGGTAAGACCGACCCTGGAGTTGAAAACGCATGTACTTCCTCGACTGACTGTGAATTGGTATGTGGAAGTATGCGTCTTTGAAATCTATGGATGTGACCCACTCCCCTGCCTGTAGGGAGGTTCTTATTGTCTCTGGGGTCTCCATCTTGAACGACTCTGTGTTTAAAAAGGTGTTCAAGATGCTCAGGTCCAGGATGGGTCTCCACCGGTTGTTGGGTTTGGGTACCAAAAATAGCCGGTTGTAAAATCCCAGTGAATTTTGGTTTTCTACCGGTTCGACTGCATTTTTGTTTATCAGCTGATACAGTGCCTCCACAAGGAAGGACTGTTTGCTTGGATTGTGGTAGTTGCTTATTACAGTTGGTGACCTTGTCAAGTGGGGTCGGTACCGGAACGGGAGAGTATAACCCTCCCTTAGTGTGGTGACTACTTTTGGACTCGAACCCAAGGCCTCCCATTTTTTCCAACACTGGTTTAACCTCACCCCTACAGGAGGATCTATAACAGCATGTTGGGCATTGGTGACAAGATCTACAGAACACAAGTGACCTACACAAGAAACATTTTTCACATATTTTATTTCTGTGTACATTGTGTACTGTGTACACAAAAGGTGGGATTTACGCCTTTCCTTTGTGGCAACCCGGTGACAATATGAGCATTTGCAACATGTGAGTCTACATTGAAATTTAAAGTCACTTTGCTGTTCTTGGACACCACTGGTGCTGGGTTCAAGTCTCCCTGACCGGTGACATGTACAGAGTTCTTCTGACCGGTCACAGAATTTACACAGTGATTGTCATTTATGAGACTTGAACCCCTTGGCAGGCTTCTGGGAGAACGTTGAGGCCTTGCCATGACCTTTCCTGGCTTGTTGCTTGTCTTTAATCTGCTTCCAAGCCAGAAGAGTAGGTTTCCTGTCGGTGTGATGTACCCGACGAACGCCTCTCTTCATTCCTACTGATTTCTTCTTCAGCCTTGGTGATCAGCTGATCTGGGAACAGTGCGTTTAGATGTACTGGAGACGTTCTTAGGGCGTTCACAGTATCTTGCTTTACTCCCACGTGTAGGTAGTCCTGGTAACTATCCCTGCAAGCTAAGGTAAAGTTGGCCATGTTGATAAACATACCCTCGGATAGATCTTGCATGGTTCTGGCCATGGCCTGTGAGATTGACCGGTTAAATGTGGTCAGATACTCCAGTTCACTGACAGCTTGCTTCATCTTCTCTGATGACTTGCCCTTACTGTCGAGATGTAGAGTTTTGAGTTGAGTGGCCATAGAGTCTTGAACTCTGGTCAAACACCTTGACAACCCAGCAGGCTGGTTACACATGATTGTCTGTTCTCTTGCTGCTCTCTCCCACCTCCTAAGTAACTCTTGACTGAAGGCTCGGGAGGGTGGGACAGTAGGTAAGTTTCTTCTAGCCACCCTGCTGAATGAATGGTTGAGCTTAGCAGGATCCGGTGACCAGGTGCGTACTGTTGTGCTTTCAGAGTCCTTCTCAGCATGCATCTCGTACCACCTTGAAGATCTGGGAGTTTTAATGAACTGATCTCTGAGGAGACCGGTATTGTCCATATTTCTAGTTGGGTAGCCCTCTGTGGGTTGCTATCCCTGCACCAGGAGCCCCAAGGGGCTGGGTGGCAGTCTCCATCTCCTCTACAGCCTCACCGGTGACCTGATCAAGGCCGGGACCGGATTTCTCTGCAGCCAGCTTGCTGGTGGTGGCACCAGGATCAAAAAATCTGAAGCTGGTTTCACAACCGGTTCAACCGGTACTGTGAAAGTCTTGGCCAAAAACATTGCCTCAAGACGGGAGAATCTTTCTGCCCACTTGTCATCAAGTTGTTTCAAATCTTCCGCTGATGGTTTACTGCTGGAAGATTTCTTCTTATTGGAAGAAGGCTTGGGGGATTCACTATGCTTCGTCTCCTTGGTCGTAGGGGTAGAATTAACAGCCTTGACCTTCTCCACTTTACCCAGCACACTAACGTGAGCAGGGTCCACGAGAGTGGGAGTGGAGGAGGACGCAGTCGCCTTCTTGTCTTTCCTGTCTTTATAAGTAGGGGTAGACAATTGCTGGATCTGTTCAGGGTTAAACCCTCTATAGATAACACATTCCTTCTTCTGGATGCAGGGGTCGTCGCCTAGCCCTTTGTCCCTACAACGTGCACACTTGGAGTGGGTATCGAACCCAGCCATAGTGTGTCCGCAGGAACCTCGTCTTTGTCCTGGAGATGACATAGTTGTAGATAATACTTCTAATTAACTTTAAAAGTAAAATAAAATGGTTGCGTTTGGTGTAGAACAAAAAATTCGCTTGTCGAAAAAACATGTCTTCACTCTCCACGCACCAAACGAAAAAGATGCTATGACGTCATGATGTCTAGACAGGAAGAGGAAGTACGATGCGCCACCTGGCGAATGCACTCTCCTGGCCGGTCCTGCCGGTATTATATACAGGACGTCTTTTTCTGACGTTTCCGCAGGACCGGTCGCGCCGACCGGTAAAGCAATTGTCTATTGGATAGGATGTATTAATGCAATAAAAATTTATTTTTATGATTTGTAAAAAGGAACATTTTTAGTTAACCTGTCATGGGATTTGTAAAATTCTGTGAAACGTTTCACATATGCAGACCAAAATCATACATATAGTAATATTCTACATTTAATTTACCATGTTACTAATTTAAAATAGAACCTAGACATGTAGTTTCAAATTCACACAGAGCAATTGCTTAGCACAGCAATTTGTCAGCTGATAAGATTTTTCCCAGAAATCTCTTCTTTCTTTACTGTGTGTTTATTGGACCTGGCCAGTCACAATGATTATACATCCCCCTCAATTTGGGGATTAACCTTGCTAAAAATAGATCTTGTATCAGCTCAACACTTGAAGGAAAGGTCACAGGTTCTGGAAACATGTAGTCAAGATATTAGAAATACCTTTCCAATGCAGAGGTGACTATATGTATTTCTATATCCATACAAGGTCAGGAAAACTTAGGATTGATGTCGTCACAAAGATTTCCTTTGGTAAAGGAACTTTAAAATATTTTAATTGGACCATTTGAATATTACCTAAATGCAATACATTCTGTAAAATTAACCAAAATTGTTGGTGTTGCGTCACGTCGGTGCAATCTGGTTCCTCGCCCCCCCCCCCCCCCCCCCCAACCAAAAATTGCTTCCTACGCCCCTGTAAGGATATTGAGGAGTCTTATAATTTTTACTGTTTTATATATATCATAGGCGAAACCAATGGCATGAGTAGTTCTAAATTGAAATGAGGTGTAGTATATCTAGTTGATAAAGGTATATAAAAGTTATGATATACGCAGTGCTCCAAATCTCTCATAATTCAAAAGTCGACTAAAACCTACTTATTTCAGAAATCATTTCCCCCTTAGGTTCTAACAACCAAACATCGGATTACCTTCCTGTGTGCAACTCCGAATATATCTAACATCTTGATGGTTTATGCCTAATGAACTGGATGGTGTGCCTTAGAATCTGTAGATACGGAGATTAAGCACTTGGACAACTGATTGATTGATTATTACCGGTAAATATGAATTTAAGTAAGTACATTGCGGAAATGCCACAAATAATTATTTTCATCCAAATAAAATTTGCCTAAATTTGTTTGTAGGGTCAGTATCTACCCAAAATATTTTCTACCTAAGCAAATATTACTGAAATATGAAAATTAGCTATTTAACCCTAAGAATTTTTCTTCTAAAAGAAGAGTTGAAAAATAACTGCCCAGTATATATCCCTATCCAGTTTAGTTATAAACTTCACACATACATGTGATGAAACCAATATCAGACTATAAGTAATAAATACTAGGCTCCACCACATAGGACATGATTTGAAAACAGTTAAAATTTATAGTATTGAATTGATCATTTCTCAAAACCTAGCAATGTTATATGAACATCACTAATGGAATCCAGATGTGTTTCATTTTTGGTCATAAATTTATTTATATCTGAAGAAATACTGACAAAAATTCAGATGTCTGAATCTACTTTGTTGCTTTTTTAAAACGGTCCAAGATTGGACAAAATAATAACTTATCATATACAAATCCTTTTCAAATATTTATTTCAATGGCCATTGAGTTTGATTGTCCATATATTTTATTATTTCAATGCAAATAACAAAAATGTAATCAATTCACTGCAAACATTTTTACTTCTCATTTTTCTTCTCATTGCACAACACTTGTGAAACGTTACAAATTCATATATTTGCTAAAATATTCTCCCTGTACATCTAAATTTTTCTTCTTTTTGCATCTGACAGTTTTTGAAGTTATTAAATCATCTAATTTTCATCTTCACTGAACATTTGTTGATTCAAGTTAATTAATACAACTTTTCTTATATCACCCTTTGTAAAATGTATGCCCTGCTTGTATCTTTCTTCTTGTAATAATTCAGTACTCTATGTAAACTTGAATATTTAAAAAGGGCCTTTTTTGATTTCTTCCTTTTGACATATATCTTATACATTCGTTATGATAAAAAATGTTTTTTTTAATTCAATGAACCTAAAAGTAAGACACATACACTGTACTAAACGCCGACATGTATTGAGATAGGGTAAAGTCAGATTATTAGGGCATTGCTGACATACGAGTACCGGCTCAGTGATATATTTGATGAAATTATGAGTGTGTACTGTTACCTTGACAGGTTTGTAATTAAACTCATTTTATAAAATGTGTGGTTCATTTTGAGAGCTCTAACTATGGGTAATGTATATAAATACATTAAATGAGTTGATTACAAGAAAAACTATAGTAAATTTGGAGGATAGTTAGTCTTTAAGCCCCAGACAAATCCAAATGACAATTTTCAGTAAATTCTAATTCTAATAGTACTTTTATAGCGCTCAATCTCTATCTATTGACAGACTCTAAGATGCATAAAACCAAAAATCAGAGATCGTAATCGTTAAATCAGATTGCAGGGGTCTCCACGGAGAAAGACGAAATGAAAACAGAGGAAAAAACTAGGGTGGGTAGGCTTTTTCAAAGAGGTAAGTTTTCAACTTCTTCCTGAATGAGGAGAGAGATTTAGCTGAGCGTACGTCATCAGGGAGATCATTCCAAATCATCGGAGCATCGTATGCAAAGCTAAGGCCAAATTGCTTTTTTGACTTGTATATTGATGCAAAATGTGGGACCTCAAGCAAAACACCCTGAGATTGACTTCTACGCATTCTGTTCATACTGTGTCTAGGTTTAAGGAAAGGTTCGAAGTATTTTGGATGGCCACTATGTAGAAACTTGTACACCAGAAGAGCGACCTTGAAAATAGAGCGATGCATGATAGGCAACCAATGAAGACTCTTTCTTACAGGAGTGATATGTGAGTACTTGGTGGTATTCGCCACAATTCTAGCTAGACTGTTCTGAACACATTGGAGCCTACGAAGGTCAAGAACAGAGAGACTTCTGAAAAGAGAGTTACAGTAGTCAAGCCGACTTCCAACCAAGGCATTTGCAGCCAAGAGAGCAGCTTCACGTGTAAGATACCCTCTGAGTCGCCTTACATCCCTGATATGAACAAAACAAGCCTTGCAGATATTCCTGACATGGCAAGAAAAGGAAAAAATCTGAATCAAACCAGACACCAAGGTTCCTGATTGCCTCAGCAGGTGACAGGAGGGTACCAAGTATATTGACTGGGAAAAATTTGCCAAGTTTTGTATGGACATTTTTTGAACCGAACAGAATAAACTTTGTCTTATCAGGATTGAGTTTGAGCTTGTTTACTGAGAGCCACTTTCTAACATCATCCAAGCAGTTTTTCAGCCTTTCAAAGGCCAGAGTGGCATGCTTGTGTGTGAGATGAACGTATAACTGCGTGTCATCCGCATAAAAGTGGATTTGTATGCCAGGGTGATTCTGAATAACCTTGCTTAGGGGTGTAGTGTATAATGAGAAAAGGATCGGACCCAAGACAGAGCCCTGGGGCACACCATACAATAGCCTTTTAGCATCAGACAAAACAGAGCCGATCTTGATGCACTGATAACAGTCAGAAAGGTACAACCTGAACCAGTCCAGAACCACACCACCAACACCAAACCAGGAACTCAAACATTCAATGAGCGTACTATGATCAATGGTGTCAAATGCTGCTGATTGGTCCAAGAGAACAACAGCAGTAGCTTCACCTCTCGCAAGAGCAAGGTGGACTTCATTTTAAATAGACAGTAGTGCGGTTTCAGTTGAATGACCTTGCTTATAAGCATACTGACTAACATTTTCAAGACCATTGGAGGTGACATGGTCATTTAACTGGGAAACCACTACACGTTCAACAAGTTTGGAGATAAAGTTGAGGCCGGAGACAGGTCGATAATTTTTTAATTCATCAGGTGGTAGTGAAGACTTTTTAATCAAAGGAGAGACTATGACCTTTTTGAAACCAGCAGGGACAGTACCTTCAGTCAGAGAACAGTTGACAAGCTTGGTAATTGAGGGCAGGAGAATATCCAAGCATTCCTTCAATAGAAAAGCAGGCCATGGATCGAGCATGCAAGATTTAGTTGATGATTTGGTAATAAAAGGAGTCTCTCATTTTACTTGTAAAAGCATGTTTGTCTAACAAGCCACTCAAATATCTTATGTATTGCTCATAAAGGGCACTAACTCTATCACACATCAGACTCTGCATGTTTATCTTGTGATACCTCCAAAAGGTAACTGTGTTTGATTTAGGTGCAGAGGGACTAAGCAAATCAAGCTGACCATGAACAACGGCATGATCAGAAAAAAATCCACCAACTCCAACATTGGAAACAACAGTTGGCTCAGTTGGAGAGAGGACAAGGTCAAGGATATGACCATGAAGGTGAGTAGGTGTGCGAACATGCTGAGTAATATTACATGAATCAAGACAATTCAGAAATTTAGTACTGTCACTAGAAGTAGTGACAACATAAATATTGAAATCCCCGCACATAAAAAATGGGGAACTGACAGAAGACAGATACTCAAAAAGATTGAGAAATTGGTCGAAAAATTCATCTGAACATGAGCCTGGAGGTCGATAAACACAAGCTATAAAGGCATAATGGGAAGAAATAAATATGCATATTGTTGATGTGTAGATCTAATTGTGTAAAATTTTGGTTGCACCATCAAATTATTTAAAATTTATCATATGTACTCTATGTAAAACGTTATCTGCTACATCAATGACTGCCAATTGTTGTGTACAATTGAATAGTGATGTGTAACAGGACCTGGGGAAAATGGGAAAACACTGACCTGATTTTGGATAGCATATAATCCATATATCATCTTTCCTGATTGGAAACTGATGTAAATTCTCCAGTGTAGCTTGAACATTAGTAAATCCAGCATCGTGTTGTATAATCTGTTTATGAAAAGCTACTTCTCTAATTCTATATGTGCTTCCTTCCTTATCTTTCTTGTAAACATTGTGATGATCATTTGGATTTTGAGCCATTTGAAGAGTAACAGAAAAAATCCGAAATATTGGTTACAACAAAGAGATTTGACAATTTGATGAGGATATTTGTAGATTATATACCTTATATATATCATTTATACAAAAATTTGCCTTTGAAACACTGAATTGTTTTGTTTCATCAAAGTTTAATTGAAATGGGTGTGTCTATCCAGCCACAAATGAGGCTCTCTGTGTATATAAATCATTGGTCTAAGATCATTGCAAAGGCAATTCAGAGTACATATTTGTAATACATGTATTTGAGTCCCCAAAGCAATTATTATACACTTAACTTACAGTTATTTTGAGAATCACTCTTTTGCACCATTTTTGGTTTCCGTTAAAATGATATAGTAACAAAATCTAGAGATGCAAACCTTGATGTAAGGTTTCATCAAACTGTTGCTATAATATATATTTATATGTAATACATATTATCTGTATATCAGAACTGTTAAAACCACAAATATTACAGCGATCAACAAGGTCCTTGTAATACTTGTAATAAGTATTGTGATTTTGCAGAAAGTTAGTGGACCAAATGTTGAAAGTGTTGACACTTACTGATAAAATAAACACTTTGCATCTTATATAATCATATCACAAGCATGTATCACTGACATAAAGAGATGTGATAATAGACAGAGGATGTAATGGAAAAGCCTCAAATTTAAGAGAATGGTCAAGATGCTTTTAACAGCTTTTATGAAACAAACATAATATTGATATTTCATTTACCGAATAGACAATGATGCACCATTGTAATACTTCATTCAAAACAGAAGAGGTGAAGTGCTTTTCAGTAATAAAATTATCAAAGATGCAGTCATTTATTCTAGCTGCATTTCTAGTAGCATGTTTAAGGTTCATGCCTATTCGCGATTGTTTCTTAAAAGAATGTTTGACACATTATATTGTGACTTATCAGGCTGATGAATGTTTTTCATAGACACCTGTGGCACTCACTTAACACTTGCTCAATCCACGCCACAACTTCTTGCGATCCCAGCAGTTTTCTTTGACTAAATCCTAAAAATATTGTCCCTTGTTCCTTTTCAGTACATGGTTACATGTATTTAATTGCCATGTAGAACAGGCATGGTAATTTTTGTCCCTCCTTCAGATTCGTTCATACTGTCTACTGCCTACCATGAACTTTGTAGTTCTGAACTCATTTGTTATCTAGCCTGGAGGTGGTTTGGCAAGACTCCTCATTTTCAAGGTGCATGAATGTCTGAAAAGTCAGGTAAACTAGATATATACTGTTGAAAGAGTGAATCAATGTCATGTGATGGAAAAACAGCAAATAGCAACCTTTTCCTTACGATTTTACTATAGATGGATAACAGACTTCACTTATGAAGCAAGAACCACGAACACCTGATTCAACATCAGTTGGAGCAAAATGTAGATCTAATTTGTAATTTGTTTCCATGGAGATGTATAGGAAATTTATATATTGTGTTAAACAGCAGGAATCAACCACTGTCTTAAATTCGGAATCCAAAGGTGACACAGAATCAGCATGAATATTAAAATCACCACAAACAGCAAAAGGAAAAAATGGGGAGGACAAAAAAGCCATATATGACAAGAAATCTTCCAGAAACATTTGCAATGAGGAAGCAGGAAGTTTCTACAAAATGCCAAGAAGCAAACTGCATGCATGTAATGACAGAGAATCAGTGTGATATTCGAAAGATAAGAAATTTGAAACCTGAACAATGTTTTCGGGTTCAAACATTTTTTTATGAAAAAGTCAACACTACTACCATTTTATAATATCTTGGGTTGTGAGCCGAGGTAAAATCATCATGAATCAACTAATGTAGGAAAGATGGTGTATCATGATCCTTAATATAGATCTCAGTCATAATAAAAACATCAAATCCACCACTTATAATGTTATCTGCTAAAAGTGGATCCGTATTTCTAATGGAACTGCAATTTGCAAGACCAAGCCTAAGTTACTGCAACATCCCTAGACAACAAGATCAAACTAAGTTGACTAAGGTAAGCCTTCTTTTACAAAAACAAGCCCTATGGCTGTACATGAAAACATACAAGGAGAGTCTTTGATGAATGTGCAGGCAGGAATTGGATGCCATATATCTGTGAACATCATAGTGAAACTGGAAGTGATATCGTGAGCAGTTACTGTATAACTACTAGCCCAACCAGGGCTCATGTTGGATAATGTTAATGAAGGATATAATGTACATTGAACTTAATGTAACATTAAATATGAAAATAAAGAACGACACCATGAGTACTGGCTATAGTGAGGCTTCCCCGGACACTTAAAGTCTTACTGGTGGTGTCAGACATCAAAATGCACACTAGACTTCCAGTAAGAATGGTCAAGGTGTAGTTGACGCTCCTGTCTCTTCATTGGATGAAGAAGCGACTGCCAAATAGGTACAGAAAAAGTTAAATAGGTATTGTTATGATAGAAATTTCTCCAAAATTTCTCTTACCTTTGTTCATTAAATAATTGGTCCAGAAATATCCTAATTGTTTCATAATATATCCAATAATTAAAATTTGTTTCAAATATTCCATTTATTTTATAATATATCCAAATACTTAATGCTATAATTATATCCTGTGTGATAACATACACAAATTAAAATTTATGTATCCATGTGACAAGTTACTTGTTTATTTTATCCAAGTGACAAGGTATCCACATATGTGTCTCCATGGTGTCAGTCAGTTTTGAAATTGTTGTTTAAGATATCCAAATGCTTAGATTCATTATATCCTGTGGATAAAATATTTAATTTAAATTGATAAAACCAAATCACCTATGTTATATTTTCAAAATACATTCGGAGTGTCATATCCTTGGTGAGAAGATATCCAAAATTGTACAAGTCCAAATGTGAGCAAAAATCTGCTAAGTGTTTGGTCATCTTGTTTTTGTCACACAGCTAATTAGACCTGTCTTATTTGCTAGGATGAGGATTTCCTCCAGTGAATATCCATTGTGATTTGTCTCCAGATCTCCTGGGGGGCGTTTTTATAGATTGAGTAATTGATCCCTACAGACCCCCTCCATATTGTAAAATCCCCCCAGTATTGCAAAATTTCTCCTCCCCATTATTGCAGAAAAATCTTTAATATTGAGCAATACTCTTTAATTTTGTTATTTTTAACTGCGTAGTTAATTTTCTGTATAAAAACCCGTGTAATTAGCCTTAACAAAGAGAACACGGAGCTGACACATGGATACAAACAGTGTTATGGGATTAAGCTCCTGGAAACTAGTAATTTGAACTTAGAATATTTTTTCATGGTTTGGACTTAGAAAATATCTGTCCTGTTGGACACCTATTTGTGTCATGAAGAAAAGTGTTGTAAATTTGGAGACAAGAAGTTGTATCAACAAAACCTGTAACATGTTTTGGGAATATTTCATGAAAATCTAAAAGACAGATAAAAAGATTAAATTTGGATAAATGTCTCACATGTGTTGAAAAATTGGAAATGTTGAATCAGTAATGTTTATTATTTAAAAATAAATTGATTGGATACTATTTATTTCTTTTATTCTTGTTTGTGAATATTACGGATAGATATTTGGATATACCCAACATCGGATAAACAATTATGAGAGGCGAGTACTGATTATTTCTACTTTCTGTTTAATTATTTCTATTTGGATAAATTTGGCATCTACAAATATTTTATTGAGATTACTAGTCCTTATATGAGAATAAGATCCCAACCCCTAAGAGTGTTGTGACCAAGGAAAAACGGCCATAACAATTTGGTGGAGATACCGGGTATTCTCAAGGACATCCAGGGCTAAGTGGTAATATTTTCAAGAACATTCATGTGAAATGTGTGTTTTTTTATCTGACAATAATAATGTCAGAAATCATATCATCTACAACATTTCCACACTCAAAATTAGATGAAGATCTTCTGCGTTTGACCAGTGAAGGATCACATGCACTTCACCTTGGCAATAATGTAATTTCTACCACATCCTGGACATACAATTGTGTGCATTGCAAGTTCCTTCATTCTAATAGGAAAACTATGATGAGTCATGTGATCAGATCTCACAAAAATATTGTACCTGCTTATGGAGTAGATATTGAGTAACAAAAAAAAGGGGGGGAATATTACATAAATAAATAAACAAAACTTTTAGGAGCAAACTGGATCCACCAAAGAAAATTGTTAAATCAGCCAGTGGAAAACTTACATCGCAAAAGGGTTATATACTAAGGTCACACATGGCTAATTTGGACGCTTTGGTTCAAAATATTGATCAACTGAGAACCCAGGTTCAAGGGCTTATACACCAAAATGACCAGCAAGGTGCTGCCCAGGAACAAAATAGGATAAGAATACAACAAGCTATACAGCAACGGGGAAACCAAGCTGAGGCATCCTCATTGAGGCCAGCTTCATTTAAAGGGCTTGCCAGTGAAGATGCAGATTGCTGGATGAAACGGTTTTTAAGCTATTCAGAATTTTGCAACATGGATGACCAGAGAAAAGCCAGGATATTTCGTTTGATGGTGGAACAAGCTGCAGAGGTTTGGTATAACAGCCTACCGGAGGCTGTGAGGGGAAATTGGCAACAACTGCAGGAGGCCTTCAACCAAAAGTATATTAATGCAAATAATCTTCATTGGTTGAAGGAACAAGGATTATTCGCCAGAGTTCAGGGACATGAAGAGAGTTTTGAATCCTACATTACTGATGTCAGACAGAGGTGTAGCCAGTTACAGAAAGGTGAAGCAGAGACTAGGTCAATCATTCTCAGAGGTCTTTTGCCAGGGATTAAGGCCTTTGTGATTGGTCAACAACCAGCAGACCTGGAAGAAGTCGAGCTGAAGGCAAAATTGGCGGAAAGCATAGAGAACTTGAAGCCAAAGGACGCCAGTTCAGACCGGGTAAATCTGATGCAAGACACATACAACAAGAGTTTGGGTGACTTGTCTAAGGCCATAAACAACCTAGAAGGTATAGTTCGACAACAAGGAAGGGATGTCCAGTTCATGAAGGCTAATATCAGAAGCGAACAGTTCCAGGGGAGGAATTTGCAAGGTCAGAACCCAGTTGTAAGAGGGAATTTTCGATCTTACTGTCAAAGGTGCAATAGGTCTGGTCACACAACTGTTAACTGCATGAGGAGGCCTCAGCCATCTGATGCTATATGCTACCAGTGTAACAGAAGGGGACATTTGAAGAATGACTGCCCACAACTAAAACAGAGACAATTTAATCAGTGGAATGGAGCAAAACGGCAATCTTTAAACTACCAAAACGCGTCTCAGAATGGGGCTGTGACGCAGCCAAGAAGAATGTAATTGTGGAAACCAACCCCAGCCAAGTAAACTATTTAGGACATGAGGACAAGTGTTTGTTTAGTAAGGAGAACATTACAACTGAGAAAGGATTGTCCTTTATGAAGATTTATTATGAGGAAGTTCCGCTGTATGCGCTTATTGATTCTGGATCAACCATTTCTCTGGCTGGACCAAAACTTTTTCAACAATTCCCATCTTTGAGACAGTTATTATAACCTTATGACTGTGAAGCCTTAACTGTTTGTAATTCAACATTTAAGTTTGCTGGACAGTTAACTTTTGCCTTCTCAATAGGCCAAAATAATTTCTGTGTTTGTTTAAAATATGTAGAGACAATGCCATATTCTGTGTTACTTGGAGCTGACTTTTTGAAATCTACTGGGATTAATGTTGATTTTGGAAGTGGAATAGTTACAATTCCAGATGTCTTAGAAATATCTGCACAACAAACACAAACCTTAGAGCCAAAACAAAGAAGCTTACTTTATGGCACTTTACCACAAAAACCCTGTGTTGATGTATTAGGACTGATAGTTCCTTGTGTCAGTTCAGAGCTAAATGGAGTTGAACCTGGCAGTACAGTGGTACAGGTGACCAGTCAGAACTGCCTAGTACCAGTTTGTTTGGTGAATAACACTGAAGTGCCTTGTATTATAGAAAAATGAGATAATATAGCAAGTGTACAGTTATTGAAAGGAGGTGACAGTATTTGTGAGACAGTTCTCAGTGTCAAAAATATTGACTCTGGTGCCAATAAACAAGTGACTAATGAATTTGTTGACAGACAACAATTTGATGATCAGTTTATGTTGGATAAAACTGTTCTCACACCAGTTGAAGTTGAGGATTTGCAGCATGTACTTTGGGAATATGCTGACCTTTTTCAAATGCCAGGACAAGGTCTGGGTCATACAAATGTATTGAAACATACAATTAGACTAATGCCTGGGAGTAAGATTATCAAAACTGCTCCTTATAGGTGTAACCCAAAGGTGAGAGAAGAAATTTCAAAACAAGTCCAAGATATGTTAGATCAAGGGATTATTAGACCTTCAGAGAGTCCATATGCATCACCTGTTGTTATGGTAAGAAAGCAGGATGGTACTCTTCGTTTCTGTGTTGATTTTCGCAAATTAAATGCTCAGACTATAGCAGATTGTCATCCCATAGGACGCATTGATGATTCTCTAGATTCACTTGGAAATGTTAGAGCTAAGAGCTAATGCTAATGCTAGAGCTAAGTGTTGATAAATTGATAAATGAAAGTTTTCATGAAATGGATAGGCTGCAGTACTATTGGTCTCAGGCTATAGAGGATGTGAATGCTAATGTGAAAGCATTGGGTCAAGTGTCCACGATTATGCACTCAATAAATGCTCATGAAGTGTCCACAATGTTACTGATGATAACTGAAATGGATAAACTCATAAACAGTTACAATGTTTTGCTAAAAGGATACCTGCCATTGGATTTGATTCCACCAGCCAGGATACAAACTATTCTGAGGAATATTACTGACTACTTGAGACTTAATCACCCCACATTCAAAATTTTACACACAAATCCAACAACATATTATCACACACACAGTATAAGCTTTTCCAGAACAAGCCACAATTTATACATCAAGTTAAACATTCCAATCTCAAGCACTAATTTACTTTTCAATATATATAAACTTGAAAGTATACCAGTGGTAGCAGGGAATAGGAACCAATCATTCACATATATAAGTGACTTGCCACCTTATTTTGGAGTTACCACTGACAATAACTTTTATACTGATAGATGAAGTTACTTTCCAAGCCTGCCCTGGCACCTTTTTGAAAAGATGTCAGAGCACTCTTAAAATCTCAGAAAGTTCTCAGCGAAGTTGTGCTAGTGCTTTATTCATTAATGATCTGGGAAAAATCTATGATATCTGCAAAATTGTTCTGGACCCAAATGAAGATCCAAAACAGAGTTATTTCATTGATCTAAATGATGACAAAGTATTGATTAGCACTCTAGATACTAATTGGGTTGAGACATGTGAATCAATACCTCCAAGAATTTTTGAGGGGTGCACAAATTGTGTTGTAATTCATAAGTGTTCCTGTAGTCTGAAAGCAAATTCCTTCTTTTTACCACCAAGCATTCAAAGTTGGTCTTACCCAGGGTTTCAGAACCAAATCAGGTTCCAAATATTTTAGCCATATGGAGTTACTTTAAGTCGGTTGATAATGAAGCAGATTTAGTGTCTAATATGTCTATTTTAAAAAATGATCATTTCAGTCTTCCTAAAATCACTTTAACAAGAGCAAAACTTGGACCAAAACTCACTCTGATAAATCATGAAACAACCGTACTTGATTTGAAGAAAACTTTAAGTGCTATTAATAACAATAAGACTTTATATGCAACTCCCTTTGACGCTTTCTTTGGACAGACTCTGGAAAGTTTGAATGAACCAAATCTAACTAATACTATCTTGAATTCCATTTCATTTTATGTAATTCCAATCATACTAGCACTTGAGTTTGCACTTATACTAAAGTTGTATAAAACTCAGGTTATACTTAAGAGAACACTCACTCATAGAGTAGCTGAGTACATGACCCTTGCAACACTTGCTCCCAAAACTGCAGAAGCTTTACCTTTGATTGACCTAAACCATACTTTAAAAATAGAGAAAGAGCTACTTTATTTTTTCCTTGTGGTATTGGCCATTGTCAGTATTTCCATAATAATTCACTTCATACTTTTTTGTATTAGGACCTGCATTCAGCAGCATTCCAAGTTAGTTCCAAATGATCAAGAAACCATAATTAAGGCCACCTTAACAGATTTGAACAGTTCTTTGGACCTTTGTGTTAAGAAAGTACCAGTTCCAAGCTCCCAATTGTCTATTGAAGTGACACCTGAATTAATCAATACACCGAAGTTGTTTCACCAATGTATTTCCACACATTAAGTTTGAATGGGATTTCATAAAGTTAACCCTAACTGAACCTGTTGCTACTATTGAGTTACCTGGTGAATTTTTAATTTCACCAATATCTGCTTTAAAATATTGGAAGATCAAGGGACATGCCTTTGTTTTTAGAATTACAATTCAAACAGGTGATCAAGTACAAACCATATTATCTCAGAAAATGGACCCTTTTGCAATGCAATCTCAATACATCCCACTACAACAAATGAGCCCATTACCCCCAAATCAATCAACACTAGTATAAATAGGGTTTGCTATTTCACAATATTCCCACCCCACTTGTATAGCTCAAGTAGACATATTAATAAACTAATTTACCAACCCAATTTGGAAAACCACCCTTTAATGACTATCTATTGTAAACGGTGTTCCTCAGCAGGAAGTGCCCCCATTCGAGTGTCTTCCCCTCTTCTCCAAACACCCCTTGACCGGCTGTGGACATCTTTCTGTCAAGCTGTCATCACATGTTCCTGACCACAGAAAACATTGTTATAACAGAAACTGCATGTTGGTCAATAAAATTAAATAGGGTCTATAGATCCATAGACAGGGCCCACTATATAAGCTAACACTTTTACTCACCCTTCCTCACTTTTTCTCTGTACATCTGAGATCATATTTGCATATTTTCATTAAGTTGTGTTGAGGAAGAACATTGTGTAAATCAGAATAGCATCAACTGTTGTGTTCACTGAGGATATCTGTTTTTGTATATGCATATATAAAAAGGCAAGCTGTCTTTGGAAATTTTGGTACTCTTTTTCACGGGGTGAGTCTTAATATATGCTTCTTTGTTGAACATTTTGGCAATATTGTTTTGATCTTTGTGTAATTGTGATTGCATTATATTGATTGAATTTTCCTTTTGCTTATCTCATTGCTTGCCATGGCTTTCTCAAAGGTATCAATGCTAGGTGACCTTACAAGTTTGATGAATTCAGAACATTTTGGGACCTCTTAGGGATTAGCTGTTAACCTTACCTCATCATTGACTAAGAGGTGGACAAGTTTGTCGGACATTGTTTGTTTTGGCAAATATTCTTATGACTTTGTGGTAAGCCACTTCACACCCAACCCCCTCTCTTGTGTGAATGTTGACCCAGCTGATGCAATGAGAGTGTGTGCCTACCTAAGAGTTTCTGATGAAGTTTCTCTCAATATTTTGATTTGTTTATTTGGGGTTTTACGTCGCTTTCAACACTGTACAGGTCATATCACGACGGGTAGTTGGAAGGGCAGAGGAAACCAGTACATATAGTTCGCTAGGGTTCTGTACTGTAAACTGCCGACCAACGGCAAGCAACTACCAGCTTTCCCACTTACGGCCATGACCGGGATCGAACCCCGGCCGCAGAGGTGGGAGGCGAGAGTGTTACCACTCTGCCACCGTGGCCCCCCTCAATATTTTGAAAACATTTCTAAGGATATCTCCAAGGAAGTGGGCTGAAATTTTGTATGTCCTATACTATTATACCGGGATGTTGTTGGGGCTAATTTGATGCTGTATGTAGACACCAGGACCCTTCATTATTATGGGGTTGACTATTTTGACCTTCCAACCCGGTATGATGGCATTTTTGCACCCTCTCTGAAGCTCAAATTTCAGGAGTCTTCAGTTACTTTGAGGGAGTTTCTTGCTTTTTTCATGGAGGAGCATCATGCCTACAATTTTAGGAAATCTTCTCCTCTTCTGGCTTATAACCTTTGTTCTAAGTGTCACAAACAGCACGTAATTTCTTGTGAGCTTTCTAACTCAAGGCAAGTTTGCTGTCCTGGAGTGCGATCTTTCTGTGAACCTTGCTATAACTCTACATTCACAAATATCATTAGTGAAGAGAATTGGACAGATGATGCTCCACCATCTTCGTGCCAACTCTTGCACAAAAACTTACCACCACTTTCATCTCCACACCAGCACCATAAAGAACCGGTGCAAGCTGACCCTATGGAATTTTGGAACCCCCACATTTTTGACATATGATGTAATATTTGGATTTTTCTTCTGCTAATTTGGATATCTGATCTATTATTTTGATTTGTCTTGGATTTTTGTCACTTCTTTGTGTATATATTCTGAAAAATTTTCTCTTTCTTTTTTGACTTTTATTAGTTCTCTATGTATATATTTTAGAAAAATCTATCTTTCTTTTTCTATCTGTTCACTGAATGTTCAACAGGATTGTATATATATATGGATACTAAAAAAAAAAAAAAAAAAAAATGTTCAAAGAAAACACAAATTTTAAGGGCAGTTTTCATATGTGCATATCTATCTGCAGGCAATTATGATACTTGCGTTATTAGGCAACAACACTTTTCTATGAAACAACAACAACAAAGAAACAAAACAATTTCTCTTTTAAAATAACCAAACTATTGCTATGACATCCAATCAGACAATTCTTGAAGTTTTTGCCTTTCATGCATATAAAAGACTTACTCTTAATGTGGATGCTGCAGAACTCTTAGATTATCTCGACCAACTGGATGCAATATATGAAACGCATGTTATAACTGGTGCAGCTTATGGATCAATTGTTCTAGTGAAAATATATTTGAAAGTTAGTGCAAACATCAGTGATTTTGTTTCTACAATACACCAGGACTTCAGTGACCAGTCAACAATAACTACTCCAGAGGTATGACTTCCTTCAATGCACTGCAAAACTCTCTACTTAACTCTCTATCATCGGATAATGAACCTCCATATGAGAATTTATACTCCAGCAGTGATCATATTATGGGGTGCCTTACTAATAACACCAGGATGCATCCCTCAGTTGTCTCTTCTGCCTGCATTATGTCTTGCACACCTACTCATCTTGTCACTTCATCACAAGCACCAGTTACTGTATGCTCCACAGCACCCAGTAAAACCTCACCAGATGTACCAGGACCTTCACATTCTTCTTGCAGGATTTGTCCTACCATGGACTCAAATTCTGCCCAGGCATTCATTTACAGGAACTCGGTTCTGTTTAATCCATCTCGCTTGACACAGCCTCAGGCTTTCAAATTCAGTGTATTCTTTTTCTACATTCATCTCCAATGCAATTATGCTGTCAGCCTGGATATTATGTACTCTTGCCCTAGATGTACCGGGACTATCACACTGCAGTCAAGTCAATACTCTGTAAATTACCTTGTGTCACTTATTAGGACATTCCTCCAGTCACATAAGCTGTTCTAGCACTAATTCAGATGGTACCATTGGGAGACATTTAATTTAATTTACTTTAACGATTTCTTACAAATCCCAACAACACATATTGTTGCTTATTTCTTCTCTGTATGGTGTTTACCCAAGCTGTCATTGACTGGAAGGAAAGCAATTACTGTGACAGACAAAAGAGGAACTTTATATTGGTACACTACGGTGATCAATGAAAAGGACCCAAGATGTCATTACCAGCATCACCATGACTAAATAGGTTCTTGTGCCCGTTTCTTTATTGATTATCAGGGATTTTGCAAATTAATCAGCTCTGCATGGTGATTGACAGAAGTAGCCATCACAAAAACAATAAACATAGATAACATTTTTCTTTTGAGGATATGCATTTATACACAACTAAATCTTTTGCCTCTAGAAACACTAACTTATTTTGTGAAAGTGAAGTGTTTAATACAATGACATTTACATTAAACAACAACTGTGTCTGGAAATACTGGGATATCTTATCAAGACATGATGAGTGTTGTTTCATTTTGACAATTTACTATTTTGTGGACTGTGTATTTTTCTTAGATAGTCATGTAATTCATGTATTATACATTTATTTGAGAATGTCAAGTCTGACACTGTATCTATTTTGGTATGTCATTTATGACATCGGTTAATTAACATTCTTTTGGTTATATTACTTGTGTGTTCAGTTTCAATTCTAATAGACTGCATTTATTTGGGTGTGTCTTTTGACACCGGATAGGGTAGTGAACTATCTAACCAATATACAAATATAGGGTAGTCAATTATTTAATCCATATAGAGGGTAGTGAATTATTTATTCCATTTATGTTGTGATGCCATATTATCAGATCAAAGAAGGCGACACCCTGTCTTTCGTTAAGAGTTAAGGGGCTGGTCCCCTCAGGGTAGGACTGTGGTTTGGGTATTTTACAGTTTGGGCATTATGTTGTCTTTAATTCATTGTTTTTACTGTTCTTGATGTTGTTGCAAACAAAAAGTTAGTATCCAATCCCTTAAAAGCTGAGGACAGCTTTTCTGTGTGCCCAGGGTATTGTTATGATAGAAATTTCTCCAAAATTTCTTTTACCTTTGTTCATTAAATAATTGGTCCAGAAATATCCTAATTGTTTCATAATATATCCAATAATTAAAATTTGTTTCAAATATTCCATTTATTTTATAATATATCCAAATACTTAATGATATAATTATATCCTGTGTGATAACATACACAAATTAAAATTTATGTATCCATGTGACAAGTTACTTGTTTATTTTATCCAAGTGACAAGGTATCCACATATGTGTATCCATGGTGTCAGTCAGTTTTGAAATTGTTGTTTAAGATATCCAAATGCTTAGATTCATTATATCCTGTGGATAAAATATTTAATTTAAATTGATAAAACCAAATCACCTATGTTATATTTTCAAAATACATTCGGAGTATCATATCCTTGGTGAGAAGATATCCAAAATTGTACAAGTCCAAATGTGAGCAAAAATCTGCTAAGTGTTTGGTCATCTTGTTTTTGTCACACAGCTAATTAGACCTGTCTTATTTGCTAGGATGAGGATTTCCTCCAGTGAATATCCATTGTGATTTGTCTCCAGATCTCCTGGGGGGCGTTTTTATAGATTGAGTAATTGATCCCTACAGACCCCCTCCATATTGTAAAATCCCCCCAGTATTGCAAAATTTCTCCTCCCCATTATTGCAGAAAAATCTTTAATATTGAGCAATACTCTTTAATATTGTTATTTTTAACTGCGTAGTTAATTTTCTGTATAAAAACCCATGTAATTAGCCTTAACAAAGAGAACACGGAGCTGACACATGGATACAAACAGTGTTATGGGATTAAGCTCCTGGAAACTAGTAATTTGAACTTAGAATATTTTTTCATGGTTTGGACTTAGAAAATATCTGTCCTGTTGGACTTAGGAGAAATTCACCTATTTGTGTCATGAAGAAAAGTGTTGTAAATTTGGAGACAAGAAGTTGTATCAACAAAACCTGTAACATGTTTTGGGAATATTTCATGAAAATCTAAAAGACAGATAAAAAGATCAAATTTGGATAAATGTCTCACATGTGTTGAAAAATTGGAAATGTTGAATCAGTAATGTTTATTATTTAAAAATAAATTGATTGGATACTATTTATTTCTTTTATTCTTGTTTGTGAATATTATGGATAGATATTTGGATATACCCAACATCGGATAAACAATTATGAGAGGCGAGTACTGATTATTTCTACTTTCTGTTTAATTATTTCTATTTGGATAAATTTGGCATCTACAAATATTTCATTGAGATTACTAGTCCTTATATGAGAATAAGATCCCAACCCCTAAGAGTGTTGTGACCAAGGAAAAACGGCCATAACAGTAGGATTACACTGATCAGGTTCAGCAGATACAAAATAAGAAAACGTAAAATTGAGTGAAACATCGTCAGATAAATGTAACATTTGAGATATTTCTGTTCTCACATATTCTAGCTTTATACAGGCGAAGATTGATAATAAATTGCCTGAACTTAGAAAGTAGTAAAGAGTACAACGTAATATTGGACTTCAGAAGTTAAAATCATAGAGGAGTGGGAATATTGATATCTTTGTTGAGAAAAAGTAGCTTGCCCACATGAAGTCTCATTAGAGGATATAAGTAAGCTAAGAGTCACTTAAGCCAACTCTCACTCACTCAAAGGTCTAGAGTCATCATGAGAGAGAATGTCAGGTACTAGTGGTTAACAAGTTTGGGATCTAATGATAGGCTTTCACCACTGTGTAGGTTTGACTCCCGCAAGTGACAATGCCAAGGATCTGTCCCACTATCACCTAGGCTGTTGCACGGGGCATAAAACGTCTACTTTGACCTTTGATAGAGAATATCAGTTGTACAGAAAACCAAAAAGATTGGGTTAACAGCTGCTCAGGACAAATGAGTGTTAGGCGCAGCAATTCCTTAAATTTTGTTCCCAATATAATAACTACGATGAATAATATCAAAACTATATTCTGGCTCGGCACGGTTCCACCATGTTAAGATGGTTCCATTCTTATCTCATTGACCGTTTCATTGACCATTGACAATTTATTAAGACCGGTTCAACCCTTTCAGAACTCAGGATGCTTTTGCAGTGTGTCTCCAAGGTTCAGTCCTGGGTCTCATACTGTTCCCCTTATACACTACACCTCTCAGTAAGGTCATTGGCAGGCACCCATTTATAAAATTTCAATTTTATACTGATGACACTCACGTCTTCATAAACCTCACTCATGAAAGTGCGATGCAGTCATTTGAAACACTAAACAAGTCATTCGGTCATGTTAATATTTTGGGTAATCAATGACATCCTGCCAAAGTAGTAAAAAATCTGGAAGTATAGTTTGACTTCAATTTCTCTTTTTCGTACAGAGTGTCTGTAAGGCCTGTTTTGTCCAAGTGCGGATCTCAGGAAGTGGTTTTGAAGGCTGCAAATGCTTTTGTAAGCAGTCAGCATGACTATCGTAGTTCCTTGTCCACGAGTATTTCATGATTTAATGTTAGGAAGCTCAAAGTGTACAGAACAACTTAGATAGGGTTGCATCAATACAACCGGATATTCATATATAGCTTCATTACTTAAGAGTTTGCATTGGTTGCCTGTTCAATAATGGTCAGTGTTCAAAAGAGCTACAGTAGTCCATAAGTTCCTTCAGAGTGGCTATCCTAATTATTTCAGAACTTTTTTGAATCCTATGAAAAGATTTTGCAACGCTAGGACTAACCAGATGGATGGTGAAGTTCTGGATGTGCAACAGTTTATTCAATCTGTTTAAAATTCAGCTTTGCAGTTTGGTTTTACTTTCACTTATGATGCTTCCAAGGTATTGAGTGAGCTGCCTGATGCCAACCTGAAAGCTTGTCTCACAAAAACCTACTCACCCTAGGTTCTATCATATTGTGTGATTACCTCTTTTATATAGATCCCCCTTCTTTGTCTCTAGACTATGAATCCTTTGATTTTTTTTTTTTTTTTGGTTGTTGCACCTTATAGTCTGTCCTTTGGTGGAGATAAAGAGGTAACAGGCTGTGATAAGGTTCCAAATCTGTTAACCAGTGGGCAACTGAGGACCTAATGACTCGTTCAAAGAGGTATTGGCCAGTGGTCATGTCCTACTTATGACAATGTATGTACAGCAGCGAAATTACATACACCCCAATGCAGAGGTTGACAATCAATGCACAGGTTTTAGATGATGGAAGTAACAAACTGACTGTCACTGAAAATCCGGTTGATCAGTCCAAGAGCGGCAGGGATATTACCCAAAATAATAATAAAATTCATTTCAGATATTTTGGCTTTATTTTACGATTAAGAATTAGTAAAACAAGTTAAAACATCAATTGTAAGTTCTACCCTTTCCATGTCACTGACCACAACAATTCCCATTGCCATCAGAAATCTACATGCATAAAATAATGAAAGAAGAAATCGTGCCTCTACACATCAATTTTCAGATGATGTAAATGCCTATTTGACAGAAGAACTTCAGCCCCTTTTGTACAAATCCTACTATTATTAGTACTATTGTAAATATGTATAAATTGATACTTCTGTGACTTTATTAATGTGCCCCGAGTAAAACTTATCGTTATAATACGTCCATTTGTTAAAATTTGCTTATGCGGGTGTTCCACTGGAGCCGACCCTATAGCCAACCCTTCGACTCTATGGTCGGCTGCAAAAGTCGGGGGTCGGGGGAAAATCCACAAAAAAGGACAGGAGAAATCTGGGTCAGTTTCACCTCCCTGACAGTATGTGCTTGTTGCTGCCTTTTATACTCCAATTTCATGCTTCTGGGAAAGACCCTATTCTCGTGAAGGAAATGCTGTAGTTCTGGTCACGTGATGGGATACAAATATTCAGCCCTGACCTAGTTTGAGATTTGTTTATTGGTCGACACTTGATCCTCTTTTTTCCCAGAAACTGTATTTTGTCATTCATAACATATTTTTGTCATATTTTCACCTCACATCATGCTGGAAATGTGGTGAAAATGAGCAGTACTAAGTTACAAAAGACAAGCCGGCTTCATGATAGGATAAACCTGGAAGTGATAAGAACAAGTCTGGAAGCAATACAGACGTGTTCAATTCAATGATTAATTGTGGCAGGACCTTAACATTGAGCTGAGAAATAAGAAACAAATGACCTGATTTTATATAACATATTTGTCCATACATCACCTACCTTTCCTGGCTTGAGAGTAAATATGGCATCATGTTGTATTATCTGGTTGTCAAAAGCTATTTCGACTACTATATATGTGCTTCCTTCCTTTTCTTTTTAGAAACATAATATTCATTTAGATTGTATTATATTTTATTATATTTTATAATTGGTACACACTTCCATTTATATTAAGTTACACAAAACAAACCCCAAAGCAATTTTAAGTTATGATGTGAATTTTATTTTTGTCATGGCATGGGACAAAGTATAGTGACTAGCAAAATTAAAAATTAAAAAAACATCTACAGGTGCATATTGTGTCACCTACAAGCTATTGTTACAGGATACGTAGTCAAGCTTAATGAAATTATTGCTATCATATACCATAATGTTTGGATACCAGAACTTTTTAAGCTTCATAGAGCTCACACTTCTAGGAATCACTTTTTCTTTTGTATTCGGACTTCATGAATTGTGGTGCAGAGTGATGAGTATTTGTCTGCTCACTGAAGTTAAGCAGTAATGGGCTACGTTAGTACTTGGATGGGTGAGCGTCTGAGTTCTAGACCACCTATGGGATGTTTCTGAGTTGGATTTTCTTTGTGTCACCAGACCTTTGTAAATTCTAGTGCACTACTCGTGTCTCTGATGGCTTTGCGCTTGCGCTAGGGGACCAAAACACCTTCCCACCTTGTTAACCACAAATATTACAAACATGAACAAAAATATTTCCTTAGGCATGTTATTTTAGCAAGTTGATAGACTGTTAAAAGTATTAAATGATAAAGTGTAGAGACCAACGCTATTAATGCCTGTATCTTAGTAAAAAATTGACATACGCAGAACATAAAGTTGTCTGACAGTAAGCACAACGTGTACACAGATTTACTGCAAACTCTGATCATTCTTGAGCAATTTATTGTACAGTTTTTCTCGACTATATAAGAAGTGTACAGTATATGGCAGTCAACTGTAGACATATGCATAAATAAAGCAAAGGCAGCAGTTTGCATAAACATGTGTCACTGTAATGAGATTTGATAATATACAGGCTGATTTCAGAGCCATTTAAATTTGATTCCATGATTAATATACCTAAAAATTTTTATAATAGATAATTATGAACGGGTAAATGGTTTGTTACACTTGATGGCTGGAAAATACAATGGGACATCAACCTTATAGAGGAAGTAGAAGTAAAATACTTTTTTATCAAGCTGTTTAAGTCATATTACCACAATTCAACCATTCTAAATGATGAAATGTACATTTACTTTCAGCTGCAGTTACATTTATTTTTATATAACTGTATATTGTAACAGATATTCTACATATCACTAAATCTTGATACAACATAATGTTAAACAATTTCTACGAAAATTTAATTTTTGCCTTCAGATCAGGATACTTTTCCATTTTCTTTTCATAGATAGCATCAAACATTTCATTGTGTGCTACACTAAAATAAGTCTTCCAGTCTGTAGTGGAGCCTACAAAACACAACGTTTGTTACTATTGTCACTTCTCTTTTTGAGGAGAAATCCGTTGTTACCTTACAAGACATTTTGAAATGTATTTATTCTCATTGAAGCCATTCTATGATTTCATGAACAGAAACAATGTTGAGAAAAAACCCTTGACAGGGTCACATCAAAAATGTTACATCTCTTAAGTCATATTGATTCATTTTAGTTGTTTTTATCTTTTATATTTTAATAATGCTTTGTTGAACTGGGGCAACACTCTGCTGGGCATAGAATCATTAACGTCATTTCCAATTATCAAAACAACTGATAAAATCTTTAAATAAGGTTTTGGTTGAAACAACATTATGTGAAGTCAGTTGTTGTTGCACAAATTCAAGGTAAAATATTACATTTGAACAACAAACAGACCAGCCCAGAAGAGCATGAAGAACAGTTTCATACCAAAAAAAATATTAGAATCTGTTCAGTATTAGTTAAAATGTACCCAGCTCATTGACTGCAGCAAGATATATATTTTAATGTCAAGATTATGCATTTCATCAGCACCTAAAATTGATGAAAAATCGAGTGGAGGGGGGAGCCAGTACAGAGTATCTTGTATGTAGTGCTTACTGCCCCTTTAAGTTTCTGAGTAAATAATTTAGTTAGACAAATGTTGGCCAAAACTGAAACATTGGTTGTGTATCTACTTAATACAGAATTTAAAATACAGAAAAATGGTATCACAAAGTTAAGCACCGTATCACCTTTTCTGATAAAGCCTTCTTTGCCCGGTTTCAGGAAGGTGCGTTGTGAACGGATCTGTTGTTCCCTGTCCCACATTGCCCCAAAGCTGGCCTTTTCAGCTACTTCTGTACAAAATGTGATGTCATGATCTAAATGAAGGAAGTCTGAAATCTCCTTGATACCTTGTATGGGATTCTAAAGGACGTATAAATATCCAGGTGGGTTAGCTGACCAAGACAACAGCAATAAGAGCCATAATACAAAGTATCCTTTCATCATTATATACATACTATTTGCATGTGCATAAATTTACAACAGTTTACAAAATCATTAGTATTTAACCAACCATCTAACACTACCACAATATATTAGAATTGAAGTGCATATTATATATGATGGGTCCCTTCAGTACCTTAGTAGCCTGTGGTTACAAGATTAAGTGTTATCATGTCTTTGATGTTTTTGTACAATTGGCCTTAATTTTTGTGTTTGATAGATGTACTTTCTATATAGAACTTTTAACAGTCATTGCCACGAACAAGCTCATTTCTCCTACTATTTTCTAGATTTTGACCAGTTGAATATCATTGTCTATATGTGACACATCCAGTCATCTGAGTGATGTTGGAAAGTAAAAGAAAACACTCAATATCGAAGTCAGTATTCAGTAGTTCAAATGATTTTGACCCTCAAACTGATGGATAAGTGACAATAAAAGGTTACAGCCTAGATTTGTAACTAAAATTTGGAAGTTAGAAGACAAGGTTATTGCAGACTGTGTAACTTGATCTCCCTTTAAAACGAAAAGTTTAATCCTGCATATTTGGTTATACATTTCCTCATTTGTTCATTCAATATTTGTATGTGTATTCCTATGTCTTACAATGGCTTTGATAACCATAACAAGGAGGCAAGAGAGACGGCTTCCAGTAGTAAAATTGAAGCTGTTACAAGGGGCTATAAATCTGATTAGCACCTTGAACATTATTTAATAAGGATAAACTGATAACAATTGGTATAAATAGACAATACATACCTTCACCAGATCTTCATAAATCACAAAGAGCACATTTGACTTCCCCTTAAAATACTCCCAATATGGCAGCACCATTTCAAACCAGTTTCCATAAAGTGATTCTGTCAAAATAGGAGGCAAGAAAGTACCATACTGATATTTTGTCAGCTGCCATATCCAGCACACAACTCTCAATTGTTTGCTTCCATAGACAGAAGTCATGAATCAAGCAAAAATACAAGAGGCCTGTAATCTTTAACAGAAATGACTTTGATATTCCTGGTAAAAATGAAATTGGCCCATTCAATTTTCAACAACACCGTAACAATACAAACAAGACAAGACTTTAACCAAAAATCTTCATTATACTATGGTTTTAAAAATGCAAATTAAATCATTGTTTTGCATTTCCCGAGAAATAAGCGATTTTTAAAAAATTGAATATTTTTAAAACTCTATCCAAAATATTTTTAAATCATGGAGCAATGAGAAGCATTCTTCAAATAGTTTATTTAAATTTAATCAAGTTATTGTTTAAAGGTGAGTGTTATGGTTTTGCTAAAGCACAAAGTTACAAAAAACAGACATTTATCTGACACTTTTAGTGAGGCGGCAGTGCAAGAGGGGCCACTTTTGTATCTAAAAACTCTACTCTGACCTTTGTTGTCACGTGTTTGAATCCAGTTCACTGAAACATGTACGTTACATTTCTAGTTTCACATTGTAACTGTTTAAATTGATGTAAAAGGCAAAATCTTTTATCTATTGAGCTATTGAGGAAATGAAGCATTAATGGTAATTTGTTAATACAAGTTAGTTCTATGTCTACAGAATATCTAAAAACTAGACCTAGCGCGTCGGAGAACCGATACAAATTGTATCCACCGTAAAGACAATGCACCAAAACCTCTAGGACCAATAATAAGCGAGTTATAAGCACTTTTAAGTTTGGCTGTCCTCATTTGACCTTCAAGGAGGTGCCCAAGGTCAAATCCGACAACACCAGAGGATTCACAGTGCATGATTTCCTATATGTTGGTTTACCATCCCAAACATCTAGGACCAATAATAAGCGAGTTATAAGCACTTTTTAGTTTGGCTGTCCTCATTTGACCTTGACCGTGGGGCCCAAGGTCAAATCCGACCACACCACAAGATTCCCAGCATATGATTTCCTATAGGTTGGTTTACCATCCCAAACCTCTAGGACCAATAATAAGCGAGTTATAAGCACTTTTAAGTTTGGCTGTCCTCATTTGACCTTGAAAGAGAGGCCCAAGGTCAAATCCGACCACACCAGAAGATTCCCAGCCCATGATTTCCTCTGTGTTGGTTTACCATCCCAAACCTCTAGGACCAATAATAAGCGAGTTATAAGCACTTTTACCTTTGGCTATCCTCATTTGACCTTGAAGGAGGGGCCCAAGGTCAAATCCGACCACACCAGAAGATTCCCAGAACATGATTTTCTATATGCTGGTTTACCATCCCAACCTCTAGGACCAATAATAAGCGAGTTATAAGCACTTTTAAGTTTGGCTGTCCTCGTTTGACCTTGAAGAAGGGGCCCAAGGTCAAATCTGACCATGCCAGAAGATTCCCCGCCCATGATTTCCTGTATGTTGGTTTACCATCCCAAACCACTAGGATCAATAATAAGCGAGTTATAAGCACTTTTAAGTTTGGCTATCCTCGTTTGACCTCGAAGGAGGGGCCCAAGGTCAAATTCGACCAAGTCAGAAGATTCCCAGCCCATGATTTCCTATATGTTGGTTTACCATCCCAAACCTCTAGGACCAATAATAAGCAAGTTATAAGCACTTTTAAGTTTGGCTGTCCTCACACTTGACCTTGAAGGAGGGGCCCAAGGTCAAATCCGACCATGACAGAAGATTCCCCACCCATGATTTCCTGTATGTTGGTTTACCATCCCAAACCTCTAGGATCGATAATAAGCGAGTTATAAGCACTTTTTAGTTTGGCTATCCTCGTTTGACCTTGACCGTGGGGCCCAAGGTCAAATCCGACCACGCCAGAAGATTCCCAGCCCATGATTTCCTATAGGTTGGTTTCCTATCCCAAACCTCTAGGACCAATAATAAGCGAGTTATTGACCTTGGCTGTCCTCATTTCACCTTGAAGGAGGGGCCCAAGGTCAAATCCGACCACACCAGAAGATTCCCAGTGCATGATTTCCGATATGTTGGTTTACCATCCCAAACATCTAGGACCAATAATAAGCGAGTTATAAGCACTTTTAAGTTTGGCTGTCCTCATTTGACCTTGAACAAGGGGCCCAAGGTCAAATCCGACCACACCAGAAGATTCCCAGCCCATGATTTCCTATATGTTGGTTTACCATCCCAAACCTCTAGGACCAATAATAAGCGAGTTATAAGCACTTTTAAGTTTGGCTGTCCTCGTTTGACCTTGAATGATTTCCTATATGTTGGTTTACCATCGCAAACCTCTAGGACCAATAATAAGCGACTTATAAGCACTTTTAAGTTTGACTATCCTCGTTTGACCTTGAAGGAGGGGTCCAAGGTCAAATCTGACCACATCAGAAGATTCGCAGCACATGATTTCCTATAGGTTGGGCTTCACATTGCAAACCTCTAGGACCAATAATAAGGGAGATATAGGCACTTTTAAAGTCCGCCATGTGGGTTACTTCGGCACTCCGTGGATGACCTTGAATTAAGAGCTTCAAGGTCAAATGTGTGCAAGGTTGTAGAGGACATGTACATGTGTCATACATATCACCTATGAAGAGATTCAACCTTCTACCTACGAGGAACAGCCAGTAGAAAAATGTAGATTATTTTCAAAGAAATGCACGTGGCGGCCATCTTTTTTTTTCAGAATGAGGCTATTTTCCTTTCCAGAGAAGCTTACCCCCCAATGAAGATATCCTGCAAATTTGGTGAACCTAGCTGCTGTTGTTTTCCTGTCAGAGCGTTAATGCCGAAAATCTTTCTACGCGCGGCGGCGGAGGCGGCGTAGCGAACGCTAAACCAAAGTATCCACCAGATGCTTCCAGTGGATACAATAATATATGATTTAAACTCTCACCCATCCCTTCAATGAAATCAGGTAAAAATCCTTTGAAAGAGCCCTCATACTCAGTCAACACTAGTTTTCTGCGATGATGAAAGTAGGAAACAGCAACTGACTTAGGATTTCTCAATGGAAACAGTATCCTAGCCTGAAATATGGCTACCATCAAATATATTGCACCAAAAAGTTAATCCAAAATATCGGAATTAATTTATATTCTAACATGACACGGTTGTGTCCGTGATTTTGATTGGTTGAGAGCTATGGTAAAACCTCGATATACATCTTGGCTGTTCCATTGTCATCCCATCGCAAATAACAATAACAAAGTACAAGCTTCCGGTTTTTTGACAATTAAGGATCACAACTTATTATTATTGACAAAAGCACTCTTTTATTGAATATAATTCTTATAATGAAAAGAAAATATATAGAACATAAAAAAAATTTTAAAAACTCTTTATTTTCGGCATATTTAGTGAGAAAATGCTACTGCCACAATGTGCAATTGGTGGAACAGCCTGATTTGTTTCGAACGTTTGTGAAATGGACATGATTTTTTACAAAATATAAGGAAATTACAAGTATTTTAATTGTTTTGTCATGTTAGAATAGGAATAACGCCCTCCAAACCATGGTATATGCAGAATTTTACCATGGTTTGAGGCAATAAAATTCTGCATATACCATGGTTTGTCAGGCGTTATTCCTATAGCAATACACAGCCCACTGTCCAATTTTTCCGAACAGTCATTTTAATTGGTGATTTAAATCACAGGTTATGGCATCTAGAAACATACATTTGTTCCAATTCAGTCAAAGTGAAAGTATAATGTTAAATATTGTAGAATGTCAGATTAACAAAATCTTCTCTTAATATTTACAGAATTTTTATTCTGTGAAGAATTGCTCTTTACTTTAATGAATACTCATTTTTGGAAAAAAAATCATTTCAACCATGAATTGTTTTAATTTGTTAGCAAAGACCTGTCCAAAAGGTGAAAGATTTATTAAACCAAGCATGACTTCTTGTTTTACTTTTGTTGTACTCGCAAATTTCTTTTTCCGATTTATGGAAAGAGCATACTTTTGTTGTATTTGCAAATTTCTTTTTCCAATATATGAAAAGAGCATAAAGAGAACATTCTTGAGCATAAAAATAATGCAATGGTACTGAGGAATAAAAGTAAGAAATTGAAACTTAAAAACGATTAAATAAACAAACATGAGGAATTAGTTTTGCAAGAAACACACTGTTGATCTGTGATAAGTTTAAAATTTGGGAATATTTATTTTGAATGTGAACAAGACCATTTTAAGTTAGACTAAATGTGTAGAATTTGATAAAATGTCTATTTACAGAATAAAACATTTCTGTATGGGCAATATTGTGATTTATAAAGCACGAGGGCAAGTGATATTGCCCGAGATGTGAGATGTCTAACATGACATAACATAACATGCCTGAAATGTCTAACATGACATGGATGTGTCCACGATTCTGATTGGCTAATCGAGGAAATATTTCATTTGTAAAACCAGCATAACCCATGGCTTTCTATTATAGCTCAAACGGGTGTTTTGGACAATAACCTCTTTTTTCAGTAAAATATTAACAATAACACCCATTTATAACATTTTAAAAACTTGCCATGTTAGAATAGGAATAACCCCTCCAAACCATGGTACATAAGCAGAATTAATTTTATCATGTTTTGAGGCAATAAACTCCTCAAGCCTCCCCTGTGGGGTTTATAATCTCAAACCACGGTAAATTGTGTGTATACCATAGTTTGTCAGGGGTTATTCCTATAATGTTAAATGCTTGTTGATCGTTAATTGTCCTTTATAATGAACATCATTTATGTGATGTGACAATGACGTATCACTATCACTATTTTATGTGGGTGTTCCACCACACGACTAAGCTTCCCGATTAAGGGTTTTTGGGAGTCGGTTTCAAATATTTGCTTAGTCCCAGACGTCCTGTAAGGGTCGGTAGTTGTCGGTTGTGGCCGTGAGAGAAATCAAACATGTTTGATATTTTTCACGACCCAAACCGATTCTCATTTCCCGCCGACAACAAAATGTCCAGTCCCAGGCTTCCTCAGGCCTCCTCAGACCCAAATTTACACAGTCCTAGGTCCCAGGCGTCCTGCGACCCTTACTCCCAGACCTCTGTACCTTAGTCCCAGGAAGCCTGTTTGGCAGTCCCCGACTCATAACAGATCTTTGAAGTTTCATGCGTGCGAACGGGAATCGGAAATCTGGGTCTGGGACTAAGCCCCAACAAAGAGAGGCTGACCCTATCTGATCCAAGCCGGCGTCCTCAGGCCGCCTGGGACAACACAAATTTAGTCCCGAGGATGCCCCAGGAGGCCTGGGACTAAGAACCGATTAAGAGCTGACTGTTTTCCACGCGTCGGAAATTAAAACGAGGCAATGAGGGGGGTCTGGGACTATATAAGCGACCGCGCACACATTCTCGTTGTTACTGACTGTTTGGCTACTGAGAGACGTGTGTCACTGTTTTGTAGGGGTTTTTAGTTTTTTAAATATCATATAATACTTGACCTTAAGGCAAATTTTACAGTTAGGAGACACATTTTACTTTTTTACTTTTTTTTAGTGCTATTGACTGGAGTTATGAGGAAAGACAAAGGAGGGAAGAGAGGAATGAAGAAGATGGATGAGAGGCAAAAGGAGAGGGAGAAGGAAAGTGGAGAGGTAGATAAAAGGATTAAGGAAAGGACGGAGGAGGGTACAGAGGAGGGTACACAAGAGACTGAGGAGCGATTGGAACTTACTGAGGAAGCTTGCGAAGAAGAAGAGAGGTATGAGGAGGATTTAGAGAGTCATTCCAAGACAGCCAAGAGAGCCAGGGTCTGTTCAACTTTCACTGACAGCCAAGAAACTGCAATTGTGGAGTTTGTGAAGGAGCATCCAGAGCTCTACGACAAGGAGCATGCACTTTACCACGACAGACAGAAGAAGGAGGCTCTCTGGGCAGAAATCTCTGCAGAACTGAAGCTCCAGCCCTTTGATGTCAGAAGATGGTTCGAATCCCAGCGAACGCGTTATGGCAAGCTGACAAAACTACAATCTGGCCAAGCCCCAAGGGAGATGACCAAGAGACAGTCCTGGGTCTACCAGCAGATGGGTTTCCTTAAGACCCATATCAGACGAAAGGGGGCCAGCAGAAGTTCAGGGTTCGAGGCCAGTCACAATACCAGCAAGCAGGACGAATCTCATGGGTCTACTACTGATACAGAACACCTCGAGTCCAGTGTCCTCAGGGAGAGTAGGAGTCAACCTATGTTCACATCTATAACAATTTCAACAGACTCCAAGATACTCGAGCACTTTGACCAGTTGAGGACATTGATCTCAGGTTTCCTGCAGCAGCCCTTCTTTGACTACGTGGCATCAGACGCTAAAAAGATGACCCAAGAGGAATTTGAGGACCTTAAGGGTAGAATTTTTAGAGATATTGAAAGCATTAAGAGCAACCGTAGACTTCAACTACTAGCCAGAAGATCAGCCACTATTACCACGGAGTCCCAGAGGGTCGGGAGACTGCCAACAACCACTCAACAGGCGTCTACTTCCACCCAAGCAGCAGCTAGCAACAGTTACGTCTACTACACACCAAGCCCCCTTGGCTTTGGCAACCCTTCATCAGTCCTACTTGTACAGGACGAGGGCAGTAGACACAACTTAAGTGGAATACTAAGCCAGCTACCAGATCTGACATCTACACAGATCATTGAGCAGCCTCAGCAGCAGCAGCCGCAACTCTTTACTATCACCACTACAGCACCGCCTCAACAGCAGCAGCCTTCTCAGTAGCCATCCAGTCAGTACAAATACTTGTCACCAAAAAAAAGTGCAACACCTACACCACCCCAAACATGAAACAAATAACCCATGGTACCACACATAACCAAAAAAGGCCACATAGAAAAAAATATTAAAATAAACTCCCAATATGGCCAATAATCAGCCCATTTTTAGCTTAAAATCCATGGGATTGGTTAAAATCTTTAATAAAAAAGTCCAACACTTACATTATCCCTAGAGTTAAAAGGCAATATCACATACTTACCAACCCACAAACACACAAACCCAATACCAAACCTAACCCCCAACTAAACAACACACAAACCAAATACCAAACATAACCACCAACCAAGAAACAGACACACCCAATAGCAAACAGAACCCACACCAAAGAACTGACAAACTATTTTGAAAACAACCCCCATCATTGTAAAAAGAAAACCAGTTTGGTGGTTATATTTCCTAAATATTTGTGAAGTGGAGTAAAAGATTTTAATTTTAATATTTCCAGGCAAACATTTCTGTTTCAAATATTTTTCCCCAAAAAAACCCAAATGTAAGTAAAATTAGGATGTAGTAATATATGCCATATTTATTCCATTTAGGAACTTATGTTTGACTTTGTGTGTTTCTTTTGAGACTTATGTTTAGCACAGGGTTTGTGTGTTTGTTAGTTGGGTGACTGGCATTTATTTCTGTCTGTTTGTTGGGTGGATGAATTATGTTGGCCATTGGGTTTCTCTGTTTGTTGGTTGCGTGACTTCTGTCGGGCATTCTGTTTGTTGGGTGGGTGAATTATCTTGGGCATGGGGTTGTCTGTTTGTTGGTTGTGTGACTTATGTCGGGAATTGGGTTTGTCTGTTTGTTAGGTGGGTGAATTATGTTAGGCATGGGGTTTGTCTGTTTGTTGGTTGGGTGACTTATGTTTGGTAATGTTTGGGTTATTTGGACCAAGCATAGCTGATTAATTGTTTTTGGAATATTTGGTAGTCCTGAAAAGGACTGGTTATTAGTCCTGAAAAGGACTGGTTACTGCAGCAGGAGTTATATTCTGCCATCTTGCCAGGCCACTGCTCCCTCATTATTGAAGTAGTCCTTGAGGTAATCCCTCTGCCTTTTGGCTTCTCTAGCAGGGTTTCTGTCTGGACCACCACCAGCAGCACCACCAATCAGTCGACAATCACCAGGCACATCATCATCTTCATCATCTCCAGGCTCTTGACCACCATGTTGACCTTGATACTGGCTTCTCAGTATGTTGTGCAGAACCACACAGGTCATGACCACATCCCTGGCTGTTTCTGGGGGTAATTCAATAGTAGTCAACATCACTCTGAATCTTGAGACCAGGATGCCAAAAGCATTCTCAACAACTCTCCTGGCCCTTGATATTCTGTAGTTGGCAATCCTTTTCTCTCTGGTTAATATCCTTCTACCATAGGGTTTCATCACCCAGGTCTTCAGGGCAAAGGCATCATCTGCTAGAATGAAGTAGGGGACATCTCTACCATCCTGTGTTATAGGAGCTGAGTCAGGAAAGTCTATCCTGCCATCCTCAATCCTCCTCTTCAGCTGACAGGCATTAAATGTCTGGGTATCTGAGCAAGATCCAGCTGTACCAGCATCCACCCATCTGAATTTGTACTGCCCATCTACCAAGGCCAACATTACTATGGAAAAGAACCCCTTGTAGTAGTGGTACAGGGCTCCAGAGTTCTTGGTCTTCTTCAGGGCCACATGCTTTCCATCAAGGGCTCCCAGGGCATGTGGAACATTCCACCTGATCCTGAATTCCCTTTCCAGTTCTTTCCACTCATCTGGAGTAGCAGGACATCTGAGGTACTCTCTGGTGAACTCATCCTGGATGGCCCTGCAGACCTCTGGTAGAAACTTGGAAATGGTGGATCTTCCAACCCTGAACTGACAGGATAATGATGTGTATGACTCTCCAGTGGCCAGATATCTGATGGTGAGGGCTAACTTCTCCCCAACACTGATTGGAGCTCTGTAGTTGGTGGCCTGCCTGGCTAGATGTGGTTCCAGTCTGGTCTTTATCATTTCAAAGAATTGTGGGGTCATCCTCATGTAGTTGGTGAATCCTGGAATGTCTGTGGCATACAGTTCAGCCATAATGTTGTGGTAGGCCCCCCTCTCCTCTCTCTGTAGTAGCCATGGCCTGACCCACATGTTGTGCCTTCTTCTAGGTCTATGTATGGCTGGTAGTGGTGGTGGTGGTGGAGGTGCTGCACGTGGTGGTTGCTGTGGTGTACGTAGAAATAGCAAATACATCATTATATGTAACTGAATAAAAACTAAAAAAGCCCTAAGTTGTTGCTGAAGCTGTCCATTAAAAGGTGGCATCCTGCTGTGTTGCTATAAAAGTAATGATAATTAGATCGCGGAATTTATATATATATATACCCAGAAAATCCAGCTTTTCTGCAAAACAAGAATCGGCCACATTGGTCTGGGGAAGACTGAGGACGCCGGGACTTAATCAGGGGTTAGTCGGGGCTTAGGATGCCTCAGGCCTCCTGGGACCCAGTCGGTATGTGTATGACAGGATCGTGGTTGAAACCAACCAGAAAACTGGCTTAATCGGTTCTCAGTCCCAGACCAGTCGGGGACTGTCTGGGGCCGCCTGGGGCCTCCTCAGGCTTCCTGAGGCCGATCTGTACTTAATCCCAGGCTTTGATACCGATCCAGTATTCCTGCCCATTTTACTATTTTCTTCACCGACTGTCCACGATTAACGGTCGCCGACAGGATCAAGCCTTAGTCCTTTGGTGGAACAGGGGCATTAAACACCATCTAGTTTGCTTACATTCCAAGCGCATGTGCATTGATGATTTTGAGACAAAAAGGGCATCAGAGTGATATTTTAAATAAAAAATGGGCAATATCACATCATTTTGCCTGAAAATATTGCCATCTGATTGGTTGAAGCTCACTTGAGGTGTAATAAAAGTCTAAAAACTGTGAGTCACTCTGACAATTAACTATTATATACTTACTTCATCAAGTATATGTCTGGGCATAAATTTGAGTTGGAGGTGGGTGTTCAGTGATCTTGGTGAGCTCATCTCCTCAAAGTATTCTGTCAGACCATTAAGTTCAATGAACTTGTTGAATTTATCTTCCAGGGGTATGGTGACTTTATTTTTATTCAAGAGGCTGACAATTTCATTGAGCCAGTGGGTACCTGTGCAAGAATAAAGAGATCTAATGTCATCTGTATTGTATTGAAATAAATACCACAAATGTAAATATAATTCGCAAATGTTTAACCATAACTGAAGAAGTATTATTAATTGTAAAAATGCTTTCGAAATTCAGTTAAGCTGCTTTTTCCCCAATCATAACATGTACAGTGAAAGTTTTGACTGAAACAAAAGTACAGTGAATCTAGATAGAGGCGGGCGGTTTTGTGACAGTGATCTGAATACATGTACATTCTGATTGTGACACAATGACTAAAAGATCAAATCGTCTGCACAACAAGTCTACTCTACATAAATGTTGAGGTAGCACTCAACTAGCCGATAGTATACCATTTTTACTTTTGCAAAGTGATTATAGAGGGCTATTTCATTTCTGCGATATATTGTAAACCTTGCCCCCGAAAAATTTTGGGAATCAGGAAGTGAATCTTTCCAATCGAAACTATCTTAAAGTCATCATACAGAGATCCTTTACATAAAATAGGAAACTTCCCAAAAGGTTTACGAGTACAGCACTCAGGAGCCCATCGGGAAGAGTTTGTGAGAAATTCAGACTAATTTAAGTTGTAGTAAATCTTTTCTGATTCTTATCAGATTTATAACATCGTAAACCCATTGTACTGTCATTTTGTTTATTCTTACAGTGATCTTAAACCTATCTTACACCCGTACAGCAATCCTTTCCGTTTTATATTAATCACAAACCTATCTCTTTCGTCTTGAGTCCACAGAAACCAATTGGATGGATCGAGAAACTATCATAAACCTAGCGGAAGATTTTACAAGGCAATGGCAAATATTGTCAAGTAGAGGATTTGTATTGTTGTAGAGGTTTGTATTTTTGTAGTGTTTCTTTTCTTCTTGTTTTTCCTGGGTTGTCTACTTTTTTTCATAATTTTTATTGTTGCATACCGCCAGTTTTATGTACAGAACAAAGTGATACATGTCTATGCATACATTAAAAAAATCATGCAATAACACTCTATTCAGCAGTCCAAAATTCAACATTAACTTCTACCATTAAAAATCCTCCAGACACACATAAAACAAATTCGGTTAGATATACATATATTTTTTTTATTTACCTACGAAATGATAGAAATTTAATTTAAAGATTCACACTGGAAAACTGGTTCCCATTTTTTCCATATTTTACAAAACTTTTCTTCTTTATTATTTAATTGAGCCACATACTTTTCTTCTTCATATACTCGTTGTAACCTATGTTTTAATACATAAAAACTAAAGAAGTTGTTTGTACTACAAGAGTCAATATATATTTCTTTGTTACTAATAACAGTACGTTTATTGGCACCTTATTCTCATCAAAGTTCATATAGCCAAATAATATACTGAAATTACTAAAATTTATGTGTAGGTGGATTTTATTGTAAACATATTCAGCTATTTCAGCCCAAAGGTCTTTTGCATTGAGACACTCAACAAACATATGCATTAATGTCTCAGTTTGATGACAGAAATTACATTTATTGTTGTCTGTAATATTAAGCTTTATTGTATAACTTTTTGTACCTAAAACTCTGTATATTAACTTCAGTTGAAACCACTTCAGATTGTTGTCACTAACAGTGTTGAAACAATGGGTAAAAATTATTTTCCATGCTTGATTATCAATATCAATTTATAATTGTTTGTTTCATTTATTTTTCATGGAATGATCGTTTACAAATGTTCCAGTGAGATTCTTATAGAAGCCTTTTACGCCTTTTAGGTTGGCACAAAGTATTTTAGTGTGAGATGGAACAAAGGGTCGATCTACTTTGCATATATTGCCTATTTTCTTTTTCAGAAAAAGTTTTACAGTCTGTCTGACTTTCAGATAGTGTAAAGGGTTAATATTTTGGAAGGAATGAACTTTCTTTATTTTGTTCATTTCCATTGGAAAACCTTGGTCGTTAAGTACATCTAAGACAATGTTAATGCCTTTATTTGACCAAGTTTGTAAATACATGTTGTCTGATATCTTTTGGTTGTACCACACTGGACTTGTCAGCAGGTCTGCAGTGTTTTGCAATTCCTGGTTATTGAACAAGGTGGACCATGCATCAAATATATTAATCCAAAACTTATTTTTTGTTCTATTTTTTTAGTGATGTTTGGTATTGAGGCCCATAAAGTATGAATTTACTTGCCTTTGTATTGAGTGTCTCATTAAATAAAGTAATCCATTGAGCTTTGTATTTACCAAACAACAATCGTCTTATCCAAGACACTTTTATTGATGTTAAAAAAGGTTTTATTTTGACCATACTTAAACCTCCAATTGACTTATCCATGATAAGGACTTTTCTGTTTATTTTATCAGGTTTTCCAGACCATATAAAACTGAAAAATATGTGATTCAGTTCTTTTATGTCATTGCTGTCAGGATCTGGTAATGCTGTAAAAATATGAATGAGTTTTGATAAAAGAAAGGTTTTGATCATTGTTATTTTGCCTAGAGGAGTTAATACCTCTTGTTCCATTTACTAATTGTGTCTCTTAGCTCTATTATTTTTTCATTTGTATTCAATTTTGTGTATTGTTCTAATTGAGTGTTAAATATAATTCCCAACAATTTAAAATCTGAAGTAGTGTTCAAGCTAAAGTCACTAATTTTAACTCGTTCTTTACATCTTTTTTTCTTTCCTATCCAGACAATTTGAGTCTTATCTTTGTTAACTTTCAATCCAGACATCGACCCATATATTTTTAATGTGTTAAAGGCTGCTTGTAGGGACTGAGTTGTTCCATTTAATATTAAAGTAGTATCATCAGCAAACTGTGTCAGTTTAATCTTAATGTTTCCTATAGTAATACCTATTATATCTTTATTATGTTTCAATAATAAGGTTAATATTTGACCTGCTATTATAAAAAGAATGGCTGATATTGGGTCACCTTGTCGACATCCCCTCTGTATATCAAAAAAATCTGATAGAAAACCACTCTGAATTACTGTTACCTGTATATTATTATTAAATAATTTGACCCACTGTATAAATGTTTCTGAAAAACCTAAATATTCTAATGTTTTATATATAAAAGAGCATGAGATAGAGTCAAAAGCTTTTTCAAAATCAATAAGAACTAACATTCCTGGAATTTGTTTTTCTTCTGTATACTTCATAATATCATAAACAAGTCTGGTACAATCCCCAATATACCTTCCTGGTACAAATCCACATTGACTGTTATCTATTATGTCATTCAAAAAAGGTTTAATTTTGTTTGCTATAGCAGCTGATGCTAATTTGTACACAGCTGAAAGCATAGATAGAGGACGCCAGTTCTTTATATTGTCACTGGATTTTCCTTTTTTTGGCAGACAAGTTATAACACATTATCTAGTCGTGCCTGTTTTATTGGATTCTTCCTACACCATGTGTATCTTTTAGAATTAGGATAACAATATCTATAAAGATCAATTAAGTTTTGCTCAGTTAAAAAGTTGAGAACATAATTTCTTGGATTAGGGTTATTTATTTTTAAATAATTATAGCTGTCTAAACTCGTGTTTAGAGTCATATTGAAATCACCACACCAGACAATGTAGTCAAGTTCATTTGTAAGGATCCTGTCAGAAATATTTTCATAGAAATTAACATCATCAGTATTGGGGCCGTAAATATTACTTAATTTTAATTTTATTTCGGTCACTTGTAAATCAATTATCAGTAAATTACCTTCTGTGTCTTTTTCTGTATTAAAAATAGTATATTCGATGTGGTTTCCAAAAAGTATAGCAACACCTCTGGCATTATGATGCTTACCATGAAGTATAAAATCACCATTTCAATTTTTTTAAATGCAGTAGTGTCATTTTCAGTCAAACGTGTGTCTTGTAAGCATATTATGTCTGCTTTCTTGTCTCTTATATAATTTATCACATCATATCTTTTTTCTTTATATTTTAAATCCCTGCAGTTTGCTGACAATATCCTTATATCATCAATATTTGTTGTCATTTTTGTAGTAATACAATTTTTCCTCATTAGTATATTCATAAATTGCTGTCATAAGCAATTTCTGAAATTCCCACACATCATTAGAAACATTACATTTATAAGTTCTCAGGGTCGATATCTGAACTGTTACAAATTTACAATAGATTACCTTGTTGGTGCTCATTCTTTGTTTCTCAAGTCTACACTGTTGTTTTATTGTTGGACTATAGCCATATTGTAACAAAAATACTAAGAAGTTACTGAATATTGGACATGAATTTAACATCTTGTTTACACATAACAGACTGGTATACAAAGAATGAAAAAGGAAAACACAAAACCACTTAACTATATTTTCAGAAAAGCCATCCCTAGCGGAAGTTGCCATGAGGTTCATGGGATAGATGAGGAAAAAATTCATTTAATTATACTCAATAAGGCATATTTAAGCTGACCGTGTCCTGTTACATTTATGGCAACATAAGTTGTACACAAGACTTCTGTTCGATATAACTAGGTAATAAAATGCACCATGGGCTACACTTTAATTTGGTCAGATACTGGGATAACAAAACAGCCCACATTAAACTAGTGTAGTCTTCACACAAAGTGATTTCAAGTGTGGTCACCTCTTGAAGAATAGGGGACGAAGGGTTTGAACAATCTTTTGAAGGAAAGTAGTGTAATAATATTAAAGTTCTTTCAATGTGGTATGTATGATAGACACACTTTTTACACATAGCTCTCAAGACAGGAGAAAACCAAGGGAAATGGGGACCTTTTCAAAAACTAAAATAACTAAAAACTAGCTTTCTCCACCTCGTCGAAATTAATACTGATGAAACTTGAGATAAAGAATTAGTTTAAAGCAACATGCTCTCCACTTCTTCTTCCCTGGTGTTGTTCTGCTTTCCTCCTGCAATGTGTCTCGTAGTGGCCCAGAATGTTGCAAAAAGAGCACACAATTCCTTTCTTCTTCAGGCACGCATCTGTACTGTGTCCTGACATCTGACAATAATTACAATAAGGTCCCTGGTTGAAGTTCAAGTTCTGTTGCTGTGGTTGCTGTGGCTGGCTTGGGTGTCTCATTTGTTGCCGTGCTCTGTTTGGTGCTCTACACTCCCTTGCAAAATGGCCCGGTCTCCCACAGTTGTAGCATACCAACCTTCCATCAGTTCTATTCTATTTGACCAATTCTACCAGCTCAGTCACTTCCTGTCTGGATGTTGATGATGGAGGTGGTGGTGTGTTTACCATTTATAGCTGCTGGAAACATTGCTTCAACTCACATATTTCTTCCCTCAGGCTGGTATCAGTGGAGTTGGGGAATAGACTCTCCCCCAGAAGGGCTGCCTCTTCTGCTTCATCTAGGGTGTTTGCATTTCTCCCATACACAAATTGCCTGAGGTCTGGTCTGAGGTTGTCAGTATATATCTGGATGCGTTCATCCTCTGCCTGGTCTACTGTGGAAAACAGTTCCAGCATGTCTCTGGTGTACTTGAACACAGTTTCCCGTGGTCCCTGTTTCCTTGAGTGGATCTCATACCTCTTTCTCCTCTGGCTGTTTCTGGTGTCAAACTTTGTCAGTAAGGCCTGGCGAAAGATGGCAAAGTCCTGTATATTTACTGTATAACTTCTTGCCCAGGCTTGAGCAAGGCCTCCAAGGTTATGGTACATTAGCAACCCCCTGTCATTGTTGTCGATGTGTGCTAAGTTACAGTAGGATTCAAAATCTTGAACCCATGTCCTCACATTCTCTGTGCCAGTAAATTTATTTGGTAGGGGCATGTTATACCTAGCGGTGTAATTTCTGACTGGCATTTCTTGCTGTTGAGGCTGTGGAGGCTGATCTGCATTTCCCTGTCCACTGGTTGAGGCACCATCATTCTGTTCATTGTGTCTGGGGTTTACTTTAGGTCCCATTTTTTCTGGCTTTTTTTCTCAGCTTCTCTTGAAGTTACTCCCAGCAGGGACTCCAAAATTGTCAAGTAGAGGATGGTTTGTATTTTTGTAGTGTTTGTTTTCTTCTTGTTTTTCCTGAGTTGCCTACTTGACAATTGGTTGAATTCAAATAAAATATATAAGATGTAATTTTCAACAAATAATTTTTTATTTTAACAAAGTTATTTTTCACATAAAAAGTCTTTTGATGGTGCCTCAGTTGTAATCCTGCTCTGCTCACTACTCTGGTCAAAAGTCTCTCTGGTGAAAAATCTGCCCTCTCTAGCTAAGCTGGCTCTTTTTATAACAAACTGTGGAATGCAAGCCCTGAGTCAGAAGCATTTCTCTCTCTGGAATGCTACAGGCACTAATGGTCACATGTGCACAGAATTCGGTAAAATGTCCAAAGATGGAAGTCACATGATAAAGGATTTTAATAATTTAGTAAATTCTTATATACATTTTGGTCATGTGACCAAAACATTGCCTAAAAAGGATCCATAAGGGGTCATGTGACCTGTCTTCATAAGAAATGTAGGTAACTATGTGACCAAGAAATAAGAACTGGTGGTGGTCATGTGACCTATTATCTGAGAGTTTGCAGATAACAGTACCTAATATGGAGGGTCATGCGACTAGCAGGGAATTATGGGAAAGACTGGTTCTTAAGCTTGAAAATGCCATGTGACCACATATATTGCCAAACTCATCTCTAAATATGGAAAGATGTTCCTGTGTCTGGATTCCTAAGCTATGAAGCAATGCTTCTCATTCCTTGTACTTGTATAACCTTCTAACTTGTATAAAAATGACCAGAGTTTTATTTAATATTGTAACAAAATGTAAACTTTAATTACTGGAACTAAGAATAAGTAATTACATTGCACCATATAAAACACTGATTATTATAACATATGAACCCTTGATTAATAACTACATTTGTATTCAACTGTTTACATAGAACAACTTGTTGTAATATTTCTGTACTAAATATTGACCATGGATTATAGATGTACTGGCTTATACTTAAATTTAATTTACAAATTAATTATTCTGATTGCTTATGTTAATGGCGGTGATTTAATTAACATCAATCTATGACAAGTCTTATAAAGACAACATTTTCAGGGTGGCATGATATTTAACAACACAGTGTGTGCTGTGAATGAATGACAGTAAGAAAATGAACTTCATGCTAACACTAACACACACTAAGCACAAACAGAAGAGAGATGGTTGTGTAAATGGTAATGCATGGATCTTACATAAACATATAAAATATTTTGACATCTACTGTGTATATCATAAGTATACTTATGATGTTTTAAAGTATTTCAGATCTATGTTTTACTCATTAATTTTACTAAGATTAATTAAACAATTAATAGTAATTAAAATGATTCTTCTTCTCCCTAATAATATCTTGTACATTGGGAACACATCGTAAACCCATCTTAAACTTATTGTAAACTATACCTTGATTCCTACATTTTCACAATTGGGAGCATGGTTTAAAATATATCGCAGAAATAGAACAGGCCCATTATATCTGCTGTTCAATCTTGACATTCAGTCCTTTCGTCTTTTCTATTTTATGAGGACAGAATTTTTTTGCCAGATTTTGGCTTTGACAATTTATTTCAGCAGACATCAGGATTTCGAATCAAGAAGGGGGTTTAAATTGATTTCACGCATATCAGATTTGGTGTAGACTTTCACCAAGTCCTTTTGTCTTTTGTGAAATGTATGAGTACTGTATGACTTTTGAAGAAACAGCCAGCCCTGACAAAAGGACTTTTCTCACTCACTTCAGGAAGTGACTGTCCGCCTAGTGTTAAAAAAAATCACTAAAGAACTCAGGAATTCCTGTGCACTTTTTAAGCCAATAAAAAAGCCCCACTCTTATATCCATAGCATAGTTCTATATTTAATTCAACAGTTGCCTTCTCCAGAATACTGGTATGTGTAAAATATAATCCCCATGAACTCTGTGGGATTTCTCATTCCATATGTACTTTCAAGAGAATGCGCTGCTTATCAGTGTATATATGATACATATCATGGGTGATTCAGTATCATGTATGTCCAAATAAAAGGGGAATTAACTGATTGAAATGTTGAGTATTTTTATGGTTGTAGTCTAAAATTGTAGTTGGGTTTCTTCTGAATAATTTCTTTCACATTTCACTTCTCTCCACAGGATATGCAGCTCGAAACCTTTTTTTATAAAGTTTCATAAAATTTCCTTCTGCCAATACCTTATAAATAGATTATAATAATTGTCACTATTTTCTAGTCTTTTTATAAATGAATTTGTTTCAGCATATTTCATTACAGTTGGGGCGTGAAGGTATATTATCAATTTTCTAGATCTAGTTGTGAGGAAAAAACAAATCAAGGGAAAATGCCTACTGGTAAAAGATCTCCCTGAAAGAATACCTCCTGAAACCATACCTCCTTGAAAGAATAAATCCTGCATATGTTGTATTCCAGAAAAAATGCTGCCAAAGAAAAATATTTATAAACAATTTTTTTTCTATGCAAAAATATCACAGTGGGATGAGGTGAATAAAAAACCATCTTTGGAATTGAAAAAAACATACTTTATTTATTTGGGTTTTATGTTGCTTTCAACACTATACAGGACATATCATGATGGGTAGTTTTGTGGGCAGAGAAACCAATACATACAGTTGGTCAAGGTTCTGTACTGTAAACTGCAAATCATCAGTAAGCAATGACCGATTTTCCCACATAAGGTCTGGGGTTTGAACCGCCAACCTCAGAGGTGGGAGGAGAGTGTGTTACCACTACACCACCATGGCAAAACATACTAAATATGTACAAATAACATCTAATAACATCATCATCATTCAGTTTAGATCTTGTCATAGGTCTAGTTTAAAGGGTAACTTTTCTTGAAATTAACTAGAAAATGTTGTTTATTTCCAAAACCATAATATATGAGTGATTTTAGGAATGGTTTAAAGCATTTTTTCTGCAATACAAACCTAGTTTAGACAGAAATCTCCTCAAAAATTACAGACCGGTATCCAACCTCAGTTTTATATCCAAACTGATCGAAAAAGTAGTGGCTAAACAGTTAAATAATTATATCGATAGTGAGGGGCTCTCCAGTGTCAACCAATCCGCCTATAGGAGAGTCCATTCCACAGAATCAGCACTCCTGAAAATCCAGAATGACATTGCTGCTTCTACGGACTCTGGTAAGGCTGTTCCACTCACATTGCTGGACCTCTCAGTGGCATTCGACACTATCGATCATGACATTCTTTTTAATTTACTCAAGGGTTGGTTTGTGGTTGATGGCACTGTGTTGAGGTGGATCAAATCCTATCTTTCAAACCGCAAACAGAAGGTTAAACTAGGTAATAGCTTTTCAGATGCATTTTCACTCCCTTATGGTGTGCCCCAGGGCTCTGTCCTGGGCCCCCTCCTTTTTACCCTCTATACTACCCCTCTCAGCAATATCATTTCCACCCAAATATATTTAGCACTGGACCATAGGAACTTTGATTCCAGTTTTGCTGAGCTTACTGAGTGTCTCACATGTATCCAAAACTGGATGGCTGGTGTCAAAATTAAACTCAACCCTGAGAAAACTGATTTATCATTATCATTCGTGACAGACAAGCCAGAGAGTGACTCCTCCACAAATTCCATACTCAACTTCTTGGAAATTCGATCTCCCCTACCGACACAGTCAAGAAGCTAGGTGTTACTTTTGACTCTGGAAACACCTTTACCAACCATATAACCAATATGTGTCACGCCTGTTACTACCACCTTAAGGACCTAAGACGCATCCGTAAATACCTCAGTGTGGAGACTGCAACCTTGCTTGCAAACTCAATGATCAGCAGTCAACTTGACTACTGCAATTCCCTACTATATGGCGTAAGTAAATGCAATGTAGCTAAACTGCAAAAGATTCAAAATGCCCTTTGTAGAAGTCCTGAAAATAGTCTATCTGGAAGGGTTGGGCCAGAAGTCAAACTTTTCATTTTGAGGTCCATAACAATGATCATAACATTTGAGAAACTTCAGGACTGGCCTGTAACCAATAGTTAAACTTCAGGTAGAGATGAACCGTTTGTGACCCCCATAAATTCATACTGTTTAAATTTATCAAAAGTTTTCTGTGATCCTCTATAATCATTAGCAGAACTTACATTTAGGAACACAATTCTAAGCTATCTTTGTAAAGTTTGTATATCAATCTTTTCCATACTATGCTGGTATTGGCGAGGCTTTCATAAGGTTCATAAGTGATTCAGGGAGATTTAAGAACCAATCAAAAGTTTTTTAGTACCAGTCAAAATGTCATTTGGAAAGCTAATGTAAACTAGACCTAGCGCATCGGAGAACCGATGCAAATTGTATCCACCGTAAAGACAATGCACCAAAACCTCTAGGACCAATAATAAGCGAGTTATAAGCACTTTTAAGTTTGGCTGTCCTCATTTGACCTTCAAGGAGGGGCCCAAGGTCAAATCTGACCTTATAAGTGAGTTATAAGCACTTTTAAGTTTCGCTGTCTTCATTAGACCTTGAACGAGGGGCCCAAGGTCAAATCCGACCACACCAGAAGATTCCCAGCCCATGATTTTCTATATGTTGGTTTACCATCCCAAACCTCTAGGACCAATGATAAGCGAGTTATAGGCACTTTTACCTTTGGCTATCCTCGTTTGACCTGAAGGAGGGGCCCAAGGTCCAATCCGACCACACCAGAAGATTCCCAGCCCATGATTTCCTATATGTTGGTTTACCATCCCAAACCTCTAGGACCAATAATAAGCAAGTTATTAGCACTTTTAAGTTTGGCTGTCCTCACTTGACCTTGAAGGAGGGGCCCAAGGTCAAATCTGACCATGCCAGAAGATTCCCCGCCCATGATTTCCTGTATGTTGGTTTACCATCCCAAACCACTAGGATCAATAATAAGCGAGTTATAAGCACTTTTAAGTTTGGCTATCCTCGTTTGACCTCGAAGGAGGGGCCCAAGGTCAAATTCGACCAAGTCAGAAGATTCCCAGCCCATGATTTCCTATAGGTTGGTTTACCATCCCTAAACTCTGGGACCAATAATAAGTGAGTTATAAGCACTTTTCAGTTTGGCTGTCCTTATTTGACTTTGAAGGAGGGGCCCAAGGTCAAATCCGACCACACCAGAAGATTCCCAGCGCATGATTTCCTATATGTTGGTTTACCATCCCAAACCTCTAGGACCAATAATAAGTGAGTTATAAGCACTTTTAAGTTTGGCTATCCTCATTTGACCTTGAACGAGGGGCCCAAGGTCAAATCCGACCACACCACAAGATTCCCAGCCCATGATTTCCTATAGGTTGGTTTACCATCCCAATCCTCTAGGACCAATAATAAGCGAGTTATAAGCACTTTTAAGTTTGGCTGTCCTCATTTGACCTCGAAGGAGGGACCCAAGGTCAAATCCGACCACACCAGAAGATTCCCAGCCCATGATTTCCTATATGTTGGTTTACCATCCCAAACCTCTAGGACCAATAATAAGCGAGTTATAAGCACTTTTACCTTTGGCTATCCTCATTTGACCTTGAAGGAGGGGCCCAAGGTCAAATCCGACCACACCAGCAGATTCCCAGCCCATGATTTTCTATATGCTGGTTTACCATCCCAAACCTCTATGACCAATAATAAGCGAGTTATAAGCACTTTTAAGTTTGGCTGTCCTCGTTTGACCTTGAATGAGGGGCCCAAGGTCAAATCCGACCACACCAGAAGATTCCCAGCCCATGATTTTCTATATGTTGGTTTACCATCCCAAACCTCTAGGACCAATAATAAGTGAGTTATAAGCACTTTTACCTTTGGCTATCCTCATTGACCTCGAAGGAGGAGCCCAAGGTCAAATCCGACCACACCAAAAGATTCCCAGCCCATGATTTTCTATATGCTGGTTTACCATCCCAAACCTCTAGGACCAATAATAAGCGAGTTATAAGCACTTTTAAGTTTGGCTGTCCTCATTTGACCTCGAAGGAGGGACCCAAGGTCAAATCCGACCACACCAGAAGATTCCCCGCCCATGATTTCCTGTATGTTGGTTTACCATCCCAAACCACTAGGATCAATAATAAGCGAGTTATAAGCACTTTTAAGTTTGGCTATCCTCGTTTGACCTCGAAGGAGGGGCCCAAGGTCAAATCCGACCACGCCAGAAGATTCCCAGCCCATGATTTCCTATAGGTTGGTTTACCATCCCAAAACACTGGGACCAATAATAAGTGAGTTATAAGCACTTTTCAGTTTGGCTGTCCTCATTTGACTTTGAAGGAGGGGCCCAAGGTCAAATCCGACCACACCAGAAGATTCCCAGCGCATGATTTCCTATATGTTGGTTTACCATCCCAAACCTCTAGGACCAATAATAAGTGAGTTATAAGCACTTTTAAGTTTGGATATCCTCATTTGACCTTGAACGAGGGGCCCAAGGTCAAATCCGACCACACCAGAAGATTCCCAGCCCATGATTTCCTATAGGTTGGTTTACCATCCCAATCCTCTAGGACCAATAATAAGCGAGTTATAAGCACTTTTAAGTTTGGCTGTCCTCATTTGACCTCGAAGGAGGGACCCAAGGTCAAATCCGACCACACCAGAAGATTCCCAGCCCATGATTTCCTATATGTTGGTTTACCATCCCAAACCTCTAGGACCAATAATAAGCGAGTTATAAGCACTTTTACCTTTGGCTATCCTCATTTGACCTTGAAGGAGGGGCCCAAGGTCAAATCCGACCACACCAGAAGATTCCCAGCCCATGATTTTCTATATGCTGGTTTACCATCCCAAACCTCTATGACCAATAATAAGCGAGTTATAAGCACTTTTAAGTTTGGCTGTCCTCGTTTGACCTTGAATGAGGGGCCCAAGGTCAAATCCGACCACACCAGAAGATTCCCAGCCCATGATTTTCTATATGTTGGTTTACCATCCCAAACCTCTAGGACCAATAATAAGTGAGTTATAAGCACTTTTACCTTTGGCTATCCTCATTGACCTCGAAGGAGGAGCCCAAGGTCAAATCCGACCACACCAAAAGATTCCCAGCCCATGATTTTCTATATGCTGGTTTACCATCCCAAACCTCTAGGACCAATAATAAGCGAGTTATAAGCACTTTTAAGTTTGGCTGTCCTCATTTGACCTCGAAGGAGGGACCCAAGGTCAAATCCGACCACACCAGAAGATTCCCCGCCCATGATTTCCTGTATGTTGGTTTACCATCCCAAACCACTAGGATCAATAATAAGCGAGTTATAAGCACTTTTAAGTTTGGCTATCCTCGTTTGACCTCGAAGGAGGGGCCCAAGGTCAAATCCGACCACGCCAGAAGATTCCCAGCCCATGATTTCCTATAGGTTGGTTTACCATCCCAAAACACTGGGACCAATAATAAGTGAGTTATAAGCACTTTTCAGTTTGGCTGTCCTCATTTGACTTTGAAGGAGGGGCCCAAGGTCAAATCCGACCACACCAGAAGATTCCCAGCGCATGATTTCCTATATGTTGGTTTACCATCCCAAACCTCTAGGACCAATAATAAGTGAGTTATAAGCACTTTTAAGTTTGGCTGTCCTCATTTGACCTTGAACGAGGGGCCCAAGGTCAAATCCGACCACACCAGAAGATTCCCAGCCCATGATTTCCTATAGGTTGGTTTACCATCCCAATCCTCTAGGACCAATAATAAGCGAGTTATAAGCACTTTTAAGTTTGGCTGTCCTCATTTGACCTCGAAGGAGGGACCCAAGGTCAAATCCGACCACACCAGAAGATTCCCAGCCCATGATTTCCTATATGTTGGTTTACCATCCCAAACCTCTAGGACCAATAATAAGCGAGTTATAAGCACTTTTACCTTTGGCTATCCTCATTTGACCTTGAAGGAGGGGCCCAAGGTCAAATCCGACCACACCAGAAGATTCCCAGCCCATGATTTTCTATATGTTGGTTTACCATCCCAAACCTCTAGGACCAATAATAAGTGAGTTATAAGCACTTTTACCTTTGGCTATCCTCATTGACCTCGAAGGAGGAGCCCAAGGTCAAATCCGACCACACCAAAAGATTCCCAGCCCATGATTTTCTATATGCTGGTTTACCATCCCAAACCTCTAGGACCAATAATAAGCGAGTTATAAGCACTTTTAAGTTTGGCTGTCCTCATTTGACCTCGAAGGAGGGACCCAAGGTCAAATCCGACCACACCAGAAGATTCCCCGCCCATGATTTCCTGTATGTTGGTTTACCATCCCAAACCACTAGGATCAATAATAAGCGAGTTATAAGCACTTTTAAGTTTGGCTATCCTCGTTTGACCTCGAAGGAGGGGCCCAAGGTCAAATCCGACCACGCCAGAAGATTCCCAGCCCATGATTTCCTATAGGTTGGTTTACCATCCCAAAACACTGGGACCAATAATAAGTGAGTTATAAGCACTTTTCAGTTTGGCTGTCCTCATTTGACTTTGAAGGAGGGGCCCAAGGTCAAATCCGACCACACCAGAAGATTCCCAGCGCATGATTTCCTATATGTTGGTTTACCATCCCAAACCTCTAGGACCAATAATAAGTGAGTTATAAGCACTTTTAAGTTTGGATATCCTCATTTGACCTTGAACGAGGGGCCCAAGGTCAAATCCGACCACACCAGAAGATTCCCAGCCCATGATTTCCTATAGGTTGGTTTACCATCCCAATCCTCTAGGACCAATAATAAGCGAGTTATAAGCACTTTTAAGTTTGGCTGTCCTCATTTGACCTCGAAGGAGGGACCCAAGGTCAAATCCGACCACACCAGAAGATTCCCAGCCCATGATTTCCTATATGTTGGTTTACCATCCCAAACCTCTAGGACCAATAATAAGCGAGTTATAAGCACTTTTACCTTTGGCTATCCTCATTTGACCTTGAAGGAGGGGCCCAAGGTCAAATCCGACCACACCAGAAGATTCCCAGCCCATGATTTTCTATATGCTGGTTTACCATCCCAAACCTCTATGACCAATAATAAGCGAGTTATAAGCACTTTTAAGTTTGGCTGTCCTCGTTTGACCTTGAATGAGGGGCCCAAGGTCAAATCCGACCACACCAGAAGATTCCCAGCCCATGATTTTCTATATGTTGGTTTACCATCCCAAACCTCTAGGACCAATAATAAGTGAGTTATAAGCACTTTTACCTTTGGCTATCCTCATTGACCTCGAAGGAGGAGCCCAAGGTCAAATCCGACCACACCAAAAGATTCCCAGCCCATGATTTTCTATATGCTGGTTTACCATCCCAAACCTCTAGGACCAATAATAAGCGAGTTATAAGCACTTTTAAGTTTGGCTGTCCTCATTTGACCTCGAAGGAGGGACCCAAGGTCAAATCCGACCACACCAGAAGATTCCCCGCCCATGATTTCCTGTATGTTGGTTTACCATCCCAAACCACTAGGATCAATAATAAGCGAGTTATAAGCACTTTTAAGTTTGGCTATCCTCGTTTGACCTCGAAGGAGGGGCCCAAGGTCAAATCCGACCACGCCAGAAGATTCCCAGCCCATGATTTCCTATAGGTTGGTTTACCATCCCAAAACACTGGGACCAATAATAAGTGAGTTATAAGCACTTTTCAGTTTGGCTGTCCTCATTTGACTTTGAAGGAGGGGCCCAAGGTCAAATCCGACCACACCAGAAGATTCCCAGCGCATGATTTCCTATATGTTGGTTTACCATCCCAAACCTCTAGGACCAATAATAAGTGAGTTATAAGCACTTTTAAGTTTGGCTGTCCTCATTTGACCTTGAACGAGGGGCCCAAGGTCAAATCCGACCACACCAGAAGATTCCCAGCCCATGATTTCCTATAGGTTGGTTTACCATCCCAATCCTCTAGGACCAATAATAAGCGAGTTATAAGCACTTTTAAGTTTGGCTGTCCTCATTTGACCTCGAAGGAGGGACCCAAGGTCAAATCCGACCACACCAGAAGATTCCCAGCCCATGATTTCCTATATGTTGGTTTACCATCCCAAACCTCTAGGACCAATAATAAGCGAGTTATAAGCACTTTTACCTTTGGCTATCCTCATTTGACCTTGAAGGAGGGGCCCAAGGTCAAATCCGACCACACCAGAAGATTCCCAGCCCATGATTTTCTATATGTTGGTTTACCATCCCAAACCTCTAGGACCAATAATAAGTGAGTTATAAGCACTTTTACCTTTGGCTATCCTCATTGACCTCGAAGGAGGAGCCCAAGGTCAAATCCGACCACACCAAAAGATTCCCAGCCCATGATTTTCTATATGCTGGTTTACCATCCCAAACCTCTAGGACCAATAATAAGCGAGTTATAAGCACTTTTAAGTTTGGCTGTCCTCATTTGACCTCGAAGGAGGGACCCAAGGTCAAATCCGACCACACCAGAAGATTCCCCGCCCATGATTTCCTGTATGTTGGTTTACCATCCCAAACCACTAGGATCAATAATAAGCGAGTTATAAGCACTTTTAAGTTTGGCTATCCTCGTTTGACCTCGAAGGAGGGGCCCAAGGTCAAATCCGACCACGCCAGAAGATTCCCAGCCCATGATTTCCTATATGTTGGTTTACCATCCCAAACCTCTAGGACCAATAATAAGCGAGTTATAAGCACTTTTACCTTTGGCTATCCTCATTTGACCTTGAAGGAGGGGCCCAAGGTCAAATCCGACCACACCAGAAGATTCCCAGCCCATGATTTTCTATATGCTGGTTTACCATCCCAAACCTCTATGACCAATAATAAGCGAGTTATAAGCACTTTTAAGTTTGGCTGTCCTCGTTTGACCTTGAATGAGGGGCCCAAGGTCAAATCCGACCACACCAGAAGATTCCCAGCCCATGATTTTCTATATGTTGGTTTATCATCCCAAACCTCTAGGACCAATAATAAGTGAGTTATAAGCACTTTTACCTTTGGCTATCCTCATTGACCTCGAAGGAGGAGCCCAAGGTCAAATCCGACCACACCAAAAGATTCCCAGCCCATGATTTTCTATATGCTGGTTTACCATCCCAAACATCTAGGACCAATAATAAGTGAGTTATAAGCACTTTTAAGTTTGGCTGTCCTCGTTTGACCTTGAAGGAGGGGCCCAAGGTCAAATCCGACCACACCAAAAGATTCCCAGCCCATGATTTTCTATATGCTGGTTTACCATCCCAAACCTCTAGGACCAATAATAAGTGAGTTATAAGCACTTTTACCTTTGGCTATCTTCGTTTGACCTTGAAGGAGGGGCCCCAAGGTCAAATCCGACCACACCAGAAGCTTCCCAGCCCATGATTTTCTATATGCTGGCTTACCATCCCAAACCTCTAGGACCAATAATAAGTGAGTTATAAGCACTTTTCAGTTTGGCTGTCCTCGTTTGACCTTGAAGGAGGGGCCCAAGGTCAAATCCGACCACGCCAGAAGATTCCCAGCCCATGATTTCCTATATGTTGGTTTACCATCCCAAACCTCTAGGACTAATAATAAGCAAGTTATAAGCACTTTTACATTTGGCTGTCCTCATTTGACCTTGAAAGAGAGGCCCAAGGTCAAATCTGACCACACCAGAAGATTCCCAGCCCATGATTTCCTATATGTTGGTTTACCATCCCAAACCTCTAGGATCGATAATAAGCGAGTTATAAGCACTTTTAAGTTTGGCTATCCTCGTTTGACCTTGAAGGAGGGGTCCAAGTTCAAATCTGACCACATCAGAAGATTCGCAGCACATGATTTCCTATAGGTTGGCTTCACATTGCAAACCTCTAGGACCAATAATAAGGGAGATATAGGCACTTTTAAAGTCCGCTATGTGGGTTACTTCGGCACTCCGTGGATGACCTTGAATTAGGAGCTTCAAGGTCAAATGTGTGCAAGGTTGTAGAGGACATGTATATGTGTCATACATATCACCTATGAAGAGATTAAACCTTCTACCTATGAGGAACAGCCAGTAGAAAAATGTAGATTATTTTCAAAGAAATGCCCGTGGCGGCCATCTTGTTTTTCAGAATGAGGCTATTTTCCTTCCCAGAGAAGCTTACCCCTCAATGAAGATATCCTGCAAATTTGGTGAACCTAGCTGCTGTTGTTTTCCTCTTAGAGCGTTAACGCCGAAAATCTCTCTACACGCGGCGGCGGCGTAGCGAACGCTAAACCAAAGTATCCACCGGATGCTTCCGGTGGATACAAATATACCCTCTTTATCCATGGATCATGAACAATTTAAATTTTTCCAATTAACTAGAAACAAGGTATACAATTGGATCACCAATATGGAACAGCCCTCTTAGGGACTTTTACCAATTTTTACAATATGTTCAAAACCATGGGAATTTAGAATCTCAAAACTAAAACAAGGTAATATTCACACAAATACTCTGGGAAACTATTACACCTATTTAATTCATTTACATACTTTTCACTCTGATGTTGTCAAAGTAAACTCTCAACAAGTATATACATAAAAGGCTTCCAAGTGTTGGCTGTATATACCTGTATTTGTGTTCTACAATAACAGAGATCTACAGTTAGAAACCCAGCATGACAGCTGTGGCAGCATGCTTGCAAGAGGGAAAACCCCCATCATATAAATAACAGTATGTAAATATGTTGGAGATTTCTCCATACTGTTGTGCATACAATCTGCATAAATGTGTCCCTCATTACAGTTGAAGCTAAATGGGTGGCACAAGTCTTTGTTTTTTCAGAGACTATCCCCCTAACTCCAGAATGCTAGTGGTATAATGAACTCCTGTAAGTTTCAAATTTAAATTTAACTATTCAGGTTACTGATGGATACAAACACAAAGACTTGGAGCAAGTCTAGATTTGGTGGAATAAGAAAAATAAAGACTTGTAGCAAGTCTACTTTCAGCCACGACTGTATTTATATTTGATCAAGCAGAAAGCTTGACGGGTGCTTTTAAGGGTGTTGCACACAGGAAACGACCCTACAGGATAGGATCAGACAAAATAAATAGACCATGGTGTTTTATTGTAATGTATGCACACACACTCTGATCCGATCAGATAAGACACTGCAAGACACGACCTGACATTTCTAAATTAGAAAAGTTTCCAATTTTTATCTGGTTGTAGGGAGGGTGAAGGGGGGTTCTCTATTGCCCATGTTATTTCTAGAGAACTGTGTAATAAATGCCTTGGAAATCTCAGATCAAACAGGCTGCATCAATGAAAGGCATTTAATTGGTACAACATAGTCTTACCCAAAGCTCAAGTTTTTTATACTGAGCTAAAATATTGGTGGACACAGCACAATCTAAAATATACTCTTATATATCTTAGCTGTTAAATTAATTTTCTGATTATTCTGCCTCTCCTAAAACATCTAATACTTCATTTTTTTTTATTTTATTTTTTTTTTAAATCTAATACTTCATTATGACACCAGGTATTTATAATTTAAAAACTTATTGTGCACTTTTAAGCTCAGGTAAAGGCAATGCAAATCACAAGATGTACAAGCAAAGTGAAAAAAACTGTTGTAAAATATCAAAACAAACTGATCGGATCCAGTGTGTTTTGACATGCCTGTCGACCTCCAGGAAAACTGTGGTTAATATGTCGGATCGTGTCGGGTCGTTTCCTGTGTGCAACACCCTTAATATTCATCTGAGGTACTTGGAAACACTGACCTGATTTGGAGTAGCCTATAATCCATATATCATCTTTCCTGGTTGGAAACTGAGGCAGCTCTTTGAGCGTGCTATATACATTGGTAAAGGAAGGATCATGTTGAAGTATCTGATTCTCAAAAACTATTTCCCCAATTTTATATGTGCTCCCTTCATTATCTTTCTTATAAACATAATGTTCAGTTGGAACAGCAGTCATGTTTGAAATACCGGTATGTGTTAATACATATCCCAGATATTCCTTAGCACAAGTTGACTTTACACATTTATTAAAGAGTATGTGTCCACAAACAACATGCAATGGATGTACATATGTGTACTTTTTGTGTTTTGCATACTGTACAGATAATTGCAGTGAACGCAGCATTGTTCATATTTGTGGTGTCTCTGAGGAGAAACTAGCCTCTATTCATGTTCTTTTGTCTCAGGTATTTTATCAGGACTGAATAACTTTTCACTAGAATGTGGGGCTGTCAAAAGTATTTCAGCAGACGGAAGGTTTCTCACACATTCACAGCAGATTCACAGCAGATTCACAGCAGATTCATAGTGATTTCATGTATGTCAGTTTTAGTGGAATAAAAATACAAATACTTGGAGCAAGTCTTAATTAGAATCTCCGAGTATTAAAACTTACAGTGGCTGATTTGTAAATATCAAATTCTAACAGGTCTTATATATTCTTCAGGTAATGTTCCATATTTCTTTTATTCTTTACAGTAGAAAAGTAAGTATTCCAATATAGTACTGTCAGGCTATGTATAATTTTTACCATTTACCAATTATAGTAAAATTCCTCCAAGAGCAATTTATTAATATTTTGAGTTTAGTTATTCAATAACATTGAAACTATCAATATATTTAATCAGGCTCATGAAACATTTAAGATAATCCTTCCTAACTATTCTATTCTTAAGGTATTATTACTTTAAAATATAAATAATTTAATTGAACAGATTTATAAATCATTTAGCAGTAGAGTTCACTTGTTGGCATGGGTCAGCTTGAAGCTGACAACGAAAAGAAGTTGTAGATGTAGCTTTTGGTCGTTGTTCATTTGTTCATTGTTAAACAGCTAATCCATTGAAATGTTCATAAGTGTGAGATAAAACATTTAGACATTGTTGGTTTCACCTTATGTTCCCATTTATGTTTGCATTTGGACTAAGTAACCTTGACTAATTTTACAGCAAGAAACTTGCTAAAATCCTAACTTTAAGAAATTTGATAGATTAAATTTCATAAAATAACCAGTTTCTAACTCAAGGATTAATAGACATTTGAAATTTAATAATGAGTTACTTGTCACGTCTCAGATCTAGGTGAATCAATATTTACACTTGTTCTATCTAGTGTCTGAACAATGCCGCCGTAAAGTGTGGTACTGTTACTGTTTTTACATATTTAAGTTGTCTAAATCAGTCAACTATAAGCCTCGCTCAAGGCTTAAATTAGCACCATGTACCTTTTAACATGTACACAAATATATGATATTCATACAGTATTTTTGCATGTTAGGAGATATTATATCACTGGACAGTCTTAGTAGTATACTGATTTAAAAGCTAAGATAGAAGAGTACATTATTTATAGTATACCCACACTATATCAGATGTGTAGTCATTTTCTCAAGGAAGGGATTACTTAAATAGCCCATAACCAATTGAATAGCAAAAAAAACACAACTATTAAAGTATTCCGCCATCCTTTATCACACATATCTTAGGTTTGCCTATTCAAACCTGTGTCTTGATTATTCTTCGATGTCGTGTCTTTTTTTCAAAAAATAGTTCTTGTTTTTATGCAAGGGTGAACATCTGTGCTATTTGTGACTTTTTTAAGTATAACGGCGTTTATGTGTGTACTTAAAATGATCAAGTAGCTGTACTTAAGATAAATTTATATGTATTTAAAGTACACAACACAGGAACACCTGCAAATATACCTACACTGACCTAGATATGTGAAAAGTATCGGTATGTGTGTTTTTCACACATAGACACTTTGTTTATTAAATTTAGAGTATCTATATTAAGGGGCAGTTCCACTTTGATGGATGGTAGTAGCAGTCTGGGAGAGGTTTTTTTTTTTTTTTTTTTTTTTTTTTTGAGGGGGGGAATCTTGCTCACAAATTTTAACCATTTTTATTATTACTTTATGAACTCCTTAAGGTCTGGTACTGGTGCTACTCCTGACAAGTAGTGCTTCAGGATTTGCTCCCAGATCTCGCTGGACGTACCCATGTGTACCCAGATGTGTCCTGGACAGTCTGTATAGGTCCAAAGTTCATGCAAAACTGTTTTAGTCTCACTGACTGATGAACAGAGATTGTTCCATTTAGTTACAGATGCCAAGGGACTCTCCTCGGCCCTTTTAGTATTATAAAGAACCCACTCGGATTCCACCTGTAGCCCCCATACTGCTTAGGAAGCAGCCTAGTACGATAGAAATATATCTTAAGTGTTACGCCTTATATTCAGGGGCAAAGACAGATGTGCCTCAAACAGCCAAGATTAAAGGGTTACTATCCTCCAAAAATTACTATATCTTTTTTTCTTGTAATCAACTCAACTAATGTATTTATATACATTACCCACAGTTAGACCTCCCAAAACAAACCACACACTTTATAAAATGACTTTTATTACAGGCCTGTCAAGGAAACAGCACACACTTCTCACTTCGGCAAATTCACCAGTAAACAGGTGCTCTTACGTCAGCAGTGCCCCACTAGAGAATCTGGCTATAGCCAATCTCAATGCATGTCTGTGTTTAATACAGTATACATGTCTTATTTTCAGGATCATTTAATTTAAAAGTATTTTTTTATCAGAATAAATGTATAAGATAAATGTCAGAAGGAAAAAAAAATAAAAACTGGCCCTTTTTAAGTATTTAAAAACAGGATAACTTTACATACAGTACTGAAAAATTGCAAGTAGAAAGATACAACAGGACATATCCTTAATAAAAGGTGATATAACAAAGTTATGTTCTTAAGATAATTGAACAAATGTTTAGTGAAGATAAAAATAAGATGCTTTACTAACTTTACTAACTACCAGATACAAAAAAGAGAAGAATTTAGATGTGAATGTGTAGAATTTAGAAGAATTTAGCAAATATATACATTTGTAATGTTTTACAAGTATTGTGCAATGGGAAAAACCTTGTAAAAGAGATTTTTGCAGTGACTTTGATTATATTTTTGTTATTTCCATTGAAATAATAAAATATAATAACTCAATAGCCATTGAAATAAATATGTGAAAAGGATTTGTATATGACAAGTAGTTATTTTGTCCAGTTTTGGCCCCTTTTAAAAAATTTACAAAGAAGATTAAGACATCTGAATTTTCCTCAGTATTTCTTCTGATAAAAATAAGTTTATGAGATAATGGAATTCATATGGACTGAATTATTGATGGTCATATAACATTGCTAGTTTTTGAGAAATGAGCAGTTCAATACTATGTTTTTTTCTTACCTGTGTTCAAACCATATCCTATGTGGTGGAGCCTAGTATTTATTACTAAATAAATTATTACTAAATATTGTCTCATATTTGTATCATCACCTGTATGTGTGAAGTGTATAACTAAACTGGATAAGGATACATACTGGGCATTCATTTTTTAAACTCTAATTTTAAACAAAAAATTCTTCAGGGTAAAATGTGTAATTTTCATATTGCAGTAAAAATTCACTTAGGTGGAAATGTTTTGGATAGATACTGATGTGACCCTATGAACAAAACTGGAAATTGCATTTGGATGAAAATTATTATTTGTGGCATTACTGTGATGTACTTACTTAAATTTATATGTAGTGGTAATAACTTTTATATAACTTTATAAATTTGATATACAATATCTCATTTCAATTTAGAATTATGAAATATACAAAACAGTAAAAATTAGAAGACTCCTTAATATCATTATAATTAATACTTATAACCTGACCAAAATGACCAGTATATTTTCAATATTCCACATCAAACCATGAGATACAGGAACAAAATGATTTTTTCTTCAGCTGATCACACAGTGTGGGTGATGAACAGGAAAAAAAACACTTGCCAGTACTGCACTGAACTATACTTGGAGTCTTTGATACCTTGAAGCACACACAAATCTGATAACAGAATGTTTATAACTTACAAAATAAACTTTCTTGTTAGGTCACCCTTAATGTACTTTGTTATGTAGTAATGTATAGTAATGGAAACCTGATTAAATCATGCATCTAATGTCCTTTTTTTACAATTAATGGGTCAGTTTTATTACTTTTATCATCATTTTGTCAGGTTATTTAATCTTTTTACAGTCTTAAACATAAGGCCATGATGAAGCACAGTATGTATAGTATCTTGGTTCTCTTTCTCAGTTTTAAAATGAGGCCATTTCAAGTATATCTAAGCTTCTATATCTGAATGACTTACCGGTGCATAAAACAGAGAAAATACATGGGCCATCATGACGTCAGTGCACACACCCACTACTACAGCAGTGCACTCGGCAATTTCCGTGGCTTGTGCTCAGTTTTGCCATATATGGCAAAGGTGTATTTGCTGATTACTCATTAATTAAGCTGTGTTTCAAAATTCTCTTTGGGGAAATGATTTACCATATTATAATAAATATTTTAAAGGCCTTTTGTTTTGGGGGTGTAATAACCCTTTAAGACAGTATCCTCAGACATCATTTGTTAAAGGATGACATCAGCGTTTTTTACATACCTATTTTTAAGTGTAAATTCAAGCTTTATATATTATAAATATACTGACAAACTTTTATGTGTCAAAGTTGCCTATATCTGCGTAAATTTCATTTAAAAGTACAGAAGCACTGCCTTATTTGGGTAGTCACATGTTCCCTCCCGAAAATTTGCGAGTGCACATGAAGTAAATAAACATGTGTGGGTAACGTCATTTGTGTGCACTTGCCTTGGTTTTAGCTTAGAACTGTTCTGATATATACTGTTTTTTACATTACATTATCTGTTATTAAATGGAGCATTTCAAGGACATAGTAAAAGTAACAATGTTCTAACTGTAGTTTGAGCCAATAAAACTTACAAAATGTGTCAGTTTATAGAACAAAAGATAAATATAACATGATCCACTATGGGGTGAACTGACACTAATACTGAGAACAAAAACTGTTTATATTCTTTGCTGTGAACAGTGTATATTTATAGCACTCCCTTCTTTTATCAACTATAAGATGTGAAATGAGATGAGTTTCTGGTGAATGTTTCATGGTGAAAGTATACACTGCAGTATCAAGTATTATCTGGGCCAGCTAGCCTTTTTGTGTGTAGAAAGGTATATCAATTCAGAAAAGTTTCAGTTAACATTTGTTTTACTCTATAAAGTGCACACTTATTATTAACTTTGGAAATCTAAAATTTAGTTCATTTATGTAAATACTTAATTTTAGCATATTATTTAACTATTCAAATAACATATAAAGAAATAGTCCAGAAGGCAAATAAATATTATATTACTTGCTGGTATTTACAAATATTTAATCTCAAGCCTTCAACAGGGGTGTATTTTGTAATTACTGAATTATACACTACAGGTTTAAGTTTTCTTCTGTTTTCATGTTGTTTTGAGCACTGTATAATAGGTCATATCATGACAGGTAGTTTATGGGCAGAGGAAACCAGTACATACACAGTGCTGTCCTGTAAACTGCCAACCATCAGTAAGAAACTACCATCTTTCCCATATAGGGTTCTCGGTTTGAACTGCCTACATCAGAGATGTAACTATTATAATTAAGGTAATTCAACTCCAGACTATTGACTGACTATTACTATGTTCTGTTCCCCCCAAAACCCTTCCAATTTTCCATCTATCAGATCAGAGAAATATTAATCCACAGTATTAGATTATTTATGTGCATTTTAATGAGGTTTTTGCAACACAAGTGCTGTCCACCAGTTCTGTTCAAAACAAGTGTGTCTAGAGGTTTCAATAAATGATCCAACATATAAACTATGTGACGAGAACAAAGAAAATGATCAGTCACAATAGTATATAAATAGTTGGTTATAATTTAGTCTTTACTTACAGTGCAGAAGTTTTTACTTGATGATTCAAAATCACATGACAATATCAACTTGACTCTTGTAGGATACATTAACTTTTTTTTAAAAATTACTTAACTCTGGTTTCACTATTTTCTGTAAACCTCCAGACTTTCATCTCTGTGGTGGTGGATTTAAATATATGATATTGCCCGGAAAGAAGTGTTTTATTCTGTTTATTATACCGAAAGTATTTATTTTTCATCTTTTGTTATTTAGTAGTAATTGTACACAAAGTGCAAGAATCTTTTGGAGACAAGCTTAGAGTGTAGAATGTTTGTGTAAAGTCTCTTTAAATATGTTTACCAAAAATGCAAGTTTTATAAAGAATAAATTATAATTTATTTTGTGTTAATGTTTTGTTAAAAATACAAAACCAGTTACATTTACGTCATACACTACCTATCTTTTATGCTATCTAAATGAAATACACGACTGTACATGATAGTAATTTGTACTGTATGTAATGAAATGAAATACTGAATGTGGTGAAGTATTATCATGACTTGCTTTTTATCTTCTGTCAAGGTTATTTTATTTAAGCCGCCAGTTAAGTTTGTTCTTGTAATATTGTATTCTAATACCCTTTCATAGGGTCATGAATTATCAATAAATCTAAATCAAAGAAAATCGATAAAACTCCCCAGCTTGTTGTTCTCAAATGCTGTCTAACGTCATTATGTGACGTGACAATGACGTATAAAGTAAACACTATCTACGTAGTTTGTTTACATTTTAAAACAAAGAGGGCATCTGAGTGATATTTTTGTCAGAAACGGGCAATATCACATCATATTGCCCGCAAATACTGTAATCTGATTGGCTGAAACTCACTTGAGGTATAATAAAATTGAATAAATGATGATCCTTTGTTGCAATGTGACCTTATAATTATGATAAAAGTGATATAAACACTCAACGTGGAGCCAACTGTTTGAAACTTAACATCTCTCTCCTTTTAGCTATTGACTTGCCTTGACCAAGGTTGTAAAATTGAATAACTGACTATTTCTGAACAGCATCATTATCTAAATTTACTAGCCTCAGTATCTAGATATTAAAATTCAGCTGAGATCATGTACAGATGACCTTTGTGTCTGAGATAAATGTGGATAAATTGAAGAGAAGAGAATAGTATGAGAGAAAAATATAGGTTATGTTTTGATCATTTTGAAAAATCAGAAAAAAAATCTTTTCTAGTTTCCTTTTGCTACTTATATAATTCTTAATTTTATCCTTCAATAACTATGTACAATTTACCATTTTAAACTGACAATTGCAAAAATAAAACAATTGAGACAAAAACAGATATACTGTATATATAAGCACTGTTTTTATCCCTGCATACACAGTCCATGAACACATATGACGCAAACACACCACGTGACTGGTGAAAAGAGCCGAAGGAGGCAGTTGTAAATTTGAAATTTATCTCCTGTTATAAAAGCTTGTTTATGAAGTAAGCAGACTACTTTGGGTACTAATAGTACCAGATATATGTTTTAAATAGGCAAGTGTGTCATATCCTGCATTTAACTCAGAAGTGAAAAAAAAAACTGAAGCCATCCTTTAAGGTAGGCTTCCAGTCTGTCCACCCATAATTCGGAAGTTCGTCTGCAGAAATTGAACTGGGGTCTCATACAGGAAAATTACTTGAGAGGTGCATATTGATAAATATGGTCTGAAGAGAAGACAATCAATGCACTATGAGTCTCAAAGACGATGGTTGTGTGATCTCTTTTTTGCGTGTGATAATTTATCTAATAATGCGCAAAATGGATTGTTTTACATTTTGCATATGCCAATTATTAGCCTTGCTTAAGGCTCAAATTTGTATGATATATTTTCAAACATGCACACAAATATTTGGTATTCATAAAGCACTCATATATGTTATGCGATAGAAGCTTATCAGAGTTTCTCTTAGCTGTTTGCTGCTTTAAAAGTCAGTACATGTATGAGTACATTATAGAAACTAAAACTCCATTACCTGAACTAAAAACCTCCCCTAACTGCAAAGAAACTTGAGCCTTTAGGCTAGCCAATTATACATGGATGCCATGGAATACAAAAAACTGTATATTGTCAAGTCTGTATGTCCCGCTATTTAGGTCAAATAAGTGATGGATGATAAAACACCTTTTTCACACATTCCGGTTTCGGACTGACACTGGCTGTTGGTCGCATGGTTGGCAGGTTTTGACACTGTGGGGCCAACGTTGGCCCTATGGTTGCTTGCCAACCACTACTCAGGTAAGATATCTCTATATTTTGCCAATGTAAGGCCAACGTTGGTCCAGCGGTGGAGTTTTATTCATGATGGCAGCGAGCAATAATAAGGGATTTGGGGAAACTTAGTAAAAATTGTTTATAATGGTATGTCTAAAAGTCCGTCCCCAGCCCAGAGTCAGTGACACCACACATTGTGGAGCATTGAGTTTATTATATCAATATACATGTCTACATCTAACCATATTTACATATTACATTTCCTATTATACATACAACTAATTACTAATTTCATTTTACTGCATGAATAATACTGCACTATTACTACAGAAACAAGTACATATAACATATGTAACAAGCAATGACTATATGATTACTAATAGGGATGTTATCCCATATATGTAATTACTGAAACCTATCACAGTGCTTTTATGTAATTAGTAATTATCATGTTATCCCACATGTGTAATTAATTATACCTATCACAGTGTTTGTACTCGTGGGGGGGTTGGATATGAACCCCTGCAGGCTTAAACCCAAGTACAGGATGAAGGATTTGAACCCAGCACTTCATGTGCATGTGTAGGAAGTAAGGTAAATTGCATAAATGGTTACTGTAGAGGTGTATAGGACAAATATAATTGTATATAATGACCCTGTATAGGAGGGTAAGATACAACAATTAAAAATAATACTTAGACATGGTTTAAAAACGAATTAAAAACCGAGCCCCACTAATAGGGTAGGGTGGGTGGAAAAATGTTTTAAACATGTCTGCCTCCTTACTTCACAATTTCAAAAGTGATGTGAATATTGCTACCAGCCTTCTATGCTATGAATCAACCAATAAGAGGACACAACACATTCAGCTTATTATGTAACCCTGGAGAAGCCCCATAAATGGTGGGGGCACTAAAACACCATTCACACTGGCTCTGGGATGGGGGGACTGACAAGCGTGATGCCCATACACTACTAATGACAGTCCCTCCCCAGCCCAGAATCAGTGACACCACACATTGCGGAGCATTGAGTTTATTATATTTTGGTATGTCTAAAAATCATATTTCGGTGAGCCCTCAAATTTTAACTAACTATGTGACAGTTTTACACATAAAATAATATTCCTATTATATATTCACACTAAAAAAGTTGTTTGTGAACATTATAATTTTATCACTATCACTATGGACTATCACTTTATGACACTGTTCCACTATTGTTAATCTTTGGTCATGTGACTTATCAGGGATTCCCTAACTGAGATCCTCCCACAATCTGTCAATCACTCCTGTTAAAGAATGGCCACATAACAGCACGCTACAATCTGATTGCTATACATTGCTATACATTGAGTAGAATTTTTACTGGTGGCTTGCTGATGTTGGGCCAACGTCGCATACACTGGCCAAAAAGCCGTTGGGCCAAGGTTGGCTGCCAATGTTGGACCAACAGATGTGCCGATGTAAGGCCAACGTTGGCCCAAAGACGAAATGCTATCTGGGTCATTGCCTTTGAAACTTGGGGCCCTGTGGTTATTTACAGAAAGGGCCCCAGAGTTAATCTACAAAATAATAATGAAATCAATACAAAATGTATTGAAGCACTCTTTTTAAATACTACTTATATTTACATAACCTAAGGCATGCTAAAACTAAGGGTTTTTTTTCTGTCTCTAAAAAAACTCTAAAATGAAGTCTACAATTAAAGGTCAAGTGTTAAAACAAATGAATCTCGTAATTACTTGACGATGTTATCTCGTGATATCTTTGCAGGCAGGGTGTATCCACTAAATTTCAATATTTTTTCCATGACTTCTCCATGACTAAAGTTTTAAAAATCAAAGACCTTTTACATGCTTCATGGCATAAGAGATATGTACCGAGGCCACGAGCTCCCACCGGTTTTGCCTTTGAAAAGTACACACAGGGTTCCACTCACAGTACATGAAGATGTTAAAGACACCAAAAGTTAATCTGATTACATAAACATATCATTGTATTGAAATATTGGATGAAAGAAAGGGACAGCGTTGATTTGCGAGAGGAGTCCTTTTAATTTCCATCACTTTTTATGAATTTTCCAAAAACTTGGAGTCAATTTCCACGACTTTTCCAGGCCTGGAAATATAAAATTGAATTCCATAACTTTTTCAGGTTTTCCTTGACTGGATACACTCTGTGTAGGGCTCTTTCATGTCTATCACAAATAGTAGCCTTTCATGTACAGGAAATCAATTAAATTAAAACAATTGATCAATAAATAAATGTTTGTCGCAGGTAAACATATATATAAATGTTCCTAACTGTTGGATTTTTCCTTCATTAGTTCCATAACGTGTGAGTATGTGACAGCATTATCTTGTAACTGCCAGATAGAGTAATCTTCTAATTATGAGACAGCACTCAGTTCTATTTAAGAGATTTATCTTGTAATTACAAGAAATTGTTGTCTTGTTATTGTAAAATATCTAATATAATCCAATCTACAGGCACAAACTTTTCTTCACAATGGGACACTGAATGAATTAAATAAAAAAGATAAATTTTCAAAAGGCAGAGTCAGGATCATGATGGCGCAGTAGTAACACATGTACACTTGCCTCAGACCTTTCATATCAGTGTAGCAAATCCCAGTCTGACCTCAAGTAAGAAATCTGGTACTTGTTTACTGTTGGTCACCGGTTTATAGTGCAGAGCCTTTAGTCACTTATCTACTAGATTCCTTTCATTCTATTCTATTCTATGCTGTATATTTTTGGCGGTTAATCATTGTCAGGCAGGCTCTAAGGCGCAACACCAGAATCCAACTAAAAATCATCATTCCATAGCAGTTCCCAAATCCAATCCCATGGAGATGCCGGATATGGTAAGTATATGGTAAGTTGGGAGAGCCTTTTTGAAGAGATGTGATTTAAACATTTTTCTGAGACAGGCAAGACTTCGCATAATATAACTGATACAAAGGTGTGATGTAAAACACTAAATAAATAACTAAAGGGGTAGTCAAGTAACAGTGTGGATCAATAATGTAGGGTTGTGGATGTGAATGAACTGGAGAGTATAAAATATAAACTTCTATAGGCATGACCTCTGTGGGCTTCTCAAAATGTCTTTCTTATTTGGTGTTGTTTTGTGTATCGACCTCAGTATACCAGGGCTATTTAAGGTGAATTTCTCATTTTGTTGCAGGAAAATGTTGCAGAGTTTCAACTGGTAGGTTTGTCTAGGTAAGATTTTTTGCGAGTCTCATAATTTAGCAAACACTGGGGGTTTGACATAAACTTTTCTAAAATTTTTTCTGATATCTGTTAGCCTTTTATAAAATTTGTTTATATTTAGTGCAAAACTAAAAACACTGATATTTAGATTTTGTATGCTTACATTCCTAACAGAATTTGATCAGTTTCTTGAGATCAGGATGGTCCTTCATCTTTTCTTCATAAACACCATCAAATATCTCATTCTGCGCCACTGTGAAGTGAGTCTTCCACTTTGTGGCGGATCCTGAAAATAATTGGCAATCATTAAGGTTAATCCCAAATCTAAGTTTAGCTAAAACATATTCGTGCTCTCTTGACATTTACACCGTATCAAGATCAGGTGAGCTCGAACAAGTACTCTGTTTATCTTCCTTCAATACCGGGAGACGTGTTCAGGGTCTCCCCCTTTCACTCTGGTTACCTTTTCAGTTTCACCTGTGTTTTCGATCTGAGGGTTTGACCTTTTGACTTGTTACCTCAGATTGTTTTTACTTCTTGATCGAGCTCCCCTGCCACAGAGGCCAAAGGTTGATAAAGTAGTAAATTAATTGCATATTTGGCAATTATGCTGAAGTTTGAACCATTGCTTGTAATGACACTTTAGGTTTAGTCATTGTAATTATAGCTTCAACCAAGTCATATTTAGTAACCGTAATTCATAGTTTGAAGCTCGATTGTCATTTTATATATCAAAACGAGTAACAGTCATTAATAGTGACGTATGTAGCTGAAGTTTGAATTCCTACCATACTTTATCATAATCTATTTTATGTAATAATTTAGTCTATCATCGGTTTTATACTTATCTTAACTTTTATTGATTATTGTCTTATTTTGTGCTTGCTATAATATAAAGATTAATAAATTTTTAAATCCCTATTGTCTATCCTTGGGTTTGGGAGGAGTGATTACTAATGACAGATTCACACTTTTCCAAACAAATACCTAGCTTTAAAACGGTGGTCGAATGTGTTATGCTGCACTTTATTAGGTTTGTTTTAGCTAAGATTTTAAATAGGCCTGAAGAAGATAATAGCAAATTGCATAGCTCTAGCAGGTACTCTAGTGTATGTTGCCTGAGGCCTCAGTAACTCTTTGGTTCAGACGTTTAGAGTTTATTCACTTATTCCACACCTTTGTGGTTGTGCTTTCGAATCCAGTAGATGAGCCTGTTCAAATTTGGAGATTTTACTTGTACTTCCCTGCTTGATTTCCTAATAAGTTATGTCATATGACTTAATATCTCTGGAACCTGAACCATGGTCTAAATTGTATTGATATCAACATTGCATATTATAATGATTATGTAACTTCACTGGAATGCTGTGTTTAAAACTCCCACACATAATATTCACCAGCACTGAAAACTTATGTTTAAATGACATCCATCCACATAAACCTCATAAAAACTGTTCACACACTGAGCAGATTATGGGTACTTGCATGCTGTAATGCTGCATCTTCATGTGGGAGAGATGAAAGTCACATGGTCATTTAGAAAACTTGATTAACATTGGGCTACTGGGCTCAGGTGCCCCCCCCCCCCCCCCCCCTCACCCTGGGACAACAAGAGCATGCTTGCGGAAATAATTTTATTATTATTATACATATATTTAATAAAAATTTACATATTAGTCATTAATGGTTATACATATCTATCTACTTCTAAACTACTGCTGTTTACAGTCCAGTTCATGCTATGCAGTAGATTTCAAGAATTTAAATAATTAACTCCTGATACATATTCATTACAATTTTAAGATGGATGTACCTGAGGTGACATAAACTCCGGGTGTGGGTAAGCAACCTGGGAGATTAAGGCTAGCAGATAAGTCATAAGTTGGTGAGTTTAAGGCTAGCCTGAAAGTTATAACTTAAACCCACCCTAGACCCGCATTTGGGTTAGGGTGTGTAAAGTGGAGAAAATAGGGATAGAACCCACGACCCTAAGAGGCTGAGGCAACCAAAGGTTTACAGATGTGTATGTGAAGTTTAGTATTTTGATGTATTTATACAGAAATTTCCTCAAGCCCAAAACTAGGACTACTGAGCATTTATCACGGTAGCAAGGGTAGAAGCAATATTTTCCCCCAAAACCTGGTCCTGTTGAATATACCTCCACACATTCCGAGGTCCAGGCACCATGAGATTTAATTTGTTGGATGGGTACATGAGGGTTGAAAGCAAGGGTGGCCCCAGACCTACGGAATGTGTGGAAGGTAAAGTGATGTGGGGGATAACCTAACTTGATGTTCATTTTGGTTAAAAATTTGCGAATTCTGGAATCAATTAGAACTTGCCAACCACTAAACATACTGATTTGAAATAGTGGATCATTACCAGAGGGGGCATACATGGCAGTGATGGTTCTAAGGGCTTTGTGTGGGCATAAATCCGAGCCCTTGATTCTAGGCAAAGTCAAGACTTGGACTTTGTTTCTATCTTGATTGGTCTTAGACCATTTCAAGATGATTTTTACAAACCTCTTGAAAAAAAAATGAGATCCCCTGCTGTTATGTGCCTTGTGGGGTCAAACATGGACCTTGAGTGAGGGGCAAGATTTAAAAGCCTTAGAAATCCATAGAAAGCAGTTCGAAAAACTGCCTTGAAGACAAGTCCCTTGTGAGTGCAGTTGCACATTTTGACCAACCTGTGGAGGGTCTTGAGTTCCATGATGTTACGTTTAGGAACAGCCAGAGGTCTGTTAATTCTTTTGAAGAATTTTATGAAGTATTTTATTTTTGGATCTTCAAGCACTTTGTAATTGAGGTGAAACATGACAAACATAGCCTTTATGGCAGAAACATAATTAGCTTAACATGTGAACAGAGGTTTGCTGCTTTACAAGACATTCCATGAATGATAATATGCATTTACAATCTACATGAAATACAGAAATCTTCATGACTGTGCAGAAGTCCAAGAAAGTTCTGAATAACATTCTTTAACATTGGCTGGTCTTTGGTCTGAAGGCCATCTTCAGTCTCACAGATGCATCCAGTGACAACTGAGAGAGAGCTCCTGGACATACGACAAAGGAAAGCATCAGCAGCAGTATCACGTTCAACATTATAGGTTAGTGGGGAACAAAATATATTTAACACACCCACATTAGATATTATAATCAATGTTTAACATTTCCACGGCAACATGCATCCACACTGGATCCAACGGTAAAAACATTTAGTGACATATTTAACATCATTGTCCTCATAATCAACATTGTTTTTCACATGCAGAGCATTGGCTGAACCAACAGTCACGCTGGCAACGTTCACACCTTGTTCACAAGTATTTACAACATTAAAACCACTTGACATATGTGCAACATCACAAGACGCCAAACTATGGCCTTTTCCTTCATTAACTATGGGGCTGTCCAGGCTCGAACCCAGGACTGGACAGCAAGTTACTCGTTTTTGCACCATTTTTGTTCAGACTTTTACAATCTTTTTCAGGGTGGGCTGCCTGCCTACTTTGGGAAAAACAATGGGCACATATGTGCTTGTACACTTTCCCCCATTTTCGTGATCTTTATTATGGGAACAGGAACCACTCTGATACATTTTACAGTACCAGGGCCTCTTACTGTTTTTACTTTTAGCCCAATTTTGCCTATAATTTGTTGTGTGTTTTGGGGCATGAGCCCTTCTTATGCGGTCGATTCGATGGATTTGAGTCCAGTCCAAAGTACCCCTTTCCATTTCACATAACAATACTGCATGGGCAGCTTTGGCACTAGCCCATGCAAAATCAGTAGCATCCTTCATCAGTTCGGAGAGATACTGCAACATTTTTTCACGAATTTTTGGTCAGGTTCCTCTAAGATATTTTTGGAAAACCCCTGAACAAACTGAGTAAGGCAGAGCTGATCATAGGATATGCGTTGGTGACTGTCACCCACAAAACACAATAAAAGGTCCACAGCCTTCTGCCTGTTTGACAATCTCGTGCCTAATTCGGACAATGACGCATATAGATAGCAAATAAGTGAAGCATAGGTTAGACCGTCCCTCTAACATGGGCCAAGGCCCAAATCAAACATTAGGTTGTCAAACAAGCAGCCCATCAGATGCATGTTTCTGTGCTAGCTTCAAAATTCAAACTGAGGAAATTTCCCTAACTGAAACACAAGGCCAGAGTGGGGACCAATCCCAAGTAATTGGGTCACATCTCCAAGGAGATGTAGCCTCAAGTGTGATTGCTAAACTTACTTAAGGTGCAAGCACACTTCCCAGGGTGGAGGCCTGACAACTGTGATGCCCCTCACATCACTGCTGAGAAACTCTTGGAAATGGGATTGACTCAAGACCATTTCCCTCTGCTTAATCTTCGAGTCAATGAAATTTACACCTCATTGAATATCATTTACTTACCTTCCCTTATAAAACCATCTTGTTTCATTAAAAAATTACAGCCTGGTACACTTTCCTGTTCCCTGCGTCTCATAGCCTTGAAGTTTGATTCTTCAGCCACACGTTCAGATGATCTGATATCATGATCAAGTCCGAGAAAGTCTGATAGATTTTTGATCCATTCCACAGGATTCTAAAACATGATTCTGTATAATTAGTATTTTCTTGTGAATACTAAAATTGCAATAAATTAAAAAAACTTAAACTAGGTACCAGATAAAAAAGTTCATTCAATTTATTTCCATTTGAATATCATATCATTATGAATAACATTTTATCTATTGATGAAATAATTCATATCAATGCTGAGCTCTTTTTCATAAAGAGTGTGTACCTTTATGGCGCAACTTTGACATCTGGAGAGATTTTTCAAAAATTCAATATTGGAATCCTGTTCAATGGCTAAGGTCATACTGAGACAGGTCCTCAGTATTTGTCACCAGTGGGAGTCAGACCCACACAGAGGCGACAGACTGTGATCAAATGCCAAACGTACTAACCCACTAGGACACTGTGGACTTGCAATGACTTTTCCAAACTCACATCTAAAAACATGCAAGAGACATGAGAACTCGCACGTAGTTTGTCATGATGGATCGTCAAAATATCCAACATGTTTCATATTTCACCAACCCTCCATGACTCGGTATCCGGGCCTTGACTCCACCAACTTGGAAAACAATCCTGTCATGGATATCTACTTCTTGTTGGTTACACTTCCCATTTTGTCCTATACTGTTACCTTCTTGTCTTGAAAAGTGTCCCAGTGTTCAACCGCAGAGTCAGTCACATCTCAGCAGGACAAGCCAGGAACACATATAGACAAGCCTTTAACAGAAACAGACAAGATAGTTACAGTAATAGACAATCCAGGAACTGCTTAGGACAAGCCGGCTTCATTGTTTATGATCAACTGCTTGTCTGCAATTAAAATCTCTGTCTAGATAAGGCAAGTCAGCATGTGCAATGCATCATTTGGTATCTGGCATCTGAGGGATTCCATCCGGCAGCGTTTCAAGGATAGGAGTTTGTTTTTTTTTGTTTCAATTATTTAGGGCAATGTTGACTTGAAGTTGGTTGACTTCAGGATTTTGTTTTTTATAAAACGCTGCTTATTTAACAAAGAGATATCGGTCCTAAGAAGGGTAGAAGGGAGAAGAATATAGAAGTTTCCATTGACAGTGTTCCTGAATTTGACTAGGTACCAGATAAAAACCTCCAACCACCACTCTCAAACAGCAAAAACATCAGCAGCCACCAATCCAACCTTAAATTCCTCCAGAGCTAGCCAACACCAGACAGCAGCAGTAGTAGAACCACTGGACTTGCTTCCAATCAGTCCTTTTCAGGACCACTGCTGTAAACAATTTAAAGGTCCTTTTTCAGGACCAGCTGAATCTTCCAAAAAACAATTAATAGCTGTTGCTTTTAAAAAATCCCACACAAGAAGCATTTCTCTGCCACACACAAAACACTTTGGCCTCAAACACAAAAGAAATTGAATGAATGAGTGTGTGATTGAAAAAAATTGAAGTTAAAAAAACTGTTCAAAACTGATCAAATTGTTCAAAACTGATCTTAAAAGATTTAAAACTTTGAAAAAAACATAAAATTTTGATTTAATAAATAATAGAAAAAATGCATTAAAAAGTTTGATAAAGAACTTTAAACATTTGACAGAAAAAAATGGAGCAAAGGCAATGAAACTTTAGCCGCCCCCCAAAAATTAAAAATTATCAAAAAGAAAACTTAGACTTTAAGGAAGGTTTGACATTTGGGGGAAATTTTTCTACCTTTGGATTCGACCTTTTGACTTTTGACCCTTTGAGAAACTTGGATTTGATTTTGAACTTTAAAATATCTTAGGAATTTGCAACAAAAAAGATTTACACATTTTGACATTCAATGGGGGTCATTTTTACATAACTTGGGTTGAAGGTCTTCAACACGAGACTTGTGAATTGGTTTGAAATAGTTTTGACATTCCTCCAGTCCCCCCCCCCCCCCCCAACACAAGAAAATGCATTATGGGATTATTATATTTATTATAATAACAATAATAGATAAATGTGACTACTAAAAGACTTGTAAGATAATATATAGCACATCAATTATAAACAACATACTCTGACTTTGATATAATACATAAAGGTCAAATGAATATCAAGCTGACCGAAATAGGTTATGATATAAAATCAATATACATAAAGGTCAAGTAAAGATCAAGTCGACCAATGATACTTGGGAGTTAAAAATAACTAGTGACAGAGGCCTGCCCCAAAGGGGGGAGGGAATGTGAAACATGTTAAGATGTTAAAGGTGAAAGGTCACCAATAAAATAATTAAGAGTACATATATATAGTAACCAGCCTGAATTATCTCAGATGGCACAAAGGTCACCCAAAGGTCAAAGTGACCATTAAACATTTAAGACTCATAGTTAAATGAGATTAAGAATAATATTAAAACGTGAAGGTCACACTAGGTGAACTCAATACAGCAGTAACTATGGGTGGTTACATGATAAGTAGAACCCTAGGGTAGTACATAACACTGCAAGGGTTGTAGAAAAACTGCTGTTTGAAGGGAGAACAAGGCCCCAAACACCCAGTATAAGTAGGCTAAGCAGTAAGATGGAATTGAAAGGTAGAGGCAACCCGGGAAGCAGAAGAGGGGGGTAGTGAAATGTACCTCCACACACATGAGGAGGACCAAGTACCCTGAATCTGGATCTGCTCAATGGGCACCCCCTCTCCTAAAATCATAAAAAATAAGAACTCTTGGGAGGTCCAAGATTTGGAAAACTTCCTTAAGGTGCTTTCTAGCCCTGGAATCTGTAAGGGTGAGCCACTGTGAGGCTACTGGGAGCAAAAATAAAGGTTCATCGGGATGAACCTGCCTAGATGCCAACATGGATCTGAGGGCTCTGATGGGACACAAGGCAGAAGCACCTAAAGAAGGAATATTAACAGTGGTGGAGGAGACTCGATCCTGAATGGTCTTAGACCATTTGATAATGACTGTGGCCCCAGCATCTGAAAGAATAACATCGCCAACACAAAGGTGCCTGGTAGAATCGAAACCATTGACAGCATGTGGTAATATGTTTGACAACCTTAGAAATGAGAAAAAACTAAACAAATATAAAGGTGTGAAAACTTGAGAATTGGAAAGATGCTGAGCAACAGTGACGATCCTAAGAAGGAGATCTTCATCCACCAATAGTTTAATCTTGGGTTGAAAAGTTCTAATAATTTTCAAAGATTTTATAAAAATAGGGATTCTATGATCCCTAAAAGCTAAAGTATCACAAGCATAGATTATCATCAATGATCTAACAGCAGTGAGATGATTAACAATATTGTCAAGAGACATACCCGATTCATGCAAATACTGCATGAAGGCCAAAATGTCCATGGTGTTGATCTGATGCAGGGACAGGTCCAGTACCACCAAGAAGGCCAGGAACAATCGGAACATGCGTCTATAAGAGGCCAATGTAGCCGGTCTGAAGCCAAACCAAAGTCTTTGGAAGGCCCTGGCAGCCAAGGGGCCTGTCCCCGCATAGGCTAAATATCATGGTTGAATAATGTGAGGTCAATATGTGTATTAATCCAGATAGGGGACTGGACTAACTGAGACAATTTGCTGGCATTATCTGCGGTTAAATGCCATCTAGATAAGAGGTCAGCCACTCTGTTATCTGCCCCCTTGATATGTGAAACCACTAGGTCAATGTTAAACATGGCAGTAAGAAGCCAAACATTCCTGGCTGCAGTAGCCAGGATTTGATCCCTAGTATTTCCATAAGTTAACACATCTACAACTGCATGATTATCACAATGAATGTGTATACACTTGTTGGCCCAAGAGGCAGCCCAGACCTTAAGGGCGACAACCGCATTTAACATCTCCGAGTGTACAATGTTATATCCCTTAAAGCCCTTGGGGATGGGAATGGTGTAAACAAAGTTTCATAACAACCTCCCAGGCCTTGCAAGAAAGCATCAAGATACATGCGAATATTAAGTGGTTTAATGTCATAAATGGTAATTCCATTATAAGACTTGAGAAAAGTCTGAGTAAGGACAATATGATCATTTACAAAATTGTCTCTCAACAGGTGTAGCATGCGATTCAAGAAGTACCTGGCTGGTTTAACACACTTGTTAATATATAGCAATAAACCAAGGAGGGACTGAAGTTGGTTCTTAGTGACCACCTTCTTATCTGGCCAGTCATGACAGACCTTGACAATCTCAGATAGCTTATTTGGAGGTATAAATATGGTCCTATCAACAGTATCAAATAAGATACCTAAGCAGATAACCTTGGTATCTGGGGGACACAGCTTCTTTTCGCTGATGTCCAGACCTAGATCCTGTAACAAACTCAACAAGAATTGATAAGATTGGTTTACAGTAGAGGGCAAACTGCAGTATATGAGGTTATCAATGTAGTTCACGAGGGCATTATGACCATTATTTGCCATGATATATTTAGTGCTATCGCTTATCTTACTAAAGAAAAAAGAACCTAAGCAATATCCGAATGGTACTGATAAATCGAGATAAAGCTGATCTTTATGTTGCAAACCTAAAAGGTCAATGTCACCTGGATCAATTTTTAACTGCCTAAAAGCTCGGCTAATGTCAACTTTAAATATCCTAGCCGAAGGACTCAGAGTCCTGAGAGTTTGGATAATCGAATCTACTGATGGGTAGTGCATCTGAAATTCTGTACCTAGATAGGAATTTTTTGCCACCCCATCATGAAGCGAAGAACTTTTAGGAAAACTCAGATCTATGATAGCACGACGAGAGTCAGATCCGGATTTCTCCCTGGTCATAAGAGGGGAGATATGCATTTTGATAGGTGGATCATCAAAAGGTCCTAGTATAGCTTGGAACTGCAATTCCTCTCGAAGGTATTTATCAATGTGATCAGAAAAATTTCTAGCCGAAGCATGATTAACCAGAGTGCTTTCCAAGTCCCTAGATCTATCAAAGTCGAGTGGAAACCCAAATTCTATCAGGTCACACAGTTGCTTGTCTTTTCAAAGGCACCTGATTCATATTTAGAAATCCTTCAAGAAAATATAAATAATAACAGATTCATCAAAATTGGAAATGAGCAACTAGATAAAAACTTTGATTTCCTAAAAAGCCACAGTACCATAAAAATAGCAGACATTATTGAGGGTAATGAATTTCTACCAAAGTATCACCTGTAAAAGAAAATACACCATCACTTTCCCACACTCCAATACAACTCTTTAATAAGTTTTCAATTAAGAGTAATACCATGCCAAATTGTTACTCGAAATATGATGTGCCTCATCTCAAAAAAAACCTACCACAGCTAAACACAAGAGATGTATATAGATATTTGATATTTAACCTTTGTTAAAACCTCGCCAACTAGTGTTGACAAGTGGATAGAATACTTCAATTTTCTTGAAAATTTGGACTGGTCTCAGCTTTTTAGACTACCACAATATGTATGTCATGAGAATCTAGAATACAAAGTTTTCAGTATTCAATTATAAATCGATTTATAGACTGTAACTATATATCTTTTTCTACGGGGTCAATCTGACACCAAACAGTGTGACTTCTGTCAACATGTAGACGCTATAGAACATTTCTTTTATTATTGTGAATTAGCAAACCTTTTCTGGAAGCGTGTCAAAGAATTCATTTTTCAGACTTTTGAGATACATCTACACTTTACAGTCTTAGAAATTTTGCCAGGAATTCCATGCAAGAGAAACACTGTAATGAGTATAATCAATTTTGTAATCTTGTATGCAAAAAAGATTCATCTATTGTTGCAAGAAATACCAAAAAAATATTATCAATAAAAAATTGCCAGTTTGAGACATAGAATAAAAGCAGAGATTTATATCTGTAAAATTAACAGCCAAACATTAAACTTGTCAGAATCAAACTCCACCCATCATAATTTGTGGAACATTATTCTTGCAAAATGTAGCTAACCAAGGCTTTGTGTTGTTTCTTATTTTCTAAATACTGTCAAGTAATCTTATTACAGAACGTAATATTATATATACATATATACGTAGTATTATCTAATTTTTTTTTAATTAATGGCCTTTTCTTTCTGTCATACCTTTTCACTTAGTATATGAAATGTGTTTTTCACAATAATGTGTGCTTAAAATCTCTGAGTATATTGTTTTCTTATTTCTTTTTATTTTCTTATTGTGACTTATATGTTAACCATATGATGCATATCAAAATCTACTGTCAAATGAGGAATTAATAAAACTATTAAAAATGATTACTGAAACTAAATTTTGAGTCAAACAGTACACCCACATTACGAACAACATCCATTGGGGAGAGGAAGTCCAAAAATGTTCACATGGCAGAAATCTTTGAGCCATTTATAACCAAAGATTATAAATTCTATTTTTTCAGGATTTGATTTTCAATAGTGGTGTACAGACATCACGCCTGTCAGTCCTCCCCACCCCAAGAAGTTTGGGGGTTTACCGTAACATCCTCATTGCCTGTGTCTATGGTTAAGTAACTAGGGTTGGCATTCTCAACCACAGGGAGATTTTGTTACAGACACTCTCATTGGCTGACCTCTGAGGTCTTAACCCCAAAGATTGGGGTCTTCAGTTTTGAATTTGTGAGTAAAGGGACTGGACAGAAATAAAACATTTACTCTCAACTTTGATATTGAAACGAAATTTTATGTGTTTTATGTTCGATTTTAACTCTGGTTTTAATTCTGACTTTAAAGTTGTCATCTGGAAGTCCTGTACTAGCTATTCATGAATTGACAATAACTGAGCGTTGTGCATAGCTCTGGACTAATTTCACTGTTATGGTGACTTCACACTCCTCTGGATGCTGATTTTAGACCACATAAGGCATCATTTGGCTGAACACTGATTGACGGTCTACCCTAGTTTCTTTATGTTCCTTGTAGCAGTGAATTTTTTGCCAAATTGTGTCTTATTTGTCTGGGCAGCATACTCAGGACAGGTTGTTGTGTATTTCATAGTAAAAACTTAACTGTGACATTTAAAAATGGGGAAGCACAAGGGCTGGTGCAGCAAATGTAATAAGAGGCATTCACCCCCCCCCCCCCCCCCCCCCCCCCCCCCCCCAACAGGGAAAAAGTGCCAGGAAGTATATGAACAGTCAACTGCTGATGAAACTATGGTGAAACCCAAGAAGAAAGGCAGTAAGATTGATAGTCGGCACTCTCAGCTAAGCAAAAGTAAGATAAGTAGTTCCATGTCTCCACATGGACAGCCATCAGTTGCTCATAAGCAGGACTTGCATGTTAACAGGGCTTCGACCCCAGGTCTTGAGGACCAGAGCGACAGTGAAGATGGCTCAGACTCGGCTGATGGAGGCAGTGCATCACAACAGCTGAAGATCTTGGGCGAGCTGATGAAAGTCTCCAGCAGATTAGACATTGTGGAACAGCAAGTAGCAGAAGGTGGCTAACGATGACGTCAGGATGGAAAACGAGACTCATTTAAGTTAAGCAAACGGTGTGACAGTAAATTTTGGGACAGTAAACATAGTGACAGTAAAAGTAGTTGTTAAGTGTAAAAAGTATGACAGTTCAAGTGATTCAAGTGAATCTGATGATGATTGTGACACCCCAATTCTAAATACCTTGTGATCCTCAAAGGCCATCCAAAACACGTCAGTAGGGCGGCAGCTGACTTGAAAAAGGGGCAGGCAACAAAAAGGTAAAGACCAAGTCATAAAGTCAAAAAGGGGGGCCCTGTTGATGTTGTAGTGACTAATAAAGTCACCTGGCCTCATGAATACATCCTGGGGGGTCTGAGGGGGCAACACGTCACATTTGACCAATTAAATCTCACCCAGTTTGTTAATGGCTTTGTCAAAGGGGTTTTAGATGAGAGGGATGAAAGTGTCAGAGAAAAAATGCTTTATCACCTATGTGACTTGATGGAAAATGCTAATGACTTCTCATGGGCAAGCGCTAAGGCCTCGCATGCTGTCTTACTGTGCGAGATGGAAAGAGGCACAGTCGATTGGTCTGACACATTGACAGAATCCGCAGAGCTCATGCTCAACGTCACACTACTGGTAACAAAAAGAGTTGGGTTTGAAACGAAGACCATCAGGGTTACCATAGATCATGACCTCAATAGTAAGACCCATAAACATATCTGCGCTTTCTGCCAAACACAGGGCCGTCACATGACCCATCCTGTTTGCCAAAAAACATAAAAATTCAAAAAACGAGCAGCAAGCTGCTCAGTAGAAGTTAAGCTGGGAAGCAACGAAACAAAGGCGAGTAGGTCTCCCAAATGCATGGGCAAATCTAAAAATGGGGTTAACTCTAGGGACTCCTGTATCGGGGGAGTGTACACTAGGGTTTTCTATAACTCCAATTATTCAAGACAAAATGGGGTTCATGGTCCTCTTAAAGGCAATAAGAGGTTTAATTCTCACAGGTTTGTGCGTAGTGAGGTAAGTGACACACAATGTGCCACAGAATTCTGTAGACCCACTAGCAAAATACAGTGTCAAAAAGTTGAAGACGAGGCAAGTACAGTAGTAGCAAACACACATGACACATGTCAGGTTGCCAACTCTACCGAGGTGGAGGAGGTACATCACCGCTGCCTAAGATCAACATAACACGTACAACTATCAAGGTGGGGCCAAAAACTCAAGGGTCAAACAATTCTCTTGTACCCAAAGTACATAATAATGTCACAAATGCAAAGGTGTCAAATACTTCGTGTAGATCTAACAATCAAATCACATTGTCTGGCAGTCAATATGAACCCAGTGTGGGGTGTGAAGACACAATTGTTCCCACTGCTTTGTTTGAAGCCCCAAGTCCAGAGATGTTGTATAAAAATCATTGTCTTGACAAAGACAAGTGGGAAAAAGTTCTGATCATGACAAAAATGAAAACAAGTCAAAGAAACACAAATAATCCTCCTCTTTCCCCCCTAGAGGCACATAATCGAATAAAAAATACCGGCCTACCAAACTTCATGCATTATTGAATACCCATTGAATCTCAACTTCGCATTGATGAATGGCAAACAATTCTTAAAGGCTACTGGGATACCTAGTTAATTGATCTCTTGAAGTTTGGATTTCCACTTGATTTCGATAGAAGTACGACCCTGAAATGTGACAACAAAAATCATTCTTCAGGAATTGATTTTCCCCATGATGTAGAGTTGTATCTGAAAGAGGAAACCATATTTGGGGCCATCTTGGGCCCATTTGTCAATAATCCAATTCCTGACTGCCACAAAAGCCCATTTATGACCAGAAAAAAAAACAATTCATTACACAGGCGAGTTATTGTAGACTTGTCATGGCCTACGGGTGCCTCAGTGAACACTGGCATCAACTCGTACTTGGGTACAGAATTTGTATTATCATTACCCTCCATTGACCACATCATGTCACGCATCAGAGCGTTGGGCCCTGGTGCCCACCTTTACAGAATGTTAGAGTTGTTAAGAAGCAACTATGATGTAAATTTGATCAGTTTAACTGGAGATTTCAGAAGAGACTTAAGATGGTTTAGTACATTTTTGAGCAAATACAATGGGGTGTCATTCTATGACCATGTCAAAACACACCATCTTGTGGAGTTGGATGCCTGCTTATCAGGCTTGGGAGGACGCTGGGAGAACCTGGTTTACCACCTCCTGCTACCTCATCACTGTGGAAACGTGGGCATAGCCCAACTAGAAATGGTGAACATCTTGGTTGCCATACACATTTTTGCGTCATTTTGCCACAGGAAGTCAATTTTAATTAAGTTTGACAATGCTGCAACAGTCTCTGTTCTACACACAGGAAAAGCCAGGGATCCATTTTTGGCTGCTGTGGCCAGGAATATTTGGATGGAACTAGCCAAGGAAGACATCCAAGCTGTATATAGGCATATACCTGGTAGGGTGAATCAGGTCGCTGACCTTGTGTCTCGATGGCGGGGTACCCCAGCACCAGACGTTATATTGAAAAATTTGGTTGCCAATCCAGTCTGGTTGCCAACTCATATGCGATTGCTAGAGTTGAATAATGATATATAACGTCATAACATGTAGATATAACGTACAAGTGTGTGATATTATGTTGACATTAACAGATTTGTTTCAGGTCCTTCGTGAATGCAAGGTTGAATAGAGAAGCCACAGCAACACTCCTCACTTCTCTAAGACCAAACCCCAGAAAATGCTATCACATGATTTTCAAGAACTGTTTAGCTTTCTGCCATTGTACAAAAATTTCAGTATCAAAAATCAGTCTTAATCATATCATGGCGTATCTCCAGTATCTGGTAGAGAATAATGTCTCGGTCAATATGATTACAAATAATGTATCAGCTCGTAAAGCTAGCTTTATCATTTACCAACTAGACCATGCAGTATTTGAAAATCCACAAATTTCATTTTTCATTAAAGCCGTAAAAATAAACAGACCACTGAAAGTGGTCCAGAGAAACATCATGACCTTGGAACCGCTGAGATCTCTAGTGACACTGTGTGACACCATACACTGTGGGTAGGTCTTCAAAGCAGCATTTCTGCTGGCATTTTTTGCCTTTTTGCGTATATCTAACATTGCTCCACATGCCTCGGCAGCTTTTGACGCATCTAGGAACTTAACCCCAGCTGACATCAAACTCTCTAAAAAATTGATGAATGTCTCTATCAAATGGTCTAAAACTCTAGAAACCAGGGACAAAGTGCATGTGGTAACAGTCCCCAAATTGGCATCCCCCTCTTATGTCCAGTAAAAGCTCTCCAGCAAGCCATAGCACTGTACAATACAGTCCCTCACGACCCTTTGTTCCAGATTAAGACTTCCAAAGGCTGGGTAGTATTAATAGATTCAAGAATCAGAAAAGTACTTTCAAGACTGAATATTAAGATGGGCTAACCCCCTCTTATTTTACTTTCCACACTTTCCGGCGTTCAGGGGCCTCCTTTGCTTACAATTCCCACATGCCCCTGGGGAGTATTAAGCATCATGGCTCCTGGATGTCGGACAGTGTCTGGGCCTATATCCAATCAAATCAGAATTCTAGTCATGATATTGCAGCTTCTTTGGCGAGAAATATAGATAATGCTTGAAATACCTCATACTTCCTCTTGGGTTTTGAGAGTCTCATATATTACCATGTATTAAGGTTAAACTGAAATTGTATGATATATATTAAATGTAATGTAAATCTGGCTCACCTTCAGGGGTAAACCTAACAGTTTTTGGAGTGGCTCACTTCACCTTGAAGTCACCTCACACTGTTTTGACCTTTGACCTCGATCTGAACGAGGTGGTGATGCTCACTTCTTTGTGACCTCACTTGCCATGATTTGACCTTTAACCTTGAGTTGACCCCAATGACCTCCAATTTGTATTTTAATTCTCATCTTAGTATTATTTAATGTATGTATTTATGTTATGGTAACCTTAACTCATATACTCTATATGCTGTCAATTATGGTCTGTATATATAATATAGTTAGAGAATCACTGTAAATTTAATTTAATAAATTAAGTTAGAGAATCACTGTAAATTTAATTTAATAAATTTAATTCTCCGCATGCCTGTTGTTTTCTTGGGGTGGGGGGGGGGGACTGAAGCTTATTTTCATCAGGCCTTGAGCTAATAAAACGAGCTTGCAGAATTTCCAGGAGAAAGATGTATGAACAGATGAGAGATATCTGCATAAAAATAGTATTTGACATCCATAGATTTTGCGATTACCTGACTGAGGGGTGTATAGGGAGAACTATAAAGGATGAAGAACAGAGCCCTGAGGTACCCCAAAATTTAGTATGAAACATTCAGAGATCACTGCGTCAATTTGACTGATTGTAAATGATCCAGGAGAAATGTTGTAAACCTTAAAAAGTTTCAGAAAAGCCAAACCTTGTTGACAGACAAGTTACCAGTGTGTTGATGGTGTCAAAACGCCACCGACAGGTTAAGGAGGACCAGGGCCATGGGCATACCATTGAACAACAACAAGTGTATCTCACTCTGAATACACAACAGGGCAGTTTTCATAGAGTGTAGGCTGACTGGAAAGTTTGCCAAGTTCATTTTGAGTCAATGTAAGACGTTATTTGAGCAGTAACTATATAACCAACTTTGACAAGAAAGTTACCCCAGAAACTAGTCGGTAATTCTTGAGGTCCTCCTTGTACAGAGAGATCTTCTTGATAAGTGCTGTAACCATTGCATTTCTGAAAGGTTTTGGAAAGACACCATTTTGAAGAGACAAGTTGATCAGTTTAGTTAATGATGGAGGGAATATGTCTACACTTCATTTAACCAGAAATGTGGCCCAAGGGTCTAAGGAGCATGTTTTGCTTGGGATTCCTTAATAAACTTAAGGACTTCACTTTCAGAAACTAAATAAAAACAAGTGAAAGAGAGTGGCTTCTTTTTAAAGGAACACACTTTAATGTGCATTTTCTGATAGCGTTTTTAATTTTGTTGATTTTGTCCATGAAAAATGCACCAAACTGGTTAGCCAGTGATTTTTCATCAGTACAGGATAGAAGGGTAGAGACCTGGGGCCTGTTCAACACCTTACTCAGGGCTTGCCACAACCTTTTGTCATCCCCACTATTTTCTTTGACTAAGTCCTGGGAGTATTGTCCATTATTCTTGTTCAGTAGATGGTCACATCTATTTATTTGCCATCTAAGACAGGCATGGTTTACTGAGGATTTGTCCCTCCTCTTAGTTTGTTCATATTGCCATCGCAAACACTTTGCAGTTTTGAATTCATTTGTTATCTAGCTAGGTGCATGTTTGGTGAGGCACCTCTTTTTCATGGATGCATGAATGTCTAACAGGTAAGACAAACTCGATACATATTGCTCATAGAGTGTGATATTGTCTGATGGATAGATCATCATTAAATTTATCAATATTAATTTTGTGATATTGATGGAAGATTACCACTTTATCCTGATGGTTTGCCACAGCTTGAAAATCAACTCAGCAAGAGACAATTTTATGATCACTGATGAAACATGAACCATGCCCCTCTGATATAGCTTATATTGAGTTATTTTTAAATGTTTAATAAATGTTTCAACAAAATCTAGTAATAGAAAGTTGTAATAGATGTAGTGAAATCGCTCCACGGATGTGATAGGGAATTGATCTTTAATGTAGTCTCCCAACTAAGGTCAATGCAGATCCCAATCACCTCCATATGGAAGCAGGTCTTTCATGGTCTTTCATTTACACTATAATTTCCATATGTATATATATATATATGTCAACTGGTGTACACTATAATTTCCTATATATATAGTTTCCTATATATAAATATATATATATATATGTCAACTGGTGTATGTATATGTGCATTGCAATCATATGTTACCATATGTAAACAACACGTCAAACATGGAATCAAGAGTTAATATCTATGATATATATCTTCATGTGAAGAAAATGAGGTTAAAATCTCCAGATGTATTCCTTACTCTAGTTTTAAAAGAATTTGAAATTACAAATTTAGGTCGATTTTTTATGTCTATCTTTTATATAACCTGTTTTCTGTGGCATTATCCCTCTCATGGTATCTCAATTTTGAGAGCAATTTATCATGTTTTTTCTTTCAAAGTAAGGAACTTATACAACATATGGAATGAATCACGGAGTACATATTCGCCATATGCTCAAAATTTGAGAGGGCAAATCCACTCAAATGAGGATCAAGTTAGCACTAAAAATTTATAAAAATCAAGCTCAACATGAAAGGATATCAGAAATCTGTTGACTATCAGAATGAATTATAATTGTTCTTACTGTAACTATTCCATGCTTAAAGCTAGTAACTTGGCTAAGCATGAGAAGATATGTACATTCAATTATAAAAATGAAAAGAAATGTGTGACTTGTGATAAAATATTTTATTCATACGATAATTTATTTAAACATTCAAGGACATGTGGAAAATTTGTATGTTTTCGATGTGATGTTCCATTTTTATCTGCAAAAGCCATGGATTACCATATTTTAACAAGACATAGACATGTTGAATCTCCTAAGAAGACATACAAATGTGCAATATGTAAAGAAATCTGCAAAGATAGGAAAGAATTGTATTCTCATAGATTAAATCAGCATGGAGGAAATGACAATATTCACGATATACCATCATTTATTCGGGATCATGGAAATAGTGAATTGTATGAGGTGTATAATACTAACAGGAAGTATATTTTTGCAGAAGACGAAACTGGAGAACTTAAAAAACTGTATAATTTTACCACTAATGACCTTCACAGAGGATACAGGGAAATTAGAGGACATCTTACAGAAATGTATAATAAACAAACAAACACCTACAGAATCAATTTTTCTTTTGGAATGATATTGCAGAACACTAATACTCAGGAATATTGGTACTATATTCCTTATTACAATAACAAAGTGTTATATTTCCCCTTTACAATATCTAATAGGAATAGTATAAGATTTTTTATGAATAAATTAGCAAGAATTGATGTTATTCAACAAGCAAGAGCAGTGAAACCTTCCACGAACTGGATATTAGTGGTCATAACCAATGTGCAATATACATTTTTTTTGACGGATTTTCCACTTGGAACTGCCCAAGATCTTTCTACCTACCTGAAGATGAATAAACATTTGAAAACTTTATATATTAATAAAAGGACCAATAATCCTTATACAGATAATTTATGTTTCTTCAGATGTTTAAAATTTCATTTTAAGAATCATAATACCGTGCTATATTATTTGAATAGATGGAGAAACTTTAATCATTTACCCATTTTTTCGAATAAAATGATAAGTTTTGATGGTGTAACACTGGATGATATGACAAAACTGGAAGAATGTTTCAATATCAAAATTAAGATTTTCAATATGAATCCCGCAGGCTCTGTGAATCTGATATTTGACTCTATTAATGACAACAAAGAGGTAATGTATCTTAATATTTTTGATGATCATTTAAGTTACATAACAGCTTTAAAGAAGTTTATAAAGAAATATCAATGTGAAAAATGTAGTAAAATGTTTAAGAATGAATAGAATCTGAAGAGACACTATGGATCATGTTATGAAAGGACAAAATATATTTTTCCTGGAGGCTTTCATAAAACTGACCAGATCATATTTGAAAAATTAGAATTTTTAGATATTTTTGTAGCTACGAACGAAAGATTTTATCACAACTTCTCCGTATGGGATATGGAGGCTATACTACTTAAAATAGAACAAAATGTGACTGATAAATTACATTGGATCTCAAAGCATGAACCGATAAGCGTGAGTATTGCTTCGAATGTTGATAAGTATAATAACCCTAAATGTTTTGTAGATATTTCTCCTCAAAATTTAATTTCAAAAATGATGGAACACCTAAATGAAATAAGCAAAATAAATGCTAATAACCTTAAAATGAAATTCAAATATGTATTTGAGGCCTTTGATGAGTTGTTGGAAAGGTATTCTGTTATAAATGAAAATGAGGAAGAACAAGAAACTGTTGAAACAGATATGTCTGCCAATATTCATCCTAAAATTGTCTCTCATTTCATTTCATCTATAAATGAGGTCAGGAAAAATTTCGAGAAGTATTTATGTCAATTACCTGTTGTAGGATTTAACTACGGCAAATATGATATAAATTTAATAAAGAAGGAAATCATGCTTTTTATTTACGAAAATTATAATGATAATGAAATATTCACTATTAAAAAAAATTATTCTTGCATTTCCATCTCGACACCCCACCTGAAATTTTTGGATATATCCAATTTTTTAGCACCAGGATGTTCCTACAGTCAATTTTTAAAAGCTTATGGTTCTGAACTTAATAAAGGTGTATTCCCATACGAATGGTTCGATTCTTTTGAAAAATTATCATATCCTTCACTTCCCCAACCCCAAGATTATTTTTCAAAAGTTTCTAACTCAAATCCTATCAAATGTGATGAAGACTATCTGAAACTTAAAGAAATATGGAAAGAGGAAGGTATGCAAACTTTTAAGGACTATTTGATATATTATAATAATCTAGATACAGGTCCCTTTTGCATAGCACTTAAAAATTTTCTCGAAATTCACTCCTCCCAAGAGATAGACATATTTAAAGACTTCATTACGCTTCCAGGTGTGGCTAGGAGGATGTTATTCAATTCATCAAAAAGTAAATTTTCTCTAATTAATTCAGATAATGCTGATCTGTACTATACCCTAAGAAAAAATATTGTAGGAGGTCCAAGTATTATTTTTTCAAGATATCATGAAAAAAATGTCACAAATATTAAAGGAATTGAAGGTAATAAGTGTAAAGCCATTGTAGGTTATGATTGTAATGGACTATATTCTTACGCAATTAAACAAGAAATGCCTACAGGGGTTTATGTTAGGAGATTAAGCTCAACAAACTTCAAACCAGAGGTAAGTGAAAAGTATATCGATTCCTACGTTTGGATGGACTTCGTAATGAGCAATGAAAATATTAAAATTTTACATAAACTTAATAATCAAAGAGAAATAAGAATAGCAAATTATTTCTTAGATGGCTATTGTATTCAAAATAAAACTGTGTATGAATTCCATGGTTGTTATTTTCATTATTGTACTGAAAACTGTCCCACTGTAAAAAAAATTAAATCTCATAAATGGCTTGAAAAAATTAAAAAGGTTCAACAGAAAGATCTCAAAAAGAAGAATTTTTTAATATCTCTAGGTTATAAGTATGTATCAGTCCAAGAATGTGTTTTTAAGCGTGATATTAAACATAAATGCGATCACTTATATGATTCATATTTACCCTCTTATTTTAAAATGAACAAATCCGTATTGTCTTATGAAAAAATTATTAAAGATATTAAGAATGGAAGTCTTTTGGGGGCTGTCGAGGTGGACATCAACGTTAAGGTAGACAAAATTCAAAAATTTAAAGAATTTCCTGCTTTTTTGTACCTCTAACGTTCCTATGAATGTTATTGGAAACCATATGTTGGAATACTGCTCTCAAAATGATATCTCATTCGATTATAAAAGGATACTAATTAGTACTAATCAGGCTGAAAGAATTTTACTTGCTACTCCATTACTGAGATGGTATTTAAAGAATAATTCTGAAATTACCAAAATATATCAAATAATTGAATATCAACCTAAGAAATGTTTCAAAAATTTTATTGATAAGGTTACTGAATTCAGAATTGAAGGAGATAGGAATCCTGATAAGGCTATCATTGGTGATACTTACAAATTATTGTAGAAATAATCCATGAGTGATCATATTTTGTGTTCGGCATTTCGGCCTTCGGCTTCGTAAAATTATTACCGGAAGTACCATGGTTAAATGCCGAACACAAACCATGAGCACGAATGGATTATTACTATTCTAACATGACATATAAAATTATTTAACAGCTAGACTTCTTTTCATTAATTTTTTATTTTTACAAGGAATAAATTATTTTACGTAGGTTTGTTTACAATGTTGTGACCTTAGCAACCGGATGTTCCATCCATTGTACCCTACAATTGCAGATTTACAATGTTTAGATACAGGAATATTTTATAGAAATATACGTAATATATAGTATTTAAAATTCAATAACTATTTCATATTCAATGAAATATAAGTAAAAACAACATAACAACATTACTTCTAGAACCCAACCAAAATACGTAGGGCGAATGGAAGGGCAGTACGATTGTTGCGAGATAATTGTGTGCGCATAGAACTCATAACTCGTTTCTGTGCAGGTCGTCATGTTAGAATAAGTAATAGTTCATATGGATCAGTTTTAATGGATAAAACAAAACATACTAATGTAAAGTATTTAACAAATAAAACTAAAATGACTAAAATTATAAATTCCCCCACATTCAAGGCTATGGAAGAATTAAATCATAATATATTTGAGGTGGAAACTTATAAAAGTCGTTTAACCTTAGATACCCCTGTTCAAATTGGGTTTTTTATTTTACAATATGCAAAATTAAGGATGTTAGAATTCTACCATGACTGTATAGTTAAGTACTTTAATCCTAACTCTTTTGAATTAACTGAAACTGATACTGACAGTATTTACATGGCAAATAACAAAAAAATACAGATGAATGCATAAACCAAAAATATTAAAAAAAATTTGAAAAAGAAATTTTTCACTCTTGTCATGATCTTAACTCTACCCAATGGTTTCCGAGGAGATGCTGCCCTACTCATATTGCTTCAGGAAGGCGTGAGGTTGGAAGGTTCAAATTAGAATTCGAAGGTACAAAAATGATATCATTATGTTCAAAATCGTATATAATCGAAAATGAGGAAGGAAAACAAAAAATTTCATGTAAGGGTGTGTCATAGAAGAATCTTACTAATGCAATGGAAAAATTTGAGGAAACTTTAACTACTAAAAATGTTTCCACCACCAAGAATATTGGTTTCAGAATTAACAAATCCGCCATACACAAAAAATTGTAGTTGTTGATGATATTCATAACCCCCTTTCAAATTTATATCAATGCAGTCTGACCTATGATGACTTTTGCTTTCGTTCCTCAGAACACCTTTATTTTTTTTTAATATCTAAAGATGCAAAAAAATATGAATTGAGTAATCAAATTTTAGATGAAACAGATCCATTTGAGTTAGAAATTCTTATGGAAGATTTCAGTAAAAACTATCAAAAAGAAGATGACAGAGAAAGAATTATGAGATTTACTATTCTTCAAAAATTTATTTAAAATCAAGAATTCAGAGAAAAATTGAAGGAATGTTCTGATAGTTACATTGTCTATAAACAAAGCACATTATCTAAACAAGAGATATTTCATTTTGGGGTGTGACCACCCCCTCAAGATTGGTTCTTGTATTGAAGTCATCATCTTTATCAGGAAATAATCTGCTAGGAAAAATTTTGATGCATTATTCTAAAAAGGTGGATGCGCTAATCTAATTTTTTAACATTAAAATAATGAATGGATTAAAAAAATTTATTTCATAAAATTTATACATTCACATTGTTACAATTATATGTATATTATATATGATGTTAGAATATCAAATGGATTATTGTGTTTATTTTTTCAAATCACTACAGCTTCGAAACTTGCATTAAATAGTCATTATAAAATTTTATTACAATAAATTCATTTTCCTTATAGCTGGAACCGAATTGTTCAAGTATTCTAACCATGTCCTCATTACGGGAACTGTAGTAACTATAAAATAAATAAAATAATCCACAGGTGTTAGAATATAAAGACTGTAATCTTTTGTTATTATATTTATATGTTAAATTCTGTTTGAATAAAATGTTATTTATGTATTCATCAGGTTTTCTTCCTATCAAATCGAAATGTTCTACAATATGATTCGAAATATAATGCAACACAATCCAATGACTTCCTTTCTTCTCAGAAGTGTCTAAATTCACTACTATAAGGGATGGATAATCTAAACTTTCAGGAATTAAATCTATCGGATACACACCTTTAAAAAATTTTTTAATTTTTTTATCTTTCATCATAAGATCTTTTATTTCATTACTATCTATGATTCTTACTGAATATTGACGTTTCTTGTGTGATCGATTGTCAATCTCTCTGGAAATTTTCCATATACTAAAACATTTATAGTTTCATCCAATGCCTTAGAAAATCTCATGCTTACTTTAAGGTGTCCTTTCATTGATTTACTCATGATCTTTCCACTTAGATAACTTTGGATATCAAAAAGGAATAATGTATATCCCTTATCATACTCTAGTAAATTAATTACCAAACCCTTTTTTTATTGTATTCATTGTCTAATAGACTAAGATAAGATGTAACAAAATCTCTGCCCTCAAAATTCGGACTTAAGGCTCTATTTGGGACCGATTGACCATCTACTGTAACCTCTAAATAATTTAAGTTCATATGATTAAAGAAGAAAGGGTTTTTATCATAACTTCCTGAATAAGATGAATTGGAAACTAGTGCTATTATTATTTTACTAGGAATTTTTCCATGATATATGTTATCTGTCATGAAACTTAATGCCCCTGATGCCACAGTGAAACTTTTGATGTCGCTCCTCCAGAAGGGATATAGTGCAGGTGCAAATTTTAAAGCCTCATTATGTGCGACAATCATTTTTGGATCTAAAGAAATATGACATACCTTTAAGATCGCATCTGTAATTTTAAGTTTATAAGCTTTAGTACCATGTCTCAATAATCTGAAAGGATTCGTGGATTGAAAAAATTTTAAATTAATTGATACACCATTCAAAATTGCCCTATTTTGTCCATTTGCAAAGTCTGAGAAAAGAACTCCCTCAATATGTGCTTCCTCCCCATCTTTAGAAGGTCTTGATCTCTCGGAAAATCCAGTGTTTCCACCCAGATATGTTGCAATGTCAAAATAACCTGGTAAATCTTTAAAATAGAAGGCAGCCTGGGCTTGAGAATTCAACATATCACTATTCGACTGTAACAATAAATCTATCATTGCTATATAAGGATAGTTTACACCAACATCAGCAGAAACTATTTTTTGGTTTAAAGATAAATCGATCTGTCGAAAAATTGAATGCAAAGTGACCATTTATATCTCTTTCATCTTTAATTTTTTTCTCCATCAGGACCAGTAATAACGTATGTAACATGAATTTTACTTTTTGCTAAGTTAATGTAATCCATTGATGTACCCGGTATATTGAATTCAATGATTCCATTATCCGAAATTGAGGCAACAGGATTAAACTCTACCCAGTATTCCTTAGTTATCGAATTGTCAATTGGAGGGGGAGCAAAAATTGATACAGAACTTTGAATTACATCCATATTGCTTTGTACGAGCTCATAATTTTAGGTTTTTTCTTTTCCTTTGCTTTTGATATAGCCTTTTTCACTTAACCTTTTCTTCCCTTTGACCTTATTCCGTTTTTTTTATTTTTTGTCTCCTTTTTTTCTTAATCTTCTTTTTAATCTTAATGGAATCTCCCCTACCTCCAGTTTGATCAATTTTCCTCTTTTAGCACTATTTCTAGTTAATTCATGTTTTACCTCATTTTTCGCCTGCTCTACAGCTTGTTGAGTGGGAGTAACAACAGTTACATCTAACCTCTTATCTTTAATATCATTCGAAACATTATATCCATTGTCTAATACATAAAATTTTTTTTGATAAGGTATTTCACCTCGTATACATTATTTACAAAAATCCAAATAGTTATTCATTTTCTTCATTTTCTGAAATGAAGTGAAAGGGACACAGCACCAGAGAGAGTTGTTAGCAACCTCATTTGGTTATCCTTTATATATACTCTTATTCGATTTAGACTATTGACTTTTATTAGAAAATAAAAAATGATCGGAAAAAAATCAGAAGATGAAACGTTTGATGGCATTAAGGTACGTAATATTGGTTCTAAAGAATTTCTCACATAACTGTAGTCAACTATATCCGAGAATATGTAGCATTTTTGTGATATAGTTTCTGAACAGAAGAAATCACATATTCCAACCTCCCATTCTCCAATTATCTGAAGGCTCTCTTTAAGTTCTACAATAAAATTGGAGGGGGTGTTGTCTGGATGATAGGATAAAGAATCCTCTGAAGACAAGAATATGAAGAAACTATTTTGTTCCATAATTTATATCCAATTCTATTTCTTTAGGGATTCCACACTGTCTTCTAAAATCCAGGAATTGAACTTTTTAGGTCAACCTTTCCACTTAACTAATATTTCTTTTCTCTTATTTCTTATTCTTTTTTTTAAGATTTTTTCTATTTTATATACTATATCATTATCAAGATATGCTGATTGAAGTTCTGGTTCATAGAAATAACCCTCTATAATATCGTAATTGTAATCCTTCAGTTGATACATAGGTTGATTCTGATTAATTATACGTTCAGTAACAGTAAAAATTTCACCACTCCATTTTTCGGAATATTCTCGGTCAAAGGTTTTCTTCATATAAGGAATTTTAACTCTATCTGATATATTATATTTAAATTTCTTTTTTCCACGGACTCCACTGATTAAATTTTTTTTAATTTTTTGGGCTGAGAAATAAGATTTAGGGTAACTTATATTCGCATATTGATTTACCCATACTTTATAAGGATCTGATTTTTGTGCATCCTGAGGTGACATATTTAATAGATCTGTGTATTGAATTATTATATCCATTGGTTAAATCTGATAATATATCAATCCATTGATTAGTTTCTCTATTTGTGAAATATTTAAATATTTTTAATTTAATTGTCTTTATAACATGCTCTGCATAGTTTGCTTTGGTTTCATAATAGGTGAAGATATGATCAATTTTTTCTTGCTCCGGTAACCTCTTAAATTCTTTATTTTTATACTCACTTACCTGATCAGTCCTCAATTTTTTTGGTTTAATTCCCTCCTCAACTATTAATTTCTCGAAAGTTTTTGTCATCTCAGATCCTGAAAGAGTTTTTAATGGATAGGTGTATAAAAATCTGGAAAAAATATCAATATACTCAGTAATTACCGCTGTGACTTATAAGTTTTGAGAAATAATAGTACATTAGATGATATGTGAACACTACCTCAGTGTTAAAGTCATGAGAGGGAATGTTATTCATAAATGTTATGATGTAGAAGGTACTTCTTGTACAAATATTTGATAATATACATCGCATGGTCTGTTAAATAAAGACATATTAACTTGTACATCAGTGAAATTTCATTTACATCACACAATCAATAGGAGTTACTCTCTTGTGGTCATATATACCAATAAAAAATTTCTCAACTCAAATCGAAACTATTTCAGAGTATTAGGATATCATAATGCACTCTTATTATCTAACAATGACTGTAATCATTGTGGTCTCATGAATATCATCTCATTAATACCTGTTTCTATTATCTCCTGACATTCGACACATTTCATAGGAGAATTTCTTGGCTTATTTAAAAGGAAGGATGAGCAAATGGTACAAGAAAAATGTCCACATGAACTCATAAAAAGTTGCTCTTTTGGAAAACACGCCTTACAGGAGCAGCACTTGAGGGATGTGATTCTACTGTTATAATACTCCTTCCATTCAGAAGAAAGTAAACTTTGGGCATCTGTAGGAAGGAAATTTAACATGAAGGCACATTTAAAGGCCTCTGTTAGGTCATTATTAGATAAGGCTGAAATAAGGTCATTTTCATAATCTCTTTTAAGATAAACAACAATTGGTACCCAGACGAATAACGATGTTTTGGAATGAGAGGACATGTTAACAATATAAGGTTTGGTAAATAAATTCTCCAGAAGTAGTACCCTACAACATGGACATTTTTTTTCTTTTCCTTTCCCTCATCCCTCCATATTCTATACAATTTTCCTGAGCATTGAGAACATAAAAATGTGAGCATGGGTTGGTGAGAACAATATCTTCGTTCTCAGGTCCTTCCTTACACACACAACACTGGGCAGATGATAACTCCTCCACCATGTAACTCACAAATTGAAGGAATTTGTTCCTATAAAAAAGAGGGGGGATGAGCTTTAGTCTATTTCTAAGGGGAATTAATAATCCACGTGTGAAGAAAACTGAGAAAATAAAATAAATAATTAAGAACTGAAGATAATCAAGTTTTTTTTTGCCTACTGAAGCTTTCAATTACAAAGTCCTTTAAATACTTTCATTCGTGTAAGAGATTACAAATCTTTGAAAATTAATATGTATATAAAATATACAGAATTCAGTACTTACACTATGTAACTTGGGATAACATCGTTGAGAAGAAGTATCAGCATCATCCCCTCTCGAAAGGATCCCTCTTCAAGCAAGGATACTAGATTCAACAAGGTGGCTGTAGTTCAGACTATTAATGTGGGATAATAAACTGCGAATTTCTTCCCCATAAAAGCATTGATAAAAGCCTCCATACTTGTAAAATGACCTTTTTCTTATCCCAATGCACTGTATAAAAAATTTTTTGGGAAAAATTTTCCGTCAATCAAATACAATATTACATTATGTGAGGGTAAGAGGTTTTATAGATTCCTCAACCTATTAGATGTAAGTCAAAAGTGCAATATGTTATGAATAATCTACCATGTGTCCTATTATACTTTGAATTAACCTAGCTTACATATTTTCACCTATTTATTTAAAATTAAATTACTAGTTACGATTTACATTTTGTTATTCCCTCGTTTCATTTCATAGAGGTATTATTATATTAACCACCCCTAAAGGGGGCATTTCCATACTTCCTCACATTGAGATGCATCATGGTTAGGTTTCTCCTTATCTATAAGACAGGATGTAGCAGTGTAAACCTCTTGATGGGTTAAAAAAATATCGTCAAATACTCGCAGTAATTCAGACAATTCTGATAAATAAAATTTTTCCACTGATAGATTTCTCCCAAAGCCTTATCCCTACATTCTTATAAGGACTGTTGCATGAAATATGGTAACCTGCTCCGATGTGGTGTTTTTCTCCATTAACTAACATCTTAGAAATATTTAAATGTACACCCTCATTTATGACCTTTCCATTCGCAAACTCTTTAATATATATATCAGTAATAAAACCTTTATTTCCCCCAAATATAACGTATTTCTAACCGCCGATATAATAAGTTTTCCTTAGAACCTCACCTACAGCCTGTTGTAGAATAATAGTCTCCTGGTTTGAGATTGGGTTTCCTGATGGTGGATTATCCATTGATGAACTCGTGGTAGCAGTAGAGGTAGCAGGTGAGGTAGTACATGACTGTTGAAAGGCTTTCAGCAGAGATGAATGTGAGAAATTGGATGCTGGAACTGCAAGCATTTGTGACATATTAGCCCTCTTCAGCTTGGTAGATGATGTTGCCTCATTCTTTCTTTTCTTATTTGAGGATGACGATGTTGCTGTTAGTTGATGTTTACTATTAAGATATGCTTCTGCCATTCTTTTTTTCTTCTTCTTCAAATTCGAGGTTATGTATTCTATAACTCAGACAGATGTCCTTTATCATTGAGCTGATGATTGAGGGGATTTATGAGTTTATATAGAGAAAAAATGAACCAGTTTTCATGCTTTGATGTGACAATACCATATGTTAACTTATATTCATTTTATATCACATTCTTGTCAGTATTACATTATAGGTCATTCTTTTACTGAAGCATTGGAAAAAGCATTAAAATAAAGTCACAATATGGAGAATGCCTCTTGTGTTCTTCTATTGCTAAATCAAAGGCTTCCCATTCATTCAAACATACGTTACACCAAGGACATATGACCTTGTCTCCTTCTCCTGTGTAAAAAAATCCAGCCCTGGCTAGTTGATCCCTTCTGAGCTTTTGGCCATAATTTAAAGGTTGCATATCTATCATCATATTTCCTGAGTGAATTAACATCCATCGATTTATGTAGAGGTCTTTGCAGATTAGACCTTTGTGAGGACTGTTGAGGCTTATCTGTAGATAAGGTGAAACCGGTATGATAATGGTGACTATTAGTACCTCTTGATGACGAGAATCCATTTAATGAGAGTCCAGAACTCGGTTTTGAGGCAGCAGTACATGTTGCCTCATTAGAATCTGTAGATTCCTTGTTATCCGAACAATTCCTTGTGTTGGCAAACATTGTTACTATATAATTGGAAGAATGATATGATATAGGATTTTCTTGCGATTTTTATGCGATTTGATGGTCAATTTTTTGCTGAGACATCCATTTCATTTTGTAGTTGATTAGTTACACAAGTTTGGACATGTTTATGAGATATTCATTGAGAGGAAAAACACTTTTGAGATTGATATACATGTCTAGACCTGTGTCAGTAGATAACATTAAAAAACAGAGATTACAAAATAAAATTATGATTAAAAACCTGTTTCAATATGCTAGAGAAAATATGTCAGTTCAGAGATTACAAAAAATTAGGTATACCTTTTGAAAAGCTTTGTATACATATGTGAAGGACACACATTTAAATATTCTATTTACTTATGACCCCTTTCATGAGAGGAGAGTTAAACATATGGAGCCTTCATGTGTTAATAGGACAAAACGTAATAAAATTATGTGAATTCATATGCTGGAGAAAAGAAAAAGATCAGTTCACAGAGTACAAATAAGGATTACACTTAATGTAGGTTTTGAAGACATATGACCAACATATGGAAGAAAGAGACACGTGGGAGTTGGCTATATGGAATCTACTGCTTCAAATATTTCATTAAAGGCTGGTGAGGTAAACATATGGAGACTCCACGTGTCTCTTTAGTTTAGATTAAGTTAGATGTCTTTTTAGCATGTGGACTAATTTACTTATACATGTAAATCTTCAGTCATATATGGTGACATTTGTGGGGTATTGCAAAATAAGGGATGAATATCTAGGTACTTCAGAATTCTTTAACAAGTAAATAAACTATGATATTGTAAAACCGATGTATTTAGAGGTGGCAGTTGGAGCAATGCATTATAAAGGTTGAATAAATAACTGTATGTATATATCATTTCTCCAGGTAATAAGATGTCATATATTTAATTATACCAGTCCCTAGTCCACGTGTAAGCTGACAGTTTACATAGTTTACATTACCTTCCATATGGAGTTGAGGTAGTGAATAGTTACACAGTCAATATTTGACCTTATTTTCAACACATTAAGATGCCTTTGTCAGTTCTTTCAGCAATAAAATTGACATTCAGGATTAGACTCATAAAGCCTTATGATAAAATGTAAGCTCACGCATAGATATGTTTACAATATGATATATAGTTCACAGTTTTACATATGCCAGTTTTAAAGTGTCATTGCATACAGTGTAAGTTCCCTGCTTCCATATGGAGGTGATTGGGATCTACATTGACCTTAGTTGGGAGACTACATTAAAGATCAATTCACATCCGTGGAGCGATTTCACTACATCTGTTACTACTAGAGAATGTTTATAAAATGTTTTTTTAGAAAATTAGAGTGTAAACATTCACTTGGAAATGTTTAGTAACCCAAACAATATGGTTTAAAAACCTTTTGTAAATGTTGAAACCATTTTAAAATGTTTAGATGTTTACATGTGACTACAAAAACCAGAAACATGTCAACCACAAGTGAGTCCAGAGGTGTTAAATATTTTCAGTTCATATGTAGCTCAAGAAATAAGCATGTAGCTGTGGGACCTAGGTGTTATGATCACGGAAGAACCTTTTACATTAAATAATTTTACGTGGCTTTTGTTTAAAGGTAAAATACATTTTGCGATACGCAATATTCAAGTGAAGTATTTTTTCATTTTATATGAGCATATATGCTCATATAAGAAAAGACAATTTGTTTATAAATGAACAAATAGCATGACAGTTGGTGATATGATATGTTATTCTGCTTCAAAATCATATTTTTATTGGACAAGTATGACATCACAAACAGATGATGAACATTCAGTTCACAAACTCACTGAGATATTTAGATAAACTTTGTCTGAAATAAGGTGGCCCTTCTGTATTGGTAAAGCCTCTACATTATGCCATGGTCACACATTTTGGTGTGGTCATAGCAACTCTATCTGAATTTTGATTCATGAGCTGTCCTGTAAATGAGCCCCCACTCCTTTACCCCTCCCGCAAATACATTTTAGTTTAGCATGCGATAGCTTCTGGCAGGTTTTTCAAACAAACTTCAAATATTTGACGCATGCTGGAAATGTCAGTGTTGTGGCGAATGCATCCTAGCAAAATACAAATCCAGGCATACTTATTCTTATGAAACCCAATGAATAACACTAAAATACAAAATGCATCGAGTCACCAATGAGCCTGGATGAGTTAAATATTTTTGGCTTAAAACTTTTGACTCCAGCAAGAGAGCTGTATATCCTAGGTGAAACGGAGGGGGTATCCAGCACAATGTTGATGAGGTCCTTAGTGGGTTAGTGGCTAGAATGTGAGTTCGACTCCCATAAGAAATAATACTGTAATATTTCTTAAAAGATGAAGCATGAAAAACCTGAGCAAAGAGAAATGTATTAATGATCTGTTTTATCATTGTGAAATGCAAACCTTCAGACAAGAAAAGGCACAAAGTTTTGAACGATTTTTAAAAAAAAACATTTTCTACCATATAAAGTATTGCCAGAAACATGCATACTCTAATCAGGTACTTGATAGTAACAGATAACAATTACAATTACGAAATAATTTATTTGTTTTTAAGGTCATACATATAACAAAAGTAAAAAATACAACTTTAACATTTTGGGCTTTCTACTTATTAAAATAACTGCTTCACTCTATAATCTCAACTATTTCTTGTGTGCTATCTGCGTATTGTTTGCACACCTTCTCACAGTAAGCGTCATATTGGGAAAGACCATAATCATGTTCCCATAAGCTTGAACCTAGATTGGAATCTAGAAGAAGGGGTGAACACAAAGTAAGTAACCACACCTGATACCCACTAGGCCACTGCACTCCAGACCCAGTAACAATAAATAATGTTATTTGTTTTACATGAAAATATAAAACAAAAGTGGCTGTAAAGGAATAAACTTACGTTATCTAGAATCTGGTAGAGGATATTTACCCAATGGCTGTGTACACTAGATTCATTTCACTGCTAGCGTACCCAACGGTTGTGTATGCTAGGCAGTGATACTGGTCTAGTATACCCAGCGGATGTGTATGCAAGATCTATATTGCTGCTAGCGTACCCAACGGCAGCGCATGTACACTACTGACATACCCGACTCCCCTGCACTCAAGACAGTGAACCCTATGTTCCCAATGGTTGTGCACCTTAGATCAATAGCAATCTTAGCATACCCAATGGTTGTGTACGTAAGATCTATTTCACTGCTAGCCTACCCAACGGTTGTGTACGGTGTATGCAAGCAGTGATATCGGTCTAGCATACCCAACAGCTGTGTACTCAAGACCCATATCACTGCTAGCGTACCCAACAGCTGTACACATACACTAATGGGAAAAGAACTGTTGTGATCGGCTGACTGTTGAATTCCTTAATACTGTTCAGTTTTGAAAAAATTTGCAATGAATGTGTTTTAATTGTCATACCATTACACCTGTTTTCTTGTTTTACTTGTGAAAGCAACAGTAAAAATATGTGCAACTCAGCAGGCACCTTTATAAACTATAATCCAAATAAAATTGTAGTCCATATGGGTTTCACATGGAAACCTTCATAGCTATAGTACAACGATTCCCCTTGCTAGAATTCCCTCCGGTGTTGTTTGCAGTCAAATTTACTCAAACTGTATAGAAGATTCTAGGACAGTTTTTAGTTTGGTGGGATGCATAATTACCTTGGTCAAGTACCCATGAATTACATATTGCAAATTCTCTGATCGTTTGATGTCATGGGCAACTTTTTTGTTGTTTTTTCTTTCTCTGGACATTCAAGAATAATTCATTACTCTAGTATCTGCTCATGTTTCTGAATACTTTGCAGTATGCTCTGTTGACCAAAACAAATTCCAGCCTGGTTTTAAAAGCAGAAGATTAACCCTGATACATGTTTCAGCAAGAATCAGAAGTGAGAGCATATTTCAAGAAACCAAGACTTAGTTCCAATAATGTTGAACTTAGATGTTCATCTTATGTTTTGATGAAGTTAATAATAAAATGCAATTTCTATTTATTAGCATTGGCGATACAAACGCAGATGATTGGCAAAATTGTATTTCCACAAGGCAGTTGTATCGTTTTCACTGACTAGAGCCACCAATGTTCAGTCTCCAAGTCATCTTTTTTTATTATTTGTCAAACACTGTTGTATAAACACAACAATTACAAATAAAATGTAAAACACCATTCAACACAGTTATTTATACTTTTCTTAGAAATAAAATAATTTCCTTACTACAGCATGAGACCCAGGAATTGTACTTCCAGATCATACAACCATCAACAATTTAATCAACACTTTTGGCAAGTATTTTGCAGACAAAATTGCTAAACTAAAAACTGGATTATTGTCTACTGATGGCGATCCCCCTGTCTCAGGTTCCTACAAAAATAAGTTTGTTTCTTTTTGGACCATGTCAGAGGACAAATTCCTTAAAATCATTAAGTCCACACTTAAATCATGTCACTTGGATCCAATCCCAACATCATTGGTCCTTGATTGTATCAGTGTACTCTTGACTCCTATTACAAATATCGTGAACTACTCCCTACAGGAGGGCAGTTTCCCATCCTGTTTCAAGTCAACATGTCACACCCTTGTTGAAAAAAGCTGGTCTTGACAGAAACATTCTCAAGAATTATCGACCAGTATCCAACTTCAACTACATCTCCAAACTCATAGAGAAAGCTGTGGCTAGGCAGATAAATGAGCACATTGGCCACGAGGGTATATCCAACGAAAATCAGTCTGCACATATAGAGTTTTTCACTCAACTGAAACGGCATTGCTAAAAATACAAAATGACATTGCCACTTCAATGAACAAGGGTGCAGCTGTTGGATTAGTCCTTCTGGAATTATCTGCAGCCTTCAATACAAAAGACCTCTCAATCCTATTCAACTGCCTCCAGCACTGGTATGGCATTGATGGGGTAGTGCTTAAGTGGGTGCAGTCATACCTCAATTCAAGGAAACAGCGGATAAAAATAGATGGACATCTTACATATGCTTTTCAACTCCCTTATGGGGTTCCAAAGGGCTCCTTTCTGGACCACTCCTTTTTACCCTATAAACAACCCCTCTCAGTTCAGTCATATCTAAATTTAATGTAACCCATCACTTCTATGTAGATGACACACAATGGCTTGGATGGGAAACAATAAACTTAAATGAAATCCTGACAAGACGGAATTCATAGTGAATGGTGGTGATCAAATTAGAAGCTGAAGTCATCTTTCCCAGTGATTTTGCTTGGCAACAACATGGAACCAGCTGAATCGGTCAAAAACCTTGGTGTCACTCTGGATGCTGAAAATTCAATGAAAAGACACGTGGCTATCTATGTCGCATAAGTTACTACCATCTCTGGCAACTACGAAAGGTCCACAAGTACTTAAACCGTGAAACAGCTGTAAAGGTGGCAAATGTCTTGGTTAGGAGTCACCTGGATTACTATAACTCACCGCTTTACAACACAAAAAGGCATATACTGGCAGACTACAGAGAGTTAGAGTTCAAAATGCCTTATGTCATGTGGTGTGCAAACTAAATAAATATTGCCATGTCACACCCTTCCTGCACAAGCTAGACTGGATCCCCATTCATTACCGTATATTGTTCAAATACAATGTCCTTACCTATAAAGCAATACATTTCAGCCAACCTCCATATCTTTCCTCTCTGATTAGGCGGAGTGATCTTACACTGGGCAATTGCCTATCAATTTCCTCATCAAAGCCAAATAAACGATCAGAGTTGCGCAGCTTCATAGTAGCTGCTCCCACAGAGTGGAACAAGCTTCCTGAAGCCATTAAAACCATAGAAAACATTTCTGCTTTCAGAAAACAGTTGAAAACATATCTTTTCAGATTAGCCTATCCTCCACCATAGCCTATCTCCCCTAACAAACGCCAATATGGAAACGGACCTTTTTTTGGAACTGGAATATCCCTTTTAGGACACCAGCGCCTTAGAGGATGTTTACATCAATTTTGGTGCTTTATAAGTGTTTCTTACTACTACTACCCAACTAGGTAACAATCATAGGTAACATATGGCTGAAATCTTTAATTTAGGCTAACCTTAACAAAATAATAAAATTGAAAGACTAAAATTATTTTATTACTAAAAAATAATCCAAACATCATCTGACCTTGTTTTAAAATGCGGCAATTTATTAAGAATATTGCCTAAATTTTTGTAGCATGGATCATGCTGATAGATTTGGTTTTAAAACAAAAATTCTCCGACTGCATTGCCTCAGGTTCCAGACACAATTGAAAAGCAGGGATGGGGTACAATATATATTTTATTTACATTTGATTATATAAACATGTAATACACTAATGTTTATTTACAATTTAGACAAAGAGTAACACATATGAAAATGAATTTATGAAATTATTATAAAATCTTTATTACAATTTAACATATGAATTAGGATTTATAAGGCCACCTTAAAGTCACAAACCCAGGTTTGGAACTTGCCCAAAAGGTGAGCATAAGGCCACCTTAAAGCAAGTGAATACTTTTAATAATAATGGGGTGAAACTAAGGTCACCCCCAATGGTTACAAGACTTAAACCTGTGACCCTAAGGTCACCATAAGTTTGGATGAGTTTGAGGTGGCCTTAAATTTAGTTTAATGAATTTAGAGTTAGGAGTATTTGTAAAATCTTTATGAAGGTTAATTTTTTGACATGTTTAGGTTGGTCCAATTCAAGATACAACTGATAAGCCAGAATATGTGAAAATGCGAAAAATCCCCAAGAGGGATTATACTACACAAGGAAAAAGAATAACAGGGGAAAAAGTTATAAGAATTTCTAAAGGAGGAAAGGACTGGACCAGACAAAATTTATTGATATTGAATGAGGGCCAGAGGTTAAAATTACTAAAAATTTAATATTAAGAAGAGAAACAGGATAACTGTGAACCAAACAAGTGATACTACTGTAATTTTAGAGAAAAACTTGTACTTTATAGGATAGACTCACATAGTTACATAATGGCTAATAGTGAACTAAATGTTGGTAAGTGAATTTACAGATAATACAATCCATTAGATAATAGCCATATAAAAGTTTTAGTACATATGTAAACATAAAATGTATATTAAATATATTAATAATGACTAGGTACCATATGTTTAAGAAAACTCTGTTAGAGTAACCAATCAATAGCAACTTCTCGTGGAAGTAACAGCTCAATTACTGAAGTACTCATTAAAGTACAGACAATAAGTTATAACTGTACATGAACTAGATAAGATGTAAGGCGACATATAAGTTAGAGCACTGATATTATTGACATGACTAGATAAAATACAAAGTGACTACACTATTTTGCACTAGTCACTAAAATGAAGTTAGAAGACACAGTATAATTAAAATATGCCACTAAGATGAACAATACTGACATTTGTTAAGTTTATGCAAACAACACAAGTGGTTAACCATGCAAGTGACCTTGGACCAGGTCATAAAATAAGTCATGTACTGACATAGAAACAATAACACAATATTCGACTTTAGGTTGACACATAAAGTGACATACTGTTGACGATACAAAGGTGTAAGATAATACTTGAATTACACCCAAACTTAAGGTGAACATAGTCTATAAATGAATTGCCCTGGACTCAAAACACCGTTTAACTTTAACCAAGTACAACACCATAAACTTGGTAGAAACAAAGTAAAATTTTTAAGATGACAACGTAACTTTAACTATGCCAACTCTTGGTTGACCTTGACATTTAAGCGTCAACATTAGCAACTTTTCTATAGCACTAGATCTGACACTTAATAGCAGAATATAACCAAGAACAGACGATAGATTTGACTCTAGAAGAGGGAAGTCGAGCTCAATAAACAAAATTATTTACCAAAAAAAAAAAAAAAGAAAAATACTTAGTACCATGCTTACATGATCAGACCTGGTATAAATTAACCCATTTGACAACTTTTTTACCAAGATACAGTAATTCGATTCATGAACACTTATACAAAACAATAATTTATAGTTGCAAGCAACGTCCACTAAAGAATAATTTTTCTGTGAGGACAGATGTTGATGCCTGGGGTGTCCGCCCGGAACTTGGCCGAGAGGCTACAGGAGAAGCAGAGGAAGCAGGACCGAGGAGCCTAAGGCAATGCCTAGGCAAGGGCTGCTAGAGAGCCCAGCGAGCTGAGGATGTTATGTTGATGCAGTGACGCTGGAGACGACTTGATGAAGATGCTGACATGGTTGATGTTTGACCATGGAGACATCCAGTGTTTGGGTAACATGGCCCACAGTCAAAATGCCCAGCCCAAGAGCTCCACCTAGAGCCCCACTCCCCGAAACCCAGCACCCTATGTTACATTAGAACCCAAGTGCAGCACAGGATCAGGAGTGGGGTCATGATCGATGGAAGCCAACCAGAGCGACTGCTGCCAGTTACCTGAAAATAGAAAACAATTAGTATGTGTATATGGTGTAAGGGTGGGGAGAGGGACATAAATTTTTTTACTGATACATAGTACTGTAAACATGGCGTCCTGTCTGTTCGACTTCCCTCTCAAAAGTGAAGAATTACTGATTGAAGCGGGAAAATTTTTTATTAAAAGGTTAAAGGTCATCCAATGACAGAATAGTGGGACAAAGAAGAAGTACCTTTATTAAGGAACTGGAGCAATGAAATGTGTGGTACTTCTTGTACCCCACCCCCACATTGCCTCAGGTTCCAGACACAATTGAAAAGCAGGGATGGGGTACAATATATATTTTATTTACATTTGATTATATAAACATGTAATACACTAATGTTTATTTACAATTTAGACAAAGAGTAACACATATGGAAATGAATTTATGAAATTATTATAAAATCTTTATTACAATTTAACATATGAATTAGGATTTATAAGGCCACCTTAAAGTCACAAACCCAGGTTTGGAACTTGCCCAAAAGGTGACCATAAGGCCACCTTAAAGCAAGTGAATACTTTTAATAATAATGGGGTGAAACTAAGGTCACCCCCAATGGTTACAAGACTTAAACCTGTGACCCTAAGGTCACCATAAGTTTGGATGAGTTTGAGGTGGCCTTAAATTTAGTTTAATGAATTTAGAGTTAGGAGTATTTGTAAAATCTTTATGAAGGTTAATTTTTTGACATGTTTAGGTTGGTCCAATTCAAGATACAACTGATAAGACAGAATATGTGAAAATGCGAAAAATCCCCAAGCCCCAACTAGTGAGTAGTAGGGATGTAAAGTTGTTTCTTGAACGTGGAAGCAACCTGGCCTGAGGCCTGATGGTCAAGGGTAATATATTTCCAGACGCATTCCGACGTCCAGGTGCCATGACTTTGGATATGTTGCAAATCCACATTGGAGTTAAAGGCGTAGGTGGCACCTGAACGACGAAAGGCATGGAAGGTAAGGTGGGAGTTTGATAAATTAAGTTTCTGGAGTATGATGTGAAAATTACGCCTAACCTGTGTATCTGTCAATGGGACCCAGCCCTTGGAGGATTTGAATTGAAATAGGGGATGATTGTTGGACCCTGGGGTGATAGCCATCAAATTTTTTGTAGCTTTGACTGGACAAATGGGATTGGAGCCTAGTTGAGGAATTTTTAGAATTTTTACAACATTTCTGGTTTGCATGGTTTTGGACCATTTTATGATGACTTGCATGCCTGGATGTGCAAAAATTATGTCAGCCCTGGCTAGGTGGTACAATGGGGAAAAATGGGCTGTGGTGTGGGGAACAAGATTGGATAATCTAAGAAAAGAAAAATAAGCTAGGGTATAAACTGCTTTGAAGACTTGCCCCATGTACATTGAATCACATGTTCTTACAATCAACTGTAGGGTATCAATATCAATGATCTTTTTTAGTTGAACTTTAAAGGGCTGGTGAAGAATCATGGCTTTGTGAAAATATTTGATTCTTTGATCTTCAAAAATATGGGTAGATATGCCAAAGAGTGCCAGCTTAGCTTCAATAGCTGACATGTGGTTAGCCATGGCAGAAGGTGAAAAGTGATTGGTTTCTAAGAACTGTAAATATGCTATGAGAATTAAGGGAGAGAGGTTGAAGATACTTAACTTCATGAAGACTGTAAATGCTAGAAACAGCCTGAACATGCTAGTATAGTTTCTATCTGTTGAAGGTCTGAAGGCCATATGGGTCTTCTGGAGGCCAAGGTGCAGTAATTTGGCTATTGTTGGATGGAGGCCTAGAGAATAGATATTACATTAGATAGACCAATCTATAGCAATATGACTTTCATTGATTTGAACCCATGTATGTACAGGTAAGAGATGATTTAATGTTGCATTTGCCATAGGCCTACTGCTCCATCTGGAGAGAAGATCCGCAATAACATTAACTTTTCCTGGAATATGAGTGACTTTAAGGTTAATATTCATGGTGGCTACTTGGAATTGGATATTTTGTGCAATGGCAGCCAAAGTTAAGTCCCTAGTTTTACCTGAATTTAGGACCTGAACCACTGCTAAGTTATCACAAGCTATGGCCACTTTAGCATTGTTCCAGGCTTCACCCCATACTCTTAGGGCTGCTAGGATGTTCAACATTTCAAGATGAACTATTAGCATGTCCATATAGCCCAATGGGATCTGAAGAGCATAAATTTGGGAACCCCAACATGCACCCATACCCTGGAGACTTGCATCTAGTTCAATTGAATGGTCAATAGGTTTCTGGTCAAAAAAGGTAATCCCATTGTACTTGGGAATAAATTTTTGGAACCAGTTAATGTCCCTTTGAGCTTCCCTGGTCACAGGGACCATTTTCTTGTCTTCTATGGATCTCAAAACATCCAAGAGTCTGTTAAGATAAAAACGGGAGGCCTTAACACATTTACTTATGTAGAGGAGACTGCCCAACAATGACTGTAACTGACGCTTTGAGCAGTATTTTTTGTTGGTCCATTTGGAACACATAGCAATAATTTCCTCAAGCTTTGCTGGGGGTATTGACATAGTAAAGGTTTCAGTATTTACTACGATACCGAGGCAGTTTAAGACGGTAGTAGGGGGTTCCAATTTTTTCTTGGAAATTTGGAAACCAAGATCATGCAAGAGGCAACAAAGAGCGTCAAACGAGGCGTCAATTTTACTGGGCAAATCAATTCCAAGAATATCATCAATATAGTTAATGACGTCAAAATTGCGTTGACGCATAATATGACGCACAGCGTCGCTTAAGCGTTGAAATAAAGCAGTGCCATTCCTATATCCGAACGGCAGGCACGTATCAACGTAATAACGGTCGTGACGTAATCCCAAAAGGTCATATTCATGTGGATCTAACTTAACATGGCGAAAGGCGCGACTTATGTCGACCTTGTAAAGCTTACAACCCTTGCCTAGTGCCTTAATTTGATCAGTAATGGTATCTACTGTAGGTAACTTAAGGACAAAGGGTGTTCCTAAGTATTGATCCTTTGGTATACCTGCATTAACTGATTGACCATGAGGAAAGCTCATGTCAATGATGACCCTGCGATGGGGGGCATTGGGCTTTTCCCTGGTCATCATGGGTGAAATGTGTAATTCTTTGATAGGCTTAGTATCATAGGGGCCCAAAATAGCCCCATGCTGGATCTCTTCAGTCAGATACGCTTTGACATCTTCAGGATAATCTACTGCTGAGGAATGGTTAACTTCATTACTACTTAGATTACTTTCTCTGTCATAATCAAGAGGAAAACCAAACCTTATCAAGAGTGGCAATTGTCTATCCCAGTAACCTTGAAGATACTGATCCCAAACATCTGGATTCAGTTGAGATTTGAGACTAATTTGAGTTTGCAAGAAATTATATTTATCTGACTCAAGTATCTTAGTATGTAAAGTTATGGGATCAGCGTCACTTTGGACTGGGTTGAGGAATTCTGGCATAAGTTGGCTGCCCAGGGGGATAAAGCCAAACTTGAACTTGCTTTGGGATTCCCAACTTTGAAGGGTGGGACAGTGAGGTAATACATGTTTGTAAGTTAAAGCCTTGTCCTTAATTCTGAGAGGGAGATCATATTTAGAACAAGCAATGGCTTTACATTCCTCTGTTACTACCCTTTGATGATCATTACTTGGTATGCTCACTTTTTTGCTTGCTTGATTGTGACAGACGTTGGTAGCGCCCTGGCTGTGCAAGGTTACAGTGCTAACTTGATCAGGGAGAGGTTGAGAAGTTTGGGTAGAAACGACGGCGTCGACGGACAATACGTCATATCTATTTTTACAGACAATCTGTGAATTTTGTTTTTTCTGACTCACCTTAATCTGTGCACTGCTGCGTTCAGCTCTGTCACATGTTTGTTTTATGTGAGTACTTTTGTCTCTAGGTACTTTATGAGTACTTTTGGCTTTGTTTATCATGGTTTTTGTCTTATTTTTAAAACCCTAAGGGCTACCTTTGTGGTGGCTGGTATGGTAAGGGACCATATGAGGCATGTGTTTGCCTTTCTTTAAGACTTGGGCATAGGAGAGATTGCTAAATCTATAATAGTCAGCCCTCCAGTTATCACTAGCCTTGCCAAAGTTGGTTGAATTATGTATTATTCTACCAGTGACTTTAGGTTCAGACACTTGAGGACTCAGTTTGTTACTTGAGACCTTAACCGTAGTAGCATTTTTGTGCACTGCAGCGTTGCAGTGCCTCATTCGTTTTTTGAATCTTGACGTTTGTTTCTACAATCTTTCAGTGCATGTGAGAATTTCTTGCCTAGACTATAGCAATGAGAGCACCAATGTTTGTACAGTTGACCATTTGTGTTATGCTCTGCTTTATGGTTACATTTGCCCGGCTGAAAGTACTTGCATATGACACCATGAGATTCATGTTTTGCTTTTGCAGTTTGACCTGAACTTGAATTACTAGTGACTACCTTTTGGGCATGTGCCCTTCTAAGGCGGTCCAATTTGTCAGACTTCAACCAGTCTACCTTACCTTCCTCCATTCTACAGAGGATTAGAGCATGTGCCCCTTTAGCTGAAGCCCAACCAAAGTCTTGAGCGTCCTCCATAAGGTCGGACATATACTCAAGCATTGCATTCTTGACCTTTGTACTTTTTTCTTCCCTAATAATTGCACAAAAGCCTGCCATCCATTGAAAGGTTGACAAACTGTCGTACGTTACCCTTGCTTTAGAAGTACCAGCCAATACATAGTTCTGTGGCCAAGGGCTGTGATACTGTGATACTATCATTATTAACCCTTTGTGATTTGAACTTACCTTGTTCATTAATCTTGGTTAACTCCTGCAGTCTGAGGTCAACAGCCTCCTGTTTGTGCCTAGCTGATTTGAGATATTTGACGGTGGGTATGACGGCGGCGTCTCCAGCGTCACTGTCCTCATCACCATCTTGAGAGGGTGTGGTGCTCGTATTCAGGGGGCTGCTTGAAGTCACAGCTGACTGTACCTGAAGCTGTTCCTCGGTCCTGTCAATCCTCTGCTCGATTGCAGACAACCTACAACTCACAGCATTAAGCGCATTAAGAATCTGTGAACTTTCATCTTTGGATTGCTCAGAAACAGTAGCTGAAGTACTTGAAGTACTCTGTTCAATTATCTGACATTTACTGCCAACAGGCCGTTTGTGCTGACCATTACATTTCGAACAATGAAATACTTTAGGCATGGTTACTATTTCCTACTATGATAGTAATGATAATCATACAAGTTGACGGGAGAATACAAACAATACTAAGCAATACTACTTGGGGCACGAGTTACATACTAGAATTCAATAATGACAAGTGAAAACCCCCGAGAACTCACCTACATACAAAATTTGAAACATATACAGAATACCTCCGTGATATGTACACTATAGGGCGGCAATATGTAAACAAACTAAAATACTAAATGAAAATACTAATACTACGTTACTGACAGCACAAGTGACGAGTATTACATAATAGAATTCAATAATGACAAGTGAAAACCCCGTCAACTGACCTACATACCAAGTTTAAAACCTAAACAGAATACCTCCATGATATGTACACTATAGGACGCCAATATATAAAACAAACTAAAATACTAAATGAAAAATACTAATACCACGTTACTGAAAGCACAAAAGACAACATAAAATTTTTTACTGATACATAGTACTGTAAAAATGGCGTCCTGTCTGTTCGACTTCCCTCTCAAAAGTGAAGAATTACTGATTGAAGCGGGAAAATTTTTTATTAAAAGGTTAAAGGTCATCCAATGACAGAATAGTGGGACAAACAAGAAGTACCTTTATTAAGGAACTGGAGCAATGAAATGTGTGGTACTTCTTGTACCCCACCCCCACATGAGTGCTTAATTCTGCATCTTTCTTGTACACGATATCTTCAGCCCTATATGACATTTTATAGTTTTAAGCGTGAGACTCGCTGGAGCTCACGCTTCTACAAATCACTATTTTTTTTGTCTCCAGACTTTGATGAAATTGACAACACCTGTGGATTCTAAATTTCCCTCTCTTGCTCTCCAATCAATGCTCTCTCTTTCACTGGATTAATATACAAGCAACGTTGGCAAACTGGCATGAGTACCCACTATAGCTAAAATGACACATGTACTTTTGGCTTTTTGCCATACCTGCCTTCTTGCATCCAATAATTACACATTTCATTTCCGGGCATATGTCCTTCTGTCACCCCTCCATGTAAATCTCTTTTTCTACACACTTTATGGGTATCTTCATATCCTTCCAATATTAATTGGGACAGAGGACATGTCTGCAGGTGCTCTAGTTGCATATTACATATCACACTTTCCTTTAGCAATAAAATGCCGGCATTTGTAGTTTGTAGTGCTTTATCATCATTTGAATTCTTTTCCTACATAGAAAATAATAACTGTCTTATTTCTTAACTTTTCATGCAGTTTTATCCTTACTTTATGAATTTTGTCCCTTATTTTTTCTATCTCCAGACTTTCATGAATTGTGGCACAGCACAATGAGTATTTGCCTGCTCAGTGAAGTTATGCAGCAATGGGTTAAATTAGTACTTGAATGGGTGACCGTCTCAGTTCTAGACCAGCTGTAGGATGTGTCTGAGTTGGAGTTTCTTTGTCACCAGACTTTCGTAAGTTCTAGTGCACAACTTGTGTCTCTGATGGCTTTTCGCTTGACCCAAAGCCTTTTGGCCTTGTTTATATTATCTATATATACCTGTATATCCATGTATGTAGCAAAAGAGAAAAGGCAGTTTTACTAAATATTTGTTTTAAGTCAATTAAAAATCCTATGAATTATTGGACATATGCACAAGCATGCACATAAATGGTTCACCCTTTGAAACTAGAGGAGGTTTTTAAAAAATATATATCTTACACTGTCTGATGGTTAAGGTACTACAGATAAGATAGAGCAAAGTAATATAAATTGAGGCAATGTTCTTGAGAGTGTACTTCAGTCTTTGTTTTAGTCTTATCTATAGGTGGCGCAGGTTACAGTCCCTATCCACAAAGATAATAAAAAACAACTGCGAGTACTTTATTAAAATTAACACATTACTGATATGCAGCTAATCATAACTATATACAGGTCACTATAGGATGGCTAAAGGTTATGATCCTATTACACATGAAAAAGAAAGAGTCATTGTTCATACATATATACAACAAGAAAACACTTTTCATGATTTAAGTGTAAGTTACTGTTAAAAACGTATAAAGTGCTGAATACTGAAGATAAGACTTGGAAATAAAGATAAAAAATACACACCAAAGCCTTATAGGTGAACTTGAATGACAGTCACTACAGTCAATGAGAGTTCTGTAAAACAAGCCCAAAGTTAAGGTGAACAAGTTAAGTTGACAATAGGAGTGCCTTAAAGTTAAGCTAACAACATCCCAGTAAACATTTTTGAGTTTTGCAAATGTTTGAAAGGAATTGTTTGGTGAAGTTTAAAAATGATGGGTTCAAAAACCATTTATGATTGAAGGTTTTCAAACTGTTTTATGTATACCGTTTATTAAACGTATAATGACAATTGTTAAAAAACATTACAAATAACTATAATAATGCCTGCAAAAATATTACGATATTAAACTTAATTGGAATCAGATGTCAACTTCAATATGTTTTCAGATTGCTCACCATTGAAAATATTATTATTATGCCTAAAATTGTAAGATAGTGGCCCAAATATTGTGCCCTGTTCAATTTGTACTTTTAGGCATTGCATGCTGGACAATTTTGGACAAAGTCCTTTATTATCGGATTTTATTACTCGCCACCATCTTTGTTTGCAAATGTTTGAAGGTAAACATTCAATGAACATTCTGAAAATATGGGTACAAACAAATGTTTGTAAAAAAATGTTTTCAAAACATTTGATTAAAAACATTCAAAAACGTTTTAAAATGATGGGTATGCAAACCAGTTGCTATTAAATGTTTGTGAAACATTTTCAGAGCAAACATTTACAAAACACTGTTTACAAATGTCGTTTAAACAAATAAAGGATTTCTGTTTATCAAACCTTTCATGATAAATTTTGAAAAGCATTCCCAGAATAACCTTCATTTGTTCAGCTATTTTATAAATGTTTAAAAATGTTTCCAGTCAGACCTAGTTTCTTGAGTTATTTTATAAACATTTAATAAATGTTTTCAGAAAAAAATATTTGTATAGAAAATGTTTATAAAACATTTTTAAAGCATTACATTATTACATGTTTAGTTAGAAACATTAAATAATCTAAAGGACAGGGTTTAAAAACGTTCTGTAAATTGTTTACGGGGAGGAAACTGACACAGGCTACACTAAAGATACATATAAAGAGCCCTCAGACCCCATCATTTAAGTGACATGTGTCCTGTGATCCTTCATAAGAGAGAAGAGACACCCAAATTGGATGGGGATACATGAGCCAAATACCATATTTTCCATCTGACTGACAAAACTATAGAATGTGAAAAAATGAGGATGAAGGCAAAGTTTAAGATGCACTGCATTTAAGCACTTCCTGATTCTTGCCCAGGGAGAGAAAAAATTTAAAGTGGAATAGGGAAGTATGCAAGGGCATTGTGTATAAATCAAAAAGGCTATTCAAGGCCATGACTGAGCAGATGCAGAAATGCTTTTATGCCTTTCTTACATCCCACCATGCAGGTTATCATGGGCTTGTTATGGGAAAAGGGGTCAAGAAAGTGACATGCAAGTAAAACACAGTTCTTCTGAGGGTACTTTTATGCATGCAGACAGTGCATCATGGTTCATGGGAGTAAATTGATATTGAAATTATTTTATATGTGGTTCGCAGGCATAACTGACATGCAGCTAGGCCTCAAGGGCAAGGCAGAGTGAATGATATTTGCATGTGTCACATGCTTAAAAGTAAAGGGCAGGTATACATATATCATTCAAATTAGAAAATAGTGCTAGGAGCCTAGTGTAGGCCAACTACCCAGTCTGCAGAGACAGATAATGTGCATAATTTACAGCCTAAGAGAACCTAAATATGAAATTTGGGTATCACATACCAGATAAGGCATTTTCCCATTCATGTAACTACTATAATTAACCATAGTAGAACTCATATATGTCCCACTTCGAGAGTACATCTACCTGTAAGTTCAACTAACCTTGTACATGTCTGTGTTAAGGTCAATATTATAGGCTGTAGTAAAATACCAAATATTTCAAGTGCAATCAGTTATAGGTATCTCATTTTATGAAAATAAAACACATTTACCCACTGCAATATTATCACACCAAAGCAAGAGCTTTTGATTTCTGCTAGTATTTACACCAAAGGTTAAAGGTTAATATTTTGGCAGTTTTCACATAAAATATAGATGCTTTATTTATTTGGGGTTTTACGTCGCTTTCAACACTGTACAGGTCATATCACGACGGGTAGTTGGAAGGGTAGAAGAGTATTTCTTGCTCACTGCGTCCGTCCATAGTCCATTCTCTTGCCCTCGTTTGAACTTGGTGCAAGATGCTGGCTGGCGATTTCTTGGTATATTCCTTCAGCTCTACAGAGGCTAGCGTGGACCAAACTTTGTTACAATTTACATGTAGAACTAGCAATCTACTATGTTAACACAGAAATGACCAGTCCCTACACCCTCCTTTTAGTACCAAAGATTTTATAACACTATGTGTATTCTCTTCCAAATTTTATAAAACATTTTTAAATTTCACAGGGCCTCTTACATCGAGGCCATAACTAACTCGACCTTTGGCTGACCTTTGCCCTGGGGGTCATATTATTTCTTTATATACCTGCTACATGCAGAAAGGTTAGTAACTAATTCTAGAATTCCATGCATCTGCATTGGGCCTTTGTAGAGGGCCATTTATTTCAAAACTTGTAACTCGTTATTAAAGTCACTTTGATGTTAAATGTTCATCTCTTAAATATTGGGTGGTTGGTTCTCCCCCACCCCTTTTTACCTGCCTGGCCTTCATGCAGGTGCCTGGCAACAGTGAATTGGTCACTTCTGTATATCAGTAAATATCAAGATTTTAATTCCATTGGTAAATTTAAATTTAATCTTCATAATTATTCTAGAGTAGAGAGTTGGAAACTCAATTATGTAATTACTATAGCTATTGGCTTAAGTTGCTGTTTATATGTTAATGCAACATCTGCTCTATTCTGAATTAGGGGTTTTTGCAGGTAATAACTGTGTTGATGCATTTACCTGATAATTCGTAATATTAATATGTAATTTAAAAGTATTTTAGTAGAATAAATTATATTTATCCCAATGCTTGGGTTTTCTGTGCTTTGGGGGGTCCCTTGGGGAATGGTGGATCTTCATCACATGCACAAATAGTTAACTGCAGCAAGTTGATGAAGAAGATCAAGGATGGCACTTTGAGGCTTCCATTATCTGAACCTCTTAGGGGGTGAACCAGATTTGCACTATTTCTGGCTGGATGACAATGCCTTTGCCTTAATGTCATGGCTTGTGAAACCCTACAAGCAGAGGACAATTCGCAAGGAAAGAGAGAAGACGAAACTAAAGGATGTTCAGAGGCAGTAGGGTATTGGAGAATGCATTTAGAGTCTTGGCATGGAGATTCAGGATATTACTGGGCACAATGGAACAAAGGCCAGAGGTTTTGAGAGACAATGTTTTGACATGTGTGGTGTTGCATAGCATGTTGAGGACACACAATGATGGAGCAGACAGGACTTCCACCCAGTAGATGAAATAGCAGTCCTACAAAATGAACAGGTGGTGTATGTGCCAGATGACAATTACTGGAATCCTTACTGGCTAAACATTAGCAAGACCTACTGAAAGATAACTTCAATCATCTTGGTGCATTGGAAGGACAGGATTACAGGATCTGAGATGTGCCAACCAACTACCATGGGGACAGAAGAAGCTAACATCTATCAGTCCTTTTTAGAACTACCCAATTATTTCAATAACTTTTATTTAAGCTAGTGTTGCACAAATTTTGAACAAGTTAATCCATTTCAAACAAGTTTCCAATGTATTTCCCACCAAAACACAAGGTATGCTTTTTTTCCTTTTGGAATTTTTAGCTTATTATTTGTTTTTGAAAGAATCAGCTAGCCCTGAGAAGGACCTGGTAACCAGCAGTTGTCCTGAAACTTACATTTTACAGCAGTGGTTCTAAAAACGACCAATTTAATGCAAGTGCAGTAGGTCTACTGCTGCTGCTGGTGCTACTACTACTGCTACTTGGGCTTGGATGATTGCTGGGGAGCTGAAGATGTGCTGGCTGCTGCGGAGGCTCTTGCTGCTGAGTGGTTGGAGGAGAGGTGACATGTTGATGTGTGTCAATTGGTGTTAACGCTTGAGGTGTATCCATATGAAGGTAGTTCATGACAGACTGTATATTCCCGAAGATGCTAGTCTTGCAAAGATGTTTGCACTTTCTTCACCTTTGACAGAGGCTAGTGATGGTCGGTTGAAGTGCTTGGTTGGGCTGATGGTGAAATGCAGCTGTCTGGAGGTTCTCGGTTGTTGCTCATTAATAAGTACATAGGAAGTCTGCTGCCCTCTGGACTGCTGCTGTTCTCTGGTTGCAACTTGACTGTTCTGAACTGGTTGGTGGCCTGGCTTGCTGGCAACTGGGTTCTGGAATATGCAAAACATATTTCCTGGCAGCTGCAGCTGGTTGTTGTAGCTGCTGAAAAGTCTGTGGCACACATGTTGAAGTGGCATTGGCACTCCTAGAAAGTGTAGGTCACTGGGACTGATGGGTTCTTTCCTGTTCCCTGCTCTGGATCCCACTTAAAATTTTCAGAACCTCTGAATGTTTAGCAGTCTCTCTCTTCTAAAGAATCAACCTCAGATGTCAGGTTCTTGCAGAAGGTTGTTCTGGTGGTCTCCTACCTAGGCCCAAGAAGAGATGACAGCATGGTTTTAATCTGTGCAAACTGGTCAATGACTTGTTGGTCTACTCTTGAAGACTGGGAAACTACACTGGAGCTTGTAACTGATGGCTGTTGTGTGTTGTCTGATTGCATGCTCTGGTGAGAGAGCTTGACTGTACAGGCCATGGCATAAAAGTTGGTACATATAAAACTAATGCACTACTGTACGCTGATGATATTGTTATCATTGCTGAAAATGAATGAATTATGCAGACACTTCTAGATAAAGCTGTAACATGGTGCACAAAGTGGCAGCTAACAATTAACCAATCCAAAACAAAGATCATGCATTTCAGGAAAACCAGAAATAAATGATCCACATACAAATTTAAGATAGATGTAAAGATATAGATTTTGCAAAAATATATAAATACCTGAGCATTACCTTTGATGAAAATTTGACTTTTAAAGTTGCCGTTACTGAACTGGACGATGCGCGAAACCATGCACTGGGTATGTTATCGCGAAATTTAAACAATATAAACAGATTAGTTGAATTAGTTGAAGCTCTTTCAATCAGGAGTCATCCTGTTTGTACATATGGATCTGGAGTATGGAGTTTTAATAAACACTTGCCTAATCAAAAGCTTCAATATCAGGCAATGAGATACTTTCTTCGTGTGCATAACAAAACACCTACCTTAGCTTTACAGGCAGATGCTGGGTTGCTTGACATGAAAAATGTACACTATATGAGTATACTACGGTTATATAATCGCCTTGCTACTATGCCCACATGTAGTCTCACAAGGCAAGTTTTTGAATTGGATCTTTTTTTAGAAAATTATGGGAGCTGGTGTAATGAGCTCAAAGTCATTCTATGCACTTTGAGCAAGGAACATAATCTCATAAATCGTGAAATAATAAACCTAAGTTACGCTTCAGTAATATTTTTTAAAAAATGATTTTTAAGATGGAATAGAAAATAAGCCAAAACTAAGATTTTTTTTAATTCAATAAAGCCAATGTCAAAACTGAAAAGTGTGTAACAGTAAATTTAAGTCGAACTCAAAGGTCACTTTTGGCTAAAATAAGATAAGGTACATTGTGTTTAGCAGTTGAAACCAGCCAATTCCATAGCATTCCACTAGAAAATAGACTATGTGAATTATGCAATTCTTCAGTGGAAGATCAAAAACATTTCATTTGTCAGTGTCCCTTTTTCTCCAGTTTAAGGAGTAAATTATTATCAGATTTAGCATTGTTAAATACATCACTTCAAATTGAAGACTTGTTTATAAAAATCATGTCAACTGAAAAGGTATATTCTTTAGCAAATTATGTAGACAAAGCATGATATTTACAAAAGAGCTACCTTTTAAATTTATAATATATAGTTCATTGTTATTAAATCATCTGTGTTTGAGCCAATTTAATTACTAATGCACAAACTTGGTCTGTTATTATATTTGAATTTGTAGTGTCTTATAACCCTACATCAGGCTGAATTTGCTATGAACAATTTTACTGCATCATTTTGTGTTGTACAATTTTGTATATCATTGTATTATATGCAAACAGGACACTGTAATAAAAGATATTCTATTCTATTCTAAATAAGGTCAATAATCCAGGACTATGGGTGTGAATGAATGTTAGAGTACAACAAATAAAGTTTTCAGGTATGACTTTTATTGGCTTCAATAGAATGCTAATGCCCAAAGGACTCGAAACTTCTTCCTCATTTGGTATTGATTTCAGTGTTGATTTCAGCATGCCAGCACAATTTTAGGTGATTTTCTCATTTTGCAAAATTTTGCAAGGTTTCCAGTAGTAGGTTTGTCGCAAGGCAGAATTGTACAAGTCTTAAACTGAGCAAAAACTTGAGATTTGAGACAAACTTTTATGGTGTTTTGGTCAGATGTGTCACCTTTTGTAAAATTGGTTTATATTAAGTGCAAAGCTAAAACACTGTTCCTTTAAAGTACAGGTAAAGTTCTAACAGAATTTGATCAGTTTCTTCAGATCAGGATGATTCTTCATCTTTTCTTCATACACAGCATCAAACATTTCATTCTGTGCCACAGTGAAGTGAGTCTTCCAGTCTGTTGTTGATCCTGAAAATATTTCCTGAACATTAATATTAATCCCAAATCCCCCTTATAATAAAATCTAGTTAAGCTAAAGTGCATATTGATTATGGCAGCGTCACACTTGCCCTGACAAATGACTGGGATTTTAAATAGCTGTTGATGTATTACTCCACAGTATATCACTTGTACTTTGGTGTTGATGTTTGGCCTGGAGATAGCTGATAGCAAATGGCACAAAGGTAGTCTAGCAGGTGAAATCCAAGACCTCAATAATCCATTGGTTAACATATCTTGGATTCATTCAATAAGTTCTCACCTTTATGGTTGTAGATTCGAATCCAGTTCATAACATGGGCCTTTTATGACATTAGCTGTGAGAAAGGTTGTAAACCTCTGACTTTGCCCTTTGATCAGAAAGATATGGTGTTCTGGAAATGGGCCTCAGGTAAAATTAATGGTAAATAGTGTTTGCAAATGCACAAATCCCCATCCATAGGTAATATGGGAAAAAACATATGGATCATAATCTGGATAATATTTGAGGATGTTGGAGTAAGATATGACACTTATCTGATGTATGTTTTTGAGTTAATCACTTGGAGAAATGGGAGTCACATGGGAGTGAAAATAATTAAACAACTCAGTTAGGGATATTTAGTTTGAATTCTGTAAAAGTAACATGTAGCCTCACTTGGCTTGGAAATATTTCACTCAGGGAATACATTGGTTTGCTTACTCCAAGGCAATATTGACACCATATATAGCAAGGTGCTGAATGTATGAGAACATTATGCACACTGATGCTGCCCTGAGGATGTTGCAACATAGGTCAAATTCACTTAAGAACTTTAAACAATGTTTACAGGCTTAAGTCTAGTGATTCTTGTTTCAACTTAAGCCTTTAGTTTTACTTAAGTAATCAAAATTAGTTGATATGCTGTCCTTATATTTGCTTTATCATTAGCAAAATGTGTCTTGAACATGCCAGTATCATACACAACAAGTGCTGTTACCACTTACCAAAGTAAAAAACATGAGAGATTGTTTAAATAATATAGATTTAGCAAAAAAGGGGATTTTATATGAACCCAACCCTAGGTAACTCAATGTAAATTGAACATTGTCATGTATTGTCCAACCTTGGGTTTTTTAAATATCTACTGCGTTTCATACTGTGCTGACATATATAAATTTAAGTGGGTTGTTGCGACTGTATTAATAAAAATTCAAGCATTAGTTATGTGGGACAAAAGTATCAATAATTTACACATGTATGAGCTTTTGTTGTGCTCTACTGAACAACTTAAACTTAGACTTTGCTGAGACACAAGCCTTGACTTTAAGGCAGGATTTAAACTCTATTTATTACCTACGTTTGTGAGTTTATCCGGCTGTGGGCACCAATACAATCATCCCTGTCAATTCCTAGCTATATCAAATTTGCACATCAAGTCCTTGAGCTAACCAAAAAGCCTTGGAGGTGTGAGCTTAAAATATTTATTTTGATTATCCACGTTAAAGTCCTTTGGTGTAATTTGCTGTTGCTGTTTTAGGTGGTGTAACATAAGTACCAATGTCAGTTGAAATCTGAGAAAACAATTAGGCAGGGCGGGTCCGAACAGTTTGGTAGGGGGTGTGATCACAAGTAAAGTAAGTTCAAATCAGTTGGGATCAGAGCCTTTTATTATGTACATATGACATAACAGAAATGTCAACTGTAAAACTTAGTAAGCTCTACATAAAAGGACTATCCCTTCTTGAATATCTGTGCCCTAGAAGGGTGTCTACATAAGTTTAACACTTTATAAATGCTTCCTTTATTCGTAACAGTCTCCCACATGGAATACAATTATTTGTATGAGTGTAGTTTATTTGCAGTAAAAACATTTAGTAAAAGCTTTAAAATATAGAATCCAACCGCAGTGATGGTGTATGAAAAGAATTATGTTCAGCTGCAATTATGTTTAGAACACAACCAGGTTTGGACTTTCACACTTACTTGAGTAAATCCATTTTTTATTTGACAGCTGGAAAGCCCTTTTCAGACTTAGTGACTAGCCCAAAAACAAACATAACTGTGAAGCTTTTACCATTTAAAAATCAGAATTAAAGTAAATTAACTTGGGCAAAGTGAAGCAACACAGTGCAAGAATTTTTGCCACAGTTCAGTACTGAAACATTCCCACTTATTTACAAATTTATTAGGTTAACACTGACACACAGATCCCTCCCTCCTTCGACTGAGAAGTTGTACCAGCATTAGCCTAAAAACTATGGTTGATAGCAGTATGGCTCGTGTAAAGGATAAGTAGACAAACGAGATAAACCGCATTGGTTACTGCTTAGCTTTACCCCCTGGTGCCTACTGTACTCGTATAAAAGCGCAGTTCAGTTACAAGCTAATCCTCAGAAAGCCAAGACTGATTAGAAGTTGCTTTTGTGGAGTAGAGATGTGGTGAAATATCACTAACCAAAGAGAAAAATACTTTATGGGGGTCTATTAATTTACCATATTAATATGGTAAAGGTGGCTGCCACTGCAGCCTAGCGGGTAACACACTTGTCTAGGAACTCAGAGGTCGTGGGTTCAAACCCAGGTACAGGCAGATACATAGTGGCTTGGATGACCACTGAAAATGGCGGTCCTCTGTCATTGGGTCCTATCCCCAGTGGCAGGATAAAGAACCTCAAGGACGTTGATAAATGGTCATCCTTGAGCCTCTATCTTCCAGTTAGGGGAATGTCAGTTACTTGTGAGTTGAGGCTGTACCTGTGCAGTCGGATTGGTTAAATAGTGTTTTGAGTCCTGTAGTATATGGAGATAATGCGCTGAGTATAAATACACAATACAAAAAAAAGTTGAAATTTTTCAAAAACCGAGTTTCAACATGTTTATATACCATCTCAATTCATCAGTGACAGTGCATACTGAGGCCTGTGATCGATGACAAAACTTGATTATCGTTGAAAACCAGCCCTTGGTAATGGGATAGAGTCGAGGCAAACTAAATCAATAAATATTCTGTTGCATGAGAAGTCACAGTTGAAACTTATCTACACCTCAGTGCTTATTGTTTACTTACCTTTCCTTATTAAACCCTCTTGTTTGGTCAGAAAAGGACAGTCTGGTACACTTTCTTGTTCTCTGCTTCTCATGGCTTTAAACTCTGACTCTTTAGCCACACGTTCACATGAGGTGATATCATGGTCAAGTCCAAGAAAGTCTGAAAGCTCTTTGATACATTCCACAGGATTCTAAAACACGATTCAATATAGTTATTTAATATTAATAATTATAATAATAATAATGGCACTATTTTAATTAATTTGGCAATACCAACTTAAAGACTAACTTTCTTATTTTTAGAATACTTTTATTCTAAGAATTAATTTGAACTAGGGAATTCTAGAAAATCATATTAAGAATAAGAACAAAAAATGTCTAAGAATTGCTAACACTGACCATAAAAAAAATTATTTTTAATACAGATTTTCAAGAAACAATACACCCATGTTGATCAACATTTGATTGTGCATTTTTTATAATAAGCCTCTAGTTTTGTGGAAGAACATGAATCTTTGTCTTGGGCGACTAGTACATAGTGTAGAGTTTGTGTCAACGGTGATGACTTGCTTGTTGACAAGCTGATATTTTAATAACCAAATATCTTTGAGGGCTAAAACTCATTGCGATGGATTTTTTACTATTAATTGACAACAACATTCCACTCTCATCATTCAAGAGCAGATTCAAGGCTCAACTTCAAAATAAAGTCTTTCCTGCATAGTGTCTTCTCTTCAGATTGCTGACCTTTCCATCCATGGACTTATGCTTTTAATTTACCTTCATGAGACAACATGCCTTAGAATTTGATGTATTTCAAAATTAAGTGTTTTAAAAGGTTGTGAAAAATTAATATGAACCTAAACTATGGGATATATTTTAATATTTCTAAACACTACTAAAATTCCTGTATACTATACTGGCCCAAAATAGGTCAACATTTGTGTTGGCTCTTTTATATTTTAATCAAACAAAAGATTTAGCAGTTCTGTGGAGTTACAGCCATCAAAACGTTAATAGTAATGTAATTGTATCTTAGCGTGTCCAACAATAATTTGTGTATTCACTGGTCAATTAGTATTAACAAAAACAATATTTATAAAATAAGTAGTTGTGCAAGTTAAAAATGTATGCTATCTTTACAAATATAAAGCATTATTTGAAATGTCAATGACCGTTATTTATATTTTTACAGTCGAAAATGTCGATATTTAGGTCATATCTCAAGGTTGTAACAGTAATTGATCCATGAAGTACTAGAAAAGTTCAGAAATGTAACCCCCACTGGGTTCAAAACAGTAAATAACAAGTATATGTTCTATTTATGCTACAATAGTTTCAAAAGTGTAAAACCTCTGGGATGCCTGTTTCTACAAAAAACATGCAGGTGACACACTTTGGTAATCAAGAAACACAGATTTTAAGAAACATCTCCACAATTGGTGACCTTGGATCATCTATTTGTAAATCGGGTATTGGCATGCCTGTCATTTTTGTTGACACAATTTAAACTGTCCTTAGTGATACCTATAAAAAGCATTGAATATTTACAATACAGTGCTCAGTGGATAATATATATTAATTTTCATCTTACCTTCTTCAAATCTTCATAAACAATGAAGAAAACATTGTGCTTTCCCTTTAGATACTCCCAGTATGTGATGACCATGTCAAACCAGTTTCCATACAGGTTATCTGAAAAAAATGTTGATTGTACTTGTTTGGCTGTGTGATATTTGCTAACATGAACCCTGTGTGTTTGATTGTGTTGCAAGTTTAACATAAACCTATTTTGTCATGAAAATACAAAAATTCTGATGTTTTCAACATATTATATCCAAATTAGAAGTGCAATACCCTACACTGATCATACAGTTGGAAAACTTCCTAAAAGACATATATGAAAAACCTATATCAGTTTCCTAAGTTCAAAGGTAAGTTGAGGTTAAATATCAAGGTCAAAGCAAAGGTCAAGTCGTATTTGAGGTGCTAACTACATGAACAATGAAGATGACAATATTATATAACTGCATTGGAGTAGTATTAATGTTATATCTCACAAGTCATATATTTTTTCATATATGGCTAATGAGGGATATTTTACCTTTATTATACATCATATTAATACCTTTCTAATGATGCATATCACATACTTTTAGGATGTTTAGGTTTGAGTAGGAAAAACTTAGATTTGAATATAGGGGGTGGATGTCCAACAGGACAGCCCAACAGTTACACAGTTTAAAACTATCCACCACTGTATATCTTGCACCAGTTGTACAGGATTAACTGTTCTTTTGTGTGTGTGTGTGGGGGGGGGGGGTGGCGAGAGGGGGGGGGGTGCTCCATTGTATCAGAAAATTTAACCACAATTCAAATATCTTTATGTACTGACCTATTTGATCCATGAAGTCAGGCAGATGACCAGCAAATTTTCCATGATATTCATAAGGCGTTATATTGATACGGTGGTAGTAATTTGAGACAACAACAGATTTCGGATTCCTCAGAGGAAACACGATTTTGGACTGCAGAAAATATATCTTCAATAATTAATATACAATGCACAGTCAAATTGATATAGAAAAGTTTAAAATAGGAATAATAGATAGAAAGCCATGGAAAGCCATAACAAGATCAACAGCATGACTGAATTTACTGGCCTGGATAAAATTTCCAAGAATCTTATTGGTTATCAGCTGTACTGAATCAGTTTTGCGTTGACGATGTACCAGATTCAACTTGGTTGAACTGGTGATACATATTTAACTACTTTCAACCAGACATACAACTGAATTTTGAACATAGGGGTGGATGTCCAACAGGACATATATGAATCATGTGTGTCAACATTATGAAATGCAAACCCTCAGACAACTGCTTGGCATTAACACCCACACGTTAGAAAAAAAGTGAAAAGTTAACAAAAAAATTTTGAAACATTTTCTGCATAAACATATGGCAGAGAAATATATACTACATTCAGGTCGTTGATGGTTAGAGATAACATTAATTAACTTATTTATTTGGAGTTGACGAAGCCATTCATACATTGAAATGAAAAAAAAATCAAATTTAATTATTTGTCCTTTTGTTTTTTATCGTTAAAATACTAAACAATTTGCAGACTCTCTCTGTTGTAAGGTACTTGTTAATTATTGCACACCAGTCAGTAGTAAGGTTCATATTGGCAATGACCATCATTATTTTCCCACAATTCTGAATCTAGATTCAAATCTAGAAGTGAGTAACCAAACTGGTCCCCACTAGGCCAGTTCACTCAAAACCGTGCTGCCATGTTCGTTGATTTTTTTAAAACATAATATGAAAATATAAAACAAATGCATTTGTAAATGAATAAACATACATTATTTAGAATGTGCTTGGGCATGAACTTCAGTTGAAAGTGTGTGCTCAATATCCTTGGCGATTCTTTCTGTTCAAAATCTCCATGGAAATCAGTCATCTCTAGAAAATTAGCAGCTTTATCCCACAGTGGCTTGGTCACAGCATTTTTTGTGAGTAAGTTGATAATTTCAAACAACCAGTGTGTGCCTGAAAAATTGTAAGTCAGAAGTTGGCGATTAGCAAAGGTAATTTGGCATTTGGCAAAGACTGGCCAACAAATACGACCAATAGTATTAAAATACAAAACAACTTTTTACCCTTTACAATTTTAATCATAAAACTAGGCATACTATTAAGAAATAAAAAGTTTCCCTCCATGAAGATGATTATAGCATGTAGCACAGCTTAGAAAGAATCATCAATACACATTAATAATATGTTAAGGTTAATAAACCTATGATTCAGGCTAACCATTTCAAAAATTTAAAAAGTTAAAGACAAACCTGATTTCATATAAGCAATGATCCAGACATCATCTGACCTGGTTTTAAAATGTTGCAATTTACTTAGAATATTGCTTATATTCCTGAAGGATGGATCATGCTGGATGATTTGGTTTTCAAATACTGTTTCTCCAATTGCATAAGTGCTTCCTTCTGCATCTTTCTTGTACACAATATGTTCAGCCCCATAAGACATGATAAATATTTTTTTTATATTATTTATTTATATTATTTATTTATACCTATATACATGTGTGTGTCTGTAAATCCTATAAATTATAGGAAATATGTACAAACTTGTACATGTATATATGACCCACTGGTTGACAGATAATGTACTACAGATACGATGGTGCAAAGTACAGGACATAAATTCACAAACAATGCTCCTGATAGGGCACTTGTGTTTGTGTTTTAGTTTTATCTATGACTGACACAGGTGAAGAGATATCACATAGTATACAAGATATTGGTAAGTTAGGATTTGAATCTTTAATATGAGTACTGGTTGCTTTGAACAACATTACTTATTTACTGGGAATTACTCTTATTGTTTACTTTTTATCACGTTGCAGTTGAACTTAGGTAACAATAATTACTACAATAAAAAGTAAAGTTAAACTCTGTCACAGTAACAGAACACATTTTAACTTGTATTTATAGTGTTATGAATATGTATGCATTAGCAGTTTTTCTATGCTATAATTTTAAAATGTTCTGGAAAATGATGTCCTTGTTGATGTTTATAGCATTGATTTTCTAAATTAAAATGGCTCCTGTAACATGTGAGGATAATTGCACTTATGTGTATAATTAATGTAGCCAAATAAAAATAATGTAGAATATAGCGATACTAGTTTAAACTGATCTTTGCTGCTCCTGGGTGGAGTTACAGGGTTGTCGATATGGACAAATTTTACTTGTACATGATAAGAAGAAAATGTTATTTTATATATTGTTCCTGTTTGTTAATTTACATGCTAAACAGTACAGTGAAAACTATCTGCAAACCAAAACGAACATGGAAAAAAGAAATTCATCTTTCAACAGAAGTAGTTCAATGGTATCTCAAACACTAAATCTGGCTTTAAATACATATTATTCATTCACTCACAAGACATTTTTCAATCAAAAACGATCACACTCAAAAACTGCAGTATGTACCTATGCACCAGTTAAATTCAAACTTTAACTTTCATGTATTTTTATAAAAAAACTTACTGGGGGTGTTCCACTGGAGCAGGAACTATGTAGTTTTTTGAAGGTTGCGAGCAATGATTACCGAGTCGGTTAGGATCGGTTGTAGTTTCCCGGCTTGTCACAGTGGATTACAAAATATCAAACATGTTTGATATTTGACCGACCCTCCGCGATTCTGTATCCAAACCTTGGCTTTGCCCACCTCAAAACCATCCTATTGTGAGTCTCTACGGCTTGTTGGTAACACTTCCCGTCTTGTCATATACTGGAACTGTTTTGTCTGGAAAGAGTTCCCGGCCTGTCATGGTTAAGTACCAGGGCCTGTATTCACTAAACAAATAAGGATTTCCTTTACTTCTTGCCCCTTCCTTTGTTTTTGTATTCATTAAACTTCCCTCAAACAAAGGAGCCTAACTTTCTTTCCTTGATTTTCAAGGAAACCTAAAAATCTAGGAAATCAAGGGAATCTTGAATTTTGATATTCATTAACCTTCCTTTACTGAGGAATCCTTGGTGTTTTTCCTTAATTTTCAAGGTAAGTGTGTGACTAACTTTATGATAAAGGGGAGTTTTGGTGGTTTGACTTTTTTAGCAAAATTGAGGTAATTGGTGAAGTGTTATGACATTTGCACCTGTTTTGGTCCATGCTACATCATTTATATCATCATACATCTTGCTTTGAAATTTTTGGGATATTCAGTTGATATGTCGTCAAACCCAATAAAAATGTATTTGATGTGTGTGTCACAATATCTGTGTGAAAAGTGGCTATTACCACAATAGGAAAACTTCCCCAATAACATATACAGAAAAAATATTACAAATCACAAATGAAGACCAGTGAGTAGTACTAAGTATTATATTGTTTATCTTCAGTGATATATTTTTTCTGTATATGTCTGATGAGGGATGTTTTACTTTTATTATCCACCATTTTGTACCATTTATGGGTTAAAGCTTTGTAATGATATATAAATAAAATATATCCCCCTCTGTATGTCCCTCAATATGGGTCAAATAGTATTTGCACATGGTGGATGATAAAATGTGGTATGCAATACAAAAATCTTTAAAAGTTAGATGTGACATATCATCTTAAGTGCAATAGAAAACACATCATAACACTAATCTTATACTAATAATAAATATGGAAAGAAGAAAATACAAAAGTAAGGGGAAGATAAAGAAGCCTTTATGGACAAATGTTTTAACCAATCAGATGACTGAATGCACTCCTTTAATAAAGGGTCCTTTATTTAAGGTCTCCTTTGGTAAGGAAACCATAAAGGATGTTTAGTGAATAGCATTTTAAAGGTCACCTTACCAAAGGAGATTTTTCACCTTCCTGTAATAAAGGGACCTTAAACATATAGGAGGTTTATAGTGAATACGGCCCCAGGACACCACTTCCCAACAGGCCTTACACACAAACCGACCATACTTGAAAGGAATCCGGCCTGTCATTAACATTACCAACCTGACTTGGACACTTCCCATTAAGACAGGAAGTCTCCCAGTCTTCAACAATAGAGCCCATAACATCTTATGACAAGCCGGGAACAAACCATAAACAGAAACTGACAGGGCAGTAACAGCAACAGACAAGCCAGAAAGTGTGTAGGACAAGTCAGTCTCATTTTACTAACCCATGGCTTGTCGGTCTTGAAATCTATGACTATATAACGCGAGTCAGTTTGGGCAATGCACCATTTGGAATCTGGCATCTCACAGATTACATCTGACAGCGTTTAAGATAAGGCTTTCGTTTTTTACAAATTTATGAGAATTTAGTGTATTTTTATTTATTAGTGTATTTAAAAGGGCAGAAGAGTGTGGAAGATAGACCCACAGGTACACCTACAGAGATTGAGTTGGGGGATACGGCTGCTGATATACAGAGAACGAGTGAGGAGAGCTTGGCAAGAGAAAGGGAGGAAGACGCAGAGAAACAGAGGGAGGAATCCAGGAGGGAGGAAACTACACACTCACCAGAGGAGGGAGTGGATGAAAAGCTTCAAGAACAGACAGAAGATGACACAGAAATGAATACAGAGAGTGGAGAAGAGGAAGGCACATCTCAATCGCACTCAAGTCAAAGAAGGGGCACATGACAAACATCTACCTGACAGACCTAGGTGAGGAGGCTATTGTGGACTTTGTGAAGGACCACGAAGAGTTGTACTACAAGACCACTGAACATTTTAAGGACAAGGCCAGGAAGGAATGGCTTTAGGAGAGGTTTGTCAACAGTTACAAGCTGTCTGTCAAAGTATGCAAGACTTGGTTCGAATCCTAAAGGACTTGTAACAGCAAACTCACAGTCCAAGTCTGGTCAGGCTCCAAAAGAAATGACTGAGAGGCAGAACTGTATTTAGGATAAAGCTAACTTCTTGAAGACCCCAGTCCGAGGACCCGGTGCATCTGCTGCCTCAGCACATGACATCTTCAAAGGTTCAACCAACACAGATGGTATGGAGATCAGCATGCAATCAGACATCACAATACAGCCTTCAGTTATAAGCCCCAGCACAGTTTTTAGTTTGACCAGCAGGCCATGGACCAGTTTGCACAGATGAAAACCATGCTGTCATCATTTCTCGGGCCAAGGCAGCATACCAGAACAGCCTTCTGCAACTACCTGGCATCTGAGGTGGAGGCCTTAGAGGACAGAGACTATCAAACATTCATAAAAGAGGCTGTGAAACTTCCAGTGCCATCTAGAGTGGGACAGAAGAAGGAGCCATCAGCCCCAGCAGCCACAGCAACAGGCACTTTTAACAAACAACTTCAACATGTATGCCACAGACATTTTAACAGCCACAGCAATCAGTGCCAGCTGCAAGGAAGTACATCTTAACCATTCCGGAGACTAACAAACCAGGTCATCCAACCAGCTCAGCAGAGCCAAGTGGCAACCAAAGTACAGCAGCAATCCAGAGGGCAGCTGACTTCCTTCATAATTCTTACTTTTACACTGACCCCGACAAAGCTCTTCAACCCACCATCAGTTGTCTCTGCTACAGGCAAAGAAACTCAACACAACATATCAGGACTCTCACGATTCTTTGAGAATCTACAGTCAGTGATTAACAAAAAAGAGATTGACACACCAAAGCAGTTTTTACTACCCAACCCACACCAACAGCAACCACCACCATGCAGCAAGAATATCAGCAGCAGCCAGCCCAGCCTCAGCCTCCTTAGCAGTCAGCTGTCACCAAACAGTAGTCCTTTTCACCACTGCTGTAAAACATTTAAATGTCATTTTCAACTGAATCTTGCAAAACAATTTATCAGCTGCTTGTTTAAAAATCCCAAAACAAGAAGCATTAAACCGCATCACACCAAACACTTTACCCCCCAAACACAAACAACCAAAATGAGTGAATGAGCGAGCGTGTGAGTGAATGAAGGTTCAAAAAAATTTTCAAACCTGGATTTAAAACATTTTGAAGTAAGAAACAAAAGATAAAGTTTGAGATTAAGAACTTAAACAAAAAGACTTTGGCAACCCAAAAATGGGGCAAAGCAAATGACATTCCCCTGGGGGACAACGCAACATGAAATAACCCCATTAACATGATAATCTGATAGTTTACAGAATAGAATCATGAACCAGACCTCAATCAGTCGCACAAGCCAAGGTCACTGGTGAAAGCAAAAAAGCCAAAGACCCCCCCCCCCCCCCCCCCCCCCCCCCCCAGCTGCAAATGCATGACACTAAGCAGCTGAGGGAATAAAAAAGCCAGTGACCCTGGATGTTAAGCCATATGACCTTGTAGGCCAAGCCATATGACCTAGTAGGTGTGAAATCCACCAGAAATAGACCAGGTTGTGATGGGAGATTAGAAAACCCACCCCCTGGATATTAAGGTATATTAAGGTATATGACTTGTAGGTGAAGTTCAAAAATTTGTTACCCTGAAGACAAGTCGATTTTAAAGCACTATAAAAGTTGACTATATGATATAACAAACCATAAACTGTCAACGGACAGAGACTACCCCCCTCCCCCCCCCAAAAAAAAACGGGGGGGGCTTTTGAAAAATCTTGCAGCCCCACATACTTTACAAATCAGCTGCCAGATAAGGCAGAAGAAATAAGATGTGATTGGAATTTATTCAAAATTAGAGCAGTCTTTATTAGAAAGACATGCAGCAAGCAGTAGTGATATTATAACCAAAAGGTTTGTACAGGTCAAGTTGTAGATGACCATAGAATGGCACAAGATCAGCTAGCGAAGTAGATGTATAAGACGAAGTTCATAATCAGTCATGTAAGTCAGGTCAGAGAATAAAACACAACAAGCCCTATATGAGCACAAATACAGTGTAGCAATACATAAAAAGTAAGCAATAAGCATATACACATAGTAATACATCATTGACTAGTTTATAAACATGATTTAAAATAGCATTAGTTGCAATAAGATTGCTTTTAAACATAAGCATTCAAGTGATAATCAACGTGTTACAGAACATAAGGCAAATTGTGGAGTATGGTGTTACGACTAAACTAATGTGTCTCTTGCCAAAGGATCTAAAACAGAAGCCCAGGGATCTGTATCCAGTGCAGGCTGTAGGAATGTCCTCCAGGTGCATCTGAAACTACACAACTGATTAAACTCTTATCGACTAAGGGCGGGACAATAATGTGGTGGGAAATAATATTTGATTTCCCAGATGTTACCCCTTCCAAGTCTTGAATCCCCCTGTGGGTCCGGGGAAGTAGAATAGGCCCTACGTGTCCTCCTGCGTGTCGTAAGAGGCGACTAAATGGAGATTTTATTGTCACAGTATAATTCTAACCATGATTGGATTTTATTGATGTTTTGTATTATTTTACTCCTTTTGAGAAATATATTCTATTTATAGTTTGTAACTGTTTTATTGTTTCTGTTATGTTTACTGTATATTCTTGTCCAAGTTATCTGTATATTTATGTCATGAGATTTTTTTGTATATTTTATCACGTTATACATATTGTTAAAGTATTGCTAGTCTGTAACCCTTCTCTAGGCTTTTTCTTGTCCATATGTTTTATTCAAATATTGTTTGTTTAATGTCTTTCTGTTTTTCACAATGTGTATCTAGTCAGATGTTTTATTTTTATTTGTATATTTGTTCATGTATTTTTAATTATTTGTATATATATGTTTATGAGTATTAGTTAATGTATTTATAGCAGTTCATGTTTTTATAGTGCAGTATGACACATTAGTGTTTTTGCACTAAAATTTTTAAATATCTATCTATCCAAGTCTTGAATCCGAATGGAAGAGTGAATACAAATTCTTAGCCTCAAAACAGAGGCAACCAATGAAATTGCAGCTTACAAAAGGCATGGTCTGCATGCTAAGACCCAGAACACCAAATTATTAAGGTCCCCCACAGAATGAACCCGCATGCACCTGGGTGCCTGCCAGTAAACTTTGGCACTTTGGCTCTTCCCAAAATAAAAATTGCCAAAAATATTAACACTTTGACTTTTAAGCGGCTATGACATTTAGGGAAAGTATTCCGACCTTTTGATCTGACCTTTTGACTTTTAACCCTTTAGAAACTGTAGAGGTTTCCCAAATGTTTTCATAATTTGGAACTTGCAATCTTGCAAATTTGTCAGAAAAAAATTTTTTAAAAAGTTCCTGAAAAGGACTGATAGATGCCAGCTTCTTCCATCCCAAGGGTGGCTCCCATCTCAGATCCTGTCCTGCCCAGCCAATGCCTGCATGTGACTGAAATAATCTTTCAGTTGGTCTCGCCGATGTTTGTTTGGCCTCCCTTGAATGATTCCTGTGGTCATCCTTTGGCACTTACACAAACTATTCATTTTGCTACATCATTTGCTGTATTTGCTGGAGTGGGTGCCCTGTCTGCTTTGCCCCTCCCTGGTGTGTCCCCAGCATGTTATGTAACACCACACATGTAAAAACAATGCCTCTGACAACCCTTGGCCTTTGCTCCATGGTACCAAGTAGTACTCTGAATCTGGTAGCCTGGGATATCAGTGTGTGGTAAATCAGCCAGAAAGTTGCTCTAGCATCCGTTTTCTTGTCTTTGAAGGATCCAAGGCATGACCGGTGCTTTGGTGACTTTCTTCTTCTCCTGAGGACTGGCTGGGGTTGTGGCTGTGGTGCTGGTTGTGTGACAGGTGCTGGTCCTGGGTTCAGATGTGTCCCTTTCTGTCTGCAAATCTTGGAAAATTAAAATATTAAACTCTATAAAACACAAAAGTACCATACGCTTATATAGAAAGTCTTTCTGATGTAGAGCTGGCATCACTGCAGTAACAAATGATGAATTATGACAGCAAGAGGGGGTTTATATAGCTTTGGTTTGATCCCGATTCTCGATCCCAATTCCACAAAATAATCGGCCCTTGTCTGTTGGGGGTCTACAGCTTGTGGTAGTTTCCTGTCTTGTCGAGGAAAAAATTATCCCAATCCCAAGTCAGGTCGGGATCTTGATCCAGACAAGCTGGTATGTACTTGGGCAGATGAAAATGACCCAACATTTTTGCGCACTTTTTTGTATAACATATATTATTATATATGTTTATGGGGGTGTTTATTTACATAAGTATATGACTAATGCATACATATTCATGAAATTGCCCATCGTTGGTAAGAAACACTGTGAACAAGAAAATACCAAACTAGACTAAAGTAGGGTACAAACAATGGACATACCAGACACCTTCCAAAACTGCCGAGTGCAGTAAGATTCACTGATGATTACTTTTCATACTTTTCATCATCCTTTTTGTTGAAAGGGACATAAAACCCCAAACTCTGACTTTTTTATGTTTAAAATATTATAATAATGCTATTTACTCATTTACTCAGTCTTTTCTCTAATATTTACAATAATGCAATGATGGCTATTAACTAATCTGAAAAGTATTTGTTTTTTATCTGATATTTGCAATAATGCAAAAATGCTGTTTACTCATCCGAAAAGTACTTTCTATGATGTTAACAATATGGCAATTATGCTGTTTACTCATCTGAAAATTCCATGGCAGCCAGTAGAATTATGGGATATGTATTGACTAATTTGTGATTAATATGGCAATATTAGTCCCATAATCAAATCTGTTTTATTCCAGTCACAGATTCTACTTGCCCTGATGAATTTTAGTTTGATGTTTTACTATTCCAAAGGCCATTTGGTTAGTAGAATCATTAATACAATACTCAACCCCAACAAATATTGCATAAAACCACAACATTCTGAAAAATTAGGGCAAACCATATAAAAAACAAGCTTCTCTCCTGTAGTCATCCACTTTGACGATATCAGGGGAATTCCAGAATCCATTAGCCTAACCCTTTTTGCAGCTTATAAACACTCAAGAACTTTTCATTAATTGGCTGTAAATGTAACAAATAATGTTGTATATCGAAGTCATTCTATCCGGTGGATACTATGGATTTTGCTTTGTTACGCCGACGCAGTGTGTAGAGAGATTTCACCATTACTGCTCTAACAAAAAAATATTATAGCTAGCCTTCTCAAATTTGCAGGATATATTCTATAAATAAAATAAAATCTTGCCTGGGAATATTTTTGGCCTCATTTTGAAAAACAGAATGGCCACCACGGGCATTTTTTCGACTTTCAACAAGGACTTTTGGTGGCCCTCTAGACCAAAGGGTATGATAGGTAGATATCTCAAATTCGCAGGGTATATTCCTCATTACAAAATCTTGACTGGGAAGATTTTTGGCCTTATTTTGAAAAACAAAATGGCCACCATGGGCGTTTTTTTATCAGTCATGAAAAGTGCTTATATCTCCCTTATTATTAGTCCCAGAGTTTTGGGATGGTAAACCAACTTATAGGAAATCATGGGCTGGGAATCTTTTGGTGTGGCCAGATTTCACCTTGGACCCCTCCTGCAAGGTCAAACGAAGATAGCCAAACTTAAAAGTACTTATAACTCATTTATTATTGGTCGTACATGTTTGGGGTGGTAAACAAACATATAGCAAATCATGGGCTGGGAATCATTTGTTGTGGTCTGATTTGACCTCTCCTTCAAGTTTAAATGAGGATAGCCAAACTTAAAAGTACTTATAACTTGCTTATTATTGGTCCTAGAGGTTTGGGATGACAAACCAACCTATATGAAATCATGGGCTGGGAATCTTTTGGTGTGGTCAGATTTGGCCTTGGACCCCTCCTTCAAGGTCATGTGAGGATAGCCAAACTTAAAAGTGCTTATAATTCTCTTATTATTGGCCGTAGAGGTTTGGGATTGTAAACCAACTTATAGGAAATCATGGGCTGGGAATCTTTTGGTGTGGTCAGATTTGACCTTGGACCTCTCCTTCAAGGTCAAACAAGGATAGCAAGTGCTCATAACTCACTTATCATTGGTCCTGGTGTTTTGGGATGGTAAATCAGCCTATCAAAAATAATGGGCTGGGAATCTTTTGGGGTGGTCAGATTTGACCCTGGACCCCTCCTTCCAATTCCAAATCCAATTCAACTTTTATAGCGCTTAATCTCTGCCAAAGTGACAGACTCTAAGGCGCAACATCAGAAGCATAGTCACAAAAAATCATTGTCCTTATCCATAGCAATGGTCGACATCACAGAGAACGCCATATGGGGTGGAAAATACTAAGGAGGATAAGCTTGGCAGAATAGGTATGCCTTAAGTTTTTTCTGAAGGAAGCAATAGAAGTGGCAGATCGTACATCATCCGGGAGTTCCTTCAAGGTCAAACGAGGATAGCCAAACTTAAAAGTGCTTATAACTTGCTAATTATTGGTCATAGAGGTTTGGGATGATAAACTTATATGAAATCATGACCTGGGAATCTTCTGGTGTGGTCAGATTTGACCTTGGGCCCCTCCTTCAAGGTCAAACAAGGATAGCCAAATTTAAAAGTGCTTATAACTGGCTTATTATTGGTCCTAGAGGTTTGGGATGGTAAACCAACCTATAGGAAATCATGACCTGGGAATCTTCTGGTGTGGTCAGATTTGGCCTTGGGCCCCTCCTTCAAGGTCAAATGATAATAGCTAAACTTAAAAGTGCTGATAACTTGCTTATTAATGGCCCTAGAGGTTTGCAATATGAAACCAACTTATACGAGGTCATGGGCTGGAAATCTTCTGATGTTTTCAGATTTGACCTTGGGACTCTCCTTCAAGGTCAACCGATGCTTTGGAGAGTTGTCTTTTCAGTGGATGCAAATTTGCATCGGTTCTCTGATGTGTAGGTCTAGTTATATATGCATTTCACAACAATGCATGAATATCAATGAGCAAAATGACTGTACATAAATCTTATGGCCAGTTTTCATGTCAGCAGGTTGGAGTGTATTATGTGGTTATTTTAAGTATTAGGTCATTTCTTTTATAAGATATAAAATATACAGGTTGTTATTGTTATGATTCTTACTTGAAATACAAAATGAAAAGATTAAAATGCCAAATAATAACCTTTATTTACAATGGAGATTCTTGACAACATAGATTAACGGTTGTAGCACTTGGGTACAAATTTACAAACAATAGAAATAATACATTTTACAAATTTCTGGCAAATATACATTGACTACACAGTGTAATATTTAATGACTTAGATTTTATTCCAGTAAAAAGACAGACAATATTAGTATCACATGATGCATAAAAATAGCTAAGACACTAACAATAAAAAGCTGTTTCATTAAATTGCCACAACACATATCTGTAAACACGTAAAACACTGTCACGGTATATTGTGTCAGAACCAGAACTTTAAGCATAAAATAAGGTAAAATAGCTTTTGTCATTGTGCAAATCTATTTTTCCCTATTGTCACTGTTATTCTTCATGAAATATGACAGACTCTTCACTTCTGAATTCAAATGAGTGTTAAAGCCCAAGGTCATAAGGACCCTATGAGTTACTGCCTGAACCAATGTAAGCCAACATCCTGCTTGAACAAACAGAAGGTACTATGGCATCCACTGTTTATGTCTGATGGTCTCTACAGTAGAACATGATGGGAGAGTGGGACTGTAGTCATGTAATAGAAGGATAATCAAATTAAATCGGCAAGATTAAAATATACAAACAAAAACAAATTTTTTTGGATAAATACATACAAAAGAGTACAAAAATTATCACAACTTTGAAAACCGAAAAAAAATACAAATGCTATACTGTTTGTATATGTTTATAGGTTACCATACATAAGATAATATTATCGATTATAGTTGCAAGTAGTAGCAATACTAAAAGATGTGTGAGGTTGTAGATTATTTAACTGTGGTCATGTAAGAGAAGGATAATCAGATCAAAGATTAAGTATACTAAAGTTTAAGTTAGAATTAGAATTGACTTAGAACTGGATTATTGTCAGTAAGAAGTCAACTGGATGTAATTAAACTCTGATGATACCCAATAAAATAGAGAGGTTAACGTTAGTACAGTGTAACAGGAAGGCAAAGCAACACGGTACCAAGCATTAAAATACTTAATTGATGCACTGACGGAGGGGTCAATACTATACTATATGACACAGATACCTTAATTTGCACACAGATAATAAATAAGTAGGTAAAAGAACCTATTTAAGTCATTGTCCAATAAATCTATTAAGGATGAAGCCAAGGCTACACTACAACTTACAGGAATGAAAATGGATACGAACCAACCCTGTGAGAAGTAGCAATACTCAAGGCATAAATTTGAAATATTATTTCATTCTTAATTTTTATAGTGCTTAATCTCCACACAGATTCTTAGGGCTTACAATTTTAAAGTTCTTTGGTCCATGGACACAGCAAGGGCATTAACAGAGCCAGAGAGTAGTCCAATGTATAGCTCAATTGGCACTTTTACAGTGATAAGACAGGTTGATTTTTAACTGGCACTTCACAGTAAAATCAATACTTATCGACATATATAATAAGATTACAAAGCTATACTATAAGAAGGCATATGGATGACAAGGCAAGTCTATTGTTGTACCAACCTGTAGAATATTTAACATATGCATACTGATGTGTTGTTGTAGATAAAGCCATTGGTAATAATGCTGACAATGAACATAATTATGTTGATGAAGGAAATACATTGTACAAAACCTAATGACAAAGAAGACTTAGTTGGCACACTGACAATAAGAAGGTAAGTGGATTTGTTTGAACTCGGTGGTTGTGCTGGGTAGCAGTAACATGGAGTAAGTGTATCCATATGTTGTACTGGGAGTCTTGGTAGTCATCAAAAAGGTGTGAGAGGCCGCCTCAAGTGTGCAGGTCAAGGAGTTGTCACAGCTGGGCTTATCTTGTCTAAAATACAAAATTTATAATGGAGTTCTGGTTGTATTCAACAGAGAGCCTGAAGATATATACCTCTTGTTGCACAGGGCTGCAGAATAATTATGTTCACTTTGATGGGAAAGGCCTCATAAAAAACAAGTTATGTTTACTGACAAGGCAACACTCTGTGCATCATAAGCCTGCCATAGAGCATTTGAGTGTAAACAAAAGTACATATTACAGGTTTATTCACTGAAATTGAGTAAGAGTAATTAATTTGGAATAAAACAATATTGAAGATAAAGATAATAGGATATTTATTCATTTCCAGTCTTCTTTGTGAATAGTTTACAATTTGCTGTAATATGTTATGAAAGTACTAATAAAATACTAGTTCTGATTGTACTTTCATTTTGCATAATCTCCATCTAAAAGACAGTCTCTATGTGGCATCAAACTCAATTGACCAGAGACATAGTTGGGGACAGGACCACAAAAAAAGCTCCAAGGGAAGCCAAAAGACTATGGTGGGTAAGCTTTTAAGCACAGAGATATAATTTCAACTTTTTCAGAATGAGAAGAGAGGAGTGGCTGAACCTACATCAAGCAAATCATTCCAAATCATAGGAACATCATATGCAAAGCTCAGATCAATGTTTAGTAGACTAATAAACTGATGAGGCAAACTGTGTGACCTCAAGCTATGCTATCCACTTAAGTATTGTACACACTGTGTCTAGGTTTTAGAAAATTTTAAAAATAAATAGGATAACAAAAAAAATTGAAAAGAGATTAACAACAACAAATAAAATAAAACTTACATGTTTAAATTGTTTGTCATAAATACTGGAAATCAGGAGATAAAAACAAAGACTGCATAACAATTCTATCTTTCCTGGTCCCCTCTAACTATGGATATATTCTCCCAATTTTCTAATAAACAAGTGCCACATTTTTTGTAAAAAAATTCTGAAACTTTTATATTTACTGGTTTCAGTCCCCGTTACTATGGTATGCCGCTAGATTGATTATTGGGCATAATCTAGGTAAATATATCACTTTATCTTACTTATAATTCAAACAAAGTACCCCTTTTGAAGTATATTTTTCAATTTTATCACTCAAAAAGACAAATAAACTCAGAAGTTATACACATCATTCAAGCATGTCTTTACTTTCTATTGCTTAAAATATGCATTGGCACAAGCACAGATTATAAATACACTATAGCCACACTACAGGCAATGCAATTGACCTTTTTCGTGGGTCATAATGCTATTTATTTTTGTAGTAAGCTCAAAATTGGCACAAAAACTCAAATTTTGCACTTGGAAATTTCCAGAAACATTTAATTTATATCAATTGTTACTTTGGCCATCATCGCATCATATGGTACAGTCCATTCCCAGAAATGGTGCTGCTGATAACAATAGGCTGGGGGGTTAGTTTTCTGTGTTCTATTTTCTGCCAATTTCAGGTGATTGCCAAGTTACAACACCAATCAGTCGACAGATAAACTCTGGACTGTGGAATATCGCAGTAAAAATACTTCTGCTAAATTAGTAATTTATAACAACAGGATAAAGTTCAAGGTAAAAGGCTATAGAAGCTTCTGATATGGATATTTACTTCAAGTAATCTCATCAAATCTTATCTCCTGGTAATGTGGACTCAGTGCCCTAAGTTAACAAATTAGTATTAAAAAGCATAATTGGGACGGTTTAGATCAGTAACCCAGGATAGTGGGTGTAAGCAGAGCAAAAGGGCTAAGTGGGAAAACTTGAGTTGAAAAGGTGAGTCTTAAGGTGTTTCCTAAAGGATGTAATAGAGGGACTCTTTCTTATGTGAAAAGGAAGAGAGTTCCTGAGGGCAGGAGCATTATAACTAAACGAATTTTAAAAATGGCTGTGTGATTTGTGAACCTTGTGGTCACAAAAGGGAAGATGAAAGAGCTTGAGTTTTGGGCTGGTATGTCTAGCATTTCTTGATGATGTATTTGGGTGGATCATTGTACTAAGGTATGCTGGTTGGCTGTGTTTGAGAATTTTCTAAGTGATGAGGCCTATTGTAATGGGGATACTTGCCAGGACGAGCGACAACAATGCAGAGTGAGTTTTGGACACACTGCAATCCAGCAGGGATTTGCATAAGTCCAATCTACTGCTCACTTACTCATTTGCCCAATTTATTAATGTATTAAGGTCTAAGAGGTGACAACATCTGTAGAGATCTCTTGTGTGGACTTGGGAGAAATATGTTCACTTAAATTCAATGAGGTTTTTCACTGTATTCAGACAGAGGTTCTGCTATACTTACACGCAAGTGGCATTGTCGTACCACTGGTACATCAGTGATGGACTCGTCCATGGGATTTTAAACCAAACCGGATACCAAGTGGTACCAGATACATCTGTGTAGCTGTCGATGTATGGAAGAAGGGTCAGAGACCTGTCAAAACAGTGGAATTTTACTTGCAATGCCATTCTCCAAATATATTAGACTTGTAAACTATATGCCCCTAAACAAACACAGCCATCATAAATACGTTCATAATGTTGTGATATTTGTCTCTGATTAGGATCTTTGGTAGTGAGTGTTTCCTAGTGCCAGACACCATTGATCTTGCTCTGCTGACTGCTATGAAATTTCCCAAAGATTCATACCGAGAATGGCCATTCCACGGAAATGGTCATTTTTGCTATTTTATGTCAATAATAATATTACAATATTCAAATGATTGAGATCTATGTGTAAAATATTCCCACAAAAAGTATATATGTATATATTTCAATACATGTGACTTCCAAACTAAATCCAAATTTTGAAACTGAAAGAGCCTAGTTTGTCCCAGTGAGGCTCTAAACATTTGTAACAAGTGAAATAGAACCAGTGGTTTAGATTAGGCCAAACAATTCTGAAAGCAGACAAACTTTCCACATAACAATGTTTTATACATGGCCCTACTTTCAATTGATATAACTGGTATTGATTTACACATGATCAATACAATACTTATTTTACACAGAACTTTTGAACTAGGCATTAATTTTAAAAACTGGGAAATGCTTATAAAAGTTAAGGAAACTTGCAATGACTGCTAATCTTTCCTCATTGAGACAAAATCCCGTTTTCATGATGTGAGGATGAAAGCTTATCATACTCCTGTGGTTTGTATTGGTGTAACTGTTTCTTATCATCAAATTTTAATTGTAATAGGATATCACTCATTTTAGTGAACTGAAATAAACTTTAAACTTTACTGATGGATGGTATTTACTTAAGCCTTGTTTGACTAAACACCTAATTGGTGACTACTGATACAGATGTAGCTGTTTACAACTAAAACCTTACTTTCTCAATTTTTGAATTTTAACATTTTAACATGGACTGGTATTAAGCTATAACTTTCCTATTGTCTTACATAGTTGGGTGAGTGATAAGATAAATATTTTATTCCATAAACTAAATATGTCCATACTTTTAGTCACATTTGTCTCATATAAATTTGCCAACCGCTGATTTATTTTTCACTGCAAGTAAATAGTACAAATTAGCGACTGACAAAGACCTGACAGACAGTCAGATAATGATACTCTGTCTCAAGTAAAAAGACCTGTTTACACCACATTAAAATCTGTATATGACCCATATTATATCCCATGATCTCTACAATGCATTTATCCAAAATTGAACACACCGATTGGTGATAAAATAAAAACTTACGTCTGACAACAGGCATCCAAACTGGCTCTTTTAAATCGTTCAATACCTGCTGTAAATAAAAAAAACACATATACACGTGTATTCATCTATGTACTCAAGTCACCGAAATTCACAGCAAAGAAATTGATTTACTTCAATGTACTGTCGGATAACATTTCTGGGAAACAGCCTCAAGTGTTGAGCAAAAACATAAACAAAACTGAATAATAGAACTCAAGAATATACCAACCACCTGTAGGGTCAGAAACAAAACTGACATTGGTTATAGGGCTGTTCCATTATTGCGATCTGGTCATAAATTTACTTCCCCAATGGAAAAAAAATAACATATTCACAATCCATTGGTGTAGTTTGTGGTAGGTTTAACATAGGTTAAAGACGGGTTCCTGATATGTCTAAATATTGCTTCAAGAATTCTTCTGACAGGCTCATAATAGATTTACATTAGTTTCCTAATCCACCCAATTGGTTTATGAACCTTAAAGATCGACTTAGATTGAAATGATAGGTTTACGATGGCTGCAACGCCAAAATATGACTTTAGGAATGGTAAGATAGGTTTTAAGATGGTTTAAAGGTGGATTCTCAATCCCAGTATATCATATGGGTTCATATATTAAATTTTATTTGCTTGACAATTTTAATTATTAAAATTACAGTCGTGGTTCTTTACACAAGCATGTTATTCACTGAACTTTAGGCTGCTGACTTACGTGAGTTGATTTTGGGATAGTTCACATCATGGAACAAGTTACGGAAGAGGTACTCCAAGACGTGATATTCTGTCTGTTGTAGAGAGCCAAACGCTGTTTTTTGTAGACAGGACTGACATTCAGAACACTCTACAAATACATGTCATACCACAGTATACAGTAGTGCATGTTTAGTTTCTAAAGACATTGCATTTAACTAACTTAAACTTCAGACCACAGTACATAGTAGTGGATGTTTAGCTTCTAAAGGTATTGCATTTAACTAACTTAAACTTCAGATTTAATGTTATACTGTTTTACATAAACATGTGCTACTCATCTTAATTGAATTGCTATATTAATTATCATACATCAGTATTTATATATGCTTGAAAAGAGTAGTTACTTGGGCCATACTTAAGAAACCAAACAGTGATCACAAATTCTCTTCGGCGGAATTTTGTTCATCAATGATTTGCTACTGTTGGCACCCGAACTTTCAAACATAGAAGACCCTTGTTTAAATATTAAGAACCAAATAACGTAAAACTTAATTTTTAAAACACAAAATCACGAAATGAAGTCTATCACAGATTTTGGTGACCGCATTTCAGCCAATAAGGTACAGAGCTGACAACATAATAATGATAGCTAAACTATAGGTTTATAATGCCAAGATATATTAATTTGCCAAGTCTGACCATAAATAAGGAAATTATGACCATTGTAGTTGAATAATTTCATGTTACATGCTGACGTTATATTAGAATATTGAGAATTTTTCAAAGTAAAGAATCAATAGGGATCAAACTGAAAATTTCTGGTGTGTTTTAGATAAGGTTTGTCATAGTGTTTTGAACTTCATTATTGGATTTGACTGATTAGTGTGTGTACATGTCTTTACTCTTACACAGAGATGTAGATGAACTTTGCATTTAGTGACTGGTAATGACTGATATATGTGTCAGAGAACCAAAATGTAACTTGGCCTTTCCAACTACACACATAGCCATCTATGGCTAAAACAGATGTTCTGTCTGATTTGTTTTATTTGCTTATAGTACCTCTGTATCAGTTATAGGTACATGTAGTCAGAAGGGTAGAGGAAACCAGTACATATAGTTGGTTATGTTTTTAATACTGTAAACCACCAACTAGCAGCCAGCATTTACCAGCTTTCCCTCTTGAGGTTAGGCTGCGAATCAAACTCCTTTCTCAGAAGTGGGAGGCAAGTGTGTTGCCTGTGCTCTACTAGAATGACTGATCACAGCTCTCTGTATCCTGAAGATGCCAAAGCCTTGCATTGTGAGAAGTGTGCCATTATATGTGACCCAATGATACATGGATGTTTATACCTCATTCACACTACAGGCAGTATAACCTGCGGTTAGAGGCATTGGTTAAAGTGCTGCAATCCTTTAACTACTGTCTGACGTCTGTATGTGAACTTGTGACATGGTGGCAAAACATCCAATTCTTTGAGTGTGTCACGGAAGTTTTAAAACATTTAAAGTTTTCACATCTCTATTCGGTATTCTGGGCATGCGCAGACCAGCTTTCCTTTGTAGTAACTGAAGGCGACCTCTGTTGTTTAGATCCGGTTGTCAATTGGTGTCAGTTGGGTAGCACATGTTTGTCTGATGGCTACTGAATGTGAGTTCAGGTTGCTTCAGAAGTTGCCTCTCGGTGACCAATATTTATAGTACCATGTTTATATAAAATTGTGGATATATTGGAAATTTACCTGAGTAGCAGGGCTGCTCGTAGTTCTCTCTACTGTAGAGGTAAATGATCTGAGAACTGCACTGGAAGGTGTTACTGTATTCAGCACAGGCCCCCACCAAGTCCGTGTCTTCAACATACAAATAGCAACAATATTAACAAATAAAAATGTAATCATTAGGAGATGAACTCTGTGTCTACAGCATTAAGTCAAATATTAAGACGGTTAATTACTGCAATTGCCATCAGGAGAAAAATTACTGAATGTCTGCAACAGAGAAGCAAAACCTACTGTGTATTTCACTGTGGCCCAGCGGGTAACATACTCGCCTAGGGACACAGAGGATCTGGGCAAAAGTAGAGGTAGGTACAGATAACCACATGAACAGAGGTCCTCTGTCCAGTGGCAGGCTAAAGAAACTTGGGGACATTCATAAATGGTCATCCCTGAGAGCCTTGCTTTCAGTTAGGGAATATCTGTCAGCGGAGAGCTCGGGCTGTTTATGTTCAGTCAGGCTGGGTCAACAAGAGCTTTGAATCTTGTAGTAAACATGATATAAACAATATGAAAAATTATTTGTTTGCACAATACTAGAATTAATTAACGTGATTACAAGTGATCAGATTAGAATACTTACCAGAGTAAGGAGAAAGACATTTGAGGCAGCCGTTACAGGAGTCACAGCGCTGGAAGGTTTTCTCCACACCCTGTTCAGAGAAGCCAAGCTTACGACTGTAGTATACGCTCACTACAATAATCACAATGACCATCAGTATGGTCAGAATAATGAAGACCACCGAGAGCACCTTGTGGACATTCAGACCTGGTTTCACAGGCACTGGCTTTTCAGATGACCTGGATGACAAATAAAAACAATGAATTTTGTCGTGTAAGCAGTGTAACTTGGACTTTAAAAAGTGGAATTCACTTTATGTAGAAACACATAACAGGCACTTGGGGCCATTAGCCACTGGAATGGACCATGGAAAATTTCTTTAAGCAAGAAATATAATTAACAGTATTTATATTAACAGTAAGACAATATTACATACCAGAATATATAATGTATATACTGCATATGTAATGCCACTGCTAAATATTCTTATTGGCTTAGGTTTGGTGGTCTTTACTTTCAACGTGTTTGTGCCAAACTTCAGCTACATCAGCACATATCATAATTTAGTAAATCACATGTATTAAGGTCACCTTATTTGATACCTTACTCTGACTCAACTTAACATCAAGTTGGGGTCACCAATTCTGTATTTTTACTTCAATATTCATGTATTTAACCACTTAAAACTACCTGAAATTTATCCATTCTAACCAGTGAGTCTTAGGGCTTAAACACAGAGATGGTAGTATTAGGATGAATATCTTATTCAATTTCACGTTTCATGTATTTCAAACTGTTATCTACAAGAACCAATAGATTTGACTGAATTTCTTGATATATTGTATCATCTCCCCATCCCCCATGTTAAATCCCGGATAAACCATCAGTCAAGACCAGGACCTTGTCCTGTAAATATTTAAAATTTAATTATTAAGTTCATAACCTGTCTATCCAACAGAACCATTTAACGATGATCATCTCTTTGAAGGTGGACTCATGTAAGTCCAACAGCTAAATGGTTTTAGAACAATTGTTTGTGCACCATAAAAACTGATAATGTAGAGATTAAATACCCCAAGTAGATTACATCACTTACAAAATTGTTAGTATGATAATTTCTAAACAAATATTGAATAGTTGACCAAGAATATATTTCACTTGGTGTGTCTTGATGTATTATCAGTAATAGTTAAGTTTTATTATCTGACCTACATTTGAACCCATGTCTACTAAGATTGAAAGGTAGTAATTATTATAACACTGATAGCCTGAAGCAGTGAAACATGTAGCTAGTTCACCAAGTGTGGCATCTATTTACTTAGTTGTCAACACTGGCCAAGGGTTTCAATCCAGCTCATTGGAGTATGTTGGAGGTGCTGTTAATGTTGATGTTCTGAAATGTTGTGAATGTATGACCTAACCTTTTGAAAGGACATAAAACCCCAAATTTGATCTTAGATCATTTAACAACTTCGTTTTCTGATGAGCAAAAATATTCTGACCAGTATAATTCGCTGAAACGTCAGTAGTACATTATGAATGTTTAATGGATAAAAATCATAGTGTACTCGTATAATTATAGATACAGCTTAACATGCATACCTTTAGTCCAGTAAATGCTTAACTATATTCTGCATTAACAATGTTTTGATCGTATAACTATATTGATAAAGTAATCTTTCGGTGAAAAATAAGTTAGATTTAAATGAATACCAAATAATAACACTCTACATGTACAGTCAAAGTTAATTATTTCTATAAATTTCTAATTAAGCGTCCCTTGAAAAGGGGACGCTTATTGGTTTCACCCCTGGTTTTCAGTCAGCCGCCGCCGCCGCCGCATTATCGTCTCCCTTGAATATCTCCCTTGTTATTAGGCCTATCCAAATGATATGTGGCAGTGTTCTTCTATAGGCGTGGGGAAATTTTTTGACAGGCATAAATTTGACCTTTGACCTTTATCAAGGTCACATAATCAAAAATTCAAAAAAAAATTTACTTCCTTTTCACTAGATTTCCTCAGAAAGTACTGGGTGTGGGTCAACCAAATTTGGTATGCACATTCCTGAGGGAAGAATCTAGGCGCCAGTCGATATTGGGATCAATCGGGCCATAATTGATTGATTGACGGGCGATTGATTATAAGTTCATAAAAATTTTGCTAAGATTAAGCCTTGAACTCGCTTATTATTGGTCGTAGAGGTTTGGGATGGTATACCAACATATAGGAAATCATGTGCTGGGAATCTTCTGGAGTGGTCAGATTTGACCTTGGGCCCCTCGTTCAAGGTCAAGCGAGGATAGGCAAAGTTTAAAGTGCTTATAACTCGCTTATTATTGGTCCTAGAGGTTTGGGATGGTATACCAACATATAGGAAACCATGGGCTGGGAATCTTTTGGTGTGGTCAGATTTGACCTTGGACGTCTCCTTCAAGGTCAAACGGGGATAGCCAAACTGGAAAGTGCTTATAACTCGCTTATTATTGGTCCTAGAGGTTTGGGATGGTATACCAACATATAGGAAATCATGTGCTGGGAATCTTCTGGTGTGGTCGCATTTGACCTTGGGCCCCCCCCTTCAAGGTCAAACGAGCATAGCCAAACTTAAAAGTGTTTATAACTCGCTTATTATTGGTCCTAGAGGTTTGGGATGGTATACCAACATATAGGAAATCATGGGCTGGGAATCTTGTGGTGTCGTCGGATTTGACCTTGGGCCCCTCGTTCAAGGTCAAAAGAGCATAGCCAAACTTAAAAGTGCTTATAACTCGCTTATTATTGGTCCTAGAGGTTTGTAATGGTATACCAACATATAGGAAATCATGTGCTGGGAATCTTCTGGTGTGGTCGCATTTGACCTTGGGCCCCCCCTTCAAGGTCAAACGAGGATAGCGAAACTGAAAAGTGCTTATAACTCGCTTATTATTGGTCCTAGAGGTTTGGGATGGTATACCAACATATAGGAAATCATGTGCAGGGAATCTTCTGGTGTGGTCAGATTTGACCTTGGGCCTCTCCTTCAAGGTCAAACGAGGATAGGCAAAGTTTAAAGTGCTTATAACTCGCTTATTATTGGCCCTAGAGGTTTTGGATGGCATACCAACATATAGGAAATCATGGGCTGGTAATCTTTTGGTGTGGTTAGATTTGACCTTGGGCCTCTCCTTCAAGGTCAAACGAGGATAGCCAAACTGAAAAGTGCTTATAACTTGCTTATTATTAGTCCTAGCGGTTTGGGATGGTATACCAACATGTAGGAAATCATGGCCTGGGAATCTTTTGGTGTGGTCGGATTTAACCTTGGGCCTCTCCTTCAAGGTCAAAAGAGGATAGCCAAACATAAAAATGCTTATAACTCGCTTATTATTGGTCCTAGAGCTTTGGGATGGTAAACTGACATGTAGGAAATCATGTGCCAGGAATCTTCTGGCGTGGTGGGATTTGACCTTGGGCCCCTCCTTCAAGGTCAAACGAGCATAGCCAAATTTAAAAGTGCTTATAACTCGCTTATTATTGGTCCTACAGGTTTGTGATGGTATACCAACCTATAGGAAATCATGGGCTGGGAACCTTCTGGTGTGGTCGGATTTGACCTTGGCCCTCTCCTTCAAGGTCAAATAAGGATAGCCAAACATAAAAATGCTTATAACTCGCTTATTATTGGTCCTAGAGCTTTGGGATGGTATACCAACATATAGGAAATCATGGGCAGGGAATCTTATGCTGTGGTCGGATTTGACCTTGGGGCCCCCTTCAAGGTCAAGCGAGGGTAGTCAAAGTTAAAAGTGCTGATAACTCGCTTATTATTGGTCCTAGAGGTATGGGACGGTAAAGCAACATGCAGGAAATCATGGGCTGGTAATATTTTAGTGTGGTCGTATTTGACCTTGGGCCTCTCCTTCAAGGTCAAATGAGGATAGGCAAACTTAGAAGTGCTTATAACTCACTTATTATTGGTCCTAGAGGTTTGGGATGGTAAACCAAGATGTAGGAAATCATGGACTTGGAACCTTTTCTTGGGATCGGATTTGACCTTGGGACCCTCCTTCAAGGTCAAATGAGGATAGGCAAACTTAAAAGTGCTTATAACTTGCTTATGAGTCGCTTATTATTGGTCCTACTAGTTTTGGATATTAAACCAACCTATAGGAGTTCGTGGTTTGCAAATTTTTTTTCATTTGTGATTTTGAAATGTTTTGCAGTTGGCCTTCATATCTGTGACAAGTGTATTTACTTTGCAACCTCTTGCTTTTGACTAAAGTTACATATATTTTTTCCTGTAGAGTACAACAACTCTATATATTACTTTGTTCTCTTTCTTTTATATTTGTAAAAAGGAATTTATAATCTTTCCCCTTCATTAATCCAACAAACAGAAACTTCACTCAGTTTACCATATTTTGAAGTGAATTACCACTGAATTATGTTCTAATGATATATATTAGGATAGTAAGTTGTTACAGTTGTAAATGTCTGATGTACTGCATATATTCAAAAAGTACACAGATCCATGCCACCTTAATAGTAGATTCAACCTTTTCTTTACACTCACTCAGAGCCTTGCTTAAGGCTCAAGTACCCTAGTAATTAAGAGAAAAGATACAGAAAACATGGTCATTTTGCATAATGTACTCTTACAATTAACATGTACTGGATTTTACACATGATATGTCTGCTCAGTTTGTATCTCAAAACATGCATGAGTGCTTTATGAATACCAAATATCTGTGTACAAGTATGAAAACATATGGTACAAATTTGAGCCTTAAGCAAGGCTAACTCACTCAATGAGAATTTGGAGAAAAGACACTGTTGTATACTTCAAGGATGAAAACAATCATGTAGCCTTGTTCAGGTGCACAGATTGTTTCTGTTGAAATCACCATTTTTATCACCTTTTTAATATCACATCACTTTGTGGCATTGTCTGATGGAATATTGGTGATCGATGTGCCCAAGATGGGCATCATATTTAACAAGTCCCTATAATAATATACATTGCATCATACTCATTTTATTTCCTGTAGTATGTCACAGAACATTGTAGAAATAATATCGTGTGCTACTGACATTATCTACATATAACATAGCTTTCAGATAATTTGTTTTTTTATACACCGGACACATATTTTTGTTAAGGAAAACAATGACCTACAATATTATAATTGTTTCATTTTTAAAGCTGTAGAACTGTTTTTGAAATAAGTAAGGTTAATTGCTGGTGGTTTATATTTACAGTAACCTTGACCAAACATCCTAACCTGTAATGACAAATTTTAAAGTGGTTATAACTCACATATTATTGGTCCTAAGGTTTGCAATATGAAACCAACCTAAGGGAAACCATAAGCTGGACTTGGGTCCTGTTTCGAGGTATATAGTTATAAATAGAGACTTTGGGAAAGACTAAGATAGTTGTAAAATACAGATGTTAAAAACACAACAAATGTATCAGTTTATGGGAATGATCTCCTCTTGAACTCTAAGATCCTTTTATAAAGGTAAACAGCAATAAAACCACACACATTGTGCAGAACTATGTATAAACATGGTCTCGGGTGTTTTACTATTATGGAGGAATACATAGATAGATAGATCTTTATTCAGCATTACATTACAATGTAATAATACAACAATTTAAAATAAATGCTGAAAGTAAATGTCAGAAGTTCAAATGAACTTATAACTAGACATCCCTAAATTTGGAGAGAACTGACAACATAAAGTTAAGAACATACAATAAATACTAAACAGAAATGCCTGAAGTTCAAATGAACTTATTAGTAAATATTACTTAACTTGGACATAACTGACAACAGAAAGTCAAGAAAGAAATACAGCAGATAAAATAGATTTCGATTTATGACACAAAGAAGCTATTTAGCAATGAATATGCTAATTTGAACTGTTTGTCTGTTAATTAAATTTTAACATACTTGACAAAGTACTTAATGGTAAAAATATAGATTAAGATACACACAGATTTAGTACACAGATCCGTAACTTCCATTTGTCATACCATAATTTGTTGGATAGGCAATGGTTTTTTATATTTAGTGAGGAATTCTTCTTTTAATCTCTTTTTGAAGCTTATTATAGATGGCAACAATCTTACATGTGATGGAATTTGATTGTACAGTTTAACCCCTATAATACTAGGACATCTACTTTTCTGGAAAGTTTTGGGGATATTTTGATAAATGTTTCCACAGTTCCTTGTATTATAGTTATGAACATGCTTGACATATCTATATCGTTCCATTAGTTTAGGTGGTATCAAATTCCTATCAGCTTTGAAAATATGAGTACATGTTTTGAATTTTATTATATCCCGTAACTTTAAACATTTGAATGCATTGTATGTGTTGCTTGTTGAATCTCTGTATCTTAAGGAGCCAATCGGGCACATTCCTGACAGAGGAATCTAGGCGCCAGTCGATATTGGGATCAGTCGGGCCATAATTGAGCGATTGACGGGCGATTGATTATAAGTTCATAAAAAATTTACTACGATTAAGCCTTGAACTCGCTTATTATTGGTCCTAGAGGTTTGGGATGGTGTACCAACATATAGGAAATCATGTGCTGGAAATCTTCTGGTGTGGTCAGATTTGACCTGGGGCCCCTCGTTAAAGATCAAAAGAGGATAGGCAAAGTTTAAAGTGCTTATAACTCGCTTATTATTGGTCCTAGAGGTTTGGAATGGTATACCAGCATATAGGAAATCATGTGCTGGGAATCATCTGGTGTGGTCAGATTTGACCTTGGGCCCCTCGTTTAAGGTCAAACGAAGATAGCCAAACATAAATGTGCTTATAACTCGCTTATTATTGGTCCTAGAGCTTTGGGATGGTAAACCAACATATAGGAAACCATGGACAGGGAATCTCTTGGTGTGGTCAGATTTGACCTTGGGCTTCCTCTTCAAGGTCAAATGAGTATAGGCAAACATAAAAGTGCTTATAACTCGCTTATTATTGGTCCTAGAGGTTTGTGATGGTATACTAACATTAGTGGTCCTACGATTAGACGGAAAATCGATTCATCATCTATTTAAAACTTTCGATGTAGAAAATCGATTCTCATTTTAAAGAATCGATTGTGATTCGAAAGTAAGACTTATAAACCACCTAATTTTCCCTTTTTCTACAGATGTTTAACATTTTATTTTCATAACATTTGTTTACATTATCTGCCATGTTTCTTTCACTGGTATCTACTTCCTGTTGGTTACAACTAAAACTCAAAATTTCTGTAGGTATTTAGAAGATCTTTTAATACAATAAACTAAGTTCAACCTAAATTAAATTTAACTTTCACTGCTTCACACACAACATGTATACTCCCTATAAATGGGGAATAACAACCTTGGCCATAAATCAAGTGGAGAGAGATCACACTACTGTAATACTTCAGCAGTCTGCCATGAATATTTTTGACAAATTTTGTTGAACAAGAAAACTACAATGTTTACTACATTGCCATACTTAGAATTTTATAGTATCTAAGAAATTATAATTATATGAAATGAATAGGTCATGAAGATCTGCTTAAAAAATGAAATTCATGGAATATTGTTTTCAGGATGAGAGAAATTTAACAGAATAATAGACAAATGCTTTACAGTAACATAAATAGGCAGAGAGAGAGTGAGGGGGATCTGACTTCGTTGAAGCTGGTGGGAGATACTTAGCCTTGCCTCAGGCATTTATATGTATAAAGAAGGCACAACTGTTTGACTGCATTATAAGTATTTTTCATAATGTTCTCATACACTTACTTAGCCTAGCTTGCTGAGGAGACTTCCAGACTAGAAAGGCCTTTGATACAGTGTGCATTATGGCAAAAATATTTCATGTTTGCATTATGGTTCAGACAGCCTGGAAGGCCAGGCTAGGAGATACTTTCAGTTTGAACTACACCTGTGTTGCTAACTGGGGAAGGTTTTAACTCAGGACACCCATGCACTGAAACACATACAAGTGCTAAATACACTTGATAAAATAACTGCACCATCCATTTATCAATGATACACAACTATTTATGTCATATATATGCTGTTTTGAGAAATTTTCATCGTATTATTCCTGAGATAAGAGTCAGATTTTCCAGACCCCATCCAATACACATAAACTTGAGTGACAATGCTGAAATACATGTTCACTTGTGCCAAACTGTTTCATATAACCTAGTATATATTACAAAGCCTCAATATTGACCAGAAACAATAAAAGTCACTCTTCCATTTGATTAATGAAAATAGCATGTCTTTGAAAAGTGTCCTGAGTTAAAAATGGAAGGAAAATTCCATGAACACATGTCTATGTATTGTTTAATTCCCAAAGAAGCATTTTATTCAGGATAATTTTCAGAAGCTGCCTGGCAGTCACTGTTCTTGACATATGATAATGATAAGCAGATATTCTATTCTTCTTTGTTGCATATATACAAAGTGTCCTGAGTTCACAACACGGGTGTACCACATGGTGATGTTGAACAAAAGGGGTTGAAATAGACTTGCACCAAGTCTTTGTATTTCTCATCCCACTAAATCTGACATAGATGAAAACATTATACATCCACTTAAGGAGGGAAAAATCCTTCTCTATGCTGAAACAGTACTTTTGTCAGCCCCACATTCTAGTATAAAGTCATACAGTCCTCATATAATACCTTAGAAAAAAGGACTTGAAGAAAGTCTAGGGTTGAAATATTGTTTATTTTAAGCATGATTGGTTGCTAATCTGCTGATGTTACATTCAAACACTGTAAATGATTTAGCTGATGAAAAGGGAGAATGAAAATATTATTTTGTAACTGTTAAGGCCACCTTAATAGATTATTATATTATTGCTGATACACATACTTGTTGACTCTTCAACCTACTGGTTTCCTAACATACCCCCTTCCCTACCCCAAAATGTAAACAAATAACCTAGATTTTTTTCACCACTGACCTATCGGAAGACTACTGTTATTATATTTGGTAAAAAAGAATATTCTGTCTTTCTTACAAAGCAAGCAGAAAAACGATTATAATCGATAATCGATTGCTCAGAGTTACCGATTAATCGATTCTGATTTTTTAGACCGATTCCTAACACTAACTAACATATAGAAAATCATGGGCTGGCAATCTTTTGGTGTTGTCAGATTTGACCTTGGGCCTCTTCTTCAAGGTGAAACAAGGATAGCCAAACATAAAAGTGCTTATAAGTGGCTTATTATTGGTCCTAGAGCTTTGGGATGGTAAACCAACCTGTAGGAAATCATGTGCTGGTAATCTTCTGGTGTGGTCAGATTTGACCTTTGGGCCTCTCCTTCAAGGTCAAATGAGCATAACCAAACTTTAAAGTGCTTATAACTCGCTTATGATTGGTCCTAGAGGTTTGGGATGGTAAACCAACATGTAGAAATTAAGGGCTGGTAATCTTTTGCTGTGTTTGAATTTGACCTTGGCCCTCTCCTTCAAGGTCAAATGAGCATAGCCAAACTTAAAAGTGCTTATAACTCACTTATTATTGGTCCTACAGGTTTAGGATGGTAAACCAACATGTAGGAAATCATGTGCTGGGAATCTTCTCGTGTGGTCAGATTTGATCTTAGGCCTCTCCTTCAAGGTCCAACGAGGATAGGAACTTTAAAGTGCTTATAACTCATTTATTATTGGTCCTAGAGGTTTGGGATGGTATACCTACATATAGGAAATGATGGGCTTGAAATCTTTTGATGTGGTCAGATTTGACCTTGGGCCTCTCCTTCAAGGTCAAACAAGCATAGCCAAACTTTAAAGTGCTTCTTCTTCTTTGCAGCTGAAAACACACAGTCAGCTGATACAGAACCCGTTCATAGGCACTGAGTGTTTTTTTCGTTTTAAGGTCACTCTTGTGATCCTAACATGGTCCTTTTCACGAACATTTCTCTTCACCAATAACATTTACCTCTTCACATTAGTCCTTTAGCATTTTATATAAAGCTTAAAAGCTGTAGGGACGCTTTGTTTTTGTGTACAAAAACTTTTGTCTAGTTTATTTTATGATTCAAATAGAGAAGTTTTAGTAGATGTAAATGTGTATCCAAACTTCACATAAGCCTCATGAATGTGTGCAAGTTTTTTTTTACATCCATATTTAATCATAAATTAAACAAAAAACAAGCAAAAGTAATCAGAGAGCGCAGACCTCTGTCAAGGCACGTAATAATAAGTAAATGGCAAAATCCAGATTGTTTGTATCCAGATGGTGATCTAGATCCCTTTCAAAACTTAATCGGACCTGAGATGGACCAAGACCCATCTTTTAATTTTTTTTCATTAAGTTTCAACTTGTAGTATTTGCATAATCCTACTATGAAGCAAACAGACAAACGATCATGAGCTCTCTGGTGGAGGTAACGAGTCATAATAGCATGACCTGGGATCTCTTAAATCACGGCTCTCACAGGAATTACAAACTAACAGTTGATCCATCATAGTTCATGTCTTAATATGATCATATTTGTTATGTGTTTAAATAAAAAAACCATTCTCCTCTCCAAGTAAAATATGACTAAAGAAAAATAAAATTCAATGTTTATTTCTTTACATTTCCAGGACAAAATTTATTTTCAAATCATTAATAAAACTTTCTGATATTTGGTCACAGTAACTATACTGACACTGAAGCAAGATTTAACAAACTCATATCTCAATAATTTTCCCAAGTTATTAAATTTTTTCCGAATTCTAGATGTAATATAATTCCATACTTACATCGTTGTGTAATCAATGTCCTTTTGTCACTCAATGAAAGGTATAATTTCTTTCTCAAAATATTTCTAACAACGCTGAAACCAATCAACGCAGTCTTTAAATCTGTTTTTTTCAGCTGATAAATTCTAATGCCCTGTATTCCTGTATCTGTTTTCAAAACAACTAGAAAAATGTGTAAAACCGCTGAAATCTGGCCTATTTAAAAGTTTTCTTGAATGCACACCATTCAGTTACACACACAAAAGTACATGCGTTAGTATTTCTCATGACACCCCAATTATATACACATGTATCTGTTTACTGGTCCCCATAGTTTTTACAAATGGTTACCACGTTACAAATATGGGTTCTGTCAGTCTGCTACTATTAATAGTACATGACATCAGTTAGAAAATCTCCCACAAGGTGTGTTTCTTCCTGACCCAGTGCATTCATCGAATGTGTAGTTTATCTTATATGATTGCCTGTTCAAGTTATCCCATCGAAATAACAGGATACAAAAAAATGCCAATCTGGGCCTTTCGTACAGTACATAAGGTATTGCCACATCTGGGGTTTTACTAGTCTGAAAGCTTACAACAAAAGACAAACCGGAAGTGCCAGTTTAAGTTAGCCCCTTTTTATGCAATCAGGTTTAAATACTAATAAATATGTAAAATCTGATCGACTGATTTGGGAGTTTAATGTCACTTCCAAAGTACTTGTATGGTTCATATCAGGACACTAACAGGTACATCACGGGATGGAGGAAGTAGTGCACATTAGTTGGTCAATATTCTATAGTAAAAACTGGGAACTGGTAAGTAGTAGCTATTCATTATGTTTATATATAGTTATGCCTTACAGTCTATCAACGACGGACATTAAGCATATGTAAACATCCATATTATATTTAATTAGATTAGCAGCATTTCAATACCCGTCACTGAAAGTCAATGTTAATGTTTCAGAATAAGTTTTATGAAAGCAAAGCCTTGGAAAGATTAGTTGACCTCAATACTCGGTGTTTTCTCCATATGCATATGACGTCACTCAGTAGGATCTAACCTATTTGTTATTTATTACACCGTGCATGCCTTGGTCATGGCTCTATTCATTCTCAGTGTCAATGTATTTTGTATGATTTATTTAAGTTTCGAGTCTTTCTGAACTGAATAGAATGAGAGTGCTTAACACATGTATTATTTTGTTCATTGTAAAGAGTGATATATCTTTTAGTACATTGAAATCAGGGATGTTTCACCTTTGTTATCTACCATTTTGTTCCAATAGCAAGAAAAAGGATTTCATATGTACCATACATATGCAAAACAAAGCTATGAAACATATCGGCAAGATAAAATATCCACAAGATTAAAAAAAACTTCAATTTTTAACTTCTCTGCCAATCACAGCAAACCATATTCTTTTACTCTAATTTTTACTTTCATTTCAAACCCTTTACCCCCTTAAAGAATATAACATATTAACACGTAAATAAAATTGCCTCAAACTGTCTTTCATTGTTTTATTGACCAGGGTGCATATAGATTGCACAGCAGTGGGTAGTGCTTTATTTGATGTCTTTCACAGAATCCAAGTTTGAACCTTAGCCCTCTTGCATGAACCTCAGGCTTTTGGTCAGAGAGCTTGTGTCAGAGCTAATTGGATTGTCATTCTGATTACCCCCAGATATCAGCACTGGAAACTGCAGCGATTTTATGCAGCAAATAAACCAACAGAATGTCGATCTGTATGTCTTAATCTTTAGGCTAAACATGTTTTGGAAAGTGAATACTTAGAAGCCATTCCTACAGGCAATCTTAACTTTATAATTAGTATCCCAAATACTGTTGCCTTGACTTTATTGTTATCAGCTCTTCGAACCAAGTACCAAAAGTATTTGACTCAGATTTAGTAATGTCTGAGAAGCGGAATTGTAATGGGGATGTTCCATTTATATGGATATATCATAAACCCTGCTCCCGATTGTCAATTTTCAGGAATCGAGAACTGAATTTTTTACATCTTAATGATATTACAGCCATTGTAAACTATTGTGTACAGAAAATATGGTACTTCCCAATGCGTTTACAGTACTTAGGAGTCCACCCGGAAGAGTTTGCGAGAATTTCAAACTGCCTTGAATTTATTGCAAACCTCTCCCCATCCTTATCAGATTTATTGTATTGAAAACCCGTCACAAGGTGATCTTCTTGATCTTATTACAGCAATCTTAAACCTATCTTACAGTCGTACAGCAAACTTATAGCGATTGTAAACCTATCTGTTTTATCTTAAGGGACTCGTAAGCCATGGGAAACTATCGGAAGAATATTTGAGGCTATGGCAACGTCAATCGGGCAGCAGCTAAAATATCATATACATCAGGAATGCACCTTAAACCTAACCATAAACTGTACCCTGGGTTGTACATTTTTGTTACTACAAATCAGAAACCTCTCGTACACCAGAATCTCAGAAATGGAACAGGTCTCTAACTGACACTGTCATATGAGTAGATAGCGTGTACTTACCCCTTATAAATAGGCTTATGACAAGCCAACATGTCATTCACTTTTATGATAAAAGTAGCTTTTTAATGGGGTGAGTATTTTGTGTATAAACCACAGGGCGATTTCATGAAAGGTCTCAGACTTAGCCCAGTGTCAGACTGAGCCACCACCTCAAATCTGATCCTTTTGGCTCATCTAAGTTTTTGCCTCAAGTAGTTTTCCTTGATTAGGTCTCAGTCTAGACCAAGTGTACCAAATGACCACAGTGGTTCTGTGTCATATGTCCCTTTGTGTTTATTAAAATATTGTACTGATCACATAAGTTCCTTGTTAGACACATTATATGTCAGGTAAAACGCAAGTTTGCAATGGGACACCTTGTTAATACATAAAAACATCCACCAAAGACTACTTTAGGGAGTTGTTTTGTATACTTGTACTTTATTTGCATCCATTCAAATTTTAAAGTGGAGAACGAAGTATGACAGCTATATTTGAGCCTCTGTTAACAAATGTTAAGCCCACTATCAACGTGTCTCAGCATTTAAGCCATTTTCTCAACAAAACCTAAGATTGAGACTATTGGAGAAAATCATAAAGGCTGAGCCCATGGGATCAACTAAAAGGTTCCAAAAATTTGAAACAACTATCGTAACTTTGAGCCTGAGACCAGGCTAAGCCATTATGTAAAATCGGCCCCCTGAACTCTTTTTTTGAAATTTCAAAGGTAGGATATAATTCATTTCTTTTGCAAAGATTACACAATTATTCTTTTGTGATAATTATTTATGCGGGAAGTTTGTGGTTATGAAATAAATTGCTGTGTTATATGAAATCAATGTGACAAGTTCTGAAGAGACTTTGTAATATTTATGAGTCAATGCGTTTGTCTGTAAACTTGACATAAATACTTTTTGTGTCTTTTGTCTGACAAAAACTTTAATGAAGAAGAATCACTTCATGATTTACTTGTATTTTTATCTTGTTAGCTCTTTACCTTCCATCAATTAGGTTACACAGTTAACAGCGTGTATTTGTCTGCTAGCGTATTAGCGAAATAACTCGAAAAGTTGTGAAAGAATTTTGATAAAATTTTCAGGGAATGTCGACAAGGACACAAGGAACAGGTCATTTGATACCAGTGGTGATCCGGATCACAATCTGGATCCATTAATGTTTTAAAGAATATGTTTTCATAGCATACATAAGCAATGTTGGAGGTGTTGTACTTTGAGGTATGCCGTACCCAAGTGCCCAATCCAAGTGCATTAAACCACGTAAATATATCATTTGCTATTTTTATTTTTATACAGTGATCTAAAAGTTTAAGTATGAAAGTTACATGCTGAGTGTTATTACAAGGGATCTAATCTAATCATTCCTTTATAGCACTTAATCTTCCATCTTACAGATTTTTCTAAGGTGTATAAAAACCAATTCATTATTCAAATTTCCTTTATTCACTGGACATGTCTGTGTTGCCAGCCAGAAATACTGGGGAAACATTAAGGTGGAAACTACTGTGGCTGGTTTTGTTAAAGGATTTAACCCGGAGGCTAAGATTTTTGTAATAGATTTAGGCTGATTCTGTGGTCCTAAATTTCGGAGACTTCACAAAGCAGCTAAGTCTGATCTTTTGCTATGCCTAGGGCTTATAATGTTACGTCTACATAAGAGAGGGCTTCACAGAGATACATACTGGGGCAATAGTAAGATTGAAACTCCTGAGACCAAATGGACTTAGCTCAGACTTAGACTAATAGTAATGACTTTTGCCTTATACTTGCCTTAGGCAAAGTTTGTGGTCTTAAATTTAGCACAATTCATAAAGCAGGTTCGTCTAAGCTTTGGCTAAGTCTTCGGTTTGACGTTAAGTCCACATGGGAAAGGGCTTAACAATTGAAAAACAATTATTGAAATATGGCTGCCATAAACATTTAACCGCATGAAAATTTGAAATGGCTGAGAATAAAGGGAGTGTTGTTATAAGCTTGGCCATAGTTAAGTTTCGTGAAAACCACTTAAACCAATAACGTAGCCAAGTCAAAAGTCTAAGATTCAAGTCTTAAACTTAAACAAAACTTGACTAAGCCAAAAGTCTGATGTCATTGTGAAACTAAAATAAAGTAGTTGTCAAAACCCACCTCTATTTTTGTTAACAGTTACTGTCTTTCAAATGTCAAACCAAGAGTGTTCTAGCACTATATATTTATTTGTATAAGTATCCAGACAAAGAACTGCAGAAACTAGGTCACTAAGTGGAAACTGTCCAAAACATAAACTGGAGAGATGTTCATAAATCACATCCCATTTAACTATAAATGAGCTTGAAACCAGTTTAACACTCAATCAGTTGCTGTTTACTCAAAAGGCCTGAAGGTATGAATGAATATCTGCAAAACAGAAAATTACGTAAAAATCAGAGGGGAATAATGAAACCAAGCCCAATATCTTCGGAAATCAAACCAAAACAGGTCCTGTACACACTCCTTTATTTGAATATCTGTAAACAAAGCATGTTATTGTTGTTCACAATATATTTGTTTAAACCTCAGAGACCTCTTGGGAATATCCTGAAAAGAGATTCACATAGAGAAAAACTGACCTAAATTCAGAGAATGGGAGTGGAAAGGGAGAAACTAAACCAAAAACAAGACCTATACTTCTTTATTTGTTTCTTTGCACAGTAAATTTTTCCTTTTCACTAACAAAATTTACTCAGTAAAAATGGGTTAATTCTTGGTAATTCCGTTTAGGTCATTATTCAACATAAGCAGGAAGTAAATAACAAATGCACACTTTTAGCAGTTGGATTTACTGATATATTTAATACGGTCTGTCACTAACCATAGAAGGCACACCAGCGCTATCTCAATCCTAAACTAGACCTAGTGCTGGAGAACTGATGCAAATTGTATCCACCAGAAAGAAAACTCACCAAAGCCAATCAACCATCGCTTAACGTTGAAGGAGGAGCCCAAGGTGAAATCTAACCACATCAAAAGATTCCCAGCCCATGACTTCCTATAAGTTGGTTTCACATTGCAAACCTTTAGGACCAATAATAAGCAAGTTATAAGCACTTTTAAGTTTGGGTATCCTCGTTTGACCTTGAAGGAGGAACTCGAGGTCAAATCCAACCACACCAAAAGATTCCCAGCCAATGATTTCCTATATGTTGGTTTACCATGCCAAACCTCTGGAACCAATAATAAGCGAGTTATAAGCACTTTTAAGTTTGGTTATCCTCGCTTGACCTTGAAGGAGGGGTCCAAGGTCGAATCTGACCACAACAAAAGATTCCGAGCCGATGATTTCCTATATATTGGTTTACCATGCCAAATCTCTAGGACCAATAATAAACAAGTTATAAGCACTTTCAGGTTTGGCTATCCTCGTTTGACCTTGATCCAGGGGCCAAAGGTCAAATCCGACCACATCAAAAGAATCCCCGCCTATGATTTCCTATAAGTTGGTTTCACATTGCAACAATCTAGGACCAATAATAAGCAAGTTATAAGCACTTTTACGCTTGGGTATCCTCATTTGACCTTGAAGGAGGGGCCAATGTTCAAATCTGACCACATCAAAAGATTCCCAGTCCATGATTTCCTATAACCTGGTTTCACATTGCAAACTGACCAATAATAAGCTAGTTATAAGCACTTTTAGGATTGGCTATCCTTGTTTGACCTTGACGGAGGGGCCCAAGATCAAATCTGACCACACAAGAAGATTCCCAGGTCATGATTTTGTATAAGTTGGTTTATCATCCCAAATCTCTACGACCAATAATTAGTGAGTTATAAACACTTTTAAGTTTGGGTATCCTCGTTTGACCTTGAAGGAGGGGTCCAAGGTCAAATCTGACCACACCAAAAGATTCCCAGCCCATGATTTCCTATAGGTTGGTTTACCATCCCAAACCTCTAGAACTAATAATAAATGAGTTATAAGCACTGTTAAGTTTGACTATCCTTGTTTGACCTTGAAGGAGAGGCCCAAGGTCAAATCCGACCACATCAAAAGATTCCCAGCCTATGATATCCTAGAAGTTTCACATTGCAAAATTCTAGGACCAATAATAAGTGGGTTACAAGCACTTTTAAGTTTTGGTATCCTCGTTTGACCTTGAAGGAGGGGCCCAAGGTCAAATCTGCCCACACCAACAGATTTCCAGCCCATGATTTCCCATAGGTTGATTTACCATCCCAAACCTCTAGAACCAATAATAAGCAAGTTATAAGCACCTTTAGGTTTTGCTATCCTCGTTTGACCTTGAAGCAGGGGCCCAAGGACCATTTGTGATGATAAACCAACTTATACAAAATCATAATCATGATATATCATGTGGAAGATCATTCCATAACTTTGGGCCATCATATGCAAAAATGTTGTTGAAGTGGACCTTTGATTTATTGATAGAAAAACAATAATGGGGAACCTGAAGGAACACATTTTTTTGATCTGAGCGTCTTGTGTTCACGGCAGATTTATACAAGGAGAGATATGGTGCAAAATACTTAGCTAAGTTATTTTTGATCAACGCTGCATGATTTGTTTCGATTTTCTGTGTTTCCCGTTATGTGGTTATTTGATTTGGGGTACACTGAAATGCATCTTTTTCGAAAGTGCAAAGGTGGAGAAAAGTGAGGGGAGCAGAGACACTTAATGGGGAAGGGGTGTTTATACAAATAACTTCGGTATTAAATAAAATAAATTAAAACTTCTTTGGATATTGTTTACATGTGATGATAAAGGGTGAATAAAAACAGACTAATCAAGTTAATAGTTAAAAACACGGATTCTGACAAATGTGCATGTGTAATGATGACACTTTAAAACCGTCACTTGTGAATATTCTTAATTCTACATGGAGCTTTCAATATGTTTCTTTATCTAATGTTTGACTCGGTAAGTCAGAAAAACCTTAACACAAAACCTCTCCTAGAGCTTATAACCTGGCTCAGGTTATGTGATCGCTGGATTGGTTGTTAGCATGATAACAAAAAGAAAAAAAATACACAACATTTTCCCAGTAGGTAGGTCTCACTCTAACAGAGAACCGATTTAACTGGGAATGATCCAAAACCAATTCCGGATGCAGGAGTTTTTTCAAAGAATTTTTCAACATTCCACTCATAAGCAATAGTGTACGGTGCTGTGCCATAGCAGAGGCAAGGGCTCTGTGAGTGTTCTTGTTTTATACAATTCAGCGAGTGTTTAGAATATTTGATGCCACAAACACAATCAGTAAGTTGACTTTAAAGTAAAAACATTTAATTCTAATTCTAATTTGACTTTGATAACGCTTAATCTCCACTGAGTAGTGAACGCTAAGGCGCAACAAGACAATAGTAACAAATAGTGTGCATTTATGCACACTCTAAGTGGCAGCTATCATAAACAGTATTCCTAAAATGTTCAGTCCAAGGGCACAGCAATAGTCATTCCCACAAAATCACTGAGTTAGTAAATAAGGTGGAAAGGCCTTGAAAAACTAATATAATTTGGGAAGCATAATGGACATCATCAGGCAATTTATCTCAGATTGGAGGAACAAAACTATGACCTAACTGCTAGTTGTATCCACCAGATACCAGCTGATCTCAAATTCGCAGGATATGTTCCACATTACAAAATCTTTACTGGGAATATTTTTGGTCTCATTTTGAAAAACAAGATGGCCGCACACAGGCGTTTTTTTTCAGTCATGAAAAGTGCTTATCTCTCCTTTATTATTGGTCCTAGAGGTTTTGGATGGTAAACCAACCTATAGGAAATCATGGGCTGGGAATCTTTTTGTGTGGTCAGATTTGACCTCGGACACCTCCTTTAAGGTCAAACGAGGATAGCCAAACCTAAAAGTGCTTATAACTCGCTTATTAATGGTTCTAGAGGTTTGGGATGGTAAATCAACCTATGAGAAATCATGGGTTGGGAATCTGTTGGTGTGGTCAGATATGACCTTGGGCCCCTCTTTCAAGGTCAAACGAGGATATATCCAGTATTGGATAGAGTAGCATTAGGCCAACTTTATAAGCATGGTCTTAACTGGTTGTGTAGAGAGTAAGTATGCTCATTTTCTCTTATGGCTTCTCCATGGTGCTGACCTATATTCTGTCCCTGGACTCTGAATTTTGGATATTACTATTGTCTTGTTGCGCCTTAGAGTCCACTACTCAGTGAAGATTAAGCGCTATAAAAGTCAAATTAGAATTAGAATTAAATGTTTTTACTTTAAAGTCAACTTACTAGTTGTGTTTGTGGCATCAAATATTCTAAGCACTCGCTGAATTGTATAAAACAAGAACACTCACAGAGCCCTTGCCTCTGCTATGGCACAGCACCGTACACTATTGCTTATGAGTGGAATGTTGAAAAATTCTTTGAAAAAACTCCTGCATCCGGAATTGGTTTTGGATCATTCCCAATTAAATCGGTTCTCTGTTAGACCAAGACCTACCTACTGGGAAAATGTTGTGTATTTTTTTTCTTTTTGTTATCATGCTAACAACCAATCCAGCGATCACATAACCTGAGCCAGGTTATAAGCTCTAGGAGAGGTTTTGTGTTAAGGTTTTTCTGACTTACCGAGTCAAACATTAGATAAAGAAACATATTGAAAGCTCCATGTAGAATTAAGAATATTCACAAGTGACAGTTTTAAAGTGTCATCATTACACATGCACATTTGTCAGAATCCGTGTTTTTAACTATTAACTTGATTAGTCTGTTTTTATTCACCCTTTATCATCACATGTAAACAATATCCAAAGAAGTTTTAATTTATTTTATTTAATACCGAAGTTATTTGTATAAACACCCCTTCCCCATTAAGTGTCTCTGCTCCCCTCACTCTTCTCCACCTTTGCACTTTCGAAAAAGATGCATTTCAGTGTACCCCAAATCAAATAACCACATAACGGGAACCACAGAAAATCGAAACAAATCATGCAGCTCTGATCAAAAATAACTTAGCTAAGTATTTTGCACCATATCTCTCCTTGTATAAATCTGCCATGAACACAAGACGCTCAGATCCAAAAAATGTGTTCCTTCAGGTTCCCCATTATTGTTCTTCTATCAGTAAATCAAAGGTCCACTTCAACAACATTTTTGCATATAATGGCCCAAAGTTATGGAATGATCTTCCACATGATATACACAGTACTCTAAATCTGTCATGTTTCAAAAGTTGACTACAAACCTACTTATTTCAGAAATCATTTCCACCTTAGTTTCTAACTACCGAACACCAGATTGCCTCCCTGGGTTCGACTTGGAATATGTTTAATATCTTGACGATTTATACCTAACAAACTGGATGTTGTTCCTTAGAATCCGTAGATACAGATATTAAGCACTTGGACAACTGGTTGAACTTAAAGTGCACAAACATTATAAGATAAAAACTTATCATTTCTTCACATGAAAGATTTGTTTCTTATATGTTTATTTCCCCCACTATTATATGAATAGGCAATCAAGATGAGGGTTGTAATGTATGTAGCTGTGGGTCCATTGCTTTCAGACACTTGAATGGTTTCTTTTAACAAATAGTACACCCCCGCCCCTTTTCGATGACTTATCTTTTCAGTCTTACAATTTTATCTTTGTAGTCATAATGTAATAAATCTTTCGTAAGAAACTCACATCCCCCCCAATCTTATGTAACCAGTCTTTACACAAAACTGAGTTCAAATCAGTACAATATTGAGGCCTATGTGCATCAAACAAATTGAATATGCTCAGATATGATCCGGTCATTTTTTTTCAAAATTGGAATAGAAGTAAGGAAGTTGTGGTTATTTAATTGGAGGTATATGCTGTATGGTGATAATATATATCAATTTTCTAAAACTTCGAGATTCTTCAAACTAAAAAAACAAATGTTTTGCATAGGATCATATCGCATCATCTGTGGTTCAAATAATTAAAGTATAACATTTGAGTTTCAATTTTATTATCATATCATATGGTATCTTATAATTATTGGCAACGTCGGTCCTATAGATCAGGTTTCCTGGAATTAGGGTATATCACTCGTTTGATATATGTAATGGGTTTGAAACACAAAATTCTCTTGGATTCTATAATGGACTTTAAAAGTGCTTAGTCCATGCAACAATCATAAGCAGTATTACAAAATTCATCAGTTATTTCATATGACCTTTTATTAGTGACTGATAGAGTGATTAGTGCACGGGAAGACTCACTTCCAGTGACATTTACATGCAGTCAGAGATCATACCAGGTCAAGGTCAGATGAAGGTCAATCCCAATGACTGAGAAAAGATGCAGACGTTTGTTTGCGGAAATATATTGACATGTTAGTCTTAAAATGTACACTATAAGAGGATATTTAAAACATTTTATGTACAGCATGACAATTTTTAAGACCACCAAGCCATAAAATATGTAAAAGCTGACAAGTGACATTATCTGACACAATCTATGACATAGTCAGTAAGGTAAACCACTGACAATGGCATGGGATTCATTATTCAGCTGTGGTCCATTTATGTATTATTACAGAATTATTTCAAGAACAAATCCATATTTTAGTTACAATTAGGAGGGAACAGAGAAAACACTACATATGGCAAAGACAAAAATAGTTAATAATTAAGAGTCATTATCGCATATTCATTTCTTGGCATTAGTAACTTTGTGTATGTACCAAGGACAAATTAAAAAAAATAGATACTACTTAATTCTCTACTAATATTTGTTAATTTTTAAACAACCAAAATACAAAAAAAAACATTTATTAGTTGCCTCGCTCTTGTCATTTGAGTCCAGTCTCTTTTGATTAAGTTATACACATGCAAAATGACAAGGTAGATTAACACAACTACCATGCCAATCAACTCGTAATTAACTATTGAAATGGTGATAATGCAATATCTATCTCAAATCAAATATCAACAAGTATGTCTTTAGAAGTTTAATACTATTGTATCTGAGTTCAAATGTAAATTTATCTATTGTATTAGTGTAGCTACCAATCGCGGTTTCTTGCATGATTAACAGGAGTTTAGAGTCAACAATGGATAAGTACATGATGCATACACTTTGTATGACAACAAAGATAAGTACCAGTGTTTTTATCAAGTGGTCACTGTCGAAAACAACAATTTGCTCAATAACGCTCAAGTTTGCATTAAAGATTAAAAGTTCAACTAGTGGACTGTCATTCTTGCTCATATCAAGATGGGTCAAACATATTTACATTGTTGTTGAGTTTCAGCAAAGAGTAATGATACACAATGCCTGCATTTAACAAAGTGATTTTTGGGTACAAGAGATAAGAACTCTTTATCTACAAGGTGTAACTTAGATAATGAATCAGGTTACGCCTTTCCTTACTGTTGTATCTGTACATAGCTTCTACGTACTTGATGCCCTAGCTCTGAAAAGAGACCCTCATATCCCTAATTCTAACTGTATTTTTATAGCGCTTAATCTCCCCTTTACAAAGAGGGCTCTTAGGCACTACAGTCAGCTAATTTCAATATCCAGGGACAGAAAAGAGGACAAGCACCACAGTGAATGCCAGAGAATGATTACGACTAAGGTGGATATGCCTTGGTGTACAGCTAGGTTCTAAGCTGCTTTCCGAAAGAGGCAACGGAGGGAGACACATGAATCTCACCAGGAAGAGCACTCCAAACATTGGGGGCGTCAAACTTGTGAAGCGAGTCTTGTATATATCCATCCCACCCAAGCTTAACTATCTCAATAATGCACAAAAATCAGATGTAAAACGCATATACGTTAAGGGTCACCAGTGAATATAAAGATGCAACCAAAACTAGCAGAGGCTCTCTGTATTTTTTTTATTTATTTGGGGTTTTACGTTGCTTTCAACACTGTACAGGTCATATCACGACGGGTAGTTGGAAGGGCAGAGGAAACCAGTACATAGAGTTCGCTAGGGTTCTGTACTGTAAACTGCCGACCAACGGCAAGCAACTACCAGCTTTCCCACATAAGGCCTTGACGGGGATCGAACCCCGGCCTCAGAGGTGGGAGGCGAGAGTGTTACCACTCTGCCACCGTGGCCCCCAGAGGCTCTCTGTAAGTAGCTTTCTTACGAAAAAGTATTAGCACCACCAGTGGTGTTGTTTTTGTTAGAAATATCTGTGTTGGCGAGTTACAGTATACATAATTTTCCACCAACACAGATGAAAATATAGCCACCACATATTTTCGCCAACACATATGAAAATTTAGCCACCACAGATGAAAAATTCGCCACCAAAGATGATATTTTCGCCATCACAGATGACATTTTGGCCACCACAGATGATAATTGGGCCATCACAGGTGATATTTTCGCCACCACAGATGATATTTTAGCCACCACAGATGATATTTTAGCCAACACAGATGATATTTTCGCCAACACAGATGAAAACTTCGCCAACACATATGAAAACTTACAGAGGAAGATATAGCCACCACAGATGGTATTTTCGCCAACACATATGAAATTTTAGCCACCACAGATGATATTTTCGCCAACGCAGATGAAAACACTGCAAGTTACTATAAATAGGCTACTGTACATAGAATAGCCTGTCCTTGAATAGGTCAATAGCAATTACCAAGTGATGACAGTTCACATTTTTTTATTTATTAAATACAGTATTACAAATGTATTAATAAAATACATAAATTTGACCACTGCTGAGTAATGTCCTAACAAAGTCTATACAGTAAAGTCTAACGTAAAGACATATGAATAATGAATGAGTTTAAGAAATATGTTTACAAGTTCAGGTGACAATAACATAAGTTGAAGTTCAATAGTTCATCAACAAGGTCACCACAATATTAATAGCAAATGAGTTAAGAGCTTGTACATTGCAAGTAAAGGTGACCATAACATAATTTAAGGGAATATTTAGTTTAGGGAATTTTTATGTAAAAAGTTCAATGAAAAATCGAATAACTGAAGTCATGTTGGGGTCTCCTCATGCTGATCTGGGTTATTTGGCATGATTGACTTGAGGGTCCTCTAATATCTGGGTCTGTAGTAGTTCTGGCAGTTTGAGGTGACCCTAACTTAACTTTTGTACAGTTAATGTAACATTAACATGTAAATATTCACTTATATGTAATCATAGACATTATACTCGTATTGTCACTCCATTAAGGGTCAGTGACCTATATCTGATCTTTGCATTAGTGAACTGTGACCTTTATTTGACCTTCACATTGTACACTTCATGGTATAAAGTAGTAGTCTTATTATCTTTTATTTTTACTTTAACCTTTATATTGTGTTGCGTATATTTACATGTTATATATAAATAAATTCTCCGCATCTTGTAGTTTGCCTAAAGGGAACTGAAAATCATTTCTGTTGGTTAAATTTCCATCTGTGTTGGCTAAAACATTCATCTGCCTGGGCTAAGTTTCATGTGTGTTGGCTATAATATCATCTGCATTGGCTAAAATGTTGTCTGTGGTGGCAAATTTTTCATCTGTAAGTGTTGGTGAAAATATCCTCTGTGTTGGCTATATTTTCATCTGTGTTGGCTATAATTTCATACGTGGTGGCAAAAATACTATCTGTGGTGGACATATTTTCATCTGTGTTGGCTAAAGTATAATCTGTGTTGGCTAAAATTTTGTCTGTGGTGGTGAAAATATCATCTGCATTGGTGTTATTTTCATCTGTGGTAGCGAAAATATCATCTGTGGTGGCAAAAAAATCATCTGTGTTGGTGGGAAACTATGTATACTGTTTTTATCTTTGGTGGCGAAAATATCATCTGCCTTGGTTATATTTTCATCTGTGTTGGCGAAAATATAATGTGCGTTGGTGAATATATAATGTGCATTGGCCAAAATATAATGTGCTTTGGTGAAAATATCATTAGTGTTGGCTGTATTTTCATCTGTGTTGGTGGAAAATTATGTACATTGTAAGTCGCCAACGCAGATATTTCCAACAAAGACAACCCCACTGGTGGCGCTAATACTCTTTCGTACTTTCTCACAATATATATAATCGGTGGTAAGCTATTTCTACAGAGCTTCTGCTCATTTTGTTGCATTTTTGTATTCAATGGATTCACTTCACCCTGTAGGCTACACACATCTACTCTTGTGAGAAGTCTACCATACCCCGCCCCTTGAACAGGAAACTTCTTGGTGTATTTTGTTCTTTTTAATCACGTGAATCATCTACATTAACAAATCCTGAGATATTTGAGTTGACATTCATCACGCCATTCATAGCTTACTTTTGACAGGCTGAAGCATTATAACATGTCAATAGACCATTAGGTATAGGTACATGGACAGGTAAGTGTCCAATATTAAAAAGACGATTGTTTACAAGGTCCCAAAGAGACCATGTCAGCAAGCTGTTATTTTTTAATATTGGATACTTAACGAGGCTATTAACCTATTTAAGTTACGCCGATTCCTTAATTTGTAATTTTAAAGATAACTTTCATTCCTTTATTCTTTATGTATATTTTTGGCATATTGTGATCATTTCAGTTGAAATAAATGTAGAAGGTGTTTCTTTGGAAATGTGTAAACAAAAGCTTCTATATTTGGTCAAAATCACGGAGCGGAACAATTGCCCAGTAGTGAAAGTTATTGGACACTCTTAACAAAATCTCTCAGGTGTAATTTAATGTATTCTAATGTGTATATGAATGATTTCCATTGTTCTGTTTGTTTGAATTATTATCTATATAGTTATTTACTTGGTCAGTGTCCTTAAGTGTGTTAGTGATCTTCATATGCCTAAAACTGTGGCATAATTGAAGAACATAACCTTGACATAGTTCCTGACATTTCATCAGTCATGGTATTTTCAAATACATCAATGACTAGGGATTGTAGGCCATCTCTCTAGAAAGCTATTTTTATCTTTGGTGATCAATGTGTAGATTCATCTGACATTTGTAGGTTAGGTTATGAATGGGGGATTGGTTATCATTGACAATCAAAGAGCCTGGGAATCAATACATTGATTGAGAGAGACACTTAACATCCTTGGATTCTAGACTGACTCAGTTACATTAATAACATGCTGACCTTGCTCAACATCAGCTCAAGTGTAACACAAAACATTCACTCCAACGATTTTTGTTGCCCTTAACTCAAAATCTAGACCCTGTGCAAGGCCCTTCCTTAGTGCACTGTGATTCTCTGAGTGTAAAATTCAGACTGTTATAAAATGCACTCATTCATTGTCTCAAAAACCCCAAAGAAGAGACTTGTGAGCCCGTCTACCCCAAATCCTTTGTTGAATATGCACTGGTGAAGTAAGTAAGACCCAGTGAATGTAATGTCAAATGCAATGGAGGTCAACTGAGGATAAAGAAAGGCCAAAGTTTAGGTTTTACATCCCTTTCTATAATAAGATCTGATAGCACCTCAGAGGAAAGCATGATATGAATATGTGACTTCCATTATGTCCCTGTTCCACTGTCATGATCAGCTATAAGATTTATCCAGATTAGATTGATACTTTCCAAAAAGGGCTGGAAAACTGGCCAAAAAAGAAAGGATTTGTTTCGAGTCAAAGATAAGTAAAACTATTAAAATCAATATTATGACGTGCTGACGAGCACTAGGATTCAGAAAAATCAATAACTCTTGGAGAGTTACTAGCAGACTGAAATAACTTATCACTTGGCTTGTTTTTAACAGGAAGATTGGTTGTATTGAAGTGATGAATAGTATCTCCCGACCGGAAGCTGGCGCCGCAAAACACCTCCCCATAGGAAGTGCTTGTAACAGGAAATGAACCCACAATCAATCAGTTGTAAGCTAGGGGGTTAAACAGAAAGCATCATCCAAGAACTTACAACAACAGAATCTACAGATATCTGAAACGGTTAGTGACATCTTTTCACAACACTGGTACCAGAAGTGTGTGATACATTCACCCACATCATTCTGGTATTAGTTTTGTGATGATTTCTCTTTATTTGTGGTAATTCCTTAATTTTTGTCCATCACGTGAATTCAAATTTATTTGAGTAATCTTGGTGTTTTGTGGTGAACAAAACAGGTATTTTTGCGTTTTATTGATATTTGTGATGTTATATATGCATTACCTGTTGTAATTTAGTATTTTGTGATTCACACATCGGTAATTCTTAGCGTGAATTATCAGCAATAGTTAGCGTGAATTTTCAGTTTTGTAGTGTGACAATTGGTCATTTTAGCGGTCATCGTACTTCAATCATCGTACTTCGATCTACTATTTTGAAAATACTTATGGGTATTTTGTTGTAAATATCAATTATTTATTATCACACATATTTATACATTGCTCTGTTTCCAAATTGGGTATTTGGATATAAAGCAGTGTAAGTTCATATTTCTGCATGTAGCAGTGTCTTTTTTTTCTGCTACACTAATGTTTTTTATATTGTTTGTCCATCAGTCGGTTTGTTTGTCAGTTGTCTATTACAACTCAGTAATTTTTGCTTGTGCATATCGATTCATTCTGTTGTTCCATTGTGTACAAATTGTTTGTCAAATAATCTGTTGGTCGTCGGCACAGTTACTTGAAAATTTAGTACCTGTTTTGTTCAGCCCATCTGTAATTTGCAGTAAAGCTAGTATTATTGGTACTGTGTATATAGTGATTTTTCTAGTATATTTGTAGTAACTATTTTGAGGAATTTATAAGCAATTCTTTCTAGTTATTTTGATAGTATTTGTAGTAAAATATTTAAATTTCTAGTGGATTATTTTCAAGTAATTAAATTTTCTGTTGGTAGCATTTTGAAGTAATTCTCTAGTGATTTAAATTTTGCATAGTATTTTGAATATTATTTTAAATTATTTTTAAATTGAAATTTCATGAATACTGCCCTCACCAACAGTAATTAAAAACCATTACTTTTAAAATGTTTGCATGATTTCATGTATTAGTTAAAAATTGGAGCAGAATTTTTTATTGTGTAGAGTTTTTCCATAGGGGAAAAAACTTTTTTGTTACTTTACAATAGGTTAGTTTTGCATAAAAACTTGAGTGGTTAAAATTTATTGAGTTTCAATAACGAAAATTAAATCCTATCTGAGTAAGGTTTAGTGTGAATTATATATTTTTCATTTTAAAATAAAAGAAATCAAAGTAGTGAATTTTCGGTAAGTGTGAAAATATTTTGAACAGTATTTGATACTCCTTTGATTTCATTTGTAACATATATTTTGAAATTGTGATTTTTGCTACATAACTTTTGCTTTGTCTTGCAAGTTATTTATTGTACTTTGGCGTATATCTTTGCATTGTCGTGCAGATTGGGGTTGATCGAATTCGGTTTAACTTTGCTCTCGTCTTGCAAGTTAAATTATTGGATTTGTATCTCATTTGCTTGAAATTTCACTCATTGACTTGTCATTGTTTTGCTAGTTGGTTTTTGATTTTCGGGTATTTGTCAATTTTTTGGTTGAATTTAGTTCATTCAGCTAAACGAAAAACTGTGAATGGCTAGCGGTGGGAAAAACCAGTTCACATTGAAGATGCAACCAAGGCTGATTTATTGTCTATAAAAGCATTGTTGAAGCAAAGGCGGACAGGATCTTGAACCTGAAGAAAGAAAATGGTGGTACACTGACCTTGCGTGACCTTCAGAAGTCCAAAGTTGTCAGCAATTCTGTGATCAAGAAGCTTCAGCACTCAGGTTTCATCCTATTCGGTGAGAAAAACGTGTCTGCCAATTATAAGATTTGCTCCAGTCAGCAACACCTTGTAGTTCAGGTTGGCACTGAAGATTTTCATAAGGTGGAGGAGAAGGACAATGAAGATTTGCATTTTTGGGGATTGTCAATCGATCATCACAAGTTACAGTCACCAAAAGTAGAGTTGTCGGGCTCATCCTTTCAGATTTTTTCCAGTCAGGGAACTCCAGGATTTGAACCCGAAACTTCAGACTCCATACCAATAGTTGATGGTAAACTGGGACTTGAAGATATTTTTGTTCCGTTCTGATCAAAATCAAGAGCAACAAGTCCAAAACATAGAAGTGTGTGGAGAAGTTAGAATCAAAATTGTTCTGCACTGTGGAAGAATTGAACCGTTCAGTTCATCCAACCAGTAAAGCTCAACTTGAACTTAAGTCTTCAATAGACCGCCTGGTTCTGAGAGTGGCTTTTGTCGAGCAGAAGCATCAACAACTTGACAGTGTTGCATGCGATACCACAATGTTGAACAGTGCTGAGACTGGCCTAACTTCTTCTCAGCAGGAAGTTGCAGTCAACTGTTATAGAGATGTTTCGAATCTTGGTCAACAGTTGCAGTCCAAGATGCAGGAAACAAAGTCTAGGTTTTCAAAACTTGATTCTCATTTGGACAAACTGAAGAATGAAAAATGAGTTTTCTTTTTTGAAGTCCAGGATGATGCAACTTCAAGAGATGTTTGCCCAGGAACTGGAGTCAGTCAAAGAAACTCAGAAATCTCAAGATGAAGCGATAACTTCCCTTCAACGACTTGAAAATGCTGAGAGTCAACATCAGAAGGAAGTCTCTTTGCTGCATCAAAATCTAGATGGTCTAGCTCAACAGGTGCAGGATGTCCAAAAGGAAGTGCAGAATTTGAAGCACACTCCCTGTGACCATAACCCTTCGATCAGTAAGCATCGCACTGGGGTCAAGCAGGATGTAGCTTTTCAAGCTTTGCGAAAGGACTTAGGAACTTCCTTTACAGAGTTGTCCAAGCTCGCGTCTGAAAATGAAGTGGCTTTACAAAAGCATGAACAGATTCTGGTTCAACAGAAAAACAACTGGAAGGAGTGGCCAATGAGAAGTGCCTTGTTGACATTGAAAAAGCTTTCGAGTGAAATGTCAATGTCCAGAGCAAACTATTTGAAGCCAAACGCAAGCCAACATTGGAGAAAGTGAACTACCAGCTTAAAACCATGCGGGATACAAAAGTAAAGGACCTCATGTCAACGTGGTCAGTCAGGTGAATGACAATGTCCATGTCTTATCTGAAAGCTCTGAAGATAAAGTTCAGAAGAAAACAGTGACCCATAAGGATAAAACAAAATCAAGATTCAAGTACCAAAACTGTCCTTCAAAGGTGAACACTGGAACGGTTACATTTCTCAGTTTGAGTTGGTCGCCAAAACCCTTTTGTGGTCAGAATCAGAGAAGTTGCATAATTTTGCGATGTCTCTGAAGAAAGAAGCCGCCAAATACTATGGAATTCCCCCTAGCCGAAAGTAAACAGACTATAAATGGTTGACTAAGAAGTTCCAAGAACATTTCGGAAAGTCAGAATCTCTAGCCGCCTTGAGATGGAAACACCTTCAGATGGAACAGTGTGAGGATGAAAACCTTAAAAATTATCTGGTTCGAATGTAGGGGATGATTGTTTGAACAGAAGCAGGAGGCTTGCAGTCCATTCTTTGTAGACGCATTCACGAAAGGTTGTCGTGACAAGTCAGCTGTGTTATCTGCTGCTGCCAAGCACCCAACTACCTTGGAGGATGCTTACAAGTACGTGTAGGATGCAATGCAACTCCATAAAGCCATTCTTGGGAAAAAAGCCTCAGTTAGGAAGATTAAGTACCTTCAACAACTTCTGAGGAAAGTTCTGCCACAACTTTCCAGGCTGGAAGCCATGGAAGCAGACAGGACAAGCATCAAAGAAAAGACAAGGGTCGCCAGATGATATCTGGACTACATAAGGTCCTGAAAGAAAACAACAAGAAGCAGTCCAAGCAATATGTTCCCAAGTGTTATGACTGTGGGGAACCAGGTCATTTTTCATGTGATTGTCCAAGGAGGATGCGTTACAGTGGAAGCCACGATAGACATGAGAGGTGGTCTTCCCCCAGGGCTGATTACACTAACTGGGGGGACCATTCTAGCCATGACTTCAGTTTAAAACTGGAGAAGATAACCAGTACTTCTCAGGTCAAGTACTTACCCTAGAAAAGTTGGAAGTACCATCTAGCAGTGTTTTAAGAACTAGTGCAAGGTTGGCAACTACTTTGTCTGGTGAAGTTGTTATTACTTAACAGGTCAAAACAAAGGTGTTTTGCTAGCACAGACTTTAGTTAAAGCTGTGGATGTTGTCCCAATAGAATTAGTCAATGACACTGAAATTCCAGTCTCAATACGTGTCAGTCATGTGTTGGGATATGCTGTGGAATGTGATGCTGTCTTTACAGTTGTTCTGAAGAAACAGCCGTTTCAAAGGTGGATACACAATTTCCAGAGCATTTAGTTTGGTTTTTTCAGCGTTTCAAGCGGGTTCTGAATGAAAAAGAGATTGCAATACTTAAATCTTTATTAATTAAGTGTCAAGACATTTTCTCCAAAGGAACCCAAGACTTGGGATGTTTCAAAGAAATAAAACATACCATAGACACAGGCATGGAAAGACCAGTCAAACATTCTATGCGACGAACACCAATGGGATTTGAGGGTGAAGAAGAGGAAAATCTTAAACAGATGTTGGACATGGGAGTCATATCAGAATCTTCTTCAGACTGGGCATCAGCCCCAGTTCTTGTAAGGAAGAGAGATGGTTCAGTTCGATATTGCATCAACTTCTGCTTCTTGAATGCTAAGACTGTGAAGGATTTATTTCCCCTACCATCAATTTCCCAGTGTCTGGAAACAAGTTTTTCTCTACCTGTAATGGTGAAGAATTTAGATGAAACTGTTTAATTATTAATAACCCTTAAATTCCATAGAACACGGGCAAAGTGCCCCAGTAAATTAACTCTCATTGGACTTAACAGTAGAAATCAATAGTCACATAGCACACCGCCTCTAATAATAACCTCAGCCAATCCCCGCTTCTATGAGATGGACCTCTTAGAAATAAACCCAGTAATTGGTGACAAGTAATATGTGTTAGTGTACAGTGACTAGTATAAGAGTCTCAGCCTTGAGCTGAGGAAGGGACACCAGAACAACAACAAGTGAAAAAACATGAAATAGTATGCAGAGGGGGAGAGCTTAGTTGGCTCTCTCACTCGAGAGAATGTGTTGAGTTGTAATTGGGACTTGTCTTTATTGAACTAGAATAAACTGTGAAAGAGTTATCAAGTGTTTCCCTACTGTCTTTGTGGTGATCCTAGACCTCTCAATAGTTGCTGCCAAGCGAGTACAGACAGAAGTGGACATAGTGGAGATCTGGTAATCCACAGCTGCCCCAAGGCACTGCTGGAGTCCACCTTAAACTACCCCCAGAACTAACATTTGGACACTACTCTAGACATGACCAGTGGCTATCAGCAAATAGAGATTGATGAAAAGGATCAACATAAAACAGCTTTCATCACGAAATATGGACTATTTGAACATAACAGGATGGCACTTGGTTTGTGTAATGCCCCCGCTACATTTGAATGAGTGATACAATTTGTTCTACGTGGGTTAACATTGGATAAAACGATGGCATACATTGATGATGTGATTGTCTTAGGTAAAGATCATGTGACCAATCTGGAGTTACCTTTTAAAAGGTTTCCTCAGCTGAAATATCAAACTGAAACCCAAAAAGTGCAGTTTGTTCCATACTAAAACAACATTTTTGGATAATGTTGTCAGTTTTGAAGGTGGTGCTGTGAACCCTGATAACATTGCCAAAGTTTAAAAAATGGTCAGGAAGATAGGTCTTAGTCCTAAACTACAACCTGTCTAGAAAGGTCCATAAGTAATCTCCAAGGTTCTTTCACCTATTTTATTTGAAGTAGCTGACAAGAAAAAACCTTTGTCCTACATCATGATAGGTTAAAGCCTTGTGAGGATTGTGTTGTACCTTTCTAGCTTCAAAGGAAAAGGAGTAAAATCCCTGATGGCCTTAAAGCAGATGATTTCGAAGATCTTGGATTTGATAAATTATTTGATGTTCAGGCAGTCAGGACACCAAAGACGTGCATCCGGATCAGTCTATATTGGCTGATATCAGTGAATGCCCAACACCTGATTTACAGCCCAGCAGAAGTGGGCGTCAAAGAAAGCGACCACAACATTTGTAGGACTATATTTAAGTAGATAAGATCTAGTTAAGATGGTCTGTTGGAATGCCCTATTTAAGTGCATGGAAGTTTGGTGTTGGCATGACTAGTATGACTACCAATTCCTCTCATCTTGGGTAGTCACAAATAATGATTATTTACTCTTCTTACCACAGGTGTTATCATGGAATCTCCAAATAGAAAGAGTCGCAGCTCACGTTCTCCAACAGAGGAGTCCAGACAAGCTCTCTCTACACACCATCAGTGATCGCAATCAAGGTCTCGTCGTCCCTCTGAAACACACAGATCTTCTCATTCTTCACATAGATTACGATCAAGATCTCGTCCCTCTGAATCTGACAGTGTCTGAAGGGCAAGTGTGAGCGAGTATGGCGCGGTAACAATTCTGCAGTCAACCGGAGTAGATATCGAGCTGCTGTCAATTGCTACAATTTCCTACTGGAACAGTCAAGACGCAGGCACTATTCTACAGTTATTCCTGAAAATAATGGGAACCCCAAAGCTCTGTGGAACACTTTCAAGAAAATCTTGCACAAATCCTCACTTATCATCCTACCTGATCATATTAGTCCTATCGACTTAGCTAACACTTTTGGTCATTTTCTTAGTGACAAAATTGCGAAAATCATAGTTGCACTAAAGTCATCAGTGCCTGTTTCCCTCACAAGACCGAATAGTAACAGCACCACCCTGTCCTTTTTTGAGCCTGTATCTGAGGGCGACATCGTCAAAATCGTAAAATCATCCACCACCAAATCATGCGACATGGACCCAATACCAACAGCACTAGTCAAAGAGTGTGCGGACATTTTGGTCACTCCAATAACCAATATTATAAACTACTCACTCAGAGAAGGAAGCTTTCCAAACTGTTTCAAAACCGCATATGTCACCCCCCCCCCCTTCTCAAGAAACCTAATTAGGATAGAAATCTCCTCAAATATTACAGACCAGTATCCAACCTCAGTTTTATATCCAAACTGATTGAAAAAGTAGTGGTTAAACAGTTAAATAATTATATTGATAGTGAGGGGCTCTCCAAGGTCAACCAATCTGCCTACAGGAGACTCCATTCCACAGAATCAGCACTCCTGAAAATCCAGAATGACATTGCTGCTTCGATGGACTCTGGTAAGGCTGTTGCACTCACATTGCTGGACCTCTCAGCGGCATTCGACACTATCAACCATGACATTCTTTTTAATTCCCTCAGTGATTGGTTTGCGGTTGATGGCACTGTGTTGAGGTGGATCAAATCCTATCTTTCAAACCGCAAACAGAAGGTTAAACTAGGTAATACCTTTTCAGATGCTTTTTCACTCCCATACGGTGTCCCCCAAATTCCTCAGTGTGGATACTGCAGCTTTGCTTGCAAACTCAATGATCAGCAGTCAACTTGACTACTGCAATTCCCTACTTTATGGCGTAAGTAAATACAATGTAGCTAAACTCCAAAAGATTCAAAATGCCCTTTGTAGAATTGTTTATAAACTTGATAGAACTATCCATGTCACTCCTTTTCTTCAAAAACTACACTGGCCTCCCTATCACATACCGCATCTTGTTTAAGTACAATCTAATTACTTTCAAGGCTATCAAATTCTCTCAACCCATATACCTATCATCCTTGATCAAAACCAGTTGTTTAACACGTGGAAATCGTCTTTCGCTTTCCTCAGTCTGTCACAAAAAGGCCATTGGTAGGCGAGGTTTTGCAATGGCTTCCCCCACAGAATGGAACAGACTCCCACAATCAGTACGATTACAACAAACAATAACAGGTTTCCGTAGCCAGCTAAAGACCTATTTGTTTAGACTAGCATATCCTCCACCATAGCACATCTCCCTGGCGGGCACTATTTTTTGGCTTTCGACCTTATACATTCCTGGACTTTCCCTTTTTGACCTCAAGCGCCTGGAGGATGTTACATCAATTTTGCGCTATATAAATGTTTCTATTCTATTCTATATGCTACTTGTCATTCAAGAGGATCTTACAGGGAGGATCATGATGGGTCTCATATAAGTACTTACACCTCCCGAACCTACAGACAACAGGAAGCACGAGCACATGAACATTCTCCGAGGAGATACTCTTCCCGCAGGTCTCAGAATGAGCAAGTGTCCAACATGTTAAAGGAGCTTTACCAGTTTGTGAATTTCAACCGTATCCATGATATTCTTGACAGAACTGCATTGGAGATGGAATTCTACAATCAGGGTTTGTTGATGGAAACCAGTAGCAGAAGAGTCAGCAGGATGTTGGCAGGAAAGTTACGGTAAAGGACTCTAATAATAATGACACGTCATTGAAAAGGCCGTCATCTGAATCTTTGGAGGTAGTGGTCACAAAAAAGAAAGGTAGTGGTCACGAAAAAGAAAGCAAAAAGGGCAGTTTGTTTCATGAAAAACTGGGACCACACCTAGCATCAAGAAGCACATAGTGGGTAAGCATCTTACCTTCGCTTTTACCACTTGGAAAAGCATGCCACGTGACGAGCATTTCACTGTCTACAATGCTTCTTTAGCATTCATTGAAAAGGTCCTTGGTCTAACCAATCACGATGAACTGCTCAGCACAGTTTGCAAAAGAAATGGTATCCCGTGGACACAAGATTTACCCTAGGTGAGAAGGATATCCAAATCATCAAGGATTATCACCAGTGGTTGTCTAGGGAAGCTTTAACATCTGAACCAACCGTTGATCTGCTCAAATGTGTTGCTGTGTTGACTCACTGGAGAGTCTTTTCCACTATTGTCAATTGTGTCGGAGAGAAGGTGTCATTGCCAGAGACTGCAGATGTTAGTGCAGGGGAAAACTTCAGAGGAAGCTGATTTACCTGTTCCATGTAGTCAGTCTGAATCTGGAAAGTTGGCAAGTAGTCTTGCTCTCTCAGAAGAAGCTACTCTACTTGATTCACCAAGTGAAGAAGTCAAAAGCATGGGATCATCTATACTGGAAAGTCCAGCAAAGGAGAAGGCAGTCCAGGATATCAGTTCACCATATGATTATCCAACCTGGAAGAAAAGGAAAGAGGTTTTCTTGAAGGCCAAGAGTTCAGACAGAGTTTTATCGACTCACATATGCACTTGGACAAGCTAACATATGTCAGGATATTGATGATATCCTTGACGGGGGGCCAATTCCAGTGACTCCAGTGTATTTACAAGCCATTGCTGCCAACTTTTGTCATGAGTTGCCTGACAAGGGACTTCGCCAGATGTGGAAGAGTGATTGCAGGATTTTTCATTCCCATGGAATTCACCCGAAATTAGCTCACATGGCTTCTGACCAAGATTTTACTGATGAGGAATACCATCTTGGTAATGCATACAAATAGTCATGTGAAGTTGTTGTAGGCAAACAATTGTGTATTGTTAACATAAACGAAAAGAGAAAGGGAAATAATAAATAACTCAGTGCAGACTGTCAATCTAATTATTTGGTAAATTTTCTGTAGCTTTGTTCTTTGAACAAGTATAATGACAACCAAATAAAACTTTTAAAGATAAAGCTGGATAAGTGTATTGACCAAGTTCATCCAATAAATGATAACATGCATTAAAATATTTTTGTTTATTTCATAGCCAGTTACCATAGTACGGTAAGGTCAAAATATAAACATAAAAGGTTATATTAAAAAGACCACATCGTGTAAGTGTCATACATGTAAGTAATACACTGTTCAAACAATTCCAAGCTAGCCTCATGAGCTACATGTGAGCCAAAAGTGTTTAACTTGTCCGGGCTCTTTTGAGGTATGATGCATTTCATATTTTAATAGTATCTATTAGGTTTCCTCAGTGTTAATATAAGTCAAAATATTTATTTATATAGGCATGATGCGTTTACTGCAACATGAACAGGGTTTCCAGCAAGTAGAGTATTTGTTTAAAAGTTTGAAGGAGCTGTCACATCGTCTGTAAAGCTGTAAAATTTACAGACAGGAGTGATGGAGAGGGTGATATCATTGTAACTGTGCACTACCCACATACAAGCTCCATTAACAGAACAATGAGGACAAGGTCGTGAAGCAAAACTCAAATACATGTTGATACAACAGGCCGGAACAGTGTGAACAGGCCTTAATATATACAAACAAGTTTCAAGCGTTATTATGAACCAATATAACATTTTTAAAATGAAATAAGTTTTCTCAAAATAAGAATATAAGCCTAAGACAATGGCTTTAATTCATAAAAAACTACCTCTAGATGGGATCAGCATTATGTTCATGTATTACTTTGAACTGATAAAGGGGGCCACGTTAGGCAGAGTGGCAACACTCTCGCCTCCCACCTCTGAGGCCGGGGTTTGGTTCCAGGCACAGCCTCAAGTGGGAAAGCTGGTAGTTGCTTTCTGTTGGTCAGCAGTTTACAGTACAGAACCTTGACCAACTGTTTGTATTGGTTTCTTCTGTCCTTCCAACTACCCGTCGTGATATGACCTGTACAGTGTTGAAAGCAACGTAAAACTCCCGTAAACCCCCGTTATTATTGTGTGTTCTTTTTCATACGTGAACTAAGTTTTTCAGTGACAGATACTGATTTGCACGACTGACATTTATGTGTCGTGTTTTCAAAAGATTTTTTTACAAACCACTCAGAGAAGCTAAAGATAACATGTATATCACTTTCTGTTTGTGGTTTACATAATTTCCATGTTTTTTCCTCTGTTCTGCATACCACCAACCTATCTCATTTTGGAACGGGATAACACCTGCTTTTAATTTTGCTCAAATTGCCTTTGGTGTCTCTCTTTGACATTTGAAATGTGGGCTTGGAAGAAGGGTAATACTTAAAGTAGTAGACAACATTTTTATGGATGTTGACCAGGACAATTGATTTTAATATGACATCCATTTAAATGTCTCTTTAAAGTTGGTCAAAGATTTCACTACAGCTATACGCACAGTCTCTGATGCACAACTTCTGTACGAATAACTTCAGAAGTATCCAGTACAAATTTATGTAAAATTACACAAAACAGCCATAGACAAGTAAGCTGGAAGGAACAAACCCTCGACAAAAATAAATCTAGATTTTTTGTCCAGATTTGGATGAGGATCATTTGAATCTGGGTTGGAATCAACTTTGAGGAGGTCCAAGCTATGATTAGACCCCAACTTGTATGGAAAATATAATCTTGATTCGATGAATAGCCTTTTAGTTATGCATGCAGATATTGCCTAAGGGTCATAAAACAATTCTTGAATCGTGATCTTGATAATGCTTTAGAATGATAGAGCCACAGGTAGATCTGACCTTGTCCGAAAATAACTGATAATATTTAGTTTCAAGCGAGAAATAATGCGATAATACAATATTATGAAAATATAGTTACCAAGCATTAATGTGCGTTCTGTTTCATACATGAGCTAAGTTTTTCAGAGACATATACTGCTTTGCACGGCTAACATTTATGTGTCTTGTTTTCAAAAGCTTTTTACAAACCACTCAGAGAAGCTAAAGATAACATGTATATCACTTTCTGTTTGTGGTTTACATAATTTCCATGTTTTTTTCCTCTGTTCTGACATACCACCAACCTATCTCATTTTAGAACGGGATAACACCTGCTTTTAATTTTGCCCAAATTGCCTTTGGTGTCTCTCTTTGACATTTGACATGTGGGCTTGGAAAAAGGGTAATACTTAAAGTAGTAGACGAGATTATAATGGATGTTGACCAGGACAGGCCCTCTCGAAGAATGGTGATCTTAACAAAAAGACAACACAAAAAGTGAAAAAAAACCAAGAAATATTAAAAGCATTGATTTTAATATGACATCCATTTAAATGTCTCTTTAAAGTTGGTCAAAGATTTCACTACAGCTATGGGCACAGTCTCTGATGCACAGCTTCTGTACGAATAACTTCAGAAGTATCCAGTACAAATTCATGTAACATTACATAAAACAGTCATAGACAAGAAGTAAGCTGGAAGGAACAAACCCTCGACAAAAAAAAGAATCTAGATTTTTTGTCCAGATTTGGATGAGGATCATTTGAATTCTTTAACAATTACAATCAAGCCATGATTAGACCCAACTTGTACGGAAAATATAATCTTGATTCGATGAATAGCCTTTTAGTTATGCATGCAGATATCGCCTAAGGGTCATAAAACAATTCTGGAATCGTGATCTTGATAATGTTTTAGAATGACAGAGCCACAGGTAGATCTTGTTTTAGATAATCATATTAAATATATCAAAGTGTATGAATCAACGATACTTTCAGTAGCTCAGAAGAATCCTATCTATTTATGTATTGTGTATGAAAATGATAGAGGGTTTATTGCTTGTTGAGAAGTTTGTTGTTATTTTTATTGAGAAGTTTTGTTTTTCCCCATTTATTATTCTATTGTTGGAAAGAATGTGTAGGTTTTCCTTTTAGATCAGTTAAATGCACTACATATGTAACAAGGGAAACATAGAGACATATGTGAAAGGTAAGAAGTGTCTGTCATAACTTTGTTACTCGGGTCTAATTGTGTTATCTCATTATAAATATATATAGAAGTATGAAGTCTTTTATATTTAAATATCCAATTGACAATCACACAGATACCTTGGCATTCTCTGCGAATTTTTCGATTTTGCTGAAGTTGCATAAATTGGTAAATGAGCCTTTATGAGAAAAATAAAATATTGAAAAAATCGTACAAGTGGAGTAAAAGTGCTAGTTTCTTCAAATCCCTGTGACATACTTACTTGACACCCCTGCTTCACTGTCCTATGTTTGTCTGCTGATTGTTCTTAGTCTGCAGTTGCGAGATAATTCTTTTTTTTTCTCATCAAGGCTTGGAACTGGTTGAGGCAGTCCCTCCTACCAGTTAAAAATGTAGCTTGTTTAAAATGCATGTTAAAATGATTCAGGACCAACATTTTACAACTTATTGCTTTCCTGATACTAACTCTGTTACTCACTTTAAAATGGAGCCATTTCACCCTTCCCTGAGAAAGAATAGTCTTAGAAATTCTTGGATTACTGCACGGTTTCCAATTCTAACAGCACTTTTGTGCTCAATCTCCATCTATTGACAGACACTAAAGTGCATAATGCCAGAAATCAGAGATTGTAATTGTTAAATCAGAAACATTACATGGGTCTGTACCATTTAGAAAGACCAGAACAAGACCATAAAAACTACGGTGGCTAAACATTTGCAAGGAGATGAGTTTTCAACTTGTTCCTGAATGAAGAAAAAGAGTTGGCTGAGCATACATCATCGGTTAGATCATTCAAAATCCATGGGGCATCATATGCAAAACTGAGGCCAAAACTGCTTTTTAGACTCATTGATACAAAGTGTGGGACCTCAATGCCATCAGATTGACTTTTACGAATTCTATACACACGATGTCTGGGTTTAAGGAAAGTTTCAAAGTATTTTGGATAACTACTATGTAGAAACTTGTACACCAATAGGGCCGTCTTGAAAACATAGTGATGCTTGATAGGCAACCAGTGAAGACCCTTTCTTACAGGAGTGATATGTGAGTACTTGGTGATATTAGCCACAATTCTAGCAACTGTTCAAGGTTTATTGTTAGACATAATATGTATGAGTCGTAGTATCAGGAACCAGGTTATAAAGCCAATCAATGTGGTTAGATATATTATGTTTTCACTTGAAAAAATCGTGTGGTTTGTTACTTTTCCAACCTTTTCCAACAAGATCGGTCATGGCTAAGGACTTTAGAGATTATAAAAGGTTTCGATAGGTTCTTACTCATGGAGCTTCTTTGCTTGTTGCCAATGTTCTTATTAGTAATAAATTGTGCTTATGCAATTTTCTTTTTGAAGTTTGTCCAAATCCAATCTATTCAGGCTGTATTGTATTCAAAACAGTGCTGCAAGAATAGTATCAAACACGCTGTTTTACAGGTTTCTTCAAAATGGTTACTTTGATGCATATATATTTTTCTTTTTACCAATCTGTACAATACTTTGTGGTGTTGAGTTGAAACCTTGTAACATTCTTGTGGTTCCACAGATTTGTTCCGTCATTCATAAATCTGTTAAAGCATTTTGGTCAAAGGTTTGTTACGTATTGCCAACATAGCATCCTGCTAAGGTGTCAGGTCAAAGGTCAAGAAAACACAACATATAAGGATCATCACAGCACCACAGGATCTAGTGCAACAATAGCTTAACAATATCGCAATAATTAAGTAACTTGTACATTTAAGAAATTCCATACAATGTTCAAACATAAATCAGTAATCAAGTCAGATTTGGCAGGAGAGGTTGGGATCTTACCTAATTTTGCCTAACTTAATACTCCATCCGGTAACATGAGTAATAATTGATAGAGAGATACCCAGGTATGGTCTGGCCCTGCTTTAGATTTTATCAGTACTATGCCATTGAAGCATGCGGTGATACGGCGAATTCGGCGATATTGTGTTTTTACCATTTTGTTATGATACAGTTTGAAATTGATGTATTATGATTAACGCTCGACGATAGGAGAGGGTTATTGTGATCAGTTTGTTTCTGTCTGTCCGTCTGTCTGTCTGCCTGTCTGTCTGTCTGTCTGTCTCTCTGTGCACCGTTTCGCCCTTATAACTCAAAAACTATAACACCAATCAAGCTCAAATTTGGTGGGCAGATATTTTATGGGGTACAGACGGATTCTTGAAAATTTGGTGTAATTTGTGTGAAAATTAAAGCCAGGAGAGAGTTTTTAACGCTCGACGATAGGAGAGGGTTATTGTGATCAGTTTGTTTCTGTCTGTCCATCTGTCTGTCTGTCTGTCTGTCTGTCTGTGCACCGTTTCGCTCTTATAACTCAAAAACTATAACACCAATCGAGCTCAAATTTGGTGGGCAGGTATTTTATGGGGTACAGACGGATTCTTCCAAATTTGGTGTAATTTATGTGAAAATTAAAGCCAGGAGAGGGTTTTTTTTAATTTTTAATTGGGCTTTTACAGTGAAAATTCTGCTTCTCTGTCTGTGCACTGTTTTGCCCTTATAACTCAAAAACTATAACATCAATCAATCTACTTGATATTTCTATGAAGATTAATTTACATGTTTGGTTTTATTTTATTGTCTTCCTTACAATACTTTATATCACTTGATGAACTGGTCACATGGAGTCGAGCGTTTTGCTCTCTCTGAGTGCATCTTGTTCTTATTTGTAATTGGGCTTTTACAGTGAAATCTGCTTCCCTGTCTGTGCACCGTTTTTCCCTTATAACTCAAAAACTACAACATCAATCAATTTAGTGGGAAGGTATTTCATGGGGCACAGACAGATTCTGCCAAATTTGGTGTAATTTGCTTGAAAATTAAAGCCAGGAGAGAGTTTTCTTATTTTTAATAGGGAATTCACAGTGAAACTGCTTCTCTTCATCACGTACGTCAAAAATCAATATTTTACTTTCGATTGATGTCATAACTCAGTGATGTCACAATGCAACTGTCATTGTGAGGTCACAAACCTAGCTTGTGATACTTGCTGACTTTAAGTAAAAATATTTCTTCTCATTTTATGGCTTGAAATTGACATAAACATAATAAAGAGGGAGGTGATATATTCATTATTTTTATTAATTATTATTTCTGTTTTATTTTCTCTTTTTCCTTTCAATACCTTGACAGTCCATCACAAAAAATTACCATGCGTGATTTTCACCAAGAAGTGATCTTTAAGCAATATTTTTACCTCCACCAGCAGTTTATATTTTTGTGTGCTAATTGTTTAATTGTCTCTTTGTTTTTTTGTGGGTTTTTTTTTGTGTGTGTTTACATTACTCTAGAACTAATGAACAGATCTTTATTTAAAAATTTTTGGGTAGGACCTGACTGAAGGAAGAAGTTACTAAAAGAAAGATCTGAATCTTATTTTGGATACAAAAAAATCATGATTTTTCAGAGGTCCCATTTCAATGTATTTTTAATGACTTTAACTTTCTACTTGATATTTCTATCTCATTTACATGTTTTTTACCCCACAGCCCTTAATGGCTGTTGGGGTATTGTTTTCACCCATGGTGTCCGGATGGTCAGGCGGGCGGGCGTCCAGGCGGGCGGGCGGGCGGGTGGGCGGGTGTTTGGGCGGGCGGGTGGGCGGCGGGAAATAGTTTGTCCGGGCTGTATCTCAGAAACCGTAAGGTGTAGGAAGTTGATACTTGGTAGGGACATTGGTTAGGGGGTGTAGCTGTGCAACGTCATGGTCTGACCTTGATTTGACCTTTAACCTTGCCGTAGTGACCTTGAGTATGAAAATTTTGTCCGGGCTATATCTCGGAAACTGTAAGGTGTAGGAAGTTGATACTTGGTAGGGACATTGGTTAGGGGGTGTAGTTGTGCAACGTCATAGTCTGACCGTGATTTGACCTTTGACCTTGCCGTAGTGACCTTGACCTATAAAATCTTGTCCGGGCTATATCTCGGAAACCGTAAGGTGTAGGAAGTTGATACTTGGTAGGGATATTGGTTAGGGGGTGTAGGTGTGCAACGTCATGGTCTGACCTTGATTTGACCTTTGACCTTGCTGTAGTGACCTTGACCTATAAAATGTTGTCCGGGCTATATCTCGGAAACTGTAAGGCTTGGGAAGTTGATATTTGGTAGGAACATTGGTTAGGGGGTGTAGGTGTGCAGCGTCATGGTGTGACCTTGATTTGACCTTTGACCTTGCCGTAGTGACCTTGACCTATAAAATGTTGTCTGGGCTATATCTCAGAAACCGTAAGGTGTAGGAAGTTGATACTTGGTAGGGATATTGATTAGGGGGTGTAGGTGTGCAACGTCATGGTCTGACCTTGATATGACCTTTAACCTTGCTGTAGTGACCTTGACCTATAAAATATTGTCCGGGCTTTATCTCGGAAACTGTTAGGTGCAGGAAGTTGATATTTGGTAGAGACATTGGCTAGGGGGTGTAGGTGTGCAGCATCATGGTGTGACCTTGATTTGACCTTTGACCTTGCCATAGTGACCTTGACCTATAAAATCGTCAGGGCTGTATCTTGGAAACCGTAAGGTGTAGGAAGTTGATACTTGGTAGGGACATTGGTTATTGGCTATAGGTGTGTATTATCATGGTGTGACCTTAATTTGACCTTTTACCTTGCCGTAGTGACCTTGACCTTTAAAATCTTGTTGCACCTTTAGGTCTGTCTTTTGATGCAGATTAAGCAAAAGTCATATTAGAATTTATTAAGAATTTTACTTTCATAACATTGTAAGAGATAGAATTTCATAAAGTGAGCCGCAGATTTTACTCCAACACCACACATAAGCATTCATTAAATGTATTACCACTTCTGTATGCATGGTAATATTCAAACCATCTAAACCATAATTCGGAAATGCAGATGTATATAAAGAGTGTTGAATTTTAGTTTACTGATTAATGCTGTCATCTTGTCATTGAATTATCTTGTTTTAATACTTCATCTTTATACGCATTATCTTTCTTTTAAACATTATTTCTCCATTTAAACATTGTTTGGACCTTTATATAACTGACAGTGCTCTGAAAGTATCCTGAAGTTTGTACTGGTACAGTACTTCTATATCTCATGGTGTTGAAAATATTTCCCAAGGCTGTGGGGTACGGGCATCTCTGATGCTATTTTATTTTATTGTCTTCCGTACAATACTTTATATCACTTGAGAGACTGGTCACTAAGAGTCGAGCGTTTTGAGTGCATCTTGTTGTAACTTGTATTTATTTACCTTTTTGGTGTCATATACTGTTATTCTTGTTGTATATGATTGCTGTAAATGATTTAAATTGTGTCCTCATGTCAATGTACAGAGAGGATGTTGTCACTTCAAAGTCTGGGGGAATACTAAATTTTAAACCACTAGGATTCCTTGTTTCAATTTTACAGGTGCAGACTTTGAGTTATTCTCCCATGTCTGGGATTTCTCTATAAAGGCAGGGTGCATTCTGTCATTCTTTGCTGAATTGGTATAGGGAACACAAGACAGTCATGTCAGGGTAAAACCTGCATGGTATTTTCTTCTGTGGTTAGATTTTAGAGATGTCAGGGTAAAACCTGCATGGTATTATTTCCATAGTTTAGGTTACAGGGGAAGTTGCAAGATGACTTTGGTAACATTTTAAAGCAGGGAAAAGAGAATGTTCTGTACATAATTTCTGTTTGATTTCAGGGTAAAACCTGTTTGGGAATTTACTTTAAAGTCTCATGATATTTTAACTGTTTATTTCAGTGGAAGTTGCGTTTTCATTTAATACTTTGCTGCTTGTTGTATTTGACTATGTTTGAATGAAATAATGATGAAGTAGTTTGTATTTATTTCTAGTGGCAGGGTAAAACCTGGCAAGAATTGAATGGACTGAAATGTTATAATTGCATGTGGTTGATTGTGCATGATGTGTTGATTTCAGTCATATGATTATAGGTTTCAGGCTGAATGCCGGTGATTTGATGAATGTTCCATGGGGTAAAACCCATGACTAATTGAATTTATTTCAATTCATTTCATTAGGAACTGAATCTACTATGGTACTTGATAAAGGATGGAACCAGTGTTTTGACATAGAGTATGATCCAAGGTCTAAGTGTTAGTAGACAGTAGGTTTCCAGTGTTATGTCTTGTTTTCAATTCTTTTAGATGATTCTGGGTGAATTATTTCAATGTATATAATATAAATGTGATTTCTGATTATTTTTTATACTTTTATGACTTTAGTGCTTGTACCAATTCAGCCCCAGCAATTGCTGGTAAAATACTTGTTATATTTTGTAAGTAAATGTTCTGTTATGTGACATAAGGCTTTCTCTTGACTTTAGTTCAACTCAAGACCCTTGGCACATTACACCATGTCAGTTCGAGAGGGAGTACCCAGGGTCAGCCTGGGACTGCCTAATGCCAAAGTCATCTAAACCTTATCTACATTAATGTCTCTAGGAGTGGTCTGTCCTAGGGGACCAGTAAAGATGAATTGTAGTTCTGTATGTGCCAGGGAAATGTTGAATCAAAATGACTATCACCTAAATGAACCCTAACTACCAAGGTCAACAAGTACGCCTGATTGGTTGCCAAGCATAATCAAGCATGGTTGCCAAGCATAATCAAGCATAATGATGTTATGTGAACCTAAATGTTTAAGGTCAGGCTAGCACAATTGACTTCGGATGTTACAAATATGTATAAAATGGTTCTCCTGCTAAGCTTCAAAGTCCACAATTATGGGTTATTTTTATACCTTGAAAACACTTAGGAACACAACCTCAACCTCATGTTACTTTTGGCATTCATTATAAAAAGGCGAATAAATGTATGTTAATTTTGTCAATACAAATTCTGATCTGAAATCTACACAAGAAATAAAAACTGTCATAGTCCCCCTTCCATCCAGATCTGAACCCTTGGCTTCAGAGATGGAGTAGAGAAGCTTCAAGGCAGCTACACACTTGCCAGTGGCCTATCGCTTGCAGTGCAGAATCTTGGCCAATAAGTTTTCACTCCTCTGCTCTATCTCTTCAATTGCCCATTGTGATTTGGCCAACACAGTTTGTTGAAATGACGGGAAACCCAAATCAATTAATCAGATTGCTTTTTAAAAGGACAAATGTAAGAAACTGAAAGTGATATTCTCCTTACTCCAATTTCCCCAATTGCCATTCATTAGTTTAAGACTCTGGAAGTATGGTTATATTCCTGACTCCCTATATTTAAGTGATCACAGAAAAGGTTTTCCGAACAACTTTCATTTCATCATTAGGAGTATTTTTTCTAACCATTATTACATCTCGTACTCTGTATTATAGTAACTGACTGACATAAAACATCTGATACAATTTGAAAGTCATCTTTTAATATTGGGCTAGTTTGGGAGAGTTCCACTTAGAAGAAGGTTTTATTCTGCACTAAAATAAAACACAATTTCTGGTGAGACTTCATTTATTCAAGGAAGAGATTGTTTTAAACAATGGAAAAAAATAACAATTTTACTGAATCAATGTTTTTCATTTAATTTACAGAAAATTTAATTTACTCTTTTTATTTCTGTCATATGTAACTTCATTTCATTTTTCGATTCAATTTAGCTCTCTAACATTCCCATTTTGCATTGTTAGTCAACTGAAACAGAATATTATTGACATGAATCTAAAATAAGACATTGCTGACTGTCTTTCCCCTAGTTGCACTAATAACTGTTACATTTCATGTCTTGATAGAGTGCCAGGGAGAAACAGGGTCCTTTGACATATATTAACATTTGTTTGTCAAAACTATGATTAATGCATCGCAGAGCAATGTCCATCAAAAACTCAATGTAGTTACCTAATTTTACTTTCAGTCGTTCTGGATCAATTGCCAAGTTACTGAAGTCATAGAAGCTTATTTTATCAAACGCCCCAGAATAAATGTGAATGATTCATTGTGAAGATATACCAGTATGAAAAGCAAAAGAAAAAAAACAGGAAATCTTCAATATATTTGATATTTTGTATATTTTCCAAAAATATGGACTTTCCAGAAAGTTTACAGTTTTGTTTGACTGCATTACAAACTGATATAGGTGAATATCAAAAATACATCTACTACGAACAGTTTAACCTCAACATCTTACAGACATGAACAGTTACGAAATATGAAAATAAAATTACAAATTCTTCCTTCATCTCTAATATTATGGTAATTTTAAAAGTGCATTCAACAATTGCATTATCGTCAACAATTGTCATTGTAGGAAAGGTTTCCAGGGTTACTATAAATGTCAAACTAATCCTTGTTAAGACAACTAGTGAGATAAAGAAATATTAGTGTTTGTGCCATGTCAAATAAAAAAATAAACTTCACTTGATCAGATTTCAATACATTTAGAACCTGCAAAGTGTGCACAATACCAGAAAAAAACAATGAGTGTCTATTTCCTTTACCCCCATTAGTTTTTATGCTGAGCTCAAAGTTTTACAAAGAAATTCTTTAAAATGTCTTATCCATAATATACCAACACAAAAATTTACTACTACTTTGAGTATTAAAATATTACTACTAATGTATTTACTGTTTAATTCATATCTTCTCACGTGTTACACCAACATGCTGTTCTAAAAGAAATGCATTTTCTATTTTTGTTGAGTACTAATTAGAAGATATTTTCTTTAATATCTTTTGGGTTTATGTCGCTTTCAATAAATTGAATAGGTTTCATCAAGATGGGTAGTTATAAGGGCAGAGGGAACTATTACATACGAGTTCTGTACTGTAAACTGACAGGCATCGATAAGCAACTACCAACTTTCCCACATAAGGTCCAGGGTTTGAACTGCAGAGGTGGAAGGCAATTCTGAAACTTGAGCCTTAAATGTATTAAAGTAACGGTGACTTTGGTTATTTATAAGAAGTAGTCAATTGTTAACTGCAATGGTTATTAATACAATGCCATAGGGTTACAAATGTTAAGTTCTTAAAGCACTGGGAAACAGTACTGGTAAACTAAAGCCATGTACTTAAATAGAAATTATTGTAAATATATAACAAGTAGTAAGTAACTGGAATGGAATGTGTATACATATTAACAAATTAATATTGCCGCACTACACTAATTGATCGTTTAGTAAATGTTAGAATACGTTAACTTAATAGAATAAAGCCAAAGATATGTAAGTAAAATAACTTGTGTTTACTGAGTTCTACTGCCACTTGGACTGGGTTACTTTGAATTGAAATGTGCATGCACACAAGAACATATTGTAAATATACTCCAGTATACAGCCCAAAACGTTTTATTTTTATATCCTAATTGCCCACAGATTGTACAGATGGTTCAAGAGCTAAGTAAGATTAATATTTGTTGGAAGCGCCAAAAGGTCTGGGGGTTGTTTCTTATGTGAAATTTATTGAAAATCCATTTCTTATGATCATACAGGTAGTCCTAAGCCATGAAATTTTACTTCTAAATGAGGCACCCACGTAGTAAAAAGGGTCAATTTCTAGGACAGAAAGCGTGCATGGGTACCAAGCATTATCTGCTCCTGTACCAATCGTAAATAAAAAACATAGAACTACTATATTCCAACAAAAACAAATGTTACCTAACTCCTGGACTACACCTTCTGTTTAAACCTATTTATCCGTTGATAACACGTGCCAAGACATAAACATCATCTGTTGTATTTATATAACAAGTGTTAATTCATACTTTGGCAATATGCTTTAGTTTTAATATGAACGAACTCTGCATCTAGTTGCAAATGAAGATGCTTGTTTGTGTAGCCAGATATCCTATGAGGCTTCTTGTTTGACAAGAGGAAGGCGATGAGCAAATTCTCAACATGGCATGTATAATCTCCACATGGACTGCTGAAAAACATATGGTGCAAATGTACTGATAACTTGTCAATTTAACCATGTCAAAGTTACATCATAACAAAACATTATTATGAAATTGACAATTCTTACAAGAAAGCAAGGCTGTAGTACCTTTAATAAATTAGTATTAAAAAAGAATGTTTCTTTATATAACTGATGGCTTGTGCAGTGATTCAAATAAACTAACCTGACATCTATTGAATGTGGTATAAACATATAATTTTAACACTAAGAACAACCCAACCTATTTCTTGTTTTTGTCCTAACTGCATGCCGGTCTATGAATACAGCATTTTCAAAGATTTGTCTTTTAAATTGACTTTTAACATAAAAAATTGCTAAAACTAAATTAATTCTGGTAATATCACAAACTGTGAGTTGTTATGAGATGTGGATATTCAATCAAATAAATGCCTGACATTTATCTGTGAGAAATTAACGTAATTCAATAACATCTTCATCTTACATTCATTTCACATCATAGCAGACACAATTCTGAGTGTATGTGGTTATATAATAGTCCCACGTGTTTTGTGACTCACCAGAAACTTAAAGTCCACAGTGCATGAAAAAAAAGTTTCTTTAAAACTTTGTACATGTGTGCCAGAGTAACACAATCCTAGTAAAGAAAACCAGACATCTATCAGAGCATCCCCCACTGAGATACAGCCTCTCAAAGTGCCATATAGAATAACATTCCTGAAAACATGTGTGGAGGTGTTGTGATGAAATAAAAGGTACACAACTGCACATTTGGAATGGTTTCTGTTATAAATGTATTGGGAAGGATTGGATGTAATTGAATATGTAGCTTATTAAATTGTATTTTGAAGTGATTTTTTTTTTTTTTGAAGTTTACCTTTAAATGATTAAGGATAGCTTTGTTTAAAAAGTTTTTATAGTTTAACATGATCATTAGAATTTATTCTTTAATATGAAAGCTGCCAATCAGACTCCATCTAAAATTGTCAGTGACAGAGAGGTATAGAGAGTGTGTGAGAGTAAGGATTCTGTAGAGATAACATTTCAAATATTAACCATAAAGAATGTGATTCTAAGAGATGGTTTGGTTATAGTCATACATATATGAATGTGTATCAATCATTGTTAGTAAATTGTTATTTTTTTTTCTTTTGGCTTGGGTTGCAAAACTTTTTATGAAACCTTCAAGTATAGTCTTTAACTTGGTTATTTCTTGTATACAATTCCAACAAATTACATTAAAATGTTTTATAATCAGCAAAGTGCGCTACTCTTCTCTATGACTACAAGAATTTTATACATTTATAAATCCAAACTTTTAGGTGCAAATTTACATGATCAGTACAATCTGATGCCTACAGTTATTAGAAGAAGATGTATGAAAGACACACTGTTGTCAATAAAATGCTAGAATGCAGTTCCCATCTCCTGTGTATTAAACTCGGCATACGAGCATCTCGTGACCACGGCAGCTCGTGGCTAACAACTCGTACCCACAACTCGTTCCCAAGATTTTTTTTAAATATAGCAGGAAACCCATCTGACTTATTATTGCTAACGTTTTTTTTTTCAATTTTGCATATTTTACTTAAAAATATTGAAGTAAACTCCAGACTTCTGTCTCCCCGTGTGTTTTCTTAATTTGCATAATTTATTTTAAAATATTGCAGGAAAATCCACGGACGTCTGTCTGCTAATTTTTTTTTTCTAATTTGCATAATTTATTTTATAATAGTTCTAGGAAGCCCTCTGGGAATTCCATGACCTCACATTTTCTAATTGGCATATTTTATTTCATAATATTGCTAGGCAACCCCCACGGAAGTACGAGAATTTAAAGTATTTGATATGTAACTGAACAGATGTTATTACATAAAATACTCACTCTTCAAGCAGCGTTTCTATTTATTGTGTACGAGTTGTGGGTACGAGTTGTTGGTCATGAGACGCCGTGTTCATGAGTTGCATGTAAATCTTAAACTCTACATCCCGGTACTAAACCATTTCAGACTGCTTACTTTCAATATTGGCAGTTGTGTAGCCCAATACAATGACCAGATGTTTTTATAAATTGTCACTGTCAGTTCTTAATGGTCAACTAGAGTTAGTAATGAATATTGATCTGTTCATTCAAAAATAATACAATGTACCATGTACTTTTGAACCTTGGGCTAACTTTTGCTGTTCTGATAATAAGGAGTTTGGATAATCATGACTGCCATAAAATTGATCCCACTTTGACAAAATGTGGAAAAGAACTGTGTGAAGAACATGCTTATCAATACATTTAAAAACTGACACACTATCAGAAGCTGCATTGTTACACTATAACACTACACACTTGTTCACTATTTTGGACACAAGTTACAGTCAAATTGTAGTGTTAATTATTAATCATAAGACTATTATTTGTGTGTGATCAGAATATTTTTCAAGTTCATTTGATAGAAGAATCTTTGCTCTAAGTGTAGGAAAAAAAATTTTTTTTTGGACTGAAGCTGACCCTTTCCACGACAGTTTATAAAACACTAATTTCACTTCATTTTACACTGTTTTGTATTGCAAACACTGAGTGCAGAGTTCTAAATCACCTTGTGTGACGTGGCACAGTTTCAGAGAGGGATCTGTTTGTTTTTCCCAAATGTCAGATTTAACTGGCTTTTAATGTGCTTTCTAGTGGGAGTTAGAAGATGGGACTTGGCAGGTGTGTTGTTACATACATAATCTGCACAGGGATGCAAAAAAAAATTTCATGCACTGTGGTCTTTAAAGCAACGATAAGGATCATATCAGCTAAACCTAACAATTCTCTTTAGGCAAGTTTGGATCGAGCTCCAAGGTGTCCTAGGACAAATATTTCGCGCATGCGCAGTAAAACCACAATCCAAATGTCTTGCAGCACTTTCGGAGACATTTACATAAATTTTGATTTCATGAAATATCAAAATATGCAGCTATAATGTTGAAAGAGTAACATAAATATGTACACTACTTCGATTATGACACAAAAATAGATATTTGACATTAAATGCTTTAAATAGTTACAATCTTATAGACTTTTTTTCAGGATATAACAGGATATAAAAAATTATACAAATAAAGCCATTGACAGTTGAACTTATCAGCCCTATTCATCTCCATATTTAGACGATGCTGATCTTCAAATTGTTTCTGAAGCTTGTGCTTCAAAGCATTGATGTTTGGGATAGCCCCATGTACTACACCTGAGAAAATATGACTCTTTGTGACAGCTATGATGGTATTTGCGGGATAGTAGTTATTATCTTTGTATAAGTAGCCTAAAATAATATCGTCTTGTGAAAATATTAATCTTTTACATGTAGAAGAGTATATCCATGACTCAAAGGATGTCCATAGGTTAACAACATGTGAACAATGAACAAACAGATGCATTAAAGATTCTGTTTCAGAATGACATATTCCGCAGATGTTTGAATCTTCCAATGACATTTTACAGAGTAAATCTTTAGTGCCAAGTATTCTATGAGTCAGTCTATATTGAAACCATATCAAGGAATTGTCTTGGATATTATAGAAAATCTGCTTAAAAACACTTTTCCATGTTGAATAATCGATATTCAATGTTAGATCTTTATTCCATATTATCTTATACTTATTTTCCACCTCTTGTACATTAATCATATTACAGATACCTTTACAACCATGCTTAAGCTTTAGCAAGATGGAAATATGATGAGGAATAAATGGTTGCTAAAAGAAAGACCTTTCGGTTACTAATGCAGAATTTTGTGATATAATTTTTTCACTGTTGAATGTAATTGAAAGTAGTCTAAAAAGTTATTAATCCGAAAATTATATTTGCCTTCAATTTCCTCTTTTTTTAATATCTGAAGATTTGAATCAACAATGTGTCCAATAACAGAAATTCCTTGATTGTTCCAATTATTTTTTAACTAAGTTGCTATTCGATAGTTTACTATTGAACCATAGAGGAGTATTGAATATATCTGACTCAGTTTTCAATTGACAGGTTATATAAACATTATTCCATGTAAAAAATATTTCTTTCCAAAAATCATTCTGAATTTAATCCTCAACTTTGATCCCCCAAAAGGGACCATAATTAATCAAATCATTTGAAGAACAGTATGATGATTCAAACCACCTGACCCAAGGTCTGTTAGGTGAAACAAGAATTCTTCTTATCCAAGTACACTTTAGAGTATATATAAAATTAACAATGTTTGGCATTTTGAGCCCTCCATTTACTTTATTTTGAGATAAGATCACACATTTAATTTTTTTCGGGTTTGTCATCCCAAACAAAGTTGTATAATTTTTATTGAGATTTTCACAGAAACCTTTTCCAGGTAGCAGAATTGACTTAAAAAGGTGATTCCACTGAGACAATATAACAGACTTAATAACCGTGATTTTACCTAAAGGTGTTAAACATCTTTTTTTCCATGAAGCTATAGTGTTTTCTATTTTAACTATGACATTTTCATAGTTGATCTGTGGTATATTTGATAGATTTAGATCAAAGGTAATTCCCAATAAACTGAAATTATTCCTGTCCCAGTTTAAAAATTTACCACAGTTAATTTTCTCTTTACAACAATTTTTTTACCTATCCAAAGCATCCTAGTTTTTGATAAATTCATTTTTAACCCTGATAGTGAACACATTAACACATTCAATATATACTGCAAGAAGCTCTCTGAACCATCCAAAAACGAAGTTGTGTCATCGGCAGAGACATTTTAAATTCATCTGATCCAATTTTTATCCCTTTGATATTTTTATTTGTTAATATCATTTCACACAAAATTTATGCATATATAATAAAAATATAAGGTGCTATTGGATCCCCCTGCTTACAGCCTCTTTTAATTGGGAAGAAATCTGACAAAAAACCTACTTGCAATACTGTAGCTGTTATCTCTGTGTTAAAAATGTTAATCCATTTAATAAATTCACTGCTAAAATTATACTGATTTAAAACTTTATACATAAATTTCCAGGAAATTGAATCAAAGGCCTTTTCAAAGTCAATTAACATCAGTAGCCCTGTTTTTTGCTTTTTTCAGTGTAGTTCATAATATCTTAAACTAATCTGGTACATTCGCCTATAAATCTACCTTTTATAAAACCGGTTAGACAATTTGAGATTAAATCAGGAAGAATTTTTTAAGACGTGATGCAATTGCACTGGTTACCATTTTCTATAAAACACTTGTTAACGAAATTGGTCTCCAATTTTTTAGATCATCCCTTGGTTTATTTCCTTTAGGCAAACAATTAATAACTGTTTGACAAAAGCTTGGAGGTAAGATCCCTTTTTGGTAACTCTCATTTAGGGCCCTTAGTATAAATATTTGTAATTCTTTCCAGAACAGATAGACTTTTAAAGATTTTTCATTGTTTTTTTTTTCATGTAGCCATCTTGGATGTCTTTCTACCCCCGCTAGAAAAGTGGATTACTTGGTGTGGATAAATTGGGGGTCCGTGGAGCACTTATCCTAGGCGTTTGGATGAAAATCCACGGTCGAAGGACACCTCGGAGTGCGATCCAAACTTGCCATTAATTCAGTGGTAATTTGTATTCAACTGGGTGGTGAGAAAGAATGGCAAAGTTTAACACAAAAGAAATATCTCACCCACAGGAAACGTTATAGTTGTACTGGTATTTATTTTTTGATTTATCTTTGTAACCAAACCAAACAGGGTACCAAATTGAGTTGTCCACCTTTTGCTTCTCTGTGAATGGAATATCATCTGACGACCTGAATATAGAAAAACCATATTATCCTGAGATAATAGGTACAAATTAGATATTTGAAATCAATATGAAGGCTTCAATTATATTACTCAAATTCTCTAGTTTTTACACCTTTACAAGTAAGGGCGATATAGACTGGAATTTGTTGTCATTTTAAAGGTCTTGATCCCTGTAATCTTATGAAGCAGGGGTGGTATTCACTAACATGGATCAGTCAAGATCAGATCAAATTTGAACAAAACTGATCACTTTTTGATCAGATTTTTGGATCAGCTCACATTGGTATTCATGAAACATTTAATCTGATATTTTGATCAAATTTTGGATTAACTATGATCCATGTTCTTTGACTTTTGGATCAAGACAGATCAAAAATAACTGATAGAATTTTATTTCTCAGGGAAGATGACTGTTTTAATCAGTTATTACAGAGGCAGACAGTATTTCACAACTGAACAAACCCTTTAAAATTGTGTGAAATTCATACAAAATAAGATCAAATATTTCATCTTTTCAGTTCAAGTGATCCATGGTTTCTGAATAGCTATTTGATCCCATGGTTCACTTGAAACTTTTTTCTCAAATTTTATCTGATCTTGATCTGATCTTAATCCTTGTTAGTGAATACTGCCCCAGAAAATCAACAAAAAAGAAATTTTGTTCACGGTATGAAAATTTTAAAAGGCACATTTTATGGTTATACAGTTATTGGGTAATTTTTTGTGGTTTTTATATTGTCTTATTGCATTTTATGTTGAGGCTGATGGCCTCCATGTATAGAAACTGTTGTTATACCAGTTATGTTTGTGAAAAATCTCATTGTAAATTTAATAGTTGATTACTGATCATTACGTTGCATGTCTGTGGTATAACATAATGGAACTTCAATGAAAATCAACAGCCGTAGCAAAGTTAAATGATTGTTTTATAATGCTTCTATTATCAACAGGTCCTTGTAGCCTTTCCAAAGAAACTTACAGTACTGTGTAAATTTCATGGTACATTTTAAGTGTTAATCATTTCCTAATAGATATCATAACTGGTACTTCGCTTACCCTCATGTGACTTTCGCCTTAAATTGTACAGCTCATGGTAGTATGCAAACTTTACAATTAATTGCAAATGTTAATCACTGGGTTAACAAGAAGTTTATTGCCTTATGAAAACTTTACTTTACTATGTCTGGTTTAATGGACTGGCCAACATGGCCCCCATGTAAAGTAACTATATTGCATACTATGCATAATGCACCCTGTTATTGTCCTTAGTATGGTATAACAATAATGCTTTCATAGATGTCTGTACACTAAATGTAAAGGCCGATGCCATAGTCACTTAATAGGATGCTTAATTAACATACTGGATCCGCTTTGCTCACTTTTAACTACTATGTAACTTAACGGTTCTTTTACTATCTTAGTGGTTTCAGACCACTTGTATAACTTGTGCCTTTCAATAAGGCAGGCTGAATATTAGTATGGCCTATAACCAAACCTCAAAGTGTCTTTTACTAAATTTTAATCTCTTTATTCATTATGTTAATAACCTGTTTGCATTCATATGTTAATTACAAATGTTCATATACATGCTTAACATATCTATTTCCTCAAGTTAAGGCCACCTTAACCTTAAATTTACACCTTCCTTAAACTAACGTCATTCATTTATTATTCAACTCATTGATGTCATGTAGGTGAATGTATCTTCACCATTTCTAGAGTTTAGTTGTAAATCTTAATTAAGGTGGCCTTAACTTATCAGGTAAAATAATCAGTAACTAGTCATTAGTCATTATTTTGTGTGTAACTGTATATAAATCTAGAATTTAGTGTATATAAATAAAATATATATATTATCCCAATATGGGACTTTTCATTATAAATTCTTCCATCATAATCCACAACTAAGGCAATGATTCAGAATATTACCATGGTTTGGGTTTAGGCCTAACTTTCAAAACATGGTAAAATTTTGCTCATACCATGGTTTGCATGGGATTATTCCTATTCTGACACGTCACTCAATTTAACCTGATTATTTATTTCACAGTAAAACTGCGCTGTTTCCCAATTATTCTTTGCAGGGGTTTTATTGTCGGAAGAGCCAAATGTCTGCCTGATTCTAATAATTTGTTATAAAATCTCTTCTAAGTCCGAGCTTGGAGTTGGTTTGGGGGGGTCACTACTTTAGGAGCTACCCTCGTCATTACTTCAGTAGTACTTTCTTTGTAAACAGTACTTGTTAATAAGTCCAGTGATTCTATTGGGTGACCTTTGAACTTTGACAGAAAGAAATTTACCGCCAAACCTTGTATCCCTCATTAATAATTTAGACTTTGAAAGAGGCAGTCGCCATTTTATGTTAAGAACTTAAAACTGAAACTTTTACTCTTGTGACCAACCATGAAGTTGGCGAATGGATTAAAGCTGACTTATTGATATTGGAATGAACTTTTACACGTTTTTACACACTTTTACTGATGTTTTAATGTTTTACCATTCTACAAACTGTGTATTGACATATGAACTTTGGTGACAGTCGTTGACAAGTGTCAGACATAGAACTGGGAATTTGATTAGTCTTCTCGAAAACCTAATGCTTGTGAAAGTGTACCACAAAGGGATGGCCTAACCTATGTTTACCTTTTATTAGTGTCACATTTTTTCAAGCATTATATTGTCGATCAACACATCACCCAGGAAAGAGGTGTATGTGTATTTTCAGAAACATTTTTCAGGAAAATATAAAATTTGTGCATATTAACTCATAATTACTGTCATGCCTAAAATTGTGAACTGTACTGGCTGTGGTGAGCAGCATAAAAAGGCCAGCTGGAAAGAACTGTCTAATGTTAAGGAATATGAACAATGATAGTGACTCTGACGCTATTGCAACTGGTAGTGCTACTGATATGAATCAGGACATTTTGTCAGCGTTAACTTCTGTCAGCTCCAGGTTGACAGCAATAGAAGCAAGAATAACTAAAACTGAGGCGCAAATTGGTAAACAAGCTACCCAGTCTACCAGTTTCTCTGAAGAGCCAGTATCAGTGCGACAGAAGACCACCCCAAGAAGAAGGAGGACCAGTAGTTCAGATGATGACAACCTTCTACCCTCAATGGCCTTCCTGAAAGAAAACAAGCATATCCAGGACCAGGTCGACAGCAGAATCAGGGAACTGTCAAACCTGGGCAATAAAGGTAACTATAAGTCCCAACGAGGTGGCACAGATACTATTTGGGTTAAAACAAAATTTTAGCCGGAACAGGAAAAAACAGAGTATCATGTGATAGTTTATCAGTTTTTCATTGGGTGTCAGGCTTTAGTGCAATTGTTAGGGATGAGTCAGATATGTCCACCAAAAATCAAATGTTAGATTATCTATGTGAGCTCATGGATGACGCCCAAGATTTTGGCTGGTCTGCAGCCAAAGGTGTGCATGCTGTACTTTTATGTCGCATGGAAGAATACAAGGTTGCTTGGCATCAAACTGAGGCAGTGCGTCAGTCAAAAAGATCTGAATCTGGAGTTGGAAAAAGTAACCAAAGCGTCAGTCCACATAGTTCACTATGTTCAGATAAAAAATATTTTAGAACTAGAATTGTTACTTCATCTCGAGTATTGTATGGTGAAAGTAAAAATTGGGTACAAGACTTCAACAGGGGTAGCTCGGTTTTGTATGCTCAAATGGTGTCATGAAACACCTCTGGCACTAAAAATAGTGCAAGTATTGATGTCAAGGTCAAGACACAAACATGTAAATCAGGTAAATAAACCTAAAATAGTGCAAGTATTGATGTCAAGGTCAAGACACAAACATGTAAATCAGGTAAATAAACCACAAGTTGCACATCAGGAAAGCGCCACAAAAACATTCTCAAATGTACAGAATCTGGTAAAAAATAAAAACTACAATAAATCAAGCTCAGGCTGTCGAAAACAAGTGTCAAATCAGCTCACAAAGGTGATGTGTCGATAATTAGGTGTCAAAACAAATTCAACCCATTACAAAATCTTGGGAACGCAGATTGTACCAACACAAATGCCTTGTGTGAGGAAAATGTTAAAGTGTCTGACAATATCACTCGCAATATTGCAAGAAATACCAAAATCACCAAGGGTCATTCTAATGATGGTCCAAAAGTGGCATCTGACATGTCAACCATGATAAAATCAAATGAACTCAGGGCTGGTCATTCAGAAACAAGCAGTAATGTCACAAATGGGGACAAATATTCTTGGGATCTCTGTTATGTTAAAAACAAAAATTATAGAACTTCCCTCCCCAAATGTAGGGCCCTTCAACAATGGGATTCCCAAAACAAGTTCAAATTCGGATTCATACCCCTGGGGGAGCTAAAAATGCTTTGCAGGATCGACATCATACATACGGAGTTAGATCCCATTGCTCAGCATAAAATTATCAAAAAGTCAGGAAAATTTAATTTTCAAGACCTTCAATTGATAGTCACCTCCCAGCTCCATCCTGACAGGTAGGAAAAGCTACTTAAAAATTATTGGGATGCACAACTCCCTCTGTTAATCAGGCATGGATTCCCACTAGATTTTGACAGAAATTCCCCCCTTCAGTGTAATTCTGAAAATCATGCATCAGCCAAAAAATTTTCACTGGACGTTCAAGCCTATCTCCAGGAGGAAATAAAATACAAAGCCATTCTAGGTCCTTTTGACACTCCTCCCATAAAAAATTTACATGTCTCTCCATTCATGACCTGAGAGAAAGCGAATTCTGACCTCAGAAGGGTCATAATAGATCTGAGTTTCCCTGTAGGCTTTAACGTCAATTCAGGCGTCACTAAAGACGTTTATCTAGGAACTCCTTATCAACTCACTCTTCCAACGTTGGACGTCATTCTAGACCAAGTTAAAAGGCTAGGCAAGGGTTGTCTTTTATATAAAGTTGATATTTCAATAGCTTTTAGACATATAAAACTGGATCCTCATGATTATGACTTATTGGGCTTGCGTGACGTGTGTCATTATGTCGACACGTGCCTACCATTCGGGTTCAGGCATAGGAGTGCTCTGTTCCAGCGTTTAAGTGATGCAGTGCGTCACATAATGTGTCAAGACGGTTATGACGTCATCAATTATATTGATGACATCATAGGTGTCGACGTACCGTCAAAAATTCACAATTCATTCACACTCCTGCAAGAAACTCTAATTTATCTAGGATTTGAACTTAGTAACAAAAACATTGTCCCTCCTACCACTAATCTCAACTGTTTAGGAATCATGGTTGACAGTACAACCTTCACTGCCTCCATCCCATCAGATAAGTTACAGGAAATTTTTCAAATGTGTTCACAGTGGTGCAATAGGAAAAAATGCAATAAGCGTGACCTTCAATCGCTTCTTGGCAGCTTGCTGTATGTTTCAAAATGTGTCAAAACTTCTCGTTTTTCCTGAATCGTATGTTGGAATTTTTAAGAAGCATTCCAGAAGGAAACAGCATCCAAATCCCACTAGAATTTCATCAAGACCTAAACTGGTTCTTACAGTTCCTTAAAAAATTCAATGGCGTCACGTTCTTTGACGTCAGACCCTATAAAATGGAAATTGAGTTAGATGCTTGCCTCCCAGGTGTAGGTGCAAAATGTGGCTCTCAGGTGTATGCAAGCCAATTACCCCCTGAGTTTGGTGATTTTAATATTGTCCACTTGGAAATGCTTAACATTTTGGTTGCTCTGAGAGTGTGGGGGGACCAATGGTCCAACCAAAAAATTTAAATTGTTTGCGACAATGAGGCTGTGGTGGCAGTCATTAATTCTGGCAAAACAAAAGACAGAACCCTGGCAGTGATAGCTCGCAACATAAAATTCAGTGCAGCCCTAGCAAATGTTGATCTCCACACAGTCCATATTCATATTATGGGAAGAAACAATGTAGTGACTGACCTCCTTTCACGCTGGCACCTTACAACTAACCCTTATGAAAAATTATTTCAGCTTATGCCAGTGCATCAATGGCTAGAAGTTCCCACAATATTTTTACAAATTGATTGGTCTATTTAATAGGTCTCCCCTCTACGATGGTCTCCTTGGCTTCCTCAGCCCTCCAGAAGACTCAGCAGGCCTTCAGACCATCAACAAAAAAGCTTACATGGTTATGTTCAGGCTGTTTGTAGCCTTCTCTGTCTTCATGCATTTTTATGTCACCCAAACAGGGGTGTACCATCTGTTAGCATACCTAGAATTTTTGTCAGCAAGTATCAGCTGCAAGTATAACCAACCACATTTCAGCTTTGAAAGCCATGTTCACCATTTTTTCACTAAATATTTTACCCTTTAATGATCCAAAAATTAAATACTTCAACAGGGGCCTGGTTCTAGACAGACCTTTCAAAGCTTCCCTTACCAAGATAATTGACATTCCCATGCTCCATAAAATTGTCCAGCAATGTAACTTTATGTATATGGAACCTATTTTTAAAGCGTTATACCTCACTGCATTTTTCTCATTCGTCAGAATATCAAATCTAGTACCTCACTCACACTCAGCTTATTCCCTCCTGTATCAATTATCAAGAGGTGATATTTTCTTTGCAAACCCAGGCGTTCACATTCTGATTAAATGGACAAAAACTATACAGATCAAGAATACAGTAAAAATTATCAAATTCTCCTCTTTAGGGGCCAGTCCTATCTGTCCAGTGGCTGCCCTCAAAGGTTTACTATCCATAACTCCAGGACACTCTAATTCCCCCTTATTCCATATTTATTCAAAAAAATGCTTGGGTTCCACTCATAGAAACCAAAGTTATAAGAAATTTTAAAATGATTTTACAAAAACTAAACCTCTCTAACTCTTGTATCACATTTTATTCCTTCCGACGTTCAGGTGCCACCTTGGCTTTTAATTCAAATGTGGCCTTGCAAGACATCCAGAGCCATGGCACCTGGACGTCGGACTGCGTCTGGCGTTATATCACCCAGGACTCTCAGGCTTCTCATCAGGTAGCCCTGGCTTTCCAACGCCAGCTCCTTATGTGACTACCTCTACTTTGGGTTTGGGGTTATGTCCTCTCTTATACTTAAACTCAACAAGTACTAAAATCATGTAAAATAATAGTAAATCCCATCACTAAGACCAACACCTTCAAATTAGATATTTGAAATCAATATGAAGGCTTCAATTATATTACTCAAATTCTCTAGTTTTTATACCTTTACAAGTAAGGGTGATATAGACTGGAATTTGTTGTCATTTTAAAGGTCTTGATCCCTGTAATCTTATTAAGCAGGGGTGGTATTCACTAACATGGATCAGTCAAGATCAGATCAAATTTGAACAAAACTGATCACTTTTTGATCAGATTTTTGGATCAGCTCAGATTGGTATTCATGAAACATTTAATCTGATATTTTGACCAAATTTTGGATTAACTATGATCCATGTTCTTTGACTTTTGGATCAAGACAGATCAAAAATAACTGATAGAATTTTATTTCTCAGGGAAGATGACTGTTTTAATCAGTTATTACAGAGGCAGACAGTATTTCACAACTGAACAAACCCTTTAAAATTGTGTGAAATTCATACAAAATAAGATCAAATATTTCATCTTTTCAGTTCAAGTGATCCATGGTTTCTGAATAGCTATTTGATCCCATGCTTCACTTGAAACTTTTTTCTCAAATTTTATCTGATCTTGATCTGATCTTAATCCTTGTTAGTGAATACTGCCCCAGAAAATCAACAAAAAAGAAATTTTGTTCACGGTATGAAAATTTTAAAAGGCACATTTTATGGTTATACAGTTATTGGGTAATTTTTTGTGGTTTTTATATTGTCTTATTGCATTTTATGTTGAGGCAGATGGCCTCCATGTATAGAAACTGTCGTTATGCCAGTTATGTTTGTGAAAAATCTCATTGTAAATTTAATAGTTGATTACTGATCATTACGTTGCATGTCTGTGGTATAACATAATGGAACTTCAATGAAAATCAACAGCCGTAGCAAAGTTAAATGATTGTTTTATAATGCTTCTATTATCAACAGGTCCTTGTAGCCTTTCCAAAGAAACTTACAGTACTGTGTAAATTTCATGGTACATTTTAAGTGTTAATCATTTCCTAATAGATATCATAACTGGTACTTCGCTTACCCTCATGTGACTTTCGCCTTAAATTGTACAGCTCATGGTAGTATGCAAACTTTACAATTAATTGCAAATGTTAATCACTGGGTTAACAAGAAGTTTATTGCCTTATGAAAACTTTACTTTACTATGTCTGGTTTAATGGACTGGCCAACATGGCCCCCATGTAAAGTAACTATATTGCATACTATGCATAATGCACCCTGTTATTGTCCTTAGTATGGTATAACAATAATGCTTTCATAGATGTCTGTACACTAAATGTAAAGGCCGATGCCATAGTCACTTAATAGGATGCTTAATTAACATACTGGATCCGCTTTGCTCACTTTTAACTACTATGTAACTTAACGGTTCTTTTACTATCTTAGTGGTTTCAGACCACTTGTATAACTTGTGCCTTTCAGTAAGGCAGGCTGAATATTAGTATGGCCTATAACCAAACCTCAAAGTGTCTTTTACTATTTAATATGTATAAACACAAATATGTGCATCAAGATGACATATACTTGAATGTAGAACTGTAACATTAGTTAGTACTGCTCCTACTTAAACCCATACGGGTAATTGGTGTACCTTTGTCACTTGAATACATTTATTCTAGTCTGCTATATATTTCTACTGTGATATTTTCATCCCCAATGGACTGACCAATGGACTTTGTTAAGGGGATCTTTGTCTTAAATATCTTAAGTAAATTTTAATCTCTTTATTCATTATGTTAATAACCTGTTTGCATTCATATGTCAATTACAAATGTTCATATACATGCTTAACATATCTATTTCCTCAAGTTAAGGCCACCTTAACCTTAAATCTACACCTTCCTTAAACTAACGTCATTCATTTATTATTCAACTCATTGATGTCATGTAGGTGAATGTATCTTCACCATTTCTAGAGTTTAGTTGTAAATCTTAATTAAGGTGGCCTTAACTTATCAGGTAAAATAATCAGTAACTAGTCATTAGTCATTATTTTGTGTGTAACTGTATATAAATCTAGAATTTAGTGTATATAAATAAAATATATATATTATCCCAATATGGGACTTTTCATTATAAATTCTTCCATCATAATCCACAACTAAGGCAATGATTCAGAATATTACCATGGTTTGGGTTTAGGCCTAACTTTCAAAACATGGTAAAATTTTGCTCATACCATGGTTTGCATGGGATTATTCCTATTCTGACACGTCACTCAATTTAACCCGATTATTTATTTCACAGTAAAACTGCGCTGTTTCCCAATTATTCTTTGCAGGGGTTTTATTGTCGGAAGAGCCAAATGTCTGCCTGATTCTAATAATTTGTTATAAAATCTCTTCTAAGTCCGAGCTTGGAGTTGGTTTGGGGGGTCACTACTTTAGGAGCTACCCTCATCATTACTTCAGTGGTACTTTCTTTGTAAACAGTACTTGTTAATAAGTCCAATGATTCTATTGGGTGACCTTTGAACTTTGACAGAAAGAAATTTACCGCCAAACCTTGTATCCCTCATTAATAATTTAGACTTTGAAAAAGGCAGTCTCCATTTTATGTTAAGAACTTAAAACTGAAACTTTTACTCTTGTGACCAACCATGAAGTTGGCGAATGGATTAAAGCTGACTTATTGATATTGGAATGAACTTTTACACGTTTTTACACACTTTTACTGATGTTTTAATGTTTTACCATTCTACAAACTGTGTATTGACATATGAACTTTGGTGACAGTCGTTGACAAGTGTCAGACATAGAACTGGGAATTTGATTAGTCTTCTCAAAAACCTAATGCTTGTGAAAGTGTACCACAAAGGGATGGCCTAACCTATGTTTACCTTTTATTAGTGTCACATTTTTTCAAGCATTATATTGTCGATCAACACATCACCCAGGAAAGAGGTGTATGTGTATTTTCAGAAACATTTTTCAGGAAAATATAAAATTTGTGCATATTAACTCATAATTACTGTCATGCCTAAAATTGTGAACTGTACTGGCTGTGGTGAGCAGCATAAAAAGGCCAACTGGAAAGAACTGTCTAATGTTAAGGAATATGAACAATGATAGTGACTCTGACGCTATTGCAACTGGTAGTGCTACTGATATGAATCAGGACATTTTGTCAGCGTTAACTTCTGTCAGCTCCAGGTTGACAGCAATAGAAGCAAGAATAACTAAAACTGAGGCGCAAATTGGTCAACAAGCTACCCAGTCTACCAGTTTCTCTGAAGAGCCAGTATCAGTGCGACAGAAGACCACCCCAAGAAGAAGGAGGACCAGTAGTTCAGATGATGACAACCTTCTACCCTCAATGGCCTTCCTGAAGGAAAACAAGCATATCCAGGACCAGGTCGACAGCAGAATCAGGGAACTGTCAAACCTGGGCAATAAAGGTAAGTATAAGTCCCAACGAGGTGGCACGGATACCATTTGGGTTAAAACAAAATTTTAGCCGGAACAGGAAAAAACAGAGTATCATATGATAGTTTATCAGTTTTTCATTGGGTGTCAGGCTTTAGTGCAATTGTTAGGGATGAGTCAGATATGTCCACCAAAAATCAAATGTTAGATTATCTATGTGAGCTCATGGATGACGCCCAAGATTTTGGCTGGTCTGCAGCCAAAGGTGTGCATGCTGTACTTTTATGTCGCATGGAAGAATACAAGGTTGCTTGGCATCAAACTGAGGCAGTGCGTCAGTCAAAAAGATCTGAATCTGGAGTTGGAAAAAGTAACCAAAGCGTCAGTCCACATAGTTCACTATGTTCAGATAAAAAATATTTTAGGACCAGAATTGTTACTTCATCTCGAGTATTGTATGGTGAAAGTAAAAATTGGGTACAAGACTTCAACAGGGGTAGCTCGGTTTCGTATGCTCAAACCTCTGGCACTAAAAATAGTGCAAGTATTGCTGTCAAGGTCTTGAAAGTGTCACCAAGACGCAAACATGTAAATCAGGTAAATAAACCACAAGTTGCACATCAGGAAAGCGCCACAAAAACATTCTCAAATGTACAGAATCTGGCAAAAAATAAAAACTACAATAAAAGTCAAGCTCAGGCTGTCGAAACACAAGTGTCAAATCAACTCACAAAGGTGATGTGTTGATAATTAGGTGTCAAACAAATTCAACCCATTACAAAATCTTGGGGACGCAGATTGTACCAACACAAATGCCTTGTATAAGGAAAATGTTAAAGTGTCTGACAATATCACTCGCAATATTGCAAGAAATACCAAAATCACCAAGGGTCATTCTAATGATGGTCCAAAAGTGGCATCTGACATGTCAACCATGATAAAATCAAATGAACTCAGGGCTGGTCATTCAGAAACAAGCAGTAATGTCACAAATGGGGACAAATATTCTTGGGATCTCTGTTATGTTAAAAACAAAAATTATAGAACTTCCCTCCCCAAATGTAGGGCCCTTCAACAATGGGATTCCCAAAACAAGTTCAAATTCGGATTCATACCCCTGGGGGAGCTAAAAATGCCTTGCAGGATCGACATCATACATACGGAGTTAGATCCCATTGCTCAGCATAAAACTATCAAAAAGTCAGGAAAATTAATTTTCAAGACCTTCAATTGACAGTCACCTCCCAGCTCCATCCTGACAGGTGGAAAAAGCTACTTAAAAATTATTGGGATGCACAACTCCCTCTGTTAATCAGGCATGGATTCCCACTAGATTTTGACAGAAATTCCCCCCTTCAGTGTAATTCTGAAAATCATGCATCAGCCAAAAAATTTTCACTGGACGTTCAAGCCTATCTCCAGGAGGAAATAAAATACAAAGCCATTCTAGGTCCTTTTGACACTCCTCCCATAAAAAATTTACATGTCTCTCCGTTCATGACCTGAGAGAAAGCGAATTCTGACCTCAGAAGGGTCATAATAGATCTGAGTTTCCCTGTAGGCTTTAGCGTCAATTCAGGCATCACTAAAGACGTTTATCTAGGAACTCCTTATCAACTCACTCTTCCAACATTGGACGTCATTCTAGACCAAGTTAAAAGGCTAGGCAAGGGTTGTCTTTTATATAAAGTTGATATTTCAATAGCTTTTAGACATATAAAACTGGATCCTCATGATTATGACTTATTGGGCTTGCGTGACGTGTGTCATTATCTCGACACGTGCCTACCATTCGGGTTCAGGCATAGGAGTGCTCTGTTCCAGCGTTTAAGTGATGCAGTGCGTCACATAATGTGTCAAGACGGTTATGACGTCATCAATTATGCAAGCCAATTACCCCCTGAGTTTGGTGATTTTAATATTGTCCACTTGGAAATGCTTAACATTTTGGTTGCTCTGAGAGTGTGGGGGGACCAATGGTCCAACCAAAAAATTAAAATTGTTTGCGACAATGAGGCTATGGTGGCAGTCATTAATTCTGGCAAAACAAAAGACAGAACCCTGGCAGCGATAGTTCGCAACATAAAATTCAGTGCAGCCCTAGCAAATGTTGATCTCCACACAGTCCATATTCATATTATGGGCAGAAACAATGTAGTGACTGACCTTTCACGCTGGCACCTTACAACTAACCCTTATGAAAAATTATTTCAGCTTATGCCAGTGCATCAATGGCTAGAAGTTCCCACAATATTTTTACAAATTGATTGGTCTATTTAATAGGTCTCCCCTCTACGATGGTCTCCTTGGCTTCCTCCGCCCTCCAGAAGACTCAGCAGGCCTTCAGACCATCAACAAAAAAGGCTTACATGGTTATGTTCAGGCTGTTTGTAGCCTTCTCTGTCTTCATGCATTTTTATGTCACCCAAACAGGGGTATACCATCTGTTAGCATACCTAGAATTTTTCCCATGCTCCATAAAATTGTCCAGCAATGTAACTTTATGTATATGGAACCTATTTTTAAAGCGCTATACCTCACTGCATTTTTCTCATTCGTCAGAATATCAAATCTAGTCCCTCACTCACACTCAGCTTATTCCCTCCTGTATCAATTATCAAGAGGTGATATTTTCTTTGCAAACCCAGGCGTTCACATTCTGATTAAATGGACAAAAACTATACAGATCAAGAATACAGTAAAAATTATCAAATTCTCCTCTTTAGGGGCCAGTCCTATCTGTCCAGTGGCTGCCCTCAAAGGTTTACTATCCATAACTCCAGGACACTCTAATTCCCCCTTATTCCATATTTATTCAAAAAAATGCTTGGGTTCCCCTCATAGAAACCAAAGTTATAAGAAATTTTAAAATGATTTTACAAAAACTAAACCTCTCTAACTCTTGTATCACATTTCATTCCTTCTGACGTTCAGGTGCCACCTTGGCTTTTAATTCAAATGTGGCCTTGCAAGACATCCAGAGCCATGGCACCTGGACGTCGGACTGCGTCTGGCGTTATATCACCCAGGACTCTCAGGCTTCTCATCAGGTAGCCCTGGCTTTCCAACGCCAGCTCCTTATGTGACTACCTCTACTTTGGGTTTGGGGTTATGTCCTCTCTTATACTTAAACTCAACAAGTACTAAAATCATGTAAAATAATAGTAAATCCCATCACTAAGACCAACACCTTCAAATTACACTTAAAAATTTTATCTAGATAAGTACATTTAAGTTCAAACATGAACTCAAACTTAAATTTCTAATTCTAATTGGACTTTTATAGCGCTTAATCTCCCCAAACAAGAGGACTCTAAACCCCTTCAGGTTAATCTTACCTTAATGATGTCTAAAGTTTTAGAGTGTTTTCTTAGTTTACTGTCTACTTAAATCCACTCTGCTGAAGTAATTGTCTTCATCTTAAATAGTTTGGGTACTGGTTGCACCCACTTAAAGTCAATTTAGAATGTTAAGGCCACCTTGTGGTAATCTTAAAGGTGTTCAGTGTGGTTATGACAATGTAATACATCTCCTCATTTAAGGTGGCCTTAAGTTTTACTTTGTGTTTAATGTTAATGTATATAATACTTAGTGTAGAATAAAATATGTATTTCCTAATAGATGTTTGTCTATACTACCTGGACTTGAGGTAATGATTTCTATTCTAACATGACGAAATATTTAAGCATTGTAAATACTATTATTAAAGCTATTTAACTATAAAAAACTGACTTTTTCACCCATTGTACTTTACAGGGGTTATTGACAAGACAGCCATAATAAGAAATAATTAAAACTAAAGAACTTATTTGGATGCTTTTTACTCATGAAATATTTTCTCGATTAGCAAAACAGATTCACTGACACAGCCGTGTCATGTTAGAATGTTTTATATCAAAGAAACTTAATCAGTTTAATATATTTTATAAGTCTTTTAAATTTTACTGAGATATTTTGGTATAATGAATACAAATATAAATTGAGTATAATTAGACCATAATTCCTGATACAACCTTCTCAGATATCTTATATTCAGCAATAATAATCAATAACAACAGTGTACTAGAAGCTTGTTGCCTCACATATCACATTGAAAGCAACATGAATGTATTCTCCGGTGGTATATGTGTGTCTTATAACTACAATTTCTGATATGGTTACACTAAAGACATAAGTTCATTTCATAACAGTCACCTTCGAGTATATATTATTTATTTTGCCTCAATTACAGGTAATATCAAAATTAAATTCAAAAATACAAACTAAGCGCGTTTCCAAATATTTGTCAAGATTTCAGATAACATTTAAATTTGCTTTTGACTTATATTATAACATGATTTTACAATAAGTTGTAACAAATATTTAATAAACATTAATCAGAAAGCGTAATTAATCAGGTATATTAAATAGTCTCTTGAAAAAAAACATATCTTTAATTTCAATTGTGGCCAAAATGAAAAGGGTAGGACGGTAGTCATTAAAAGGAAATATCATGAAGAAAAGGACAACAAACAGATTAAAACTGTTCCACTCTGCCTTATTCAGGAACCGAATATCTCCTATCAGAAAATTGGCATAAGGGTGTGATTGAAAGATGCATTAGGCTCTACTTCTGGGAAGGCCACCATGGTAATTTAATGTGGCACCAAGACAAACAGTGCAGTTCTTGTCCACATTGTGTTAATTTCACAGTAATTTTTACCCGACCATAGCTATTAGAAACGTAATTTCTGTAAGTCTAATTTAAATTGTGACGTAAAAACTTATTTTATTTGTCATTTATACAATGAGTCTTGTTCAACTGCAGATGTTATTTTAACGTCATAGTTTGCATGAGGCAGTGTGAAAGACAGAGAGCTGACATCATAAACAAGGATACTCATCATACTAATCAGTAAAGTAAACATGTAAGGCAACCTACGTTTCACAGCATAAAGAGAAATTGGTCAGCCCCGCATCTGTGGAGAATACAAAAAAAATCATACAAAAAATATTTGTCCTTTTTTTTACAATTAACAGTTTTTAACCAAATGGTCAAGTTGTAGATTTCTCACTCACCTTATTGTATTGATATGTCAGTACAACCATATATTGGGTGGAAATTGGGAAAAACGTGGAAAGAACTCCTGTCAAAATGTTCAGAATCGTTGTATAAATCCTGGTCAGGGCTACCCTTGGCACATTGCCCGTTTACAATTGAAACCCAGTATTGCAATTGGTCTCTAAATTTTGAAGATAGATGTTTTGGTTGACCTGGTAGCTTTTGTATATGAGTTGGCAATTGCAATTTGGCTCCTCTAACTTTATTGCAGATGCATATCTCACTATAGGGTGTTTATCATATGTAATTTGTTAGCCTCGAAGTAAAATAACAAGTAACTGTGGATCTATGTAATATGATTAAAAGAATTTAGTAGTGAATATATATATATGTATATATATATATATATATATATATATATATATATATATATATATATATATATATATACATATATATATATATATATATATAGTAATCCCAATTGTCTGCTTTTTATTGCAATTGGTTGTTCTCCCTGGGGAATGAAGAAGTAATGCTGAAGGTCAAAATTGATATGGGATTACCAGGGTCAACGTGGTCCTGCCTGTTTCCGAAAATCAGTGATCTACATCAGTCCCAACAAGCGGAAGAACTCCCAAGAAATGGTCAGTTTCAAGAGGTTCCAATCAACAATTCAACAACTGATTTGTGAAGAGAAAAATTACTCTACCAAGCATCCTTGAGATTACCAGGGTCACCCTGATCCTCTGTACCCAAAATCAGTGATTCACATCAATCTCTAGGTACACCTCCAAAGATATGGACAATTTCAAGGGGTCCAAACCACTAATGCACCAGCTAAAGCTATACTACAGTCATACGCATATTCAAACCTGTCAATGATGGGTATAAAGCAGAAGCAGATTAAGAAAACGTGAGGTTGAATTAAGGCCTGTTGATTGATTAAAATTAAAGATTTTTCCCTGCCGAATGTCCTTTTACTTCTTAATTCAAAGTGACTTGGGACATCAACTCCCAATCAGTGAAGCATGACCCAAGAGACAACTAGCTGGGTAAGGAAATTGGGTTATAATACATAGACAGAAGAATAAAGTAGAGAGGTAGCTGACAGGTACGTCAGATAGCCTGCTGTCACCACTTGCTTATATTTGAACCCAACCAAGAGGACATGTCATAGAAGACAAAGAAACGCAGGTTTGGGATAGTAGTGCTTCAACAATCATGTCCCCTCAAGCTGGGGTGACCTTTGTGAAAAAGTTTACATAAATGGTGTTATAAGTTTTACTTAAAATTATTATAACCTTAAAGTTACCCATTTACTGTCTGTTTTTCACTCCTGCAATCAATTTATATGGCTCACCTGAAATCTTTCTGACTTTGGAAATGGACTGACTTATCTCATCCATTTCCCCTTGCGTATGGAAGAGTCCTGGATACGAAACTTGCCAGTATGGTTGGGTTAGCCTCTCAAGTTCATTGAAATGTTCAGTGTTATTAAGACACTTGGCACAGGGACCACATTCTGTAACAGTAGAATGCATGCCAAACAAATATTTCAAACATGTTTTTCTAAAGCCAGTTAGTGACAAATATTAACATCATATTGGAATTTCTAACTTCTTAAGATCTCCATGTTTGAATAGTCAACAACACCGCCCCCTTTCAAATTAATCTATTTGATCCTGGATACAAGTACCTGTACGATTAACTGTGGACTTGTCATGGTATGGTTTGAGCTTTTTACTAAGTCATAAAACCCCACCTTCGCAGAAATGACATAAACAGTGTGGCAGTCAATCACCTGCATAGCAAGGCTGTCCATTAGGCTCTCCATAAATGAAGATGGTTTGCTGAACACATGACATCACAGTGAACTGATTTTGGCAGAAAGAAAAAAGATCTTGATCTGAAAACAAAACAGTAAACAACTGTGCATTTTCTGATATATCCGTCACAAAACGCACATGCCGATACTATGTCTGGATATTTCACTTTAGAGTGGCTGTCAAAAGAGAAACAAAACTCTGACTTTGACCTTTGACTTCTGTTTACCTCAAATGATATAAGTAACTGATTTTAAATATAGTATGTGCAAATCAGGCAAGTCTGAGAGCAAATGTTAGAGGAGGTGCAGCAATTTACCTGCATGGTTGGGGCTGAACACCCCTCAGTTGCAAGTTAGGCAAGTTTTAAAGTAATCATGTTTTCATACATGTTTTGATGACGTTATGTAATATCAGCATCGATAATACATTGAATGCCTTCCCATTTGCACAATGAATATAAACTATATACTGCAAATGTGAACATTCAAGGATGGAAATATAGCAGATCATTGTCAACAGTGTTCCGTTACTTCATAAGATGAACATATGCAATGCAGAAAAATAATTCTATACAATATATGGTTATACTGCAGGATACAGTCAATCACACAGTTTACTCCTGGATACTTTCAAATGGTTATGTGTAGCATAGTATGGTTTATGGTGCATTGGCAATGACGCAATTCACACAATCAGTCCACTCTTACATAATCTCAGATCAGTATGTAGATTATACTATGGAACATGGTCAATTAACAAATATATGTTACACTTTCAAATGAATTTGTGAATTACACTATGAAACAAGGTCAATGATATAGCCTGTACCTGCATACTCTGAGGTAGATATGAAAATTACACTGAACGACCTGGTCACTGGCACAGTTGAGATACAATGATAAAGCTTTGATACCTGTATATTTATTGTGTTCTGTAGCAGGGTGTAAATTTTATTAAGAAATTGCACTATTACTTTTCCAATTGCCCTCTAAAAGGCTTTTTTTCTGGGGGGGTGGTCTCAGATTCTCAGATTCCATTTAATTATTGAGAGCCACTTAATTTCTGCCAATAGAAATCTGCAGTAATACAGGCAAAACAAGCATATACAAGTAGGATTCAAACTTTTCTGAATAAAGTTCAATGTTGCCAATCAAGAGCTGTAAGTTGGGCAAAGTGTTAAAGGGATAGAAATGAATGGAGTCCATATTACTGATATTCAAAACAGCAATTGCATGGATTATAATGGTATTGTATTTCAGTTCACCTTTTATGGAAGCGATACCTCCTTGATGATCACCACTAACAAAAAAAACTAATGTTACCTGCTTTCCACTCAGTTCCTGCATCCATTTGTCATATAATTTGATGTGGATAAATTCCTACCTTTTTAATCACAAACAAAAAATTACACTTGGGGACAGTTTTGCTGAGGCTTTTTTCTCCCCTTTGGTATCCCAGATGGTTTAGTTCTGGGCCCCTCTTTTTCACTCTTTTCACCATGCCCCTCAGTCAAGTCATTTAAGGGTTCAATATGACACACCGTATACTGATCACACCCAGACTCTATGGCCTTTGATTCCAGTGTTATGGAGCTTACTGTCTAATTTCAGTCAAGGAATGGAAAGATGGTGTCTAGGTGTCACCTTTAACTCAGAAAATTCATTTAATAATCACACACCTGAGATCTCCATGCTTGTTAGTATAATCTAAGTATCAATACTGCACTATTGGTTGCAAGTGCCGTGTTCAGTAGCCAACAAGGCTACTCTAATTCCTTACTACATGAGGTCAACAAAACTAGTATTGCTAAATTTCAGAAAGTTGCAAATTCTGTCTGCTGCAATGTTTACAGACTGGACAGAATGAGTCATTTCACACCTTATTTGGAAACGCTCCACTGGCTTTCCATTTCATATTGTATACTTTTTAATATAACCTCCTTAATTTTAAAGCCATAAATTTTTCTATATGGCATCTTAAATCAAGTCTAGCAATCTCACTAATGGAAATAGGCCATTAGTTCCATCATTCCAATCTATAGGCAGGCGTGGTTTTACTACAACTGCACCTGTCGAATTTAACAGGCTTCCACTAACTGTTAGATCCCAATAGACCATTTCCAGTTTCAGGAGCTAACTCTGGAATACTTGCTCAGATTGACATACCCACCTAGAGGGCTCCTGCTTGGTCATGACTGCTGCCTAGCTTTGGATTGATATTTTTTTATTTTAGCCCATAAGAAGATTTTTATCATTTTATTTTTGTATTATTAATATTATTTATTTATTTTGTTTGTTTATTTTTTCATGAATTATAATACCATGTTTGCTTTTCACCAGAAACTTATCAGCTGACAACATTGACGGGTAAATCCATCCTTCTTTGTGTTACTTATTGACTTTTTTTCACCAGATTTTTGTTAGACCTTTTTTGAAGTCTGACAGGCATTCCCCGAAAATGGGTGAGAAAGTGAAAAATAAATTGTGCTGTCAGACCAATTTTTCATTGTACAACTGCACTTCCATTCCTATCAATGAGGAAAATCTAATGAAAGTCTACTGAGAAGAAGGCAGAGACATCTGCTGACATATCTCAAACCAAATTGGACTGATAATAATTACTACTGAAACAAAATTGAGGCTTAGAAAATAAGGCCAGATAACTAACCATTTTCGTTTTGGAGGCAGCTAAAGCATTTGTTGCAGGTCTCGCAGCTGTGTAATGCTTCTACAGCCGTCTTGTCTTCGGCGTGTATGACAGATGGCCAATAATAAGCCAGGGCAATAACTGCCACTGGAACTAACAAAAAGGTGAAAACCTGAACCCGAAAGCCCACAGAGGTCCGCCTGTTTTCTTCACTGTGTTCATTATTCCTGCAAATAACAGTCATAATGATTAGAAGAGATATTTGGTATCAGTCCATTGTAATCTGGCAAGTTATTAAGGGCAGACTGAGCAATTTTTGGTACATTAAAAATCGTAAAAATCTAGAGACTGTCAGACAAAAAATTAAATCTAACCAGTCAGAATCAGGAACACAAATATCAAATTAAAAATATTAAAGTTGTTTTTTTTTTCAAATACACTATGAATTTTTCTCTTCTTTAAATAATGTTTCAAAGTCTTTCATGTATACATTTTACTTGATTTTACCCCGGTGCTGAAAAAAATCCAGTGTAAGATGAAATATTATATTTAGTCCATATACAGTATTTGTAGTCACAAAGGAGGAGTTGATGTTTGTGGTTAAAAAGTGCACAAAGATACATAGCAATGAAAATTTAAAATATTTTAAAAATCTTCACAAGAGTTGTACATGAAAATAATTAGCAACAAATCCAGATAAATCCAAGATAACACAATTTAGCTGAAGTAGTTAGAACTGTGTATTTCACCTAAAGCAACTACTGGAAAATGCTAACATCAGTGACCTCCTTTCAACGTGGTTATGTTACATAACTTCTGTGTGAAATAGTAAAATACATTTCCAACGCACCCCATACTGATGAATCCAATAGCTTTAATGGCTGACAAATCTGTTGAAAAGTGTTCCACCGTCCACCTACTAAGTCAAACATAGATTCTAAACATAGATTGTGACTATCTTTCATGATGAAAATACATTATTTAATACCTATTTACAACATTGTATTCTGATATCCTGCTTAGAATATCATACATCGTGAAATATATTTATATATACACCGTTCATATAGATTTTGAAATTACTACACAGTCAACCTGTACAACTTTTACAGTCGTTATTTAGGTCGTATTTGCAAATTATTTTATTCACTATCCTGTTTTTATGGAGATGAGATATGAAACAAAATTATCATTTACGATAAAACGATTTTCACAGCCTGAAAATATCTTAATATTCAAACAATTTTAGATTCAAGAAAAATTAGTATCATACAAGTTACCTTTTTGGTGAAAATATCTTCCCACTCTATAATGTCTAGAGTTTGTCACCCAGTATATGTACAGAAAGTCAGTTTTCAAACTTTATTGAAAATAAAAAAACTGTCATTTTGGATGGCTAAATCTGATTGGAGTAAAGTAATCCAGGCACGTCAACCCATGCCTGTCTGATGCGAACTGGAAAATTGTTCACGCACAATAAATGCTGCTGTTCTACATTCACGAGTGTTTGATTTTGAAGTCAGGGCCCTGGTCTGACCCACCCTTGGAGAAACTTGGTGGGAGTACTGTGAGTAACTGGTTAACTTCTTATTAAATTTGGACTGAAATAAGTCATATAACCAAACACAAAGAGTCTTACAAACCTCAACTATCACAATTCAACTGTCATGATTCCAAACACCATTTCATGATCACCCTCTCCAAAGACAGAGAAGATGAATCAGTAGATTCATAAGACTTGCCTTCTCGTGGGACAACATCAGCTACATTTTTACAGGACCTTTGATCATAGACAGAGTGGGCAAGACAGCTTGTACAACAAAATTACTATTTGTATTAACAAAACATAGATCGCTGGCCACTTAAACGATGGGACACCAGTAAATCAGGTTGTTTAACATGTTTCGAAATGTAACAGATACATGTGATCACCACATTTGTGAATAAAATAGGTCACTGGACCTGCATTAATTTGTCACCAACAAAATCAGGAAGCTCAGTTGGGTACCCAGCATGCAGATTTTTAACTTAGATATGGAAAAGCTTTCTCATATACATATTTCAAGAAATGACACAATACTCTGACCATTCTCCCGATACGATCACTTAGGTAGTAGCAGCCAAAAATAATGCATTACTACCTACAGATAAGTAATAGTACATTAAATATTAAACATCACTGATTTACAAAATAAATTATCGTGAATGGTCAGAACCACTCACAAAGGTCTTAAGCAGGCTTAGTATTTTCAATAAAATAAAGTGAAAAAATAGACATATTGCCATGAAGATAACAAAGTGGCTGGCTACCATGATTGAAGGATTTACAACTATAGATCTTGGTTATGCCCTTGTTCCACCAAAGGATTAAGCCCCGATCCTGTCGGTGACCCTTAATCCTGGACAGTCGGTGAAAAAAAAAAAAAAAATGGGCGGGAAAACTGGGTCGGTTTCAAAGTCTGGGATTAAGCACAGATCGTCCTCAGGAAGCCTCAGGACGCCTCAGGCGGCCCCAGACAGTCCCTAACTGGTCTGGGACTAAGAACCGACTAAGCCATTTTTCTGGTCGGTTTGAATCACGATCCTGTCATAGACAAACCGACTGGGTCCCAGGACGCCTCAGGCCTCCTGGGACTAAGCCCCGACTAACCCACGATTAAGTCCCGACCCCACAAGGTGTCCTGAGGCATCCCCAGGCGTCCCCAGACTGAGATAGCCGATTCTTGTTTTGCAATGGGACTAAGGGTCGCAGGAGGCCTGGGACTAAGGCACTAAGGGTCTGGGACTAAGGGTCGGGGACTAAGGGTCGCAGGCGGCCTGGGACAACATAGGACTGTGTAAATTTGGTCTGAGGAGGCGTGAGGATGCCTGGGACTGGACATTTTGTTTATGGCGGGAAAAAATAATCGGTTTGAGTCGGGAGAAATATCAAACATGTTTGATATTTCACACTGCCTCAACCGACCACAACTGACCCTTACAGGACGCCTGGGACTAAGCAAATTTTTGAAACCGACCCTCAAAAACCCTTAATCGGGAGCCTTAGTCGTGTGGTGGAACACCCACATTACTGGTGGCTATAAGCGGCAATAATTTTGTGTGAAGTAATTTAATGTCTCCCAGTATTGTAATACTATTAATGATGAATGGTTGTTCAATTATATTTCAATACATTCAGAATCAGAAAATTGTCATGATTTGCAATAAAAATGTGCTGAAATTCTGCTGATTTAACGTCAATATATTACACAACTGGCAGTTTGGTTGGTTGGTTGATGGCAGTTGACATAGAAACTTACATAAGTGTGTAAATAACATAATTATAGCGTGTTGAAATTCACTTAGGGACAACATCACATGGGTGGTCATGAGAGAAACTTGAGATGGTGAAACAGGGATACAAGAAAAGACGAAGACCACAAGACAGAAATGCAAACACTGGAAAGGCAAACAACTCAACATCAAAAATATTTGTAAAAAAGTGTGGGTTACAAACCGAAAGTGAGGGTAACTTGGTTGAACTAAAATGTTTCCATGCATCCCTTTTGTGATACACTTTTTTCAAAGTAGATTTGTTTTCATTGCATACACTTTTCAAGTTAAGGTTTTCATTTTATGTAAGCTTATTTTAACTGTTTCTAAAAACCTAAATCCAAAAGAAAATGTGCAAAAATGTAACTTGGAAATTATTATTGTGCATTATGTATGAAATATAATTTATTTCCTTGTGACAGATATCCAAACACAAATTTCAGTTTCACTTCATTTATACACAGTTTTAACAGATTTACTAGTAGAGAGATTGTGCATTACATCTCACCCCCTCCAGCATGCCTGAAAACGCATCTTTGTGATGTAAGGAATTATTGTGTCACATGTCCATGCTAGAGAGAGAGAGATGGGAAAAATTAGCACTTCATACACAAACAATGGATGAGCTACGTTCTTCGTTTCTCCACCTAAGCTTAAGTTCTTTTATGTTTCTACTTTTCGTGCTGTTTTTGTTTCTTTCTTTTAACACTGTGTAGCGTGCTAGTGGTCAGGTTGGTCTTATACAAGTCAGGAAATTACTAATGAAAACGTGGGTTAACAAATAAACAATATTTATTTACAAATATACAAGTTTTACCAACAAAGTTTGGGCTGAATTGGCACACTTAAAGTTAATAGGTTTACATGTATAATAACAGTTTAATATTCACACTAAATAGTTACTTGATATCCAATAAAACAATAATAATCAAAACAGGAAAATCATATGCAGAAATATCAGTTATAGAAAAACATACTGGAGAACCACCTAAAGAAAATCACACCAGGAAACCTACTGCGTGTGTCACCCTTAGCATCTAGAACCTATACAATGTATCTACCACATTAGTTCATCTAAGCATACATTCAGTACCTCATGTAACTTCAACAGGTTTTACCCCATTGATTTCTCACATATCTGACACCTAGAACAGAAATGAAAAGAATGAACTGAACCATAGATCTATAGTGAAGATTCCATCAACAATGACACCCCAACTAAAAATAACAATACCTGCAGGTTTTACCCTGGCAGTACGGCAACACACTACTATAGTCATAGTTCACCCAAAACTGTCCTGTAAAAGAAACAACTACTACTAATTATACACAGTTCCTAAAATCTGGCAAACTGCCTTCTTCCTGAAATATAAAGATTACATCCTTAGATTAATTCAAAGTTCTGCAGAGCTCTGAGACTATTAATTCATTATTAGAATACTCTCAGGTTTTACCCTAAAGAGTCTGTCTTTACCTAAAATAAATATTCAAGCTACATTCTAGGCTTTACCATAATACACAGGTTTTACCCTGTAGAAACTAAGCTATTCAGGTCTTACCCTGAAGCAAAATACAAGAGATCAGGTTTTACCCTGGCATCTTGTTCCTTCCCTTTGGCCAATTCAGCACAGACTGAAGGGTTACACCCCCTTACACACAGAAGAGTTTCCCACCAAAACTCCTGTGTTTCCCACCATAAAGTTCTGTGCTTCCCTCCAAAACACTTGTTTGTAAACTCAACCCTGATTGGATCAGAGCTTCAGTCTTTCCCCAGAAGCTGAGGAGACAACATCCTGTTCACACAACAATATCAACATGTGACAGTACAAGTACACAAGTACACATTCAATAACATACAGGATAAATATTCACATAATTCAAGTAACCTCTTTTATAATAGTTCAACATTATATCAACAGTTAAATAAACATAAATAACCTGAAATACAGTGTCATTTATACTTCATTATCGCCAATTACACAAATATAACATCTATAATATCTTCAATTTTCGTCAAACGGCCGTGGACACTACAACTGTACCAAAAGTACTGGGAAAAAATCTATGTTGTTATTAATGTTGTTGTAATTAATTAGACATTTCAATATATACTGTTGAAAAGGGGCCAGTAAAATACAAAAGGCAAGAATACAGTGTTACTAAATTACTCCCGTTGCTTGTGATTATAGTTGGCTAATCCACTGAAAACAAGATGGAGTTGGCCCATCTTGGGTGAAATCATGGTGATTCCACCGAAATTTGCATATTTCCTCCATTTGGTTTCAACAAAAGAAAACATTTATTTAAAATCAGTTTCTTGCTTCAAGTGTAATTTTTTTTACTTTTTTTTGAAATATGAGGCTAACAAATATGAGAATATGAATACTTTAGAGCAGGAAGAAATCATGGCTCTTCAAAAAACAGGTATCATAGCACTGGACTCTTATATAGCGCTTTCTTTATTATTAGTTCAAAGCACTTTACACAGTATTTTCCTGGCAAAGAAAGGGACTCAACAATCCATTGTTAAATGACATAAAACTACATGGTGATAAGATGGTGCAGGTATCCTAAATCAATATCTTATGCCCCTGTTCCACCAAAGGACTAAGGCCCGATCCTGTCGGCAACGCTTAATCATGGACAGTCGGTGAAGAAAATGGTAAAATGGACCGGAATACTGAGTCGGTATCAAAGCGTGGGATTAAGTACAGATCGGCCTCAGGAAGCCTGAGGATGCCCCAGGCGGCCCCAGACAGTCCTCGACTGGTCTGGGACTAAGAACCGATTAAGCCAGTTTTCTGGTCGGTTTCAACCACGATCCTGTCGTACACATACCGACTGGGTCCCAGGACGCCTCAGGCCTCCTGGGACTAAGCCCCGACTAACCCCCGATTAAGTCCCGGCGTCCTCAAGCCTCCTCAGGCCTGCTCAGTCGCCGATTCTTGTTTTGCAAGGATTTTCTGGGTATATATATATAAATTCCGCAATCTAATTATCATTACTTTTATAGGAAAACAGCAGGATGCCACCTTTTAATGGAAGACGACTTCAGCAACAACTTCGGGCTTTTTTAGTTTTTATTCAGTTACAATCAATGATGTATTTGCTATTTCTACGTAGACCACAGCAACCACAAGCACCTCCACCACCACCACCCCCAGCCATACAGAGACCTAAAAGAAGGCACAACATGTGGGTCAGGCCATGGCTACTACAGAGAGGGGAGAGGGGGGCCTACCACAACATTATGGCTGAACTATATGCCACAGACATTCCAGGATTCACCAACTACATGAGGATGACCCCAGAATTCTTTGAAATGATAAAGACCAGACTAGAACCATGTCTAGCCAGGCAGGCCACCAACTACAGAGCTCCAGAAGTTAGCCCTCACCATCAGATATCTGGCCACTGGAGAGTCATACACATCATTATCCTGTCAGTTCAGGGTTGGCAGAGCCACCATTTCCAAGTTTCTACCAGAGGTCTGCAGGGCCATCCAGGATGAGTTCACCAGAGAGTACCTCAGATGTCCTACTACTCCAGATGAGTGGAAAGAACTGGAAAGGAAATTCAGGATCAGGTGGAATGTTTCACATGCCCTGGGAGCCCTTGATGTAAAGCATGTGGCCCTCAAGAAGCCCAAGAACTCTGGAGCCCAGTACCACAACTACAAGGGGTTCTTTTCTATAGTAATGTTGGCCTTGGTAGATGGGCAGTACAAATTCAGATAGGTGGATGCTGGTACAGCTGGATCTTGCTCAGATGCCGAGATATTTAATGCCTGTCAGCTGAAGAGGAGGATTGAGGATGGCAGGATAGCCTTCCCTGACCCAGCTCCTATAACACAGGGTGGTAGGGATGTCCCCTACTTCATTCTGGCAGATGATGCCTTTGTCCTGAAGACCTGGCTGATGAAACCCTATTGTAGAAGGATGTTAACCAGAGAGGAAAGGATTGCCAACTACAGAATATCAAGGGCCAGGAGAGTTGTTGAGAATGCTTTTGGCATCCTGGTCTCAAGATTCAGAGTGATGTTGACTACTATTGAATTACCCCAGAAACAGCCAGGGATGTGGTCATGACCTGTGTGGTTCTACACAACATACTGAGAAGCCAGTATCAAGGTCAACATGGTGGTCAAGAGCCTGGAGATGATGATGATGATGATGATGATGTGCCTGGTGATTGTCGACTGATTGGTGGTGCTGCTGGTGGTGGTCCAGACAGAAACCCTGCTAGAGAAGCCAAAAGACAGAGGGATTACCTCAAGGACTACTTCAATAATGGGGGAGCAGTGGCCTGGCAAGATGGCAGAATATAACTCCTGCTGCAGTAACCAGTCCTTTTCAAGACTAATAACCAGTCCTTTTCAGGACTAATAACCAGTCCTTTTCAGGACTACCAAATATTCCAAAAACAATTAATCAGCTGTGCTTGTTCAAAATAACCCAAACAATACCAAACATAAGTCACCCAACCAACAAACAGACAAACCCCATGCCTAACATAATTCACCCACCCAACAAACAGACAAACCCAATGCCCGACAGAAGTCACGCAACCAACAAACAGACAAACTCCATAGCCAACATAATTCACCCACCCAACAAACAGACAAACCCAATGCCCGACAGAAGTCACGCAACCAATAAACAGACAAACCCCATGGCCAACATAATTCATCCACCCAACCAACAGACAGAAATAAATGCCAGTCATCCAACTAACAAACAGACAAACCCAGTGCTAAACATAAGTCTCAAAAGAAACACAGAAAGCCAAACATAACTTCCTAAATGGAATAAATATGGCATATATTTTGAAAGCTACATCCTAAGTTTACTTACATTTGGGTTTTTTTGGGGAAAAATATTTGAAACAGAAATGTTTGCCTGGAAATCTTAAAATTAAAATATTTTACTCCACTTCACAAATATTTAGGAAATATAACCACCAAACTGATTTTCTTTACAATGATGGGGGTTATGTTTGCAAAATAGTTTGTTAGTTCTTTGGTGTGGGTTCTGTTTGGTATTGGGTTTGTCTGTTTCTTGGTTGGTGGTTATGTTTGGTATTTGGTTTGTGGGTTGGTGGGTTGGTGGTTATGTTTGGTATTGGGTTTGCATGTTTGTGAGTATGTGATAATGCCTTTTAACTCTAGGGATGATGTAAGTGTTGGACTTTTTTATTAAAAATTTTAAACAATCCCATGGATTTTAAGCTAAAATGGGCTGATTATTGGCCATATTGGGAGTTTATTTTAATATGCTTTTCTATGTGGCCTTTTTTGGTTATGTGTCGTACCATGGGTTATTTGTTTCATGTTTGGGGTGGTGTAGGTGTTGGACTTTTCTTCTTTTTTTTTTTGTTTTGTGATAAGTATTTGTACTGAACTGTTATGTTTTGGGAGGGGAATTGGAATAACTTGCAGCTAAATAATTATTTTTGGAATATTTGGGTGGCCCTGAAAAGGGCCTGGCAGGTCAAAGACCGGCCCTGACTGGATGGCTACTGAGGAGGCTGCTGCTGTTGAGGTGGTGCTGTAGTGGTGATAGTGAAGAGTTGCGGCTGCTGCTGAGGCTGCTCAATGATCTGTGTAGATGTCAGATCTGGTACTTAAGTTGTGTCTACTGCCCTCGTCCTGTACAGTTAGAACTGATGGAGGGTTGCCAAAGCCAAGGGGGCTTGGTGTGTAGTAGACGTAACTGCTGCTAGCTGCTGCTTGGGTGGAAGTAGACACCTGTTGAGTGGTTGTTGGCAGTATCCCGACCCTCTGGGACTCTGTGGTAATAGTGGCTGATCTTCTGGCTAGTGGTTGACATCTACGGTTAGTCTTAATGGTTTCAATATCTCAAAAAATTCTGCCCTTAAGGTCCTAAAATTCCTCTTGGGTCATCTTTTCAGCCTCTGATGCCACGTAGTCAAAGAAGGGCTGCCTGTCTGACTTCTGCTGCAGGAAACCTGAGATCAATGTCCTCATCTGGTCAAAGTGCTCAAGTATCTTGGAGTCTGTTGAAACCGGTGTAGATGTGAACATAGATTGACTCCTACTCTCCCTGAGGACACTGGATTCAAGGTGTTCTGTATCAGTAGTAGACCCACGAGATTTGTCCTGCTTGCTGGTATTTGGACTGGCCTCGAACCCTGAACTTCTGCTGGCCCCCTTTCGTCTGATATGGGTCTTAAGGAAACCCATCTGCTAGTAGACCCAGGACTGTCTCTTGGTCATCTCCCTTGGGGCTTGGCCAGATTGTAGTTTTGACAGCTTGCCATAACACGTTCGCTGGGATTCGAACCATCTTCTGACATCAAAGGGCTGGAGCTTCAGTTCTGCAGAAATTTCTGCCCAGAGAGCCTCCTTCTTCTGTCTGTTGTGAAAACGTGCATGCTGCTTGTCGTAGAGCTCTGGATGCTCCTTCACAAACTCCACAATTGCAGTTTCTTGGCTGTCAGTGAAAGTTGAACAGACCCTGGCTCTCATGGCTGCCGTGTGACTCTCTAAATCCTCCTCACACCTCTCTTCTTCTTCACAAGCTTCCTCAGTAAGTTCCAATCGCTCCTCAGTCTCTTGTGTACCCTCCTCCGTCCTTTCCTCAATCCTTTCATCCACCTCTCCACTTTCCTTCTCCCTCTCCTCTTGCCTCTCATCCATCTTCTTCTTTCCTCTCTTCCCTCCTTTTTCTTTCCTCATAACTCCAGTCAATAGCAATAAAAAAAAGTAAAAAAGTAAAATGTGTCTCCTAACTGTAAAATTTGCCTTAAGCTCAAGTATTATATGATATTTAAAAAACTAAAAACCCCTACAAAACAGTGACACACGTCTCTCAGTAGCCAGTCAGTAACAACGAGAATGTGTGCGTGGTTGCTTATATAGTCACAGACCCCCTCATTGCCTTGTTTTAATTTCTGACGAGCGGGAAAACAGTCGGCTCTTAATCGGTTCTTAGTCCCAGGCCTCCTGGGGCGTCCTCAGACCATCGCAGACTAAATTTGTGTTGTCCAAGGCGGCCTGAGGACGCCGGCGTGGATCGGTTAGGGTCGGCTTCTCTTAGTCAGGGCTTAGTCCCAGACCCCAGATATCTTAGTCCAAGGACATCTGGGAAGGTCTGAGGCTTCCCGGGACTAATGAAACTGATTCCCCTTCACACGCATGAAACTTCAAAGATGTGTAATGAGTCGGGGACTGCCAAACAGGCCTCCTGGGACTAAGCTACGGAGGCCTGGGACTAAGGGTCGCAGGACGCCTGGGACAACATAGGACTGTGTAAATTTGAGTCTGAGGAGGCCTGAGGAAGCTGGGACTGGACATTTTGTTGTCGGCGGGAAATGAGAATCGGTTTGAGTCGTGAAAAATATCAAACATGTTTGATTTCTCTCACGGCCACAACCGACAACTACCTACCCTTACAGGACATCTGGGACTAAGCAAATATTTGAAACCGACTCCCAAAAACCCTTAATCGGGAAGCTTAGTCGTGTGGTGGAACACCCACATTAGAGGTGGGTGAAGACGTTCTATATGAAACACACCATTATTGCTCCCCAAAAAACGTGACAATCAAAACAGGAGACTAATGATTAGTTTTAAATAAAACATCATAGGCTTTAATAAACCATGTCACTCCAACTAACATTTATATTGAGATCATTTTTAAATTGGTAAATCCTACAGTTTACAATAAATCACAGATTCTGAGAAATGAGGGGCATCTACCGTATCAATCTTTGAAGCTTCTACATGATCACAACCTTTTTAAGGCAGTAAGAGCCAGATGGGAAGCATGGTCATAGAGAGGGTCCCCGATTTATGTTTCTACAAATCTGCAAAGAAGTCAGGGTTTTATCTTATCTAAGCACAGCTCCATACAACACGTTTTCAGCATCTTTCATCAGGAGAATCTGCATAGCCACACACAACTCTAACCAGCCACACCTCATACCTAAATTACTCTGTTCTGTGCTGGCTACACAGAGTATAATAAGTATAAAATATTTAGCTCATTCAGACTAGTTTGTGGTTTGACGTACACTTCGTGTTTTGGCAATATCCATTCAGGGCAATATTTCCGTACAAAATATTTAAAAAGTTCTCACAATCTCTCATGTGTTAAACTAAAATGTACATACCAGAGGAGTAAAGAGTGGGGCACAGCCAACATATGAAGTCCATTTAAAACAATAGGAACAAGGTTGTAAACTAAAATTCCAATATATGTTGACACAGCCACCATGTACAGTGTGAACATGCTTTAAAAGGCATCCATTAAGGTGCCATCCAGGTAATTTCTGACGGGAGTCCTTTCACTAGTCTGGCAAAAAATGGTAATTGGTTATACCCCTGTTCCACCAAAAGATTAAGCCCCGATCCTGTCGGCGACCCTTAATCGTGAACAGTCGGTGGGAAAATAACAAAAATGGGCAGGAATACTGGGTCGGTACTGAAGTCTGGGATTAAGAACAGATCGTCCCCAGGACGCCTCAGGACGCCTCAGGCGGCCGCAGACAGTCCCCGACTGGTCTGGGACTAAGAACCGACTAAGCCAGTTTTCTGGTTGGTTTCAACCACGGTCCTGTTGCACACAAACCGACTGGGTCCCAGGACGCCTCAGGCCTCCTGGGACTAAGAGCCGACTAACCCACGATTAACTACCGGCATCCTCAGGCCTCCTCAGGCCTCCTCAGACCAGGATCCCTGATTATTGTTTTGCAAAGTTGCTGGATTTTCTGGGTATATATATATAAAATTCGCGATCTAATCACCATTGCTTTTCTAGGAACACAGCAGGATGCCACCTTTTAATAGAAGACAGATTCAACAACAACTTAGGGCTTTTTCGGTTTTTATTCAGTTACAAATAATCATGTATTTCCATTTTTTACGTCAAGCACAGCAACCACCACCAGCACCACCACCACCCATACAGAGACCTAGAAGAAGGCACAACATGTGGGTCAGGCCATGGCTACTGCAGAGAGAGGAGAGGGGGGCCTACCACAACATTATGGCTGATCTATATGCCACAGACATTTCAGGATTCACCAACTACATGAGGATGACCCCAGAATTCTTTGAAATGATGAAGACCAGACTGGAACCACATCTAGCCAGGCAGGCCACCAACTACAGAGCTCCTATCAGTGTTGGGGAGAAGTTAGCCCTCACCATCAGATATCTGGCCACTGGAGAGTCCTACACATCATTATCCTGTCAGTTCAGGGTTGGCAGATCCACCATTTCCAAGTTTCTACCAGAGGTCTGCAGGGCCATCCAGGATGAGTTCACCAGAGAGTACCTCAAATGTCCTACTACCCCAGATGAGTGGAACGAATTGGAGAGGGAATTCAGGATCAGGTGGAATGTTCCACATGCCCTGGGAGCCCTGGATGGGAAGCATGTGGCCCTGAAGAAACCCAAGAACTCTGGAGCCCTCTACCACAACTACAAGGGGTTCTTTTCCATTGTCATGTTGGCCTTGGTAGATGGGCAGTACAAATTCAGATGGGTGGATGTGGGTACAGAAGGATCTTGCTCAGATGCCCAGATATTTAATGCCTCTCAGCTGAAGAGGAGGATTGAAGATGGCAGGATAGGCTTCCCTGACCCAGCACCTATAACACAGGGTGGTACAGATGTCCCCTACTTCATTTTGGCAGATGATGCCTTTGCCCTGAAGACCTGGCTCATGAAACCCTATGGCAGAAGGATGTTAACCAGAGAGGAAAGGATTGCCAACTATAGAATATCAAGGGGCAGGAGAGTTGTGGAGAACGCTTTTGGCATCCTGGTTTCAAGATTTAGAGTCATGAGGACCACCATTGAACTACCCCCAGAAACAGTTAGAGAAGTGGTCATGACCTGTGTGGTTCTGCACAACATACTCAGAAGCCAGTATCAAGGTCAACCTGCTGGTCAGCAGCCTGGGGAGGATGATGATGATGATGTGCCTGGTGATTGTGGATTGATTGGTGGTGGTGCTGGTGGTGGCCAAGACAGAAACCCTGCTAGAGAAGCCAAAAGACAGATGGATTACCTCAAGGACTACTTCAATAATGAGAGAGCAGTGGCCTGGCAAGATGGCAGAATATAAGTCCTGTTGCAGTAAACAGTCCTTTTCAGGACTAACTATAACAGTCCTTTTCAGGACTACCAAATATTCCAAAAACAATTAATCAGCTATGCTTGCTACAGACGGACAAACCCCGTGCCAAAGATAACTTGTTCAGACGGACAAACAGACAAACCCCATGCCAAAGATAACTTGTTCAGACGGAAAAACAGACAAACCCCATGCCAAATATAACTTGTTCAGACGGACAAACAGACAAACCCCATGCCAAACATAACTTGTTCAGACGGACAAACAGACAAACCCCATGCCAAACATAACTTGTTCAGACGGACAAACAGACAAACCCCATGCCAAACATAACTTGTTCAGACGGACAAACAGACAAACCCCATGCCAAACATAACTTGTTCAGACGGACAAACAGACAAACCCCATGCCAAACATAACTTGTTCAGACGGACAAACAGACAAACCCCATGCCAAACATAACTTATTCAAACGGACAAACAGACAAACCCCTTGCCAAACATAACTTGTTCAGACGGACAAACAGACAAACACAAGTTACTCACCCAACAATCATACAAACCCAGTTTTAAATAAAAGCAAAACAGAAAGTCACACATAATATCCTAAATTGAATTATTTTTTTATATATTTGGAAATCCACCTCCTAATTTCAACAATTTTTTTTGTTCATGGGTTGGAAATTTATTTGTAGCAGAAATGTTTTTATGGAAATCTTCAATTTTAAATCTTCACTTGTAATCACAAAAATGCAGAAAATATAACCATAAAACTAGTTTTGTTTTCAATAATGGGGGATTGTGTTTGCAAAATAGTTTGTCAGTTTGTTTGCATGGGTCCTATTTACTTTTGGGTTTGTGTGTTTCTTGGTTGGTGGTTACTGGTGTTGGGTTTATTTTTTGTAGTTGGGTGTTAGGTTTGGTACTGGGTTTGTTATTTGGGGGTTATGTTTGGTATTGGGTTTGTATGTTTGTGGGTTGGTAAGTATGTAATAATGCCTTTTAACTCTAGGGAAGGTGTAAGTGTTGGACTTTTCAATTACAGATTTTAAACTATCCCATGGATTTTAATCTAAAAATGGGCTGATTAATGGCCATATTGGGAGTTATTTTTAATTTTTTTTTTATGTGGCCTTTTTTGTTATGTGTGGTACCATGGGTTATTTGTTTCATGTTTGGGGTGGTGTAAGTGTTGGACTTGAACTTTTATTTTTCTTGTGATAAGTATTTGTACTGAACTTTTTTGTTTTGGGAGGGGAATTGCAATAACATGTAGCTGAATAATTGTTTTTGGAAGATTTGGTGGCCCTGAAAAGGGCCTGGCAGGTCAAAGACCCGCCCTGACTGGATGGCTACTGAGGAGGCTGCTGCTGCTGTTGAGGCGGTGCTGAAGTGGTGATAGTAAAAAGCTGCTGCTGCGGTTGTTGCTGCTGCTGAGGCTGCTCGACGATCTGTGTTGATGCCAGATCTGGTAGCTGGCTTAAGATTCCACTCAGATTGTGTCTGCTCCCTTCGTCCTGTACAGTTAGGACAAATGTCGGGTTGCTGAAGCCAATGGGGCTTGGTGTATAGTACACAAAACTGCTGCTAGCTGCTGCTTGAGTGGAACTAGATGCCTGTGGAGTAGTTGTTGGCAGTAGGCCGACCCTCTGGGACTCCGTGGTAACAGTGGCTGATCTTCTGGGCAATGGCTGACGTCTGCGGTTACTCTTAATAGTTTCGATGTCTCTAAATATCTTGCCCTTTAATTCTTCAAATTCTTCTTGAGTCATCTTTTCGGCCTCTGATGCCACGTAGTCAAAGAAGGACTGCCTGTCTGACTTCTGATGCAGAAAACCTGAAATAAGTGTCCTCATCTGCTCAAAGTGTTCGAGAATCTTGGAGTCTGTAGTTGAAACGGGCGTTGATGTAATGATGGACTGACTCCTCTCCCTCAGAACACTGGACTCAAGGTGTTCTGTGTCAGTAGTTGACCCACGTGATTCGTCCTGCCTGCTGGTATTTGGACTGGCCTCAAAACCTGAACTTCTGTTGGCCCCCTTTCTTCTGATGTGGGTTTTAAGAAAACCCATCTGTTGGTAGACCCAGGACTGTCTCTTGGTCATCTCCCTCGGGGCTTGGCCAGATTGGAGCTTAGACAGCTTTCCATAACGGGTTCGCTGGGACTCAAACCAACGTCTCACATCAAATGGCTGGAGCTTGAGTTCTGCAGATATTTCTGCCCAGAGAGCCTCTCTTCTGTTCCTGTCGTGGAAACGTGAATGTTCCTTGTCATACAGTTCAGGGTGCAGCTTGACAAATTCCACAATGGAAACTTCATCACTGTCTGTAAAAGTGGCACACACCCTGGCTCTCTTGGCTGAAGAATGGCACTCCGGATCTTCTTCACACCTCTCTTCTTCTTCTGCCACAGCTTCCCCAATAGCTGGACCTTCCTCAATCTCATCCTCCTCTCTCCTCTCAGTTCCTTCTTCTGTAATAACTTCACTCCTCTCCTCTACTTGACTTTTCTTCTCCCTCTCATCCATCTTTTTCCTTCCTCTCTTCCCTCCTTTCTCTTTTCTCATGATCCAGTCGATAAAATAGTAAAAAAATAGTAAAATGTGTCTCCTAACTGTGAAATTTGCCTTAAGCTCAAGTAAAATATATATAAAATAAAAATTGAAAACCCCTACAAATCAGTGACACACGTCTCTCAGTAGCCAAACAGTCAGTAACAATGACCAAGTGTGCGCGGTCGCTTATATAGTCCCAGACCCCCTCATTGCCTCGTTTTAATTTCCGACGCGCGGAAAATAGTCGGTTCTTAATCGGTTGTTAGTCCCAGGCCACCTGGGGCGTCCTCAGGCCGCCGCAGACTGAAAATGTGTGGTCCCAGGCATCCTGGGGAGGCCGGTTTGGATCGGTTAGGGTCGGTTACCCTTAGTCGGTTCTTAGTCCCAGACCTTGATTTTTGGGTCCCAGGACACCGCAGACGGTCTGAGGCTTCCGGGGACTAATGGAACCGATTCACTTTCAGACGCATGAAATTCATACGCATCATATTTGAGTCTGGGATTAACAACCGGCCTCCTGGGACTAAGCTACGGAGGTCTGGGACTAAGGGTCGCAGGCGGCCTGGGACAACACACGACTGTGTAAATTTGGGTCTGAGGAGGCCTGAGGACGCCTGGGACTGGACATTTTGTTGAAGGCGGGAAATATGAATCGGTTGTAGTCGTGTGAAATATCAAACATGTTTGATTTTTCACACGGCCCCAACCGACCACAACCGACCCTTACAGGAAGCATGGGACTAAGCAAATATTTCAAACCGACCCCCCAAAACCCTTAATCGGGAGCCTTAGTCGTGTGGTGGAACACCCACATTAGGCTCCTAATATTTATAAATCATCAATTCTTTCTTCAACTCTCCCTTCCATTTGCAATCAAGAGTTGGATTAATCAATCAAAAACTACCAAACCCCCTTTAGACCTTTGAGCTCAATGGGTGTTTTGGGTTCACCCCAAAATACTGGGTAACTTGATTTCCACTTCGATCTTCACATTAAAAAGGGGCATAATGCACTCATGCATGTTTGAAAAGTCTTATTGAATGGCATAACGTGTTTCACATAGCTTCTTCTCATAGACACTCATCGACATTGCAAAAACAATTAATATGTTGTTGTAGCTTGAAATAGACCCTCGTGACAAGAAATAACCCCCCACCCCCCATGAAACATGCATCAGTTACACACATACACATTCACATACACATGTCCCTGCACCAAAAATATGGGTAAAGTTATGATATAAAAAGTTTAAAGAAGAGTTAGAATAAAATAGTTGAAAGAAAAGTGAAGTGAAGGTTGGGGACTTTGTATGATGAAGGAGACCACATACAGTTAATGTACGATGATCTCACAGGCTTCAGGATAAAATAAATAAAACTTTAATACAAGGGTGTGTAAACCTCCCTAATAACTCTATCCCTCAGTATGACTGCCAACTTCAGATTAATCCGCAGTGGTCTTCTGAACTGTGTGGGTTTCCTCTCATTCCAGGGTTTTGCCTTCTCTCTGATAAAATAGCAAGTTTTGGGTGATTATGAGAGTCATTGGACATTCCCTTTCCAACTCTGGCATGGGTACATGATACTGGCCATGGTCCTTCATTCATTGCATTTAAATTCTTGCCTGACAATGTTTGTAGCTGCTTGCTTGTACCCCTTTCTCTGGGCCCATGCACTTCTGGGTTCTCAGAGAACATTTTCAACTTTCAGTAGGCTTTAATCATCAAAGGGTTTACTCTTCATTATATGTGGTGAAAAAAATTTTCATATGTGTTGAATGTTTTGATAATTCCAGATTCAATGATAATTTTGAGTTTTTCAATTTTGTTCAGAATGTCAACTATTTAGGCCCATGGCTGGTTATCAAATTGATAATGGAATTAAACATTACCTTCACATATCTGTTGTTTTCAGTTGACTAGTATTTATTTATTTATTATTTATTTGGGATTTTACATCGCTTTCAACACTGTACAGGTCATATCACAATGGGTAGTTTTGTGAGCAGAGGGAAACCAGTACATACAGCTGGTGAAGGTTCTGTACTGTAAACTGCTGACCATCGGTAAGCAACTACCACCAAACTCAGAGCTGGGAGGCGAGATTTACCACTGCCCCAACGTGGCCCCTCAGTTGACTTGTAATACAAAGAGAATGGTTTGAGTTTGTAACTCAGCATAACTCAAACACTACATTTATATTTTGTGCCTGCTATTAATCTAGTGACAGCTTGTTTCACTTAATATAGATGGAACAAAACGCAACCAGTTAATGTACAGTCATCAATGATCTATTTTATACTGGTGATCTTGATTGCATAAAGATTGAGGTTTACTTGCTGCGCCAAATAAAGGTTATGTGCTGAAGTACTTAGTCAAAAGCTATGGCCAGGGAACCCATGTTCGCTATATGTTTGATTATATCACAAATAAGTGTATATAGTGATTATCTTGCTGAACTAATAAGTCTACAATTCAGGTTTGTTTAATTTTTATGAGGAAAGTTTTTGACATTGTCTTGAAAATATTTAGCAGAACGTAAACTGATGTTATTTGGCATTCAGTGTGAAGGACAGTGATTATTTAGTATTTATTCCTTTATCAAGATTCTCCATTATAAAGTGTGTGGCACAGGAAACTAGCTGTCAAACTAATCCATGGCTGCCTGTTAATTAGAGCTGCATGCTCAAGACCACAACATTGGTTTACAAATTTCTCTACAGTGGTTCTCCTGACTATTTTGGACCATGATTTTCTCTGAGCACCTGCTCCTACGGCCTTAGGCATAGTCATTTATTATAATGCTTGAGCTATCTTGGATATTCAATTTGCACTACTTAGCCCCAATTGGCATCATCCAATTTGTGTGTGACCCTCTTAGGTATTATTCAGGCTACTCTGCACTCAGTGGTCTACCCTCTTTCTCTTTATTTATTATAATGCAAAATTTTGACCAACTAGTTTACATACATTTCCTCCATCTCCTAAACTGCCCTTGTCATTTTACCAATAGAGTGTGCTCAAATGATGTTGAACCCAAATATGTCATTCAAACTTGTTTATTATAAAGGGATAATTAACAAACTAAAAATTACCTACTTTAGTTCATGATTATTCTTATTTCACAGATTACATGCATCGGTCTAAAGTGTGAAATGTGTTTTAAGATGTTTGATTCTCTACACTTAAGTGTTCCTTTAAATGTTTTCCAGGCCAGTTTTATTACATCAGACCCATTGCTTTTGGAGACCATTGTCACATCTCAAACTCTATGTTATTGTAACTAAATGTCATAAAACTTCACATTCACTTGGTTTTGACAAGTTTCAAAGACATGAACTTTTCATGCTGTCTACAAAAACACACATTTTCTGGTAAAATAGAGGTTTATTCGTAAACAAGTTTCAAGGAAAAGAATGCACTTTTCAATTTTAAAAAAAATGTAACAATGAAAACACGCTGAAACAGCCTAAAGTTTGCCTACTGTTAATTATTTTATACAAACTATAACACTTTTACTGCAAATCCAACATAAGGTTAACCCAATTTTATTTTCATCTTTTACACTTAAATCATCATGTTACAGATGGTTACGATGCCATATAGATTTATCATATTAACATTTGCTTTCAAACACATTAGACTAAATGTAAATCTCTTGAATGAATAATTGATCTTACACTACCAAAGTATGCAGAGTAAAATAACAAAACAAGAAATCTTCAGTATTTACATGTCAACAGATCTGGTGTTCTGTGTATTTTTCATCATACAGACTTACCAGAATGGAGTCAGTTAGGGTTGGTTGTAGTTTCTCGGCTTGTCATTGTGGATCAGCAAAATATCAAACAGTGATATTTCATCGACCCACTCCTCCTCTTGATCCCAACCTCAAAACTCCACCAAACTGGAAACCAGCTTGTCTTTTCTGTCTATGGCTTGTCATACTCACTTAGGTTCTTGTCCTGTAAACAACCCTGACCTAACTTGTTCACATCCCATCAAGGCAGGAAGTCTCCAAGTCTTTAGTGGCAGAGTCGGAAACATCTCAGGAAGACAAGCTGGGAACACACCAGGACAAGCCACAAGAAGAATCTGATAAGGCGGTTACAGCAACAGACAAGCCAGGAAGTGTTTAGGATAGAACAGATTTAATTTTGAGATACAAATTGGGCTTTTGTTTTTACAAACACTGCTTTGATTTGCTTTATAAGATCCTATCTTTATAGGATCCTAAACACTGCTTTGATTTGTTTTATAAGATCCTATCTTTATAAGATCCTAAAGGGGCAAAAGGAATGTTAGGAAGATAGAGGTCCCCACAGACACACCCATAGAGTTTGAGTTGGGAGATACTACTGCTGATATACAGAGGAGGAGAGAGAAGAGAGAAAGAGGAAAGAGTCAGAGAAACAACAGCTGAGGAGGAGGGAGGGGGACACCAGGAGGTGGAAACTCCACAGTCACACACAGAGTACGGAGTGGCAGAAAAAGACCAAGAACTAAGAGGAATGACAGTGAAATGGACACAGAGGTGGAGAAGAGGCCAGGACATCTCAATTGCAATCCAGGCACAAGGACATACGACAAACACTTATTTAACACACTCAGATGAGGAGGCTATTGTGAATTTTGTTGTCAAGGATCATGAGGAGCTCTACGACAAGAACCCTTTATGGACAAGGCCAGTAAAGAACGCCTGTGGAGAGGTTTGCCAGCAGCTTCAACCTGTCTGAAGTGTACAAGATTGGTTCGAACTTACCCAGCCAAAGTCTGGCCAGGCATCAAAAGAAATGACAGTGAGACTTGATTTAACTTGATTTTAACTTGAATTGACACATTTAACTGGTTGAAGACACATCTCAGACACATCTCAGAAGCAAGAGACTCAGTAAAATCTTCAGGCTTCAAGTCCCCGGCCCAAGAAGGCAGGAGCCTCAACACACAATATCTCCAGATGTTCTACTAAAATAGAGTGTATGAAGATCAGCATGCGATCAGACACCACAATACAGCCCGGTGTAGTTTCCCAGTATTCAACAGTCGACCAGCAGGTCATGTACCTGTTTGCACAGATAAAAACCATGCTGTCATCTTTTCTTGGGCCAAGGCAGGAGTCAACTAGAACAGCCTTCTGCAACTATGTGGCATCTGAAGTTGAGGCTTTAGGAGAAAGAGACTGTCAAAAGTTCAGAAACGAGACTGTGAAACTTTTAAATGGGATCTAGAACAGGGAAAAGGATAGGAGCCCTCAGCTCCAGCAACCTACACTTTCTAGGAGGTCCAGTGTCACTTCCACATATGTGCCACCAGGTTATCAGATGATACAGCAACCAACATCAGCTACCAGGGAATACATCTTAACTATTCAGGAAACTCAGATACTAGCAAGCCAGGTCACCCAACCGGCTCAGCAGAGTCAAGTGGAGCCCCCCTCCTCCACAAAATAAAAGAAAAGTTGGATCAAAAGATTTCCAAAAACACTGAGTTTTAAGAAACTTTTCAATTTTGAAATGATTTTGACCTTGGCATCCTGCCTTTTGACATTTGAGAGAATTTCTTATTTCTAAAAAGATTTTGATACTTCATAAAGTTTTAAAGTTGGAAATATCTTGCAAATTTGTAAGAAAAAAAATATTTGTAACTTTGAAGGTTTACAAAATTTGACATTTCCACAAAACTTGTGTTAAAGTTATTAAACACTCGTAGGGGACTTGTGATTTTGTTTGGAATATTTTGCAAATTGTAGGAAATGTATTGGATTTTGGGGGAAAATTTGTTGGAAATTAGTGAAACAATAGCTCAAATAAAAATTCTTGGAAAAATGGGTAGTCCTGAAATCAACTGATAGATGCCAGTTTCTTCTGTCCCCAGGGTAGCTCTAATCTCAGATCCTGTCATCCTGCCCAGCCAATGCACCAACTTGACTGAAGTAATCTCTCAATAGGTCTCGCTGATGTTTGGCCTCCCTTGGATCCCTGTGGTTGTCATCAGGCACATACACCACCTGTCTGCTCTGTCCTGGTGTGTCCTCAGCATATTGTGCAACACAACACTTGTCAAAAAAATAGACTCTGAAAACCTTCTGCCTTTGTCCCATTGTGACCAGAAAAACCCTGAATCTGCTCACTAATATTATAAACACATTCCCCACCACCCTCCTGCCTCTGGAGATCCTGAAGTTTGCTATTCTCTCTTCCCTAGTGAGTTGTCTTCTGCTGGAGGGTTTCACAAGCCATGGCATCAAATCAAAGGTGTCATTACACAGCAAACAGTAGTGCAAATCTGGCCTTCCCTCCCCCAGTGGTTCAAATGGCAGAAGCCCCAAGGTGACATTCTCGATCTTCTTCCTCAACTTTCTTTGGTTACAAATCTGTGCATCTGATGAAGATCTACTTGACCCAACATCAACCAGAGGAATCTGTATTCTGTATCAACCAGGGTTAGCAGCATCAGGGAAAAGAAGCCCTTGTAGTTGTAATATTTACTACCAGATCTCTTTGGCTTCTTTATGCCAATAAGCTTCCCATCAAGTGCCCCAAGAGCTTGGAGGACATTCCATCTGTTTCTGAACTTCTTAACCTTTCTCCAGTCTTAACAATTGGTAGGGCAGGCCAAGTACTTAGCCTGGTAAGCAAGGAATTGCTCGGCAGACAACAGAACAAATTTACATATGGTAGTTTGGCCAACCAGCCAGTGATACTGTAAGGACTTGTATGTTTCTCCTGTTTCCAGATGTTTCAGTATTATTTCAGTTTTAATCTAACTTGTAAGGGCTTTCTTAAATTGATTACTACCATCTTGATGCAATGTGTACAAATGGCAGAGATTGAAAAAAAAACACTATAACCTGCGTTCCGGTATTGATAAGGCTAAGCTCCCTGCTCATATCCGTATTTCAAATGACTCAGAATTTTTGCACAAAGTGCTTCAAAATGACCAGGATTCGGATTCCCGTGATTCTTCTGATTCGGACTTGAATTGCAGTGCTGTCGTTGAGAACTCCGACAGTGAACAGGTAGATAAACAAAATATTCAAAGTACTTTGAGTACTTCTCGCAGTACTTCTGATACACATACCTCACTGTCGGATGTTGCCGTTCAGATTACTGTGTGAGCTATTTTTCAGATCATCATGAGTAATAATGGTGAGATGTGCTTCGATTTTTCATTTACATCAGGAGCTTTTATAACACAGGATTAATTCTTGATGCTCCTTCACAATGGACACAATATTTGTGTTATGTTTCAAGCCTGCAAGTGTAGCCCAAGTTTATTGCTTGGGCTGTGGATTAGTGTCTTCTGCCTGTGCTCATTGTGCCCATTGAGAAGTGCTGCTTCTTCCTGTGCTTCCTGCTTCAAGATTATAATGAATTTTATGTTGCTATTTTATGTATTGTATTATCATTATATCAATTGTACATGCTATATAAAACATATATTTACATTAGTTGGGATTGGTGATCCTACAGTCATAGTTGAGGTCTTGAGTTGATATGTTGTTAAGCAGGCTGCATTGTATATACTTATTAGTGAGGGAACCTCAACGTTCACCCTCCCAACACATAGCATAGCAGTGTCTTCTTTTACTGTTTTTATCATACCATTTTATCTGTAACACTGGAATGCACATTGTGCACTTCCAGTTTTATGATCTGGCATTATTTTAACTACTATTTTCACTGGAATGCACATTTGTGCACTTCCAGTCGGACCTCTTAGCCTGCCATTTAGATTCACTGTCATACCAACCATGTATCACAGTTTTTTTGCCAAGATTATGGCCAGGCTATATAATTGCCACATGGTGCTGGGGTGCTTCTTTATTGCTAGATCTTGTATACACACTGAATGAAGATTACTCATATAAATGTTAATATCAAAACTTCTTAAAGATCTTATACATTATTTCAGTGTGTTGACAGTTTATTGGAATACACTGACTATTTGCTGGCCAACTTACCTCCCTTACTTACGGGTCGTCGGCTTGACTTTGACCTGGCTTTGACCTTGCAAGTCCTTCATCTATGACCTTTCGAGTTAATTTCATTTCTGGCCTGGTACGGCTTATTATTGGGTTGGCAGATAGATTGGACAGAATAAATTATTCTAATCAATGGACTTTAAAATCAGTTATACATTGCTGCCCAATCTGTCTGCCTTTCCTTTTCACTGTCTTGCCATCTGTTGGGCTTATGTGCCACTTTATATATTATAAAGAAATACATGTTGGAGTGGTTTAATAACATCAATAAAAATTAAATTATGAGAGTACAATAGTAGTTTATTTTACTTACTTTACACCTAATTAACTGTTGCATACAAGTTAGTACATTGTAACCATTCTTACCCCGGGTAGTACACTGACCTATTTGTGAATTACCAATGAAAGCATTTAACAGGCATGTGGGTGGAGCTTGAAGTAACCATCAAGGGTAGTTTGGGTGGTTAGTGGTGTACAAGGGGTGTTTAAGCTCATTAAAAAAGAAAACTTTAATATGAATCCATTATGTTGGAGGGATGAAGGACTTGGTACACATTTCCCAAACAACAGGGCCAAATATGACTTTTCATCACTATGCAAATGATTAACACCAAGGAACATGTATGTACAATATTATGCACCTTTTGATTTTGGGTAGTCTTCTTCTAGGCTCTAAGATATTTTTTATGTTTAATATTTTTTATATACTTCTGTATTTTTATATTTTTTCAACAGCAAGTATCCACAATATTCAAACAGCAAATTGAATACTGGAACTAAGTGTAACTGAAAAAAAATCTGACCTGTACAAAACATAATTAATTTTCAAAAGGAATCAGCATGACATTTACATTATATTCTACTTAGTTCAAACCAAAGTCAATTAGCTAAGGTCCAAGATCAAATACCAAGTTTTTATGTTTCATTTAAAAACCAACATAATATTTGTACAGACTTACATTATTTTATGCATTGAGCCGGGGGGGGGGGGGGGGCACAGTGGTAACACTCTCGCCTCCCCCCTCAGAGGCTGGGGTTCGGTTTCTGGCATGGCCTCAAGTGGGAAAACTGGTAGTTGCTTGCCATTGGTCGGTAGTTTAGAGTACAGAACCCTGATGATCTGAAAGTACTAGTTTCCTCTGCCCCTCCAACTACCCGTCGTGATATGACCTGTACAGTGTTAACGTAAAACTCCAAATAAATAAAAATAAAGCATTGAGCCAGGGGCTCTGGTAAAGCCCATAGGCAAGGCTAGATGTATTGGTACACTGAATTGATAATATGATAAACTAGGGTGTGGGGTCAGTGTTTTAAAATATCACTTGAACTATTGTTAAGCTTGAGGAAACATTATTTATAACATGTCTACCAGAATTCATGTCACAGAGCCTAAAATAAAGAATTTTAAGGATAATACATATTTCACTGGTGTGTAAAATTTATTAAGTTACAGAAATAAAAATTTCTTGGTACTTCCTTTTTCCAAAATATTCTGCACTAATTTTTCATTATGTAAAGCATAGGAAAGCCCTACAGAGAAAATTCATGCAGAGAAAAGTCACACAATTTGTTGACTCCCCCATCGAGAAATGCCTTACACCATTTTTGAGACTGTGGATAAAAGTCCTTTTTAGATAGAACAATGCCAAACATAAACTGTTTCACAGTTATGTATCACTTTTATTATTTCAAAAATACTATTGTTTTGAGTATTTGCTATGTGACATACACATTTATTGTTCTGCAAACTAAAATACTTTAACATTCACAATGCAAATAACATATTAAAAATATTGTATTACTAATCAAAGGAAAGTAAATAAATACCAATCTTCAAGAACAAATTCTAAGTTCAACTGACTGTAAAAATTCTGGAACAAACTCAATTTCCACTTGAAGATTTCATTGCAACACTTTTTTTAATCAGTTATCATCTAGAGATTGAGTAATTGTAATCCAGAGGGGTTTTACCTTGCTAACAAATTAAATTATTTTATTGTTTCTGAAACGACAAAGGGGCATTAGGATTGAAAATTACAGCACTGGTTAGTTTGAATAGCAATTGAAATACCCTTTAAGTAAGGATCAACCCTTTCATTTGTAAACTGAACATGATGTATAGGGCTTTTTTCAAGATCTAGAGAATAATGTATGCTTTTCTACATGGATATAAAAGAACTGTAGGGCTTTTCTTTGTAGGGCTTTTTTCCAGTCTTCAATCAATAACTGAGTGGCTGGCATATTACACTTATGAAATGTGATCGCTTCACTTTCAAAGCTCCAATAGTTAATTTACCCACTAATGTGGCTCACTAATGTGATCACAGTTTAGCAAGAACACACATGCACCAATTTGTCATAAAAACAGGCACCACACACTTTCTATAACCAGCCACTTGACATGTCATAACACTGGCCAGTCTTTAAAAGGTTCCAACAGACTACACATCATATTGTCCAGTTTTGGATGTGTACACAAATATTGCTCTACACATATATAAAGTTGCCACCCCTCAAAATTTATTTAAATCAGGCACTGCCATATTAGGCATGTAACTACCCAGCTTACTTGACACTGGTGTACAATGTAGAAACTCTATTCAGTAATAATTACAGTTTACTACAACATAAAAATTTGATTTTCATCCAATGTATAATTTAGAAAATCTTTTTTTCTGAGTCCAGTAATTTTCAACTTATTTAGCCTCATTTGTTATTACTGTGATGAATTGCTCACTTGGGGCTAATGATTCAAACTTGGAAATGTAGCTACTTAAAGTACTCTTCCTACCTAAAAACCAAAAATTGGTATACATCTTTATTTATTGCTTTGGAATTAAATGTGCATTTATAGGTTAAGGAAACAGACTTGCAACAAAGAAAATGGCTTTTCTGAAGGTCTAGAAAGAGTGATTATACAATTAAGATATGGAATCTACGTCCTGAGTAAACATACAATAACATTTGGCAATGCATTATTATTATTTTTTTTTATATTTTACTTTCTTTTTGCACTGAATTATTGCATTCACGAAACTCATATAAAAAAGCTAGAACGGACGCCCCTTTTTGCAAAAAGAGAATTTCAGCCGCCATGTTGAAATAGTATATTATGGTAAACTAGGGACGCAACATGTTGAATTTTAAAATTTCATAAAATTGTTATTTCTTGCTCAATTTGAGTAATATACCATTTTAAAGCTTAGAAGACGTGGCATCTTTTTAAATTGTTATTACATCCCATTTAGTTGAAGATAGACCTTAATTTTTCGTTACAAGTTAATTTATAATTAATGGTTTTCCTTTTAGCCAATTCAAAGTTATCAAAAGCAAGCATATTAGGTTCATATAATACGTCAGGTTAAAATATTACCCTAAACCACAGCACTGCAACATTTTAAGTTATTTAATTTCAAGAAAATCAATGATATAGTAGGCAAACTTCCTGCAAAATTGTCACATATCATGTGAGTACTGAAAATTATTATATTGTTAATCTTAATGAGTGATATATTTTTGGTATCTGTCAAATAAAGGCTATTTCAATTTTATTTTCTTCGTCATTTTGTATGAACATAAAAACAATTCCAAAGGAGAAAAAGCAAAACAAACTACCATTTATCTTGGGGCAAGAGTGAATTACAAAGATTTTAATTTGAGATCCATTATTTACGAAAAATGACACAATTACATTGATAATGAATATTGTGAATATATGTATGAATTCTATTTTATAGCATTTAATTTCCACCATAAGACAGACCCCAACATACTAAAGCCATAAATAGGGTATGAAAAAATTAGAATCCATAAACATATTACGTAGACATGAAGTTGGTTTTTGTTTTTAATACAATCCTATCCTTCCAGGTAGGTAACTGTTAAGACTTATAATATAAATGTGAAATATTATATTGCCAAATGAAAAAAAAAACATTATTCGAAAAAAACTTATGTGCCTCTTAATGACTGTTATAAGTAGGGAGAACAAAACCACAAACCAGGCCACAAGGTAGCAAGGGTGAAAGTACAAGTTATTATGATTCTTACATGCTTTCAAATCAGATTATGATACATTAAATTAACCCAGTTGTACAACTTTTTTCAAAACCAGGCGAGGAGTTATGATTGACTCCGCAATGGGTTAAAAGTCAATTACTTTCATTAACGTATGAGGTTCAAGGCTTCAACATACCAGGGGAAAATGAAAACTAGCTATGTGTGGAAATGTTACTCAACCACAACAGTAGTCATTGAGTTTGTTTTGTACTTACACAGATGGAGGAAAGGTATACCAGGGTATTGTAAACCAAATAGAATAATTAAGACAATACCTGTATAATTGAGGGTGTGTGAAGGCAAATAGTGACAACCAAGTGCCAAGTAGGAGCAAGTTTTATAAATGTGGGTAATGCATGTAGAAAATGTGTGCAAGGCTTTTTTCTACAACTTAAGAGATTTTAGAAGAATTCAACAGTGTCTTACTCATGAAGCTTCTTTACGTGTGGCCAATACACTTGTTGGCAGTCGTCAGGATAACTAAAAATTATTTTCATGATTTTTTTTCCAAATCCAATCTAAACAAACTGCAATAAATTCAAAATGATGCAAAACATATATGTATCAAATACAGATAATCCAGAATCAGTGCGATTCTCAAGAAATTGATTTGGGTGCATGCCTCAATTTCATGCCTCATCCATTCAATTTCGCTTATTTGTAGTCAAAACTGTTTCAGTGGACTATAAGTTTAGGAATAGCAAACTTCTCACGGTTTCTTAGTTTGGCCCTTCCATTCATAAATCAGTCACAAATTAGTTGCAGTTTTGCTTTTGATGCACCAACAATGTGTAATTCATTTGCTTTTGAATGGAGATTAAGCTCTTTAAAATTTAAACTTATATTTAGACAAGTATAATGCACTTTATTCAGTTTTGTTTACCTTATTGGAATAATGTGCCATTTTAATGCTTTTAGGGTAAAAAACCCTCCAGTCTAAGGGTGACAACTTCAATAATAGCTTCTAGTTCTGAACAAAAGAAACAAATCTTATTTTTACGATAAATATTAAAATATTAAATAATAATACATGATAAATAAAATATTATAATTGTAAAAATTTACATCATATATGCAATTGAGTAGTGTTGGTTGTGTAAGAATGTTCAGTTATAATGTTCTACAAAACGTTCCATACATAAAACTCCTAATTCTCAAAACACTTTCCTGTGGGCTTGAACCCAGACTCAGGTCCTCAGTGGCCTAGTGGTTAGCAAGTTTGGCATCTAATCATGGGCTGTCACCTCTGTGGGTTCGAGTCCCACAAGTGGCAATTCTGAGGACCTGTCCCAATATGACCCTGGCTGTTGAACGGGACGTAAAACCCCAACTTTGACTTTGAACCCAGACTCGAACAAAATGATCACGTTCCTTTCTTTTGCAAAACATAAAGCCATGGACAAACTTATATGCATATAAATAAATTTGATAAACATTAAAATAAGATAAAATCAATGGCTTAATTTTAGGTTTTATTCTAAATTAGTTTGTAAGATATTTATGTATCACTGATATCTATAAAAGGCCTATTATCTGTTCTTTGCTGTGTTTTACAGATTCAAATCGATGTAATGCAATATGAGATATTTGCATATTTTACAATAATTTCTTCAGAATCGCAAGATTTTGTAATATTCCAATATGGTGGCCCATTTTTTCCCGGAAGTGAGACGCTAATGTCAGTTCTTGCTTTTTTTATATACGATTTCTATGATTGCATTACCAAACTGTGTGCATTAAACATCTCATCTCAAACTGATCTACTTGTCTCATACAGGTCATTTAATTATAGGTGCTTTTGCAATACGCTGGAATGTTATACTGGAGAAACTTTGCAGCACTCGGCAAGAGAAGATGTTTATTAGTGTAGCCAGATGTTGTAGCAGGCTTTATCTGTGTCATCAGGAAAGTGACCCGCAATTCTGCAACATGGCATTCATGGCCACAGTTATTCTCACACCTGAAATACACATGATACAAATCTGCATATAAACAATTTGTCAGTTATCATATTTGTATTAAGTGTAAAAGTAATTTGACAATATTGAGCTATATTATTGTTAGTCAAAACAATAATACAATGTTCTGTTACACTAACTCTTCATAAAATTACTTCAGTATTGTTGAAAGCAATATTTTTATGGAACTGAATGCTAGTAAAATGGCTGAAGCAGCTTCACATTTATTGCATGTAGTATACATTCATATTCATAAGAGAGGTCATCAGTGGCCTAGTGGTTAGCAAGTTTGGCATCTAATCATAGGCTGTCACCTCTGAGGGTTCGAGTCCCACAAGTGGCAATTCTGAGGACCTGTCCCAATATGACCCTGTCTGTTGAACGGGACATAAAACCCCAACTTTGACCTTTGTCATATTCATAAGAACCCAATATCTCTCCTACTCCTGTCTTGTCTATATGTTAGGCTAACAATTCACCAATATCCATTATTGCATTTCTATTTTCAACTTGCACAGAAAAAGATTATTCAAAACTGAATTTCATTTAGGCAATATCAAACTGTAAGTTTTTGTTACAAATTATCTTTGAATTCCAAATTTTAACATAATGTGTATAGGCGCCAATGCAGCATTAGGACAACCACAGCATGCTCCTAACATGGCCGTGCTTATCACAGTTTGCCTACAAGGTCATATTAGAGGTCACCTCGCCTTGCCCATCATCAAAGTCACAAAAAGGTTAAGATTCAAACCCAAGAGCATTTGACCGTAATATTCCTCTTCAAAACATTATGACAATTGGACTTTGGAGAACTTCAGCTGTCTGGCCCTATCTTCAGAACTCGACCAAAACTTCATCCCTCATTCCATCTACCTTTGCTTCCTTCATTGCCTCCTCCTTCTGATTGGGCTTGGTGGTTTTAAAATTTGTCACCACAAATATTTAAACCCTTTTTCGTGGAAAAGTTTTACTGTGTACATATTACTAACCTGTGAATAAAATGCCTCAAATTGTGTTTTACTGACTGTGAATGCACATTACCCTGTTAAGGGTTTGAATCTTTCAGTGGTCTTGGGTTTGAATCTTAACCTTGCTGTGAATTTGAGGATGGGTAAGGCGAGGTTACCTCTAATATGACCTTGTAGGCAAACTGCACACCATTACAGACACAAAAATGGGGATGTATTACACAATTCTTCTTAGTGACATATCTTGGAGTGGTGAAGAAATTGTTAAAAGTTTCTATTATATAAACCTTTATAATTGTGTTGTATTTCTGTGATATTGTGTCAAACTTGGTGGATACAAAATGTGACACATTAAAGAGAATACTTACCAACAGTCTACATTAAATGTGTGTTGATAGTCATTTGGCTTATTAGAGTAACCAAACCAAACTGGGTACCACTGTTTTCCAGCCACATTCCTTGGTTCTGTGAATGGAACTGATTGTCGTGTTCTACAAAAAGTAAATTATCCCAAGGTAATAGGTAGAAAGATTAACTTCGATAAGGCATGGGCACAGGTTCCATTCGGAAGCAACATTGAAACTTAATGTGACATCAAAACAAACAGGGTTCTTTCTTTGTGTTCAAATTTTGTCACCTTTCTAGCATTTTATGAAAACATTATAGCCACCATGTGTAAAACATCTCGCTCAAAGATGTTATAAAAAAGACCTCGCTTTGTCTGGGAAAGTGTGAACACTACACAGCTGACACAATTAATCAAGGGACTCCCCAGAATAATATGTTAATGAAATAGAGTTCAAGGGTACTTAGTTAAAAGAATTGGAAAACCAACTCACCCTCCACAACACACATCATCTATCACAGTTAACTTGGCATCAGGTCTCGAGGAAACATTAGTCAGCCCAACATCTGAGTGGATAATAAACATCATAATGAAATACATAATTGTCCTCATTTCAGAACTGTTGTTGCCGTCCCATCATAATTTTTTGAAGAAAAAGTGTTTAAGGAAACCAAGAGGTTGTGTGATATCCATTAACAAAACGTTATTTAAAGGTTCGACAAGACTTCTTACTATAATATGGGTTACATATGTATCTATACTGCCATCAAAACTATACCCTAAAAAGTGATAAAACCACAGTGGTTTTACAAAACTGGAAACCAATGAAACCATCATTCATAATACTTTATTACCCCCTGACGAAAGTTATCAATAATAGTTAGTCAAAATGCAATTGAGTAAACAGAGCCAATTACATTAGGCAAGTTTAGTATCAATTTACAGGTTTGGTACACAGGAGGTAATTATTTTACCTTTTCTGCTTTATTTTCCTTCAATAAGAACTGTGAGCCAGACGAACTTTTGTGATTCTACATCCAGACTCAGTGTCACCCCTGAACCCCTATTACAAGGATCTCCAGTAAGACACAGGACACTAACTAGTATTACTTTTAATTTCATATCCATGGCTGACAAAACCCAGGTAGGATGTCTGACTCACAATAATTAGGCATCAAGGATATTCGCAGGTCTGAGGCAGTTATTGCCGGGTCATGTGTCTTACACAAAGATACAAAATTTGAGAGCTACAGAGGTCACAGAGGCATCTGCTATGAAGAGCAGCAAAATGTGCCAGTTTCATACCACCTCATTACATATACCCAAAACTACAATAACACGAGGTTCTCTGTGTTAGATTTGTGTACACGTAAATTTGACAAAAACCAATGCAAATAGCCAAAGAAAGATTAAGTTAAGTGAAAATGCACATTTTAATCGAAAGAAGTAATAAGTAAAACAAACACAAACAAGGTTTTTCTATCCAATTTTGTCAAGTTTTGGCGGCAAGCAATTTGAATTTGATGTTAATATCAATGTCATGTTACTTGTGCATGAAAGTTCAAACAGAAAAAAGCGGATGAGATATAAAATCTAATTTTTTTCATTTATAATTTCTGAGTTTATATAAGCTACCGTGAATACAGTCTACCAATGAAGGGTGTGCCTCATCTTCTCTTTTTGGGCAACCCGATATACCATCCTTTTACAATTAGCGGCCTCATTCTCTAAAGCAATGCCAGTTTATTAAATGCTTAAATCAGAAATTTGTGTCAACTTTAACCTTTTCCTTTAAGTTAAATGTTAAGGTTATGGCTTGCTTATTACATCTTTAAACTCAGCATTCGGGTATGTCACCCTAAACTTACTTGAAGAAACTTGTCCCTTGAGATTAAGATTACCTTAAATATATCAGTTCATATACACTTCACACCTATGCTTTTCATGAAAACTCATTTGATTCATGGTTAATATTACATTATTAGTTTTACTATGAGAACAATATTATTGCTACTATTTACTGTTTTCATTTATGTAAGAAATTAAAATATCCTCACCTGATTCTTGCCTGACTCGGGTGGTTGAATTAGTTGTCTCGATTGTGTTTTCTATTGGGTTGAAGAGACCCAGATACACTTCATACCAGAGTGGTTGTGTTTGCCTCTCAAGTCCCTTAAATGAATCAGCGTTCTTAAGACAAGTTGCACAGGGCCTGCATTCTGTGTAACAGCAAGATATATGGCATACAAATATGTTAATAAGATACATAAACTATGTGTTCTAATATTCAGTACAATATATTTAACACATAGTGTGTAATATTTACGACTGTGTTGAAAGGATAAATCTGGCCAATTAGTATCCAAGTTCATTATTTTCCAAATAAAAACTTATATTACGTAACCTTGATGAAACGTTCATAATGCGTGAAACAAATATTTTAAATTAAGTTATTTACATTAACCAAAAACTCAGGATTCTGGATGACAATTATACCTGCCAGATATTTTTAATGGTTTTGACACACTAAAAGTGTATGGCCAAGTTGTTAACATTTTTGGAATTTAATTGAAGACTCTCTTCACTGTAAGCTCAACTAGCTTATTTTGAAAGAAATCTAAGCATCCAGCTGATGAGTTTTGGGGCTTATTGAAAAAAGAGATGTGGAACACCATCTGTAGACTTTTGAGGGCTTACTGAAAGAAGAAGATATCTAACTTCTGCTTTTGATTTATGACATAAATAAAGTGGTAGTTCATTACCATTGTAACATGACTGGTCATTATTTGGCTGATCATAAATGAAGATGGTTTGCTGAACACATGAAGTCACAGTAGCGAGGTCGTGGCAGAAAGAGTACAAGTCTTGGCCTGAAATAAAGTGTTAAACAAGAGTCAAGTCTCACAGGCATCTGACACACAATTTGCAATTCATAAAGCCTCTCTTACATCCAATTGTACGTGCATGTACGTCTTGGTTACAGAAGAAAAATGGTTTCATTAGCAAGGGACACTAAAGCTACACATGTGTGATTTTTTACAGAATTTCAAGGTCTGCAGAGGCCCTGCAATAAAAATTGGCATGTACATTATTCTCTGCTGCACGCAGTATGGCTACAAACACATTCATGTATAAAGGGTAATTTACGAGAGACTTAGGCACATGCATTTTCCTTGCTAGTGTTGTTTGGTTATCCGTATTTACTTACATTCGTTGCATGTGTCGTATCATACACTCATGTGTACCTTGTATTTATATAAACCAACTGTGCAGCCTTTAGCTAGTCGAAGTCCGGTTTTTGATATTCAAGTAGTGACACTCTTGTTGAGTGAAAACAGTTTGTTTGCACGTGCAAATCTCTATTACCCCACTACCAGGCTAGGGTCGTATTTTTCAACAAGATTCGTAGCACACTTATGTGAACATACACGTACCATGGGATGTAAGAGAGGCTTTCACAGTGGTAAGAGGCTACTTCTTGTAATGTTCTTGTTATCTGTCAGGATTTCACTTTAGCCCAGTTGATACAGTCAACCAACGTTTATTTTTGTTTATTACTGCAAATCAGAAGAGTCATGCATCGAACAAGGAGCATTAGTTTAGAGAGCCTAAATATAACCCTTCTCACAAGCTGAGTAACTTTACACTAAATATCTAAAACATTTTGTATGTGCAAAAGTGAATAGTCCCAACTGGAAATCTAGGTAAGATCTAATAGTTTATGTTATACCTTATCGGTTGTATTGTGGTAGGGCAGAGAAACCAGTACATACAGTTGGTGAAGGTTCTGTACTGTAAACTGCCGACCAATGGCAAGCAACTACCAGTTTTCACATATGAGGTCAGGCCAGGATTAGAACTCTGATCTCAGAGGTGCAAGGCAAGTGTGTTACCACTACGCCATCGTGACCATGATAACAGTTAATTTGAAGTTTCTGAAAAGGTGTAGAGGTGTGAATATCTGGAGTGCATAAAGATAACATTGTGGTTGGATCAATACAAAGAAAATAAGACAGACTAAGGTCAGTGATAAAGTCCATACATGTAAACTCTAAAATAAACACATGCATGGACAAGATGTATTCAGAGGGAGAAAACCACTCGACTCAGTGTGACCAGTCTCGCAACTTTTATATAGTATTGTATTATCGACCATCTATTGTTTGTATCTGAAGCTATGCTGGGAGATATTAAAATGAAACCAAAAATGTTAATTAATTTTCCGTAGATTTCTCCTCACTGAGCAACACACTCACATCAAGACAGTGAAAAATTATTTTGTGGGAGTTTAGTCAGTTCACAAAGGCATGGCTCACTCTCTAGCTGACCTGTGAAGCGCCCATGGGCAATGTGACCAAATTAATTGAGCAATTACAGCAACAAAAAGCAGCTGGGTGTTTCAAAAAATAACCCAAATCTGGGGAAACCGCATGTCAGCACATGCCAACTGGAAGTATGCAGTTGGTAAAAAAAAACGCTGCAAAAAAAAATAAGTAAAATAACTGCTAAAATAAGGTAAATTTTGTTGAAAAAAAAATAAACAAATAATACTGAAATGGGGTATTTGTGTACAAAGTTTACATCAAAATGGCATATTAGTAATTTATTTTCGAAAGCATGGGTGATACAGAGCATGGCTACAGTAATTTTAATTATATGAATGATATATCCTAAATGTAAATATTAAATTAATATTGTAATAGAATTTTTTCTTCGCGATTTTCTATGTAACCTACAAATTAGTTATTTATATTGTTTGAAATGTATAATTATAATGCTTCTTCTAGTTTTTATTGTGTAAAAATGGTGGAGAAATGAAGTTGTCATGTATGACAGGAGCAGATTTCTCTGTATTCACCCAATTGAAAATAAGAAAAACTCTCTCCTGACTTTAATTTAATCAAAGTTCACCAAATTTGGTGAAATCCATCAGTCTGTAACCCACGAAATATCTGCCACCAAATTTGAGCTCGATTGATGTTATAGTTTTTGGGTTTATAAGAGTGAAAAGGTGTACAGACAGAAAGACGGAATGAAAATGATTACAATAACGCTCTCCTGTTGTCGAGCATTAAAATTACACTTTCTGAGCAGGGCAGTATTACAATTCACACAAATATACTTTCAGATCGACATGTGTTTTACAATCTGGAACAAAGGTTAGTGACACATTTCACATATATTAAAAATCAAATTGGCACTCGGCGGGGCAGTGGGAAATCCTCGCCTTCCACGTCCAAGTTTGGCAGGTGAAATTCTGCACCTGACCAGACCAAACTTTTCTATTTGGTTGTATTAGACTTTTCTGTTAATGTTTAGACAGTAAAGCATTGTAAGCTGTATATCGATTGGTTCTGGGGTGGTTAAAACTGCCAATTGCAAAATTGTATTATCACCGTTTCGAAAGGCTCTCTTAAAGTATAGATGGTTGGCTGTTTTTTCATGTTACATTTCTTTAAATATTGAGTATTTGCACAATATAATCAATATACATGTACTTCAGCATTACAAATTGGAAGTACATTAAGAATATAACCCTATCTACTGGCATTCTTAGTACACAATTACATTTATTGCAGGAATTTTCTAAAAGATTAAGCCTTAAGCTACAAAATAAAGAATAGGACTATTTTATGACCAAACATTTTTAGAAATTACCATAATATTTGTACTTTAGTATAATATTTCCCACAAATAAGACCTCTCGATTGGTCTACACTTGCTTACCCCTCAGTTATTATGTCCATTTGTCTACAGAATTTTTAATTTTACTCTAATCCTTAAAATTTGATTTTTAAAAAGCAGTTTTCCTGGACAATTGTAAAAAAATAAACATTTTTGATTACTCAGGAAACTCACCATCTGTCTCTTTTAGGCAGGTTAGGCAGCTGCTGCAGTCCTCACAGCTGTCAAAAGCCTCTGCGGCTCCTTTTTTTGAAAAGTGGATGACAGTAGTCCAGTAGTAGGCCAGCACAATGACTGCCACAAGGGTAGACAAAAAGAGAAAGGTGGCAACCAAGAAGCCCACAAAAGTCAGTCTGTCCTTTCCGCAAAACCTGTAAATTATAAAAACAATTATTGGTAATGACAATAAAAAGGTGCCTTTTTCACACATTTCCAAAAGAAACACCTTCTACATATATTTCAACTAAAATGATCACAAAAACCGAAAGTACACACCAGAAATATTGGAATTAGAAGTAAGGATGTTAAAAATCATCTTTAAAATTACAAATTAAGGAATGGGTCCTTAATGGGAATGGAACCTCGTAAACAATGCATTATTTTCTAATATTGGACACTCACTTGGCCATTAACCTATACTTGGCAGTCATTTGGTTAACTTTAACCCGAATTAGGGTGATAAAATGGAAGGATTAAAGTACATTTTTTTCATGTAAGAAACTTATGACCGCAAATTCTTTTCTCCTTCTAGAGAGTTTCCAATGCACAAGAAAATCTTTTTTTTTTTCGTTTATGGTCAACGCCAGTGAGAAAAAAACCTATAGGCTAAACTTTTAAAAATTCTATTTATTTGAGGAAAATTGTCGTTATACTTTTACAAATTAAGGTGAAGATGGTAATTTAACATCTTAAAATGTTATAATGACTACAGACTCAAACAAGATGCACTCAGAGAGAGCAAAACGCTCGACTCGATGTGACCAGTCTCACAAGTGTTATAAAGTATAACACACATCCACCATGGTGGCATTTCCAGAAATTCTGGAGGCTTCTTGGTATCCAAAATATTAATTGGATCTTTCCTAAACTGTAATCACTCCTTCCCATGGCTAGTCCCTTCCTACTTCAAATTTGACATCAAAATTTATTAATTTCTTTTGAAGAAATATGAAGTAGAAAGCTAAAATCATTAAAATACATTGAAATGGGACCTATGAAAATTCATGATTTTTTTTGTATCCAAAATATGATCCACGTTTTTCCCAAAAATTAGTAATTTCTTCCTTTTACCAGGTCCTACTCACAAATTTTTTACAAAGATCTGTTCATTAGTTCTGGAGTAATCTAAACACCAAAAACAGGCAGACAAATAGACAAAAAAAGCACACAACAAACATAAACTCCTGGTAGAGGTAAAAATATTGGTTAAAAGCCACTTCTTGGTCAAAATTACTCAGGGTAAATTTTTGTGATGGACTGTCAAGAAATTGAAACAAACAAACAAAAAAAAACAGAAATAAATAAACATGACAACTACACCACTTCCCTCTCAATTGTATTTATGTCAATTTCAAGACATAAATTTAATGAGAAGTATATCACAAGTATCACAAGCTAGGTTTTGTGACCTCACAATGACAATTGCATTGTGACATCATTAAGTAATGACATCATCAGACAGCAAAATATTGATTTTTTTACTTATGCAATAAAGAAAATCAGATTTTTGTGTATATGCCCAATTGAAAATTATTGCCCATCAAGTTGAACACTTTATCTTGGTTAAAGTTTTTTTTTGAACAGCAAAATTTTAGATGCTGTGTTTTTTTTAAAAGACCTTTAAAAAAAATGCTAAAAAAACCTAAAAACAAAAATAAAAAAAAAAAATTAGAATGGACTGTATTGAACCCCAACCATGAGATTACAAGTTCTACACATTACACTCGCAGCCACAGAGGATACCTGATGAGGCAAGAATTCATGAGGAGGAAATCCTATCACGATATTGATTTTTGAAGACAAGTAGGTTTCACTGTATATGCCCAATTAAAAATTTAAAAACCTGTCTCCTGACTTTATTTTCAAACAAATTACACCAAATTTGGAAGATTCCGTCTGTACCCCATGAAATATCTACCCACCAAATTTGAGCTCGATTGATGTTATAGTTTTTGAGTTATAAGAGCAAAACGGTGCACAGACAGACAGACAGAAACAAACTGATTACAATAACCCTCTCCTATCGTCGAGCGTTAACAAAGGCAAACTCTGTGATAAACCTACGGATTCGTGGAAATGTTCGTGGAAATGTTCGGAAATATATGACTATCTCATAACTTTACCATTGCACTATCACCGAGAGGTATTTTAGATATGCTCGATGTTGAGTGTTATATAACGGAGGTTGTTAGAAACATTTCCACTCCAAGCTTATTTTATACTGGATATAAGAGAATGGCTATCGGAATGATACATCCATCTCTGCATGTATTTTCAATTGGAAATTGCGCTAGCCTCCCTTAAATCTTGAAGGTGAATTAAAGAAGTTTTGTATTCATTTGTGTTTTTCTAACAAAAGAAGCCACTATATTTAACCAATAAAAGGCATAACTAAGGATTTTGTTTTCAAGATCTATTGAACTAATAAGGTGTGAACAATCTGGAACAATCTGTTATGAAACAGAATTTCAAGGAATATATGATCCTCAATATGAATGTGGAATGAAGACAGGATAGATAGAACACTTATACACCATCTGACAATACAGTTGGAACTGGTATAGGATATCTTATTTTGAAAAATTCTTCAACCTTTATCCTATTGGGATGTATTATGAACATATAATGTGTGGGTTAATATAACTCACTGACTCTTTGGGGCCTTTTTTCAACATTAGAAATTTTGGCATTTTTACCTACTCCATTAGATTAGTTTGGTGCATACAAACCATAGAGGTACCATAAATTGACTAAGCCAAGAAGGCAGCCCATCATCTGGCCTTCTTTGCACAATTACAAATATTTGTCCATCCAGTGAGACCACAGTTAAACACCAAGGTTAACGCAAGACAAAACAATATAATCTAACAAGATCACTCAGAGAGCACAGACCTCCACCAAAATATGTAAAATTAAGTAAATGGATAAATCTGGATTGTTCCAAAAACAACATCTTAAAAACCTTTGCTTACTGACGCTGTATTCATGAAAGGACTTAGCCAAGTTTTAGGCTTAACCTTTGTATGCAAACATTGCTAACTTATGCCTAAGATTTGGCTAAGAGCTTTCGTGAATACAGCCCCAGTAGTTAAAAGACCTAACCTACCAGGCCTGTCTACTTTCAGCTATTTCTTGGTCCACCTTGTGTTTGTATAGGGCATCTTCATTTAAATACACATTTGGGTTGGATGTCTTCAACAGCACTCAGCACAACTCAATAAGGCATTTTGTTTTTGGAACTACATTTTTAAATATTTGAAAATTCTTTTGTGAGACTTTACGAGCTGTGCAGAAATATATATGCTGGAAGAAGAAGGGGTTTATTTAGTGTTTTATGTCACCCCCAGTAAGTTTTTGGTTATATTGTGACGGGTAGTTGAAAGGGCAGAAGAAGTAAGTACACACAGTTGGTCAAGTCTCTGAACTGTAAACTGCCGACCAACAGCAAGCAACTACCACCTTTCGCATATGAGGTCAGGCCAGGATTCGAATTCTGATCTTAAAGGCGAATGTGTCCACATACCCTACCCAGATCAGAGGGTCTTTTTTCAGAGCCATAAGAATGAGGTCATCAAGCAGAAAGTAAATATATAGATATGACCGCAATGGCAAGATGATCGTAAACCCAATTCGCGATTTGAAATTCAGATATTACCACACATAGGTTCCCGAGATCGCTGTAAGAAGGAAAAGATTGCTTTGCAACTGTTAAAATGGGTTTAAGATCATTGTAAGATAAAAAGTTGACTTGACAAATGAAAAGATAGGTTTAAGATGATATATATCTGTTAAGGAACGGAAGCAGTTTGCCATAATTTTCTACAGTTTAATATTTTCATAGACTGTTCCCAGTGAAATTATGATCACGTCCTATCAGGAACACATTGAGAACTTCCGTATACAACCTGTTTACAATGGCTTTAAGATCTTTGTGAATGGAAAGATCTACCTCCTGAACTGACAATTTATGGGGTCTTAAACCTATCGTAAAGCATTATCGCCAAGGTGAAACAGCCCTATAAGGAAATGTGTGAGTGGAGCATGAAAAAGAAGCGTACCACACATGTATAATAAGTATGTTAAAGTATCGGATTGGTAACCTTGCTTTCATAACAAATGACATTAACTTTGAATACGGCGAATTTTCTTTGACATAAACACGTGACAATGGATGTATTTGTTAGCTTCTTTATAAGTATAGAACATATTGTCAACTCACCCCATCTTGTGGAATCCAATACTTTGCTTACAGTCTTCAGTATTGACTAATCTGTTTAAATGTATCAAAGAATACACTTTATTTCGGTGGATTTAAACAATGAGTGTAAATGTACTTTTTGACTCCTTTTATGATAAAATTTGGACATTTCTATGCCAATCTTTTAATAGTTTTAACCTATATTTTTGAAATCATTTTGATTTAACCTATTATTCTTGTAAGACTAATTGTGAGTAAAAGTACTCCACCCTATCAGGTATCAGAAGGTATTTGCTTTAGAAAACTAGTTATTTTGAAAGTATAAACAAATGCCAATAACAAGCCTAACAAAAGTAAAATCTTGTTATGCCTTAGAAATCAAGAAACTTGACCCTCTCTTATATTTCATCTGTTTGAAACAAGTTACCTGTTTGTTGAGAAACTTTTTCCCACTCTATTACACAGACACATGTCACCTTGTTTATATACACAAAGCCAATTGTCAAAGATTACTATAAATAGAAAACTGTGTCACTTTAAAGTATCCAAGATTTGGTCGGATTAAATCTGATTGGGGGGAAATTGTCCACACCGCTCTCTCCCCATACTTGCCGGTTCCAAACTAGGAAGTCGTGATTGTTAATATTCTAAAAATAGGGATTAGTAGGTAAACAAGGTACACGAATGATTCTGTGTAAATTTCTTCCTTATTTTACTACTGATTTAGATGTGTTTATATATTGGTTCATTTGTGTGTTGATCTGTTTTGCGGATTACAGTTTTATTCTATGCTTTCAACAGGGACTGCTTGAATTAAGGTCAGGGTATGGCATTACTCAGTGGTGTTTTGGTGCCATAATAACAGTGTTTAAATAATACTATTGAGCATCATTCAGTATTCAAGAATGCCACACTTATCTAAAGGTTTCTTCATACTAGACATCATAAGTATTTTGATGTCTATCTTTCATCCTGTATGAGTCCGTACAATGTCCTGAAGTGTCCTAAAGAATGATAAACTTCTTGTTGTTCCACAGTTTTATTCCTTCATTAATAAATCAGCTTACCACTTCAGTTACATTGTTTGCTTTTGATGCATTAGCTGATTTCATCAGCTTCTGTTGCCTCCTTCAAAAAAACTTGAGTTTTACTTTTTTTAAAAGAATATCTACCATAATCCTTTTATTCACCCTCCATCTCTCTGGTGTTGGCGTTCTCTAAGCCAGGAGAAAAATGAATCCATGCATATCAGTGGAGATTAAGTGGTTAAGAAGTTGGTTAAATTAAATGAGTTTAGATTACAGTGAAAATTGCTGGCATCTCAACCATTGTTTCGCATGTTCCTTAAAAAACGTAAAATAAATATGTAGGTAGCTTTTACAGAACTCTGGTTCTTTTCTATTCCCTTAAAGATTTATTTCAAAGCATCTAATGTGTTTTGAAAGTAAACGTTGTGCTTTTAAATGCCTTTCTATGGTAGAGGTGATATTTGGGCAGAATTCCATTGAATGTCACATTGAGCTGGGTTCAAACCATATATAGAGATAGAGAGATATATTTTTATTTAAGTGCCACCTTCTGTAACATGAATTGATATTAATAACATACAACATAAACAAGGAGGCAGTCCTTAGTACTGTGCTTATGGGGCACAGAAAGTAAATCATTTTAATGTCACACAATAGCAACACGGAATTACATAGTACAAGAAAGATAAAGTTAACATAAATGCAACATATTTCAATTTGTAGTTTTAGTTTACCATGTTTCTAAGCAGAGGTTGCCCTTACCACAAAAGTCCATTTATAGTTTACTATTGTATTTATTATTTTCCTTAAAATATGGCTACATTGACATTAATCATTACAATATTTAAGGGGGTGTTCCACTGGGGCCGACCTTACCACCGACTCCACAACTCTAGGGTTAGCTGAGTCGGGGATTGGAGCCATTTTTTGGAGGGAAAATGAAGAGTCAGTTAAACCTGCATGGCAGGACGTAATATATCCTAGCTTATCTGGATCCACATCCTGACCAGATATGGGCTGTTTCCTGTGAGATCGAACTTGAAAGCCGTACAACAAACCCCAGAGGCATAACATACAAGTTATAGGTTATCATGACAGTCCGTAGTGACATACAAGACTGGAAAAGTGTACAAACTAACCATGACCATATAGATAGATCAAATGAGGCTTTTTTTATTTTTTATTGAGTTTAAATTTTCCTGTACTTGATCTTTACAAGACATCAAAGACAGCAGAACCCAGCACCTGCCCAGCCAGCATCACCATCACCCCCACCCCCCAGAAGGAGAAGGAAGCCACAGAATCCATGGATCCTGCCCTGGATACGGCTCAGGGAAGAGAGAGGTTGCTACAGAACACTCTTGGATGAACTGATCACTACTGATATACAAGGCTACAGAAACTTCACCAGGATGGAACCAGCATTTTTTTACTTGATTGAAGAAAAAATCACCCCCCACCTCAGGAAGAGAATCACCAACTTCAGGAAGCCACTGGAAGTCGACTTGAAACTTGCAGTTACTTGGAGACACCTATCCACAGGGGAAAGCTACACTTCACTGCAATACCAATGGAGGGTTGGAAGAACGACTATCTTCAAATTTGCCCCCCAGGTCTGCAAAGCCATTTTGAAAGAATTTCAACAAGAGTATCTGGTGTGCCCCACTGATCCTGAAGACTGGAAGAAAATTGAAGAAAGATTTAGAAACAGATGGAATTTCCCCCATGCAGTCCGTGCACTAGATGGAAAACACATTGCTATCAAGAAGCCCAAGAAGTCAGGCAGTGAATATTTCAACTGCGAGGGCTACTTCTCCCTGGTACTTTTGGCCTTAGTCGATGCAGATTACAAGTTCCTGTGGGTGAACGTGGGGTCCAGTGGCTCATCATCTGATGCTCAGATATTCAACCGCAGCAAACTGAAAAGAAGAATTGAGAACGGAACCCTGGGAATACCACCACCTGAGTCACTAGCACCTGGGGGGCCAGATCTGCACTACTTCCTGCTGAGGGACGATGCCTTTGTCGTGATGCCTTGGCTTATGAAGCCTTGCAGTAGATATCAACTGTCCAGGGAGGAGAGAATAGCTAACTACAGGATATCCAGGGGGGGTAGTCGAGAACTCATTTGGTATACTTGTCAAGAGATTCAGGGTGCTGTTGACCACCATGGAACAGAGGCCAAAAGTAGTTAGAGACATTGTGTTAACATGTGTGGTACTACATAATATGTTGAGAAGCCATCAGGAGGGAGGCGACAGAACACCCACTCCAGCCGACGACATAGTAGCACCACAGGCAGACCAGGGGGAACAGGGACAACATGAAAACTTCAGAAACCCATCGAGGGAGGCCAAACATCAACGAGACCTACTGAAAGACTATTTTAACCATGTGGGGGCGCTGGCTGGGCAGGAGGACAGAGTGTAAGAAGACCGAGGGGAGAAGATGCTGTTATTTTAATCAGTCCTTTTCAGGACTACCCAAATGATCCAAGAACTTTTATTAAGCAAAGTGCTACTTCCCAAAAAGTAACCCCAAATTTCCAACAATTTAATTCCAATTCAATATCACCACAAATATTCCCCATCACAAACACAATTCCATCCCATATTCAGTTGAAAAAAAACAAAGTATATCACAGATGCAAATCCAGGTCCCCACTTAACAAAGTAGACATGCCACCCCAACATGACCTGGCTTTATTCTCCTAAAAATTAATTTGCAAATTGGTATTAAAAAGTGTCCAAATAAATACCTGTAACTATTTCCTGCCAAGAATTTACAAGAATTAAAAAAAATTGCAAGAAAATTGGCCAGAAAAAAGGAAATGTAAGCTTTGCAATCCCAGATATATAATTTTTTTTCTCAGTTTATCAATCCCTTGACACACACATCTTTGAATATTTTGTTATGGCTCACGTTTTTGGGTCTGTCAGTGTGGATGTGGCTTTTTATTTAATGTTGGGTTTTGAAACACAGGGACATGGGTTTGAGTCCACATCTTTGTTTTGGGGGGACGTGTGTTTGAGTCTACAAGTTTGTTTCTCGGGGGTTGTGGGTTTGAGTCCACATCTTTGTTTTGGGGGGACGAGGGTTTGAGTCTACAACTTTGTTTTTTGGGGGGTGTTGGGTTTGATTCCTTTTTTGGGGGGTGGGATTTTTTTAAATTTTGATTGGTTTGGGTGGTGGCGGTTTTACTTTGATTTCTTAGGGGGTTTTTTTGGAGGGGGTTCGGGTTTGAAGTTTACTGATATTTGTTCAACATTCACTCATTCATTCACACAATTTTTGTCGTGTACTGTGGTAAAGTGTAAGTGTTGGATGGTGTGCTTTCTTTGTTTTGGGGCTATCAAACATGTAGCTTAATAATTGTTTTTGGAAGATTCTGGTGGCCCTGAAAAGGGCCGGGTTTGATGCAACTTGTGCGGGCTAATCTGCTGATTTGGGCTAACTCTGCTGGCTGGACTGGTTGGGAGGTCTTGACTGTTCTTGATGAGTGGTAGATGGCACTGGTGACAGTGCTGGTTGAAGTGGAGAAGGTGAAAATGGCTGTGGTGTGTCTATCTGCTGGTACTGTAGAACACTTGGAATAGCCACAAAGAGACTGGATAATCCTGAAGTGTTGTGCTGACTCTCCTCCTGTTGTGAAGGTGCAACTGAAGGGGGGTTGTAAATCATCTCTCTGGAAGACACAGGCTGTTGGTCATCCACATCTACGTAAGAAGTAGTAGGTTGTGTAGACGGTGATGAAGATGAAAGCCTTGGTGGTTGCTGTTGCTGAACTTTTGCAATCACTGTAACCAATTCTTCAGTGGAAGTCTGTGTTGGCTGCACAACTGGAATGGAAACTGTCTGAGTTTCCGGAATGGTGAGTATGTATTCACGTCCTGCTGTGGCCTGTGTTGCTTCTGGAAGTTGAAATGTGGTGGCCTGTTGACATGTGGTGACCTTTCTCTTGCGTTTTTCAGCCTTGTACTGTATTTCACTGAAAAGCTTGACAGCATCATTCCTGAAGGTTAAAAAGTCTCTCTAGTCCAAGTGTTCAATCTCAGGGTGGAGATAGTTGCAGAACGACTGTCGTGGACTTAGAGTGGGGTCCTGATATGCACCCAGAAATGTGGAAATCATCGACCTCATCTGCTGGAACTGATCTAAGACTGGATCTGCAGATGACATAGCTGTCGTGACTGGAGGCTGTCATCGCTTAGGACTGGTGCTTGAAGGATGATGAGTAACATCTGAAGCAATGCTGATTTCCATTTCAGATTCTGTGTTTCTTGATGTATCTCAAACTGAAGCTGCAGCTGCAGAAGGCCTCTGGGGTGACTTGAATGCAGAAGACTTGGAAACTCCCTTCTTTCTGATGTGACCTCGTAGAAAACTGAAACTGTCCTTTAACCAGGTCTGTCGTTCTGTACTATTCTCAGCAGCTTGTCCTGACTTCGTCTGAGTGAGCTTGCCATATCTGGTACATTGAGTCTCAAACCACTTCTTCACAGTCTTGACAGGCAAGTTTCTGGTAGCTGCTAGCTGCTCCCAAAGTCTTTCTTTCTTCTGCTTGTCTTTGAAGCTGTCATTGGTCTTGTCATAAAGTTCCTCGTGCTGTTTAATGACCTCAACGATGGATTCTTCGTCTGAATCACTCAAGAAAATGGACTTCATTTGGCCCTTCTTCTGTCTAGGTTGAGTTGATACTGCATCAGTATCCATATCTGTTCGCGTTCTCGTCTCTCCCCTTTTCTCCTCTTCCCTCCTCTCTGTCTCCATCCTGGCTCTGTCCCTCTCTTCCTTCTCTCTCCTCTCTCTCTCCCCCCTCTCCTCTCTCTCCCTCCTCCTTCTCTCTATATCCTCAGCTGTATCTCCGAACTCAAACTGTGGTTGAGTATCTCCAGTTGGTACTTCAATCTTTCTCCTTCTACCCCTTCACATGGTGATCAATCAATCAATTGTACAGCTTGTTTTAAAAACAAAACTGAAAATAAAATAAAAGTGAAACCTCACAGAGCAGATTTCACTCCCAACCAGTCCAGCCTAGCTCAAGTACTTAAGCTAATTTCCAAAAACTAAAAAACCTAAAATCAAAGCTGCACACCAAGTTGTCTCTCAACAAGTCAAGCCCACATATATGCAGATTGCCTACCGACTCGCCTTTTATATCCACAGACTTTCAAGCCGACAGGCTGTAGGAAGCAAAAAAATGTCAGCCTGTCTGTTTCAGTTCACGGCTTGTCTGTTAGTGTTACAGGCCTGTCGGTTATTGTTTACGGCTTGTCGGTTTGAGTTTAAGACCTGTTAGTTACAAATTTTCCCGACTCTAGGACGCAGTCTGTTAAGGTTACCGACTGGCCTGTAAACTTTACCGGCCTGTCGGGAACAGTTACAGACAGGCCAGCTAAAGTTACAGACTGTACTGTAACACTTTCTGTATGGTCGGTGAGTCATCACATACAGTCGGGAAGTCCATATTTGGGACAAGCCAGATACTTGTTACAGACCAGCCTGTTTGATTAACCGACAAGCCGGAAAGTGTAACTGACAGACCGTTATGTTAACCGACAGGCCGGTTGCTAGGTTGCTGAAATTAGGGTCGGCAATGGTCGTAGTCGACAAAACAGTCGTAGGAATATCAAACATGTTGGATATTTCACCGACTCTCCCCGACAGGCCGGTAACTTGAAACCGACCCTAACTGACCATGTAAACATTGTCCCCGACTCTCGAAAAATATCTAGTTACCGGCCTGTCGGTTCCAGTGGAACACCTGCATAAAACTCCGAATTCGGACCTCTGGGAAAGCCAACTTCAATATTATTCTCCCCTGTGAGCACTGTCTCTTCAAACCAGAAAAAACTTAGCCTCTGGGAAGGACGTTATTTTGCTGTAGTTCACGTGATGGGATCCAAATATTATGTTGACTATCCTTGACTTAATTTCTTGATTTTTGATTGGTTGACCGGAGAAAAATTGTAGAAATAAACTATGTAAGCTTGGACTTCATTGCCAATTCAATCACAAAAATAGCCTCAAGTAAAGGAGGAAGGCCGAAGTCTTAAGTTGTTTATTTAGAAGCTATTTTTGAATTCGTTGAATTGTTGATGAAGTCCAAGCATAAGTAGTTTATTTCTATTATAAAACGTTGAATATGTCTTTTGACAAAGCTTTCTGCTTATTGGTTTATTAACCTTTTAAAAATTTATTTTCCAGATTATGTCCTTCAATCATTATCACAGATTGGAACAGCTGACATAAGTTTCTCTGTTAAGTACTCTCACAAAATGCCCGAAGACGTGTATTGGTCAACATCGCAGGTTTCCATTTTATAATAGTATATGTTGGGATCCAAATAGTTTGTTGACTACTCTGACGTAATTTATCTTTTTTATTGGTCAACACTCGATCCTTTTTCACAGAAATTGTTCTGTTAAAATAGACTAAGGGTGTTCATTTATTTTTTATTTAATGTTAAAGTAAAAACCTGAAGACCATAAGTAAAATAACAAAAATATCAATGTTGTAGTTTTGGTCATGTGATAGGATCCAAATATTCAGCATTAACCAAGTTTTTGATTTGTTGATTGGTCGACACTTGATCCTCTTTTTCCCCAGAATTCATCAAAACTGGAATAGCAATACCCACTGCAAGTCTGGTCGTGGTGATTGTGTACACTTCTCCAGCCCTATCGGTATATCACTAGGGCTTGTCGTGGCCTGATACGGCTTGTCTGGGTTTACGGCTTGTCCTGATAGTTTCTCATTGTTACGGTCACGGGCAAGCACGGTAGCAATTACCGGTTGTCTTTAAGTTGTAACAGAAAAAAAAGCAAAAAGCTTAACTTAACAAATTTATTTAGCGATTAACAATAATGATTACAGTCAACTGGTATGCCCTTAACTAAGCACACTAATACAATAACAAGATCTAGCTGACCTGACCACTGAGATTAAGAATAAGTTTATCCGCCGTATCCTGCAATCTGTTCTGTAATCTGTCCTGTGGTATATTCTGTGATCTGTCCAATGTCCTGTGGTCTGTCCCGTGATCTGTCCAGCGTTCACTCACACACAGATATCTATATCCTGTGACCTGTCCCACACTCAACAACACAAAAGGTGCTTGTCCTGCTATCCTTTATATATCCAGTCACACAGAAGGTCTGTCTGGAGATTTTTAGAGAGTTAACACAATTGTACTGTCTGCTCCAACATATGGACAATGTCCAAAATGCAGTAAATCCACTCTCTGTTATATAACTGTACAATATCCAAAAATATCCAAAGTGCAATAAATCTGTCCAGACAATGTATCTAGTTCACTCCAGTAAAAGTTCACAGCAACACAAGTTATATTATATTCCAAAACACAATAGCTCTCCTTATAGCCAGCGAATACAAAGTTCACTTGTGGTCAGATGTACATTCCTTATATACATTCACAGATTCCTCTGGAATTGTACAGAACCAACTCAAAAGAAGCTTGAGCCATCTAGGCCAAATGAGGAAGTTCTAGAAACTACTGGCAATTGGGTTTCCCCAAATCTAACATAACCACTGGGGGGGGATTTCCCCCAGTCTGTGAACAGATCAATAAACACTAAAACACAAAAATCAATAACTCCCTTACCCCAAATGTCAACACACAAAAAGAACCAACAACACAATCATCCCCTATAACAATGTACAAACATAAAGCTCAAATCAAACAATGCACTAACACAGTGCCTAATATATGTAATATACAATGTACTAATATAGTGTCCAATATATGTAACACTCATCTAGCCATGTAGAAAACATCCCGACTCCAAGTCAGGTTGGCACCTAGATCCAGACAAGCTGGGATGTATTACGTCCTGTCTAGGAGGTGAAACCAACACAGATTTTTCAGTCTGTTTTGCTGGATTTTTGTCCCCGACTTTTGTAACTGACCCTAGAGTTGTAAAGTCTGTTATAAACTCTGCCCCAGTAAAACGCCCCATTAGGCAATAATATACCATCTGACAAAACCTTTCATATGTTTGAATCTTCAGGTGCTTGCACCTTTCCTTAAAAATTCAAAATTTTTATCTCTTCTAACTTATGGGACTCCCGATCATGCCTACTGTCTACCACTTCACATCTCAATTTCAATTTAGCGTTTAATTTATGCCCTTTTCAATGGCACTGGATAAGGTGTTCCCGTCTATCTGGAACCTGAATGATATGAACATTAAAACGGGGCATAATGCCCTCATGCATGTTTAAAATGTATTTATTTATTTATTTATTTATTTGGGGTTTTACATCGCTTTCAACACTGTACAGGTCATATCACGATGGGTAGTTGGAAGGGCAGAGGAAACCAGTACCTAGAGTTCGTCAGGGATGTGTACTGTAAACTGCCGACCAACAGCAAGCAACTACCAGCTTTCCCACTTGAGGCCATGCCGGGAATCGAACCCCGGCCTCAGAGGTGGTAGGCGAGAGTGTTACCACTCTGCCACCGTGGCCCCCTAAAATGTCTTATTGAGTGGCATAATATATTAATGTCATTATAACCAGGTAAGTAATTAGATACAAAGCCAAAGCCTCCTTAGTTTCATAGGTTCTTCTCACAGACAGTCTTTACAAAAACAATTAACATGTTGTTCCTTAAAATAGACCCTCGGGACAAGAAAGGAATAACTCCCACATGAAACACACATTAGTTACACATACATACATTCATATACACATATCCCCTGCGACAAAACACAAGTGTAAAGTTAAAATGATATAAAAACTTTTAGGAAGAGTGAGAATAAAATAGTTGAAAGAAAAGTGAAGTGAAGGCTGGAGACTTGTGTGTGATAAGGGAGACCACATACACTTCTTGTAATATGGTCATACAGGCTTCCAGTGACCTGATTAGTACAGTAACACACTGTACACACTTTTACTACAAATAATTAACCTTTGGCCCTAAAGGTGTCTCATACTAAGATATGCTTGAGATAAAGGTAATCTTAATATCACAGGGCCAACTAAGGTGGCCTCAACTAAAACACTTAAATATAAGGTCATCTTAATACCAGTTTAAGATTGGTGAAATCTGAAATCTTACACGGGCATTGAGGTGGCCTCAACTACATAATAATGGATTCCAGGTCATATTAGTGTTATATGGCTCATTTAAGTTGGCCTCAGTGCTTAATTACATGGTTAAAACTGCATATTTGGTTCATTGCCACATTTTAGCCAAATTATGTTATTTTCAATGAAATTTGATAATGAGAGGGGAAGATGTAGGAACCCCAAACCCCAATATAAGTATCAAACATGTAGGGAATGTTGAAAAGTAAGGGCCACAGTGTCGGAAGCCTGATGGTCCTGAGTAATGTAGGACCACACACACTCTGACGTCCAGGAACCTTAGCATTGAAAGCCCAGGTGGCACCTGAATGCCGAAGTGAGTGAAAAGTAATGTTTGAGTGCTGAAGGTGCAATCTGGTGGAAAATTGCTTCCTTAACCTGGTGTCAGACAAGGGCACCCAGTCATCTTTAAATTTTACTTAAAACAATGGTTTATTAGACCCTTTAGGGGTGAGTCCAAGCAGTGCTTTGACAGGACATATGACAGGAGATCCCAACTCAAGTATTTTTACAGTCTTACTGAGTTATTCATTTGCAATGTCTTAGACCACTTCAGTAGTATATGAGCTCCAGGGGCAGGGATGAAAACATCACCCCTAGCCAGCTGTCTTAAGGGTTAAAAAATCGAAATTGAACGGGGTACCAAATTACATATCCTTAGATTTAGATTTATTTGCTGTTTTACATCACATTCAACAGCCAGGGTCATATTGCGACGGGTAGTTTACAGGTGGAAGAAACCAGTGCATACTGCACTGTAAACCACCGGGCATCGGCAAGTAACTACCAACTTTCCAACATGAAGCGCCGGGCCAAGATTCGAACTGTCGGCCTCAGAGGTTGGAGGCGAGAACTCTAACCGCTACACCACCAAGCCCCCTTCGATATCCTTAGAAAACTAAAGAATGACAACAAAATGGTTGCCTTGTAGACAAAACTCATATACATTGAATCACAAACCTGTACCATCCGAGTGAGCATAGAAATGTCAATTATGGCTTTCAGATTGACTTTAAATGTGGCAATTCTAGCTAAGGACCGGTTAAAATATCTCAGTCTAGGGTCACTGAAACTGACTACTGAAACCTCATACATAGACAGTTTGGTCTTGACTACAGATATATAATTTGCAATGCCTGAATGAGAAATTTTATTCTAAACCAAAACTTCCAGAAAGATGTTATCAGGAGACAGGAAATAACGGGGAAAATTTGCAAATATGATGAAGATCTGGAAAACAAAAAAGATGTTTTCATATGACCTTGTAGTGGTTACAGCAATGGCACGTTGTACTCTAGAAGTGGTGTTTAGGGTTTAAATCTGTGGGTTGTTATCTGAAATGTATGTAGACCAATCTATGTGAAGCAAATGGGGGGAAGTTTGTAACCAAGTATGATGGGATATTAATTGATAAAGGTGAGCCCTATATTGAGAGTGTATACTAATTCTAGATAGAGCATCAGCTATGATATTTTGTTTTCCTGCAATATGTACCAGTTTTAAATCAATATTCAATGTGGCTGTTAACATTGCTATGTTCCTGGTGATGCTGCCAAAATGGGATGCCTGAATTAATTACCAACACAACTGCATGGTTATCACAGTGTATTACTATTCTTTTCTTATACCATTTGTGACCCCATACGTGCAAAGCAACCAATGTGTTCAGCATCTCCAGGTGAACAATTTGGTAGTTGTTGAAACCCAATTCGATTGGTATTGCATAAACCTCATTATCACACACAGGCCCTAACCCTTGGAGAGAAGCATAAAGTTCGATGTAACAGTATACTGGATCATGTGAAAAGATCGCCACTCAATTAAATTTGGTCAAGAACCTCCCAAGCCAGTTCAGGTCCCTATGAGAGTCCTCATTCAGTACTATTTTCTCATGCTTGTCAGCTCACCTTACCAGATCCAGCATTCGATTTAGAAATGGTCTGGAAGCTTTATGATATACAACAGCCTACCAAGTAAAGACTGTAGGTCGCGTTTGTTACATCGCTCTCTAGATTTCCATTGTGAACACAGTTGTTTAATCTCAGCTAGTTTGTCCTCAGGGACTCATATGGTAAACTTTTCAGTGTTAATTATAACTCCCAAGCATGAAGCCTGAGTAGAAGGGTATACTAACTTCTTTGTACTGATATCCAGACCTAGTTCACCCAAGAAATCATGAAGGGTGTTGAAAGAAGGCTCTGCCTGGGATTTAGTGGCCTGCCCTATGAAATCATCTATGTAATTGGTCTATTGAGCATAATGTTCCTAATTGAGTCACTCAGGTGCTGAAACATGGCTGATCCATGCCTGAAACCAAACGGCAGGCATGTATCAATATAGTATGAATTGAAGTTTAAACCTAATAAATTATAATCAGCAGGATCAATTTTGATGTGAAAAAGCTCTGTATATATCAATTTTGTAAATTAAAGAACATTTGTTATATAGTCAACAGAAGGCAAAGTTAACAGAAATTCAGAGCCTAAATACGTGTCAGGATCCACCCCAGCATTGACTGATGCACCATGAGGGCAGCTGAGGTCAACAATGACTCTGCGACTATTAGCTCCAGGTTTTTCTTGTGGATATATGGGGATATATAAAGATTTGATATGGGGGATTCTAACCCAGAATGGCATTAAATGCTTTTTCTTCTTGTAGGTAAACATTAACGTCATTTGGAAACTTTCTGGCTGAACTATGATTTAATTCAGTAGACACAAGATTGACTTTCTCATCAAAACTTAAGGGAAAACCATATTCTAATAAGGTGTAGTAACTGCTTGTCCCAATAATTTTTCAAATTGGTTTCCCAAGCTTCAATATTCAACTGACATGGTATTGATATTTGAGCTTTAATAAAGTTATAAGTACCAGTTTGTTTAACTTTCTCGTGAATTTGAAGCAAATCTGAGTCAACAAGAGTTGGTTGCTACTCTTTACCAATCACCTGACTAGTCAGTGGTATATAACCAATATTCCCATAGTGTGTTTGTTCCAAAGTTTAAAATCTTCGGAAGCTTCTGCTTTTTTAATTTTTCATTGATGCTTAGCCTTCTCAATGCCAGATCATATTTGTCTGTGATAGCAGTAGAGACAGGAAGCTGACGGTCGTCAACACTAGTATCAGGAGCGTTCTGCATGTTAGCACTACTATTATCGCCACCTACCATGTTATTCTAGCCTATACTCTAACATCTAATTTTTGGTCTCTAGATCTGATTCTTCAGGAATTATAGCACTAAAGCTCGAGACCCACTGGGGCATTGATAAGCTATCATATAATGTTCTACTTTTACTCGAACCTGGGAGTATAAAATTGTGAGGCTTTGGGACTTTCCTTTTACACCATACAGTGTCATTAGACACCCCCCCCCCCCCCCTCCCTGTTGTGATTTGAACATGCCTTGCGTATTGATAGCTTGTAACTCCTGCAGTCTTTGATCTACTTGACTTTGGAGATGTCTGGAGTTCCTCAGGCCACTTAATGATGGTAGTATAATATTAGTGTCAGTTTGAGCCCCAGTTGATGCCATCGACGAGACACTTTTCACTGATTTTGGTGGACTAATCCTTCCCTTGACCTGATTCTCAACCTTGTCTTTCACCTTCAAATTTCTGCCTTTCAACTGCTTTAGTTCAAAATCTGTTTATTAATGTCCATTTGCCCTGCCCCACTGCACCTCTAGCATTTTGCCGTTTACCTCATATTGACTGGCATCAGAGTCTGTGACTCATCTAAACCTACCATGCACTCAGGTCATCCTGTGATCATTGAGTCGGGGATTCACCCATGTGTAGATAGCATCAATTTTGCCTATCTGGCTTTCCAGGGTTACTGTCGAAGGGTAACACACAGTTTCCGGAATGCAAGTCCGTGGACATCATTGCTCCTAGCTCTTTCGGGTGATATAAGTCTCAATCCAGGCCCTGGTTCTAGATCTCTTAATGGTTGTCTTCTCAATGTTAGATCTATCAGAAATAAATCGGCTTCCTTTCTGGAGTTTGTCAAAGATAACAATGCTGATCTTATAGCTGTCACTGAGACATGGCTTAGGCCAGAGGATACTGAAAGTTTTATCTCTAGTATGATACCTCCTGGTTATAAGTTCACTCGTGTACCTCGAAATGTCAAGAAAGGGGGCGGAGTTGGCTTTTTCATCAAGGAGGACCTGAGTTTTGAGCAAGTTTCAAAAAACAATTATCAGGCTTTTGAAAGTATCTCCATTCAGATTAGCACTGAGGGTGCTAAAGATGTTATATTTCATGTAGTCTATAGGCCCCCAAATCTCTCAAAGTCGCAGTTCCTGGACGAATTTGGCATGTTCCTCGAAGGTGCTGCTTTATCAGGCTATGAAAATATTCTCCTTGGTGATCTTAATTTTCATCTGGATAAACATGACACCTGGACACTGAAATTTTATGATATCCTTGAGCAATTCAGTTTTACACAACTTGTCAATACACCCACACATATTCAGGGTCATATTTTGGATGCTCTATGTGCGAGGGATTCCTTCCCCTGGGCCATTAGTCCCAAAGTTATTGGGGGACTATCAGAACACCAGGCAATCATATTCAGCTTTATCTTCCCTGTCAGAGAATCCTGTAAGTTTCAAGGTGTTCCCATCCGTAAAATTCACAAGATAAATAGTTCAGATTTTAGAATGGATATCCTGAAATCCAACCTCATTAGATGCCCGTACAAAACTGCCAGTCTTCTCAGTCATCAATACTTTGATAGTTTGAGAAGCCTTCTTGACAAGCACGCCCCAATCATGAAGAAAAATATATCGAGACATGCTGAGACTAGTTTCATGAACTGTGACATCCTCAAAGTAAAACGACTCAAGAGGAAATATGAGTGGGCATGGCATCGTCAAAACTCAGCCAGTAATCGTAGCCGATACCGGGCTGCAATCAACCACTATAATTTCCTGCTAGAGAAGTCCAAATGCAATCATTATTCCAACATTGTGGCTGAAAACCAAGGAAATCCCAAGGCTCTGTGGAACTGTTTCAAAAAGATCTTACACAGGTCCTCTGTTGCTGTTCTACCAGACTACACAAATTAAACCAACCTTGCAAACACTTTCTGCAAGTTCTTCTATGACAAAATCCTCAAGATAAGATCCACACTGCAGTCATCAATACCATCTTCAGTTACTAGACCCAACCCCACTAAAAATACTCTGTCCTCTTTCACACCTGCGTCCGAGGAAGAACTTCTCAACATTCTAAAGTCCTCACCATCCAAATCATGTGACCTTGACCCGATTCCGACGTCATTGGTCAAGGAGTGCGCTGATATTCTCATCACCCCCATCACTAAAATTGTAAATTATTCAATCACAGAAGATAGTTTCCCCAACTGTTTTAAGATGGCATATGTCACCCCCCTTCAAAAGAAGCCGAGCCTTGATAGAAATACCCTCAAAAGCTACAGGCGGTGTCAAACCTCAGCTTTATATCTAAACTTATTGAGAAGGTGGTGGCAAAGCAGCTAAATGAATTTATTTCGCACGAGGGGCTCTTAAATGTCAACCAGTCTGCTTTTAAGAGTTCCCAATCCACTGAAACCGCATTGTTGAAGATTCAAAATGATATAGCTGTCTCAGTGTACTCAGGAAATGCAGTGGCCCTAACAGTATTAGACCTATCGGCAGCGTTTGATACGATTGATCATTCTCTTTTATATGACTGCTTGCATGACTGGTTTGGTCTAGATGGTACTCTTTTGTCATGGATCAAACCGTATCTTTCAAACCGTAAACAAAAAATTAAAATAGGTGATAGTTTCTCTGAGGCGGTAATTCTTCCTTTCGGAGTCCCCCAAGGCTCTGTACTGGGTCTTCTCCTTTTCACCCTCTACACTAGTCCCCTCAGTCAAGTTATTTCAAAATTCAATGTTACTCATCACCTGTATGCTGATGACACCCAGATCTACCTAGCAGTTGACTCCAGGAATTTTGACTGTAGCATGGAAGAGCTGACCGAGTGTCTCAAGTCTTTACAGGAGTCGATGGACGGTGTCAAACTAAAACTAAACCCAGAAAAAAAAACGAATTTATCATTATAGGTCAAAAAGCCAATTTTCCTGTTCCACTCCTCCAAAACAATATCTCTCCATCAGTGGAAGTAAAAAATCTGGGTGTTATTTTCGACTCAGACAACTCCTTTGACAATCATGTTGCCAAGGTTTGCAGAGCATGTTACTATCATCTTCGTGATTTGCGACGAATTCGCAAATTCCTTGGAGTTGAGACAGCAATACTTCTGGCAAACGCTATGGTCAGTAGTCATCTAGACTACTGTAACTATTTACTCTATGGGGTAAGCAAGTCCAACATAGCCAAACTACAGAGAGTCCAGAATGTTCTTTGCCGCATCATCTTCAGACTTGACAAAATGAGTCATGCAACACCCTTTTTGAAAAAACTCCACTGGCTCCCAATTCAACATCGCATCCTGTTTAAGTACAATCGTTTGGTATTCAAGGCTATTAATCTTTTACAGCCCCCGTATCTTTCAGCTTTAATAAGATCGAGCAGTCTCACTCGTGGCAACAGGCTATCTATCTCCTCAACCCGCCCTAATAAGCACATAGGAAGGCGTGGCTTTGCAGTAGCTGCACCCGCTGAATGGAACAAGCTGCCACAGACTGTCAGATCTCAGCAAACAATAGATGGTTTCAGAAGCCAGCTAAAGACCTACTTGTTTAGGCTGGCATACCATGTTCCTCTCTTCATTACATTTAAATTCATACCAGACAATTTTTGTGCTGCCTGCTTGAACTGCTCTCTATGACACAAGTACTTTAGGAATCTTCAAGAGGTCCTTTTCAGCTTTGAGAAGTTTATCATAAGGTTCACATTAATGCTTTTAATGAACTCAGACATGTCCTTTCAATATCACTAGAATCACTAGAAACTACTGCCTCTGTGTTATCCAATCAGTGTGATCTTGGCATTAGTCGAACAGCAGTCATTTTACACTCAGGTGAGGACCCTTAAAACAGCAATTTGATATTTTTTTCTTTATTTGGGGTTTTGAGTCGCTTTCAACACTCTACAGGTAGTTCTGTAGGCATGGTAAAACGGCAATCTGAATTGATGTGGCATAAAAAGAAGTCTCGGTGAAATAGCTCTAGGCTCTGCAGGCAAGTTGCTTGGTGTCTGGCTAACTTGGGCAAGGGTTATTTTATAGGAATCTCATTACTGAGCATGGTGAAGATTCCAGGAAGCTTTGGGACACTCTTAGAAATGCCTTGTATTCTGCCTCCCGAGGCTAGTCTGTCAACCCACAGCTCAAACAAAAAGCTAATGAGAACAAACATATTTTGTGATAAAATAAGGAACATTCATGACATGTCCCTACTTCTAGTGACTTATGCTATTAATCCTTTTAGGAATGTAAGTGGAGAGAAAATTTCTTAAATGATTATTGATTTCCTGTTTATAATCCTGCCTGTTAGATTCAATACCTACATTTATCTTGAAAGATTGCATTGTGTCAGTTATCAAGGGTAAGGTTCTACACTCAATCACAGAAAACGTGACCCTTATTAGGTTATTGTGACAATGTATATCAACAAACTTTGATAACTGAATAACATTCGGGTACCTAGATTCTAATGCAGGATGTCATATATCCATCTATTATTACTATTAATACTTTCCACCCGGTTAATAGTTAAAAAGAATCATGTGATCACATTCAGCCAGTAATCCCCTCAGATTTAGCAGTGATATATCATACAGGAGAACCCATGTTCTTTATTTTTGTTTGATTGTATCACAAACATATGTAAGTAAATATTCTCTTGCTGAACCAATATGTCCACAATTGAGGTTTGTTTAATTTTTAGGTGGATAATTTTGAATTTGTCTTAAAAATATTTAGCAGGACTTGACATAAAAGCACAAAGTTTACATTCCCTGCATTGACAGCTGTATATAATACCCACATCAGTGAACAGGTTGGTAAAAATCAGCCTGTAAAATATAAAAAACATGATGATATTATATACTTTTATATCTCTACTTAGAATATAATGATGGCTTCAAGCAACAGTGATACAGCAAGATATACTTAAAAATATTTTTTCCAGTTTTTCTCAAAATGGCTGCGCTGACATCATAATCCAAAATGAAAATGAGGTTAAGATGGTGTTCACTCTTTATAAAATGTTTAAAAACGTTTATATACCAACCTAATATTGCCGAAACGTTTATAAACCCATAATATTGAATAATTGTCAATATTTAGGTTTATATTTGGTTTTAAAAACGTTTATACGTTTACTGAACGTTTATAAACGTTTGCAATGTTTACTGGGAAGGATAGCCTTCCACATTTTATTGTTTATTGGAACACCACATTGATATTCCCATTTCTTTATGAGTTCTATAGACTTGTTTTGATTTGTTGAGTGAAGAATTTTGTGAAAGTCCTGACTGTCCTTTTTTGACTTCGAGACGACTCTTATCTGACTTGGGATGAAAGGTTTTACTTGAAGCAAGTTATTTGAATATATTATAAGGTTTGTGGAAGTAAAAATTCTGTGAATATGTTGTTTATGCATAGGATTACCATTCTGGTTGAAATTTGACATTTGACCAAATATTTTGAATATACACTTTTAAACCAGTGTCCCATGAAATTTGTGCCCATGAAACTTGTTCCTTTTACCCATTTTTACGCTATCGTGCAGCCTCCAGCCACTACTGGTACATCAACCAGAAGACTTTAGGATCTCTATACTACTGTACCTGACCTGTTCAGGGTTATAGTTAAATCAGGAACTAGTAATGTCTGGACCCCTGGTAGACAGCCCAACTTCAGGGAGTTCTCCTATGAACATAGGAATGATATGGATATTGTTATCTGGGCATTTAAGGCTGGGCCCAGCTGACCTGAGTTCCCCCTCTCATATGTGACTAGCTTGAAATTCAAGCAACACACTTTCAGTTCGATATTCTGACCTGGACCCCCCTGAACTTGACCTAGTCAGGGGGAGGTCTCCTCGGATTGATGTAGGTCAGTAAGTGAATTGGGTTTGGCTTAGGCCAATGTTCACGGCAGCATTTTGACCCCTCGTAGCTTCTCCTAAGTTAGGATCGATATAAATGCTGTTTCTGTAAGGGATCTTTAGGCAGGACCCAGCAGACCTGGGACACCCCCAACCAAATTATGGCACTTCATTGGTTGTACATAGTACTGGTCCTGAGCCAATGTCGTATACAAGGACTTAGGCAGGGCCAGGCTGAACCTGGTATCCCCCTATCGACTATACATTTGCCACTAGGTCATAGGCAATGAACCAATAATATGACCTTAGCACTTGACATCTCGGATTGACCTTCACATATGACCCTTTGATTTGCTTCAAGTCAAAATACTAACAACTAACCATATAGCTGGTGTATTTGATGTATCTCTTGTGTTACTGTGATATTTTGTGTGTTTTAACCCTTACTGGGTATTTAACCTCTATTGGGGTAAGGTCCTTTTAAAATTTTAATAAATTTTTAAATGCTCTGAGATATTGTATATAGAATGTGTACTAACATGTAAAATAAACTCTTCAAACCATATCTTTTACTGACTTCATATAATACTAGTCTTGGGTTTGAATCTTGACAACTGCTACGCTATCGCACATGCACAGAAATAGTTGTATTATCAGCTGAAAAATCTAATATTCAACATGATTTTTAACATATTTTGGTAAGTTATCGATATGCGTACATTAGAATCCTTAAATGATCATTTAACAACAATAAACAATAAGAATTGCGAGAAGGCTTTATAATAATCTTTTTTTTTTTATTTTGCCTAATTGCATTAATAAAATATTGTTTATGAAAATGTAAGAATAATTCCAGTCTGTAGTTTAATTTCAATGTTTGAGGAACTAAATTTTCATGCGACACTGGTGTTATTTGGGATTGAGTAAGAAGCACAACAGTTATGAAGTAGACATTCCTTTATAAAGATTCTCCACTTTAAACTGTTTGGAATAGGAAACTAGCTGTCAAACAAATCACTGGCTGCCTATTAATTACTGCTGCATGTTCAAGACCACAACATTGGTTTACAAATTTATGCACAGTGGTTCTCCTGGCCATTTTGGACCATCCTTGTCTTAGAGCAGCTGTTCCTACAGCCACAGCATAGTCACCCCGAACGTCAATATATGACTGTTCCTTCTTTTCAATCTTCAAGTTAAACACTTTGGTCATTGTTTTGCCTTCAATTATCAAACATCAAGTGCCTCCTTTAATAAATACCTCAAAAATTTCCTGTTTGCAAAAGCCTTCTTGCCATCTTCTTTCGTATCACCTGGTCATGTAGTTTGGATTCACCATCATTCACCTTATTTATGTTTAACTACGCCTTAGAGTCCGTCAGTTGATGGAGATTAAGCTTTATAAAAGTTCACATTAGGCTAGATTAGATTATTCTTACATGTAGGGCTGAGATTTGAACCCTTGCTCTCAGAGTTGTAAGTAAAAAAAGCCCAAAGCAACTACACACATAGCCCCTTATAGCCTCATTTTACCAATAGAGTGTGCTCAAATGATGTTGAACCCAAATCGAATAATCAAACTTGTTTATTATAAAGGAACAATTAACAACTTATTTCTCAGATTACCTGCATCAGTTTAAATTGTGAAAATGAGTTGGTAAGATGTTCAAGATTTCCTACATTTAAGTGTTCCTGAAAATGTTTTCCCAGCCAGAATTTCAACAGACCCATTGCTTTTATAGACCATTGTTACAGATCATACTCTATGTTATGGTCACTAAATGTCATAAAACTTCAATCAGATGGTGGCTTTGAAACTCATGAATTTTATTTTTCACATTTCAGTTGCTTCTGGGAAGTTTCAAACATATGGGGCTTTTATACTGTCTACAAAAGGAATACATTTTCTGGTTAGATAGATTTTTATTCATAAAACTTTTTGAAGGCCAAGGTCAAGAATGCATTTTGAATTTTAAAACAATTTGTAACAATAAAAACGCACTGACAAGAGCTTGAATTTTGATTGCTCTTAATAATCTTATACAAACTTGAATACTGTTAATCCAACATAAGGTTAACCCAATTTTAGTTTCAGTGTTTACATTTAAACCATATTGTTGCAGACGAATGCAATACAATATATATTTATCACGTTGTCACTTGTTCTTTAGACTAAATGTGAAACTCTTGAATGATTCATTTTTCTTAAACTTCAAAAGTATGCAGAGAAAAATAACAAAACAAGAGATCTTCAGGATTTACACGTCAACAGATCTGATGTTCTGTCTATTTTCCATCATACATGCTTTCCAGAAAATTGACAGTTTTTTCTCTAACTACACCATAATCTGATATAAATGAATGTAAGAACCAAAACAACAAGTTTAAACTCAGGCATTGTACACATGTTGGAAAAAAGTCATCTAAACTTCAAAATATAAAATTCATTAAAAAGCAAAATTGTAAATCTAACTTTGGTGTTAATGTGTTAAACTAATGTTTCAGCAAGTGTAAAATGGTGTCATGTTGGGTAGTTGTAGGAACCAGTCTATTGGAATAGTTTTTTTACCAGAAACATTTCGTGAGAAGTCGCAAAAGATAACCACAAATACAATATGCCTGTTTGGATGAACAGAAATATGTAATTCTGATAAGTACTTTACCACTTTAAATTTTAAAAAATGCAATAAAACATGCATTGGTGAACCCAAACGTTCACACTATCAATCAATGTGAAGTTTATACTAAATGTTCTGCTATATGTTGGCGCTTCTTAACAGTTAGTGATTGATCAGTCTCTTACTTTACTAAGTTATACGTTCTAGCTCTTGGATGAAAACATATTCGTAAAAAAAATTAAGTCAAGCCCATTCTATAAGCTACAAGATGAGTATGCATAACTAACTAAATGTGTGTCTTATTTATTTTTAATTTATTTTACATCATTTATTATAGTTACATGTATTTTACCATGAACAAAACAACCTTTTTGCAATATACCCAGTCCTCTGTTGGGCTGATATATTACTTTACGCATTACAAAGAACAACATGTGTGAGGGGCTTAATAACATTAGTAAATTATGAGAGTACAATACAAGTTTTGTTTTTACTTAATTTATTGTCAATTTACTGTGTCATATAAATTATAACATTTATTCAGTAATAACAATAATTTCCTACAAAATAAAATTTGATGGATTATGTTGAAATATTTTCTCTTAGTCCAGCAATTTTCAACATATATAGCCAGAAATTTTGTTTCATATGTCATTAGTGTGATCAATTGCTTATTTGGAGCTGATGACTCAAAATTAGGAATGTAGCTACAAAAAGTATTTCTTTCTATACGATATAAGGGACATTGACACAAAAGTTGATGTTCATCTTCAATCGAATTTTGATTACAGAGTAAACAATCTTTCAGCAAGTGGTCTTCTAAAATAACGCACAGTTTCTCAAAACTTACTTATTGTAATTGTACATTATTTCCTGGCAATAAGACTTCATTGAAATAACGAGAATATTTCATGAATTATCACATTTGTGTTCACAGACAGCTTTGTTGAGATTTAAAAATTATGTCATCAAACACACTCAAAGCACTCAAGATATACAAATTTACTAATGTTTACATTTGTTTAGATTTAGTGAATTGTTCAATTGTGTTGTCAGAACAATATAAAAGAAGACATTGGTGCTTACATAGTACATTTAGCCTTCGGCCCCTTTTGTTTTAATTATTTGTAAGTAATGTTTTAAACTTACTTAAATGTGTACCTTTACTAATCCATAACACATCAGTTAACGAATTACAGATGATATAGTTACATCCCAAAACTAAAATCTAATTATTATCTCTGTTTATGGTCCCAAAATAGGCACATATTCTACCCCTATGTTATTATCAATAGAGCGAGGTTACTCCTAAAACCCCACATAGTAATAAACTATTGGCATATCAAAGAAGTACAAAGCCAACCCAGAACACACCTTGTCATGTGCCTTTGAGTTGGGTGGCGGGTAATACAAAAATACTTTTAAAGGATCAACAAATAATGAAATGTTATCAAACATAAAATATCTTTTTTTTTTGGTCAACCTTTATCTCAAATTATGTAACTTGAATACTTTTTTTCCCATCTGCAATGCCAACATCAGCATAACTACACTTCATCTAACTGACGTCTGTTAACGACCTGTAAATAAAAGTGGTAGTACAGGTAGATTTGTTAATTTAATACTTTGTTTCATCAGGGTCTTAAAGTGTATCAGAAACAAAACCTAATGATTTTAAGAACGTTTGGCAAATCATAAAGGTCAGGCGTAATCATGAAAGTGGAATACCAGTACATTAAGGATTGGATGCAAAGACAAATAAAAGAGTAAAAGAGTAACCTGGTGTGTGTGATTTTAAAATATGTAAAGTACTGTTCATTACTTTGGAATTAAATGTAGATTTATGGCTTATAGAGAGAGACTTCCAACAAAGATAACCAGAATGGTTGATTATATAATTTAAACACGGAATCTATCTCCTAAATAAGCAATCATATCTTTAAATTCTTTATTTTTTTGTCTGTAGTTTTAATTTGCCATAGCTTGAATTTATAGTTTGCTTTCTTTTTTAGAATTGCTAAACCATGTGTATGAAACATTAAACCCATCCACTTGTTTCATATTTGTCATTTAGTTACCGGTGCTTTTGCAATAAGCTGGAATCTTGTGCTGGAGAAACTTTGCTTCACTCAGGATGTGAAGAAACATATAACAGTAACCATATTTTCCAAGTTTTATATCTGCCATCAGGAAAGTGACTTGCAATTCTTCAACAAAACATTTATGTTCACAATAACCATTACACCTGAAATACATACAATACAAATCAGCAAATGATATATTAGTTATTAAATTTGCATTAATTGTAAAGGTCACGTCACAATACTGTAATGCTGAAAGCAATATTTTATGGAACTGGATGATAGTAAAATGACCAAAGCATGAAGCACATTGACATCTACTGCTTGTAATATACATGTTTGGGTGGATGTAGATTCTATGTCTTTAATATATACAGTCATATTTATATTTTTTAGGATAATTCATCTTCATTCACCCTTTTTTACAGACCTGACGTTTAGTGCTTCTTTTTGTTTATCCCAATTTGTCTCCCACTCTAAGATTTAACACTATCCAAGTGTTCAAAACTTAATAATATTTGGGCAATATCAAACTGTTCGTTTTTGTTAGAACTTGACATTGGATTCCACTATTTGAATTATGTATATAAGCACCAGTGTAACATTAGGACAACTTAACCTCAAGGTCACCTCATAACAGACCAAAAAATGGGCGGGTGTTTACATACTTTTCCTTCTATTTCATCTCTGGAAATGATAAAGAAATTGTTCAGGTCATATTACTTAAACCTTTAACAATTCTTTTTTTCTGTGACATTGTGTCTAAGTTGGTGGGGAGACACTATGGTACATTTAAGCACTGAAGAGAGAACTTACGAACAGGTAACATCAAATGAGTTTTGATATTCCGGTTTCCCTTTTTTGCAATCAAACCAAACTGGGTACCACGTTTTATTATCCACAATTTGTCCAGTTGTAAATGGAACTGATTTTCGGCTTCTACAAAATGTCAATTATCCAAAGGTAATAGGTAAAAAAAGGTTACCTATGATTAGACATGTTTACACATGTGTCAGAAAACACAGCTGTGTTTTTTTAGCTGTGATGAAGGAGGGTGGGTCCCGGATTTCTATCTGAAAGATATCACTCAAATTTGTTTTTTGTTTCCTCACAAAATGTTCACAGCTTGCACTGACTCTGTGTCAATTCATTCTTCATTATGTTCAATGTCACTTTCTTTACAACATAAAATTAATAAATATTCTTCTGCTGAAGACATCCTTAAAATAGTTTTTAAAAGACGCTCTTTTAATATTGTACTAATATTAAAACAAAACAAAATATTCTAAATAAATAAAAAGAGCATTCGTGTATTTTTATCCTGTGTATGCACAACAACTGCACATTTCCCCCTGTGACATAGCCACCTTACCTCTCTATTATCTGTGTCTAGGAAGATAAACAGAATCTGTGTGGAAAAAGTCTGATTATATTGTGATATGAGAGGTTTGAGCTGTGTGTGTTCTTGATTCTTATTTCCTAATACTGTCTGGATAACATATATGATTTTCACAGAAAAGTTTAATTGGTTAAACTGGGCCTTTAAAGGCCTCAGTTTAATTTATAATTTCATTAACTTTAAAGTTGTTTAATGTTTTTTGCTGTGTTTCTTTTTGGGCTGATTTCTGTCTGTCTGTTACTCTCTCAAACATACAATGCTAAATTGATCAGCTTACTAATGTTAAAGGGTACTTATTTGAAACAATTCGAAAACCAACTTAGCCTTGACAACACACATCATTTATTGGCATAGCAAGAGAAAAATGACTCCGTTGGGCCTCTAGGTGGAGAATAAACATATCATAATAAAATGTACAATTGTCCTTTTGTCACAGAACTACCATTGCCCCATCCCTATTTTTGGAAGAAATTTTTTTAAGTACACCAAAATGTGTTGTATTATCCATAAACAAATCTTTTTAAAATGGTAGACAAAACTTCTTACCATTATATAGTGTATATATATATGCAGTTATATTACCATGGAATCAATGCCCTACATAGTGATAAACTACAATGGTTTCACTAAAACTGGTAACCAAGTCAGTAAACCAGTTAAGTACAATATCACAGAATCGGTTCAGAACTGAGTCAATAACCAGTGCAACCTCTTTCGCAAAAAAAGTAATTCTAGACACCAATGTAATCATTTATTCATAAAATTAATTGCCTTTGGTAAATATTATCAACAATCGATAATCAAAATGCAGTTTGCCAAACAGAGCCATATATATGTGACAGATTTAATATTATCTTCCTGGTTTGGTACACCAAAAGTAATTATGTTATTTTTTCTGTAATCGTGAATGCTCCATCAACAATAAATGTGAACCAGACCAACTTCTGTGATGCTATATCCAGACCCAGTGTCACCCCTGCACCCCAAGTGGATGTGACATACTTATACATATTATAAGGGTTTCGAATAATACACTGGAAACACTAACTAGTATGAGTTTAATGTCCTGTCTATGCCCGACCAAACACAGGAAGGATGACTGACTCACAACACTCAAACATCAAATAAATACTCGGGTCTGAGGCAATTATTGCCAAGTCTTGCATCTTACCTAAAGATTCCAATTTCCTAGCTACATAGGCCACACAGTCATCTTTTATGAAGAATGGCAAAACATGCCAGTTTCATGTCAGATCGTGACAGATGCCCACAGCCACAGTAATATGAGGTTTTCTGTGTTATAATTGTGTATACAGTACATTGGATAAAAAACCAAATCCAAATAGCCAAAGAAAGATGAAGTTAGACTGAATTTTCAAATTGTACAGCCTCACCAACCTAAGGCACCAACCCATTTGTGTTTCAAGCTCTCAATGGCTCTACCCCCCTTGTTTTTAATAATGGCGAATAAAACGTGTCTGTGGTAACACCCAGAAATCACAAAAATGGCAAATATAGTAACTTGAGCCCCATATATAATAAGTAATCACAAATGTAAAATTGTCTCAAAATCAGGAAAAAGTGGGACAACAATCAAAATGTAATCATGCCAATTTTGTACAGTAACTATAACTGTAGTACATGCAACGCGAAAAAAAGGAACATGTTGATAGACAAAGACTTAACAATACAGTATATCACATCAAGTTGGTTAGACTAGATTTGGTTATCATTTTAATTACAAACGTTTGATGGTGCTCTATCATTGCCTGCATCCTCAGAGAAAATGCAATCCCTAAGCATTCATAACTTTAAGCAGTAGACTCCAAGGTGAATGCTCAGAATGCTAAAGCATAAATGTAGCATTATTTATAGCATTATGTATCTATAAAACATTTTTCTTCATTGGATATTTGCTGATATGTCTATTCTTGTCATCCTTACACTTATACATAATACAATATAAAGTACTTAATATGTTTACCTGTTTTAAATGAAACAAATGATTGAAGATATAGGACACGAGAGGTAGTGACAAATACATTGGAATATGATTAGTCTTGGGTACTTTCTCAAACGCATTTCTCTCACCAGATCATGGTTTTCATTTCTGTGTGCCAATGCAGAGTTAAGAACCATTTTAGCTAGCAATTATATTATCATCCTTTAAAAGCACCGTAGACTATTAATTAATTGCATTTGTGTTTTGTAAGGTACACTTTTAACCCCTGTAGATTTTAATCAAAGAAATAACAAGTAAGGCTTTTGTGTCCAATTAAGTTATGACAGCAAAGCATATGTTGTCAATATGGATATCAGTATCATGTTACCCATTTATGAATGTTAACATTAACAACATACCAGATATAAAATCCAAGTTTTTTTTTCATTTATAATCCCTCAATTTGTATAGGCTGCTGTACCTAAAGTATACTTATAGAAAATTGACCTCACACTTCTATTTTTGGCCAACCCGATATACCATCATTTTACAACAAGCGGTTACATCCCCTCCCAATTCATGCCAATTTTTAAATGTCAGAAATTAATGTCAACTTTGACCTTTTTCTATGTGTTTTATTTAGGTTTAGGCCTTGTTTATTACAACTTTAAACTCCTAATTTGTTAAGGTCAAACCTAACCTTGAGATTGAGATAAACATAAATATATCAATTTGTGTACACTTAACACTTTTGTTTTTCATGAAAAATCCAGAGTGTCTAACAATTTCTAGTTAATGGTACTTTATAAGTTTTACTGTGAGAACGATATAACTGTGACTATATTCTGTTTTTATTTATGTAAGAAATTAAAATAGTCTCACCTAATTCCTGTGGGACTTCTGAGGTTGAATTACTTGTTTCATTTGTGCTTTCTATACGATGGAAGAGACCTGGATACAATTCATACCATAGTGGCTGTTTTAGCCTCTCAAGACCCGTAAATGGGTCAGCTTTGATAAGACAAGTTGCACAGGGCCTGCATTCTGTGTAACAGCAAGATATATGCCAAACAAATATGTTAATAATATATATAAAATGTCTGTTATAAGTAATCAGTACAATATATTTTATATAGCATATAATATTTACAACTGTAATGAAAGGAAATAAAATCTAGCTAATTGGTATCTGAGGATTTTATTATCCAACTAAACACTTATCTTTAAGCAACTTTGACAAATGTTTAAAATATAATAAACATATTAGTATTTTAAACTGAGTTATTCCGAATTAACCAAATATTCAGAATTCTGGATGACAGTTTTACTGGCCAGGTACTGTAAATGGTTTTAACACATAAGAAGTGAGTGACAGATTAGTTTGTTAATTTGAAAATTAATTACATGACTCTCTTTTCTGTGAGATTATTGGAGTGATTTTGAAAGAGATATAAACATCCAACTCTTGATTCTTGAGGGCTTATTGAAAGAGATGTGGAACACCATCTGTAAACATTTGAGGGCTTATTGAAAAAGATGTAAAACTTTTACTGTTGACATATTACATAAATATATAACGTAACAGTTCATTACTTTCATAACATGACTGGCCATTATTTGGCTGATCATAAATGAAGATGGTTTGCTGAACACATGAAGTCACAGTGGCGAGGTCGCGGCAGAAAGAGTTCAAGTCTCGGTCTGAAAATACAATGTTAAAACAAGCATCTAATATCACAGCCATCAGACACACAACTTGCATATCATAACTAGTGGTTAGAAGCTGTATAATATAATTTTTGTGCATGGCGATGCTGGTGATAGCTGTGAGACTCTCATTATGGCCCAGTTGATATAGTCAGCTGACTTTCATTTTTGCTTGTTTTTGTTATTGTTTTTACAAATCAGAAAAGTCTCGCATCAAGCCCTGGAATGGGGTGCCGTAGTTTAGTTTAGGAGAACCTAAATATCCCACTTCTTACAAGCCAAGTAAGTTTAAGAATAATGATGCTTTCCAATTAATTTTAGTCAGCCCTTCTCAAGGAGAGACATGGAACACATTACAAAAACAATACACTGAACATCTATAAATTCATATATGTGAATAGGAAGTCCCAAATGGAAATCTAGATGAGGCAAATTGCTGAACTGATGAGGAGATACGAATATTTGTACTGCACAAAGATGATAGCATGGTCTGTTCAATGGAGTACGATCATTGTCAAAGTTCACATACACTTACAAACTCACCTTCTGCCTCTTCTAGGCAGGTTAGGCAGCTGCTGCAGTCCTTACAGCTGTCAAATGCCTTTACGGCACCCTCTACTGAAAACCATATGACAGTAGTCCAATAATAGGCCAGGACAATGACTGCCACAAGGGTAGACAAAAAGAGAAAGGTGACAACCAGGAAGCCCACGGAAGTCAGTCTGTCCTTTCCCAAAAACCTATAAGTGATAAAATAAGAATAGTAAGCTGTGATACCAGATCAATATTAGTTTACCTGTCGATGTACGTGGATTTGCTATGCATCTTGCTGTAGCATGTAAATTTGGTTTGTTTTCACAGTGAACAAATTAACATAAATAAGAAGCCATTCTTTAAAGTACTACACCTTCATTATTTGTTGTTTGATTTAAAAAATATAGATATATCTTTCACCATTGTGTTCAACTCCATAGGACACAAATTGTGATTTTAAAAAAGCCACATATCTACAGAATACATGTTATATCTTGCTTGCTGTACCTTACTGCAAAATTTGGTCACTGCTCAAAAGTTAATGCAAGCCCAAACCTGCACGTGATAACCATATCCGCAAGTCGTGTACATGGAAACAATCTCTCTATAAGTTACTGTTTTAATATTTTTACTGCAAGCCGCATCCACAAGCTGAAAAACCTCATCCACCCACATTGACATGCACACTAAGACATTGTGACCTGGCAAGTCATTTTAAAACATATAGTAATGATTTGAAATAACCTGAACAGATATTATCTACAGTTTGGTAAATTGTAACCGATCATAAGCAGGGAGATGAAAATTGGAATGATTAAAGTTTATTTCTTCATTGTAAACAATTTATAACTGCAATTTGTTTTCTCCTACTAGGGCCTAATGCCCCTGTCCCACCACACGACTAAGGCTCCCAATTAAGAATTTTTTGGGATCAGTTGCAAAATCTGTTTGGGTCTGTTGTGGTCTGTGTAAATATCATGTTTGATATTTCCTACAATTCTAACCCGATCCACTTTCACCCTTCTGAGACCCAAATTACACCATTCTGTGTTGTCTGAGGCGTCTTGGGACTCTTTATCCCAGGTCGGCCTTAGCCTTAGTCCCAGTAGGCCTGGGCTTAGTCCCAGCTCTATCCCCGATCCACCATCTAATCTAATCTAATGTGGACTTTTATAGCGCTTAATCTCCATCACTGATGGACTCTAAGGTGCACCATGGAAAAAGAAAAACATAAATCGGCTATTCCTGAATGAGGAAATCTGTTATTAGCCCCAGGAGGCCTGAGGTGGCCTGAGACTGGTCTGAGACCCATTAGTTATATCCCTGACAAGATCAGTTTTGAATCAGATCACAAACGTGTCTTAATCGGTTCATAGTCGGGGAACGACCACAACTTGTCTGAGGACCTCTGAGGCTTCCTCAGGACAATTCCAGAACTGGATGCAGATTACATTTCCCCACTCGTTATTCATGCATCTTTCACAGACTCTCAAGGATTAAGCTAAAGGGTCCCAGAACAAATCGGGGATATACCTCCCAGATCGCATCTTTGGTACCTCGTACTTTTGCCTCCATCATCCTCCCTGTCTCATTGGTGCATTGAAAATGTCACATTTTAGCCAAGTTTACTTGCAAACTTTTAACCTTTTTAACTTTATGTAAATAGTATATTAACTTGTACAATAAAATCCGCAAATGCAAGATCTGTTTCATGGTAAGAATGACCTTTAGCATTAACTATGACCTTGAATGTATAGTGATTGGTAGTTTCCTCTTGAGTATTAGCCAGCTCCACTCAAGGGATGGACTTTAGAGCAAGTCTTCTTGACTGACCTGACCCCTTGTACTTATCCCGAGGCTTAGGAGTTCTTTCATTGGAATTGATATAGTCAGTCATTATATTGGGATAAGCAGGATCATGCATACCCTGGTAACCCCCCCCCCCCCCCCCCCCCCCCCCCCCCCCCATGAACTGACAACATAAAACAAGGGTAACTGCTGAAAGTGTTCCAATGAGGCTTAATATTTTATAACTGTTGCATAACATTATGAATCTGAATTTCAGCTGAGAGATTCCTAAAGATAATCAACTGTTGACTAAGCTAAATAGTACTGAATACTGAAAACCAACTAGAGTACTAGAAAAGACACCTAAAATACTTAAACATTATTATTTTGAATACCAATGTCTGGATGTTTGACCCTTGAGTGGCCAAAAACAAATTGAAACCCATCTTGATCCATATCAACTCACGCAGGACTAAGCCACGGGTAGACTGCAATTTGTTTAAAAACATAGGTCTGAAGTTAAGAATGGTTTTTGAATTAAGCAAGCAGATATTATTAAGATGACACTGGTGAAGGAGCTACCCATTGTTTTACAAATTGTCATTGTGAACGTCAAGCACGAAGGATACCCATGTTAACTTTGAACAGGTTGCTTCCATAGGGAGAAGGATAATGGTGAAGAGAGTTTGGTGACAATACAGGACTTATGAAGTGTCAATATATGTCTTATAAATTTGCCACTGTCTGACCTTGGCATTACGAAAATATGACATGAACTAACGCGAAATTATTCTTGTTTGGAAGGAACTTCTCTCTCTCTTTTTCATTGCTATGGTCAGTCTGCAGCATGGATCTAAGTTAAAATGACGAAAGTTTCCTTATTCTTGTTCCGATTCTGTTTTTTCACCATTTGAATCAGTGTAATGAAATGCGGTATCTGAGCATATAATATCCGATCTTTCCATGCTGGTTAGGGGCAGTTGTCTTTCAGTTATACCTGTAAGCCATTGTTTTATTTTGATTGTTTCACACATTAACATGTCTGTAAAGCTTAGAGTATGATCCAAGGTCAGAGTGATAGTAGACAGTAGGTTTCCTGTGTTATGTCTTGTTTTCAATTCATTTAGACTTATCTGATGGAGCTATTTGTAAAGTATACAATGTAGATGTGTTTTCTGGTAACTTTTGCCACTTTAGTGCTTGTACCAATTCAGCCCCAGCATTTACTGGTAAAATACCTCTTAAATGTTTGAAAATAAATGTTCAATTTTATGACATAAATTTGTTCTTTTGACTTATCTCATATTCAGCTGAACTCGAGACCCTTGGCATGTTACACATGGAACAGGCATTGCTAGATAATAACTCGATTGTTTTTCTTCAGTTTTGTAAACTATGTCACTTAAACACTTTTGGATAGACCAATATACTTAAGACATGTTTCAAAGTAGACAAGCATTCAGTACATTGTTAATAAGGTAGGACAAAAACAAGGAACAAAAGTCCAAATCTGTGTATTTCTACTTGGTAGGCAGCACCTATGATCTGGCTTTATTTTTAGTTTTTAAGGGTGAGCCTTGATAGAGCTCACACTTCTGGGAATCACTTTTTTCGGGGGTTTTTGTTTGTTTGTTTGTTTGTTTGTTTTGCCTCCAGACTTTCATGAATTGTGGCATGGCTGCAATGACTGTCTGTCTTTTACAAAAGCGATAATGGGCTATGTAAGTTCTGGGATGGGTTACCGCTTCAGTGCACTACTCATGTCGCGCTAGGTGACCGAAACACCTTTTGGTCTTGTTTTTGTTTCTGTGTCACGGTGTAAACTAAACTACTTATTTGCCTGATTCATAGTTTCTCAAATAAAAAATGAAGCTCTTTATCCATCAGTGCTCAAAAGAAATATAAAAATCTACATGGTTTAAAAAAAATTAATTTCCTTGTAAATACTGGATAATTTTTATTTTACCGAAAGTATGCCAGCTTTCTTTTCCTTGGGAAGACAGGTTAGAAACAAATACTTATTATTTTAAAACCAATCTTTACCACTGACTACCATAAAGTAGACATTATGGCACAAATTTAGCTAGTTAATTTAAGTCATTTTCAGTTTTGAAAAGACAAACATTTTTACAATAATGACAAAACACACATGCGTCGTGAAGTCCTGACTGTAGAATTAATAATTTGAAATGCAGATACATGCCACAGTACTGGAACTAATTTAGTTCAATAAGATGAATGTGAACAGCACATAATGAACTAAGTATTTAAATGATACAATTGGGTGGGATAAAATATCAATTTTATTGTAATCTAGTTTTGCATATTATTCATTTACTGGTTTAGTGTGTCAAACCATTGCAGTCGTAACCTCGCTTTCATATCAAATGACCTCGACTGTGAAAATGGCAAATTTCCCTTAACATAAAATGTGATTTTGTGTTATTAGTTAGCCTCTGTATAAATGTAGAATTATATTAACTTACCCCATACTGATGAGTCCAATATACTTTGCCTACAATGCCAAGAACTGCCAAATCTGTTAAATGTATCACAAAAGTCAATTGAAGCCACTGATAAAAAGCAGATATATTTTGATTACTTTTAACAGTAAATTTATGACATTTTGATATAATAATTCTTTTCTTCATATTTTTAATCAGAAATTTTAAATTTCTTTTGATTTAATCTATTATTACTGTACGCATAATTGAAAGTTTTATTCCACCATATTCAGGTGTTGGATTGATGAAAAAAATTGTTTTAGTAAAACTAGTTATTTTGAAATGATAAATGAATTCAAAAAACAACCTAACAATAAACCAAAGGTAAAATCCCATTATGTCTTAGAGATTAAATGAGATCATTCCTTATCTTTATCTGCCTGAAACAAGTTACCTGTTTGGTGAGAAACTTTTCCCGCTCTGTAATACCCAGCCCTGCTGCCTAGTTTATATACACAAAGCCAATTGTGTAAGATTAGCATAAATAGAAACTGTGTCATTTTTAAAGCATTAAAGATTTGGGCAGATCAAATCTGATTGGGGGAAATTATCCACATGGCTCTCTCCCCATACTCGTCAGTTCTAAACTAGGACGATGTAAGTGTTAATACTCTAAAAATAGTAGGTGAATGAGTTACACAAAGGATTCAGTCTAAATTACTTCCTTGCTTTTCTGCAGATGTTGGTTCGTTGGTTTGTTTATCTGTTTTATGGATCACAGCCTGCTGGAAATAAAAGCATAGTAGGCCATAAACCAGAGGTGTTTTAATACATAAAATGACAGTGTATTGATATATTTTTATGGAAACAGGCAGATTGTATTTGTATAGAAAGCTGCCGGTATTCAGGAATGCTACACGTTTCTAGAGGTCTCTTCATACTACATATCATTAGTATTTTGATGATATATCTTTCAGCTTCAATAAGTCTGTACAATACAAGTCAGTGTCCTAAAGAATGTTAAACTTCTTGTTGTTCCACAGTTTTGTTCCTCCATTCATAAATCAGGGAAACATTTTAGTTATATTATTTTGATGAACTTTCAGCGTTTAATGAGCTGTATGTTGAGATTTATTCAGCTTCTGTTGCCCCCTTCACAAAGAAACCTGCATTTTACTTCTTTCTTAAAGCATTTGCACCATAATCCTTTCACTCACCCAACATCTCTGTTGTGCTGGTATTTGCCTCATGAGGAAATACAAACATATTTGAAGCTCTTGTATTTCAGTGGAGATGAATCAGGTTCAAGTTGGTTAAAATTAAATTATTTAAAATTGATTCCTATAAAGTTTTTTTCAAGGCATCTATTGTTTTGAAAGTTAGAGTTACGCTTTTTATATGTCTTTCTACAACAAAGATGACAGTTGGGCAAAGCCCCACTGAATGTCACATTAATCCGGGTTCTAATTGTGTATTTTTAAAATAGAGTAAAATCTACATTTTCCCACGTCTACAACCAAGAGAATGTAATGGAGAATGGTGATCTTAACGCAAAGTTTGATAAATCTAAAACTCTGAGTAATCTGTAGTTTTAACTTACTATGTTAAGGTCGCACCTTAACTCAAACCCCCATTTAAAGTTTAGTAGTTATTATTTAACCTGAAATATGACTATATGAACAATAATCCTAAGTAATATTTAAACAATACAGAAGTTCCATTTTGAAAGCATAATAATGTCCAAACTTTTTTGAAGAAATACATTGGGTACATGAATTGTAAATGGTTTAATCACCTTAATGTGACAAATAGTATGACATACATTTGAGTGAAAATATGTTTCATCACTGAATACGATTCAGAATACGGCAAATAAAGAATCCGTTCTTTGTAATGATACATCAGTATGATTTTTCCAACAATAATACTCATTGTATGAACACAGAAACATATATTGTCCTAATTTCATCAACAGTATGGTTTACAAACTTCAGTCAAACTGTTGTTGAACTAATGTTTTATGCTTCCTCCTACGAAAACAACGCATACTTTATTCATTGACTGTATTGGCATCATTGAAAAATAACCATTATGAATATGTTTGTAGTTCACCATGTGATGTTGTTGCTATTGTACAATTTTTAAAGGAAATGTGAAGTAATGGAATCTTCAGGTGTATAAACACTCAAAATGGACTACTTAAAAAGTTCAAATCAATCTGCAGACCTATAAAAAATGCTTCCATCTTGTAAATGACACATGATAGGGTTTATTATCCTCTCCTTCTGAAAGGTAGGGGCAAGGTGATTGTCATCGCATCTGCTTGTTTGTTTGTTTGTCAATGTGCATAAATTGACAACAAAAAGTTGATCATTGCATTATCTTCCACCAGCAAAAGACCACAAAAAAGAGATTTTGAAACGCCTTTCTTTAATCGCCGATGTGTGTGAATGCACGTGTCCATTCACCAGGTTGTTACATAAACCATTATATCTTGGTCATTTTAAGTTATCCAATAAATTTTTTTTATTTCTAAGGAATGTTCATTGCTACAAAACATGTCTGTAAAAACGTTTTGCACTCATTTTGAAAAACACAAAATGGCAGCCATAGCCGATTGCTAAAAAATCATTGACAAGTTGTCAATTCTCAATATTGCAGCTAGATTCATCAAATTTGCACGAAATGTTTATAGCTATATTATTACTACATGGCTTTTGTCATCACCTCTAACTTTACATATCCTGACATGACTTTGGAGCAATGCGAACAGATCCCAAGTGACCTATTTGTTGAGTGAGTTAGGATACATTGCATGTTTGTGCATCATGAGGAAGTTATGTTTTGGTATGCCAGCCAAGAGGGATATTTTTAGATTGAAAACTTGTATTGCTTTGTACTAGAAACATGGGGTGATAGTTGCTTAGTAATTTCCAACCGATAGGGACAATAGCCCACCAAGAATGAACTTCTTAAAAACACATCAAAGAGATTAAACATATACAAATTGTATTGTTATGTTTAATACAAATAGTTGTTATAAAAAGACAAAGTTTAAAAAATTACAAAGACTTCAATGTACCTTTAACATAAGTGTTTTCGTAGATATTTACAAGATCTTTTTAGGGTGTATTTTTATTTGAGAGGAAGTAGTTACAAAGGTTAGATGTTTTAAAAAGGGTCCTCGGGTTGTTTCCCGTCCAGAATATTTAATAACTGCTATGTCTGATTTTCTACAACCCCGGCTGTAGGAAGATTAACCTTAAATACACATTCGATCATATTGCAATTTGATAAAAACCTAATCCAATGTGTCGGGTGTAATATAAATATTTTGATTTTGACCTGGGCAAATAAAACTGACAAAAGGTGTAATATTTCTGGGCTGATTCTAATTCATTTCAGATTCGAATATGATCTGTTTGTGACCCAGATTGTACCAACTGTTGTCATATGGGACAGTTTTCTAGCAACATGTTGTCAGTACACCAAAACTCAGTCCATTTCCACCTGCATCCGGACAATAGCCCCTGCTTAACTAAGACATTTATGAAAAATCAGAAAATAAATGTGGATGGATTTAATGTGTATTTTATGAAACAAATATTGATACACTTTGGACATGGTGGAGACATATCATATACAAATGGCCTATCCATTTTATTGGTGTAATTAGGTAATTAGGTCTGAATCAGTACTGTCTGTCCTTTACATATATAGTCAGTCTGCCTTGTACATAACAGGGTGGTATGAATAGAGTTTGTTTGGTTTAAACTTGCTTCTCGGGTGGCCATCTTAAGTTGATATGACCACATGATAATACCATTGGCAAGGAGATATATCATCACATACAAGTTTTGTTAGTATGGTGTCACAAATATTTGAACTGTCACTGAATAGGTTGGATGTTATGTTAGTCGATAGGGTCACCTTCTTACTGGCATGGTACAACCCTCGGGCACCTGAGACATGAGACAGCTATCAAACCATGATGTATGGATTTAGTGTATACAGTAATATACCCATTTTTCAGAGTCATGGTTATGCTTCCCAAACGTCCAAATATAACAATCACAAGTGTAACATCTCATTGGTTGTATAACACACTTTTACACTTCTGGGTTCGTAATCAAGATTATCTTGGATGCTCATCAAAATATTGAACAGGTTTTAAAAGCTTTGCGTGTAAGTACTTCTCTCCTAAGTACTCACAACCCACCGTTTTGGCTATATAGTAGACTCGTCTTTTGAGTGCCATGATAAACTTTATGATATTTTATTATTATTATTATTATTTGGGACTAAATAATGTGGTTTAGCAGTTTTTCCATGTGAAAACCGAAACATCCCAAGTTGAAAATTGCCTAAGTCTGAGGATAAACCATGAAAGTGTAACAGTGGTATTAGTATTATTCTGGATTATTCAAAAATATCTGGACAGCTATAGTTGCAGTGTAATCTGATGTATGCAATGTGTACTCTTTTAATAGAACCCTTAATCTATGAAATAACAGACGCTTAGGTACTAGAAGACTCTAAGGCACTGAATCCGATCCCCAAAATCCTTAAGTCTGACCCTTAGTCTTATGGTTCAACAGGGGCATAAGGCATTAGACAGATTCTTAGGCACTAGAGACCCTATGGCACTAGAGATGTAAAATACTAGGGACTAGGGCCATAAGACTCTAAATTGCTAGTCAGCATAACTTGGAGGTAGGCTCTACCATTACATGGAGCAGGTAATATTTCTTTCAACTTCAGCAGAAAAAAATGGCAGCAAGTGGCTGTTGGGAGCTTATGTCCTACACTTCAATTGGAACTGGATGGAAAGTAAGTGGCAATTCTAATTCTAATTCTAATTTGACTTTTATAGCGCTTAATCTCCACTGAGTAGTGGACTCTAAGGCGCAACAAGACAATAGCAATAGGCAAATTCAAAGTCCAGGGACAAAAAACAGGTCGGCACCACGGAGAAGCCATAAGAAAAGTGAGCTAAGGAGGATAAGCCTTTGTGTAGAGATAGGTTTTGAGCTTCTTTCTAAAAGAGGCCATAGTGGGTGATGCACGGATGTCTTCAGGGAGTGAATTCCAAACAGTGGGGGCATCAAAGGCAAAACTGAAGCCAAACTGCTTAGTGGACTTGTGAATTGTGGGTTGAAATTTTGGTACATTGAGGAAATTGGCAACACTCTGACTGCGTCTAGTATTGTAAGTAGTGCGGTATGTGGATAGATGTGGAGCAAAATATTTAGGGAAACCAGTATGAATAAACTTGTATAGGGAGCCAATGGAGTTTCCTGAATACGGGTGTTATATGAGTGTATCTACATGAATTTGTGACAATTCTAGCAGCACAATTTTGGATTGACTGTAATCTATGGAGACTGGCTTTAGAGAGACTCCTGAAAAGTGAGTTACAATAGTCCAACCGACTACTAACAAAGGCATTGGCAACCGACACCGCAGCATCCTGAGTCAAGAACTGCCTGATATTTCTAAAATCCCTCAGTTGACAAAAGCAGCCATTGCAAACTTTCTGTACGTGTGTAGAGAAGGAAAAATCAGAGTCGAACCACACACCCAGGTTCCTGACAGACTCGGTGGGGTGAAGGGGGTTGCCCAGGATATCGATTGGGAAACATGCACTTAACCTTTCTCTCTGCTTCTTGGAGCCTATAAGTATGAACTCAGTTTTATCAGGATTGAGTTTAAGTTTGCTAGACGACATCCATTCTTTTACATCTTGAAGGCATCTATTCAACTTATCAAAGGCAGCAGAGGCATTTCTGTGTGAGAGATGGACATAGAGTTGTGTGTCGTCCGCATAAAAATGGAAGTTTACACCTTTGTGTCTACCAATCAGTGTACTAAGGGGAGATGTGTACAGAGAAAATAGGAAAGGACCCAAAACAGAACCTTAAGGCACACCAAACAGGAGTTTTTTTAAGTTAGACAATGTGGAACCAATCTTTACACACTGATAGCGTTCAGTCAAATATGAAGAGAACCATTTCAAAGCTGAACCGCCAACACCGAACCAATCCAGAAGACAGCCAAGGAGAGTGGAATGATCAATAGTATCAAAGGCAGCCGAAAGATGTAGAAGTACCAAGGCAGTGGCTTCACCCCGAGATAGTGACAAATGAATATCATTTTTGATGGAAAGCAGAGCCATCTCAGTTGAGTGACCTGACTTATATGCAGACTGGTATGAGTTATCCAAGTCATGTTGATGAATGTGAGTAACCAGCTGTTTAGCAACTACACGCTCCACCAGTTTAGAAATGAAGCTAAGTCCAGTTACTGGGCGGTAGTTTTTCAAGTCCTCAACAGGAAGAGAGGCCTTCTTGATAAGTGGAGTGACTACGGCTTTTTTGAAGCCATCTGGAACCAGTCCCTCACTGAGTGAACAATTGACCAACTTGGTTATTGATGGTAGAAGGATGTCCATGCATTCCTTAATAAGGAATGTGGGTAATGGGTCCAACAAGCATGATTTAGTGGGTGATTTACTGATTATCTTTTCAATTTCATCTTGAGTGACTTTAGTAAAGTCTGTTAGTTTTGGAGGGTCAAAGGGGGGATGTACAGTGTTACAAGACTCAGATGAAGAAAAACTCTCACGAATTTTCAAAATTTTATTTGAGAAAAAAGTAGCAAAGCGATCAGCCAATGACTTTGATGATTCACAAGAGGGCAGAGTGGTGCCATGGGATCTATGTAGGACTTTATGTAACTCCTGCCATAGTTTCTTAGAATCATGGCAATTATCGGAGATTAGTTTCCTGTAATAGACAGTTTTATCCCTGTTTGCAAGACGATTACACCAGGCAATTTGACGTCGAAGACGACTCCTGTTGTATTGGCTTTTATCTTTACGCCAAGCTCGTTCAAATTGACGTCTCAGTGACTTAGCAAGGCGATAGGACACAGACAACCAGTCAGCACGCTGTTTCGTCTTTAAACTGGACACAAGCGGAGCATGCCTGTCAAGTACACAACTCAAGTCTTGTACATGCTGATCATAGAGCTGTGAGACAGAATTTGCTGGACATTTGACAAAAGGCATTTCCTTAAGGTCAGACCGAAAGTCTGACATATTGATACGATGATACCTCCTACAGGAAATTCTTGTTTGACAGGTAGCAGGAGAGGAAGCAACGTCGATAGCACATTTAATAACTGCATGATCTGATATGAATTCGCAGATGTCAACATGCACGCACATATCCTGATCACTGGGGGAAAGAATGAGACCTAGGATATGACCGTGCAAGTGAGTGGTCTTGTTTACTGACTGTCCTAGATTACATGATTCTAACAAGGCTTTTAATTTGTCGCTATCAGTACAAGGTACATCTACGTGTATATTGAAATCACCACATATGAAGTACTTGCAATCAACAGAAGACAGAAAACAAACAAAGGACATAAATTAATCTAAAAAAATGGAAGAACACGGTCCAGGAGATAGATAGAAGATAGAAGCTAGGAGCGTGGCCTATGTATCAAAGAGAAACCATCCGGGGTAAGTGAATGAAGGAAACTATCAGAATCAGTGGTACGAATATGTGTTTCAGTCAGACAGAGAAAATCAAAGGAGTGAGATGCTATGGTATCAGCAAGGAGAGGGCCCTTATTCCGGATTGACCTTGCATTTACTAAGCCAAGCATAGCCGGTCCAGGATTTATGGCAACATCACCGCACATAAGAATCAATAGCATGAGCCCGCTCTGTTTTACAGTAGGGGGAAAAACATGGGAGTAATTTTTGGCAATCCTTAACATGGATGGAATGAGGAAACCATTTCCCAAAAAATTATGTGAGACACTCCTGAGATGAGTAGCAACCATCAACATGGTGCAGAAGAGTAGAATGCGCATGGCAAACATCTTGGTTGTGTTGGTCAACTGATAAATGCCCTAGGATCTAAAAATCACCTGTGGGTGGCCTAAAACCTCTATGGCCTTAAGGACTCACACTTGAAAACTTCGTCCCATGGGCGACTCACGGGCACCCTAGCAACCCACACTAAAGCCACCCTAAGAAACTCAACAACCACAACCAACAGAGAATTTTGACACTAAAAATAAAAGAAAGTCTGACAATCTGACAAAAAAGAAACATCAGGTCAATTAAAACATTGGGAAAAGTGATTAGCACAATTAAATATACATACAGTTAGCAAGAATAGACATTAGGCATTGACAGGTTGAAAAACAGTTACCGGTAATTCCCGTCTGAGTGGGCGATAATACCGGAATAGTTATACAATCACAATAAGAGTGTATAGCAAACAAAATCAACTCTACATCAGGTAAATAATAAAATAAATATAAAAACTACACCATAAAAGCACAAAAATAATGTATATTGGCCGCGAGATGTTATCGTTTACAACTATTTTAAAAGACGCGTTTTCTCCGTGTTGCGTACTAAATACTAAGGCAACCTAGTGTCCTATAAGTAAATGTATATTTCCCCTGTTCCCTGCTACCAATTTTCTTATGATAGTTTTTTTTTCTCTCAGAAACCATTGTGTCTTTGTTTGAGCCCAACTTAGGACTCAGCCCGTCTTAAGATGGGATATAGCTTAACGTAGGACCCTTAGTTGGGTAACCTAACTTAAGATGGGCTAGCTAATCTTAAGATGGGCTAGAAAATGTCAGCCCAACTTAAGATAATATAATTCAAGAATGATTTTTACTCTGAATATAAAATATCTACAAGAAAAAGATGGCATTATCATTGATCAACTTAACTGTCCCTTGCACAGAAGTATTACTTATCAAATTTTTAAAATTAATTAAACCTCAACAAAAAGTGTTTAATTACACAAACTAAAGTGAACTGTGTTTCCTGAGCTTAAGAAGCATTACAATATTCCTATGCTGTTGATTTATTCGTCGATATTGTGATGTTTTGTTAATTGGATTTGGGTCTTTTGTTTCAATATTCTATTGATGTTGATATGTTTTACTTTGGGTGGGTGAAGTACATAATAGGAAAACCAGAAGACATAAAGTGAAACAAATCATCATGAAAGTAATGTCAAAATACAATGAGACTTAATCCTATTAAACATTTAAGGGGGACAATGCACATACAATAGGTGATTTTACAGTTGGGTCAAATTGTAAAATGTTAGAAAGAATTATTAAAAGCACTTTAGTTTCGCAAATTAATGCAAATTACTTTTTTTAAATTATACTCCTAATACTAAAATTAATTAAGTCAAAAAATTAACCTGATGAATTTGGTTAAACAACAGCAGTAATTGTCAATTTAAGAACGTAACTTTAAAATTATTATGTTAATTGTTTTGCTTTAAACATGTTAACATGCGAAAAACACCTCAAAAGAATCTTATAACAATACCTATTTAATCCTGTTAACTAGTCACTCAACCACAAGTGAAATAGATCAAGCTCAAAAGAATACAAGAACAAAATGTAAACCTTAAGACTAATCCAATCACACACACGCAGTCAAACAAAATAACTTCAAAAGAATATTGAAACAACAGATAAATCACAATCTAATCCAGTTACCTGATTACTCCCCAGAAGTAAAACAAAACAAGTTCTTAGGGTTGAGCAATAGACACCTGGTCAGCTAATGACCCTCCCATCCTCAAACAGATTAACTGAATCAGAGTCTTGGAACACAAATAAAATAAGATTAATCCCATAAATACATACTGAGGTGAATAAAAGAGACACAAATATAGGTAAATAGTAAATAATAGTATTTCAATTTGAGAATAAAAATACCTTTGCATATTATAAGTATGGTTGATATATGTAAGCATATAATTAGAAAGGACAAGCCAAAAAACCCATAAAAACATTGAATTTTGGTACTTAAATAAACTAGCTGATTAAATTTAATTTCACAATTAAACCAACCATGGGGTATAGCATAATAAGTTCGGCAAATATCTGTCAACTCACCTCAAACAAAACTATGTACATTCTATATGAAATGTTAATATTAAATTTTAACAATAAAATCACTCTTGAATTTAATTATCCTAAGTTGGGTTAATATGTTCTAGCCCATCTTAGGCTACCCAATTTATGATCCTATGTTGGGCTATAGCTCATCTTAAGATAGGTTGATTCTGACATCTACAGCCAGTTGTGTATATTCACACTAATTTGCTTAATACATTTATTTGCATATATTATTACATCAAAAAATACTTAAATATGTTTAAAATGTATGACCACTGCATACATATTAAAATAACAATGTCAATGGAGGTCTTGGTAAATTGTAAACTGTCATCGATCCTTATCAGATTTTGCATTTGGGAACCTATCTTAACATTCATAAGTATACTGTCTTATCTTAAGCCAATCCTAGCAATTGTATGCATTTTCATGTGGTTTGTAACCCATTTTGGGGAATTCGGGAACCAATTGGAAAATCTGTGGGCACTAATTGGAGATGGATTGGGAAATAATCACAGCTTTTACAGGAGCCATGCAAGAGGTTTCTATAACAAATTGCATCATCTCTAACGTGGGTGTTCCACCACACGACTAAGGCTCCCGATTAAGGGTTTTAGAGGGTCGGTTTGAAATATTTGCTTAGTCCCAGACCTTCTGTAAGGGTCGGTTGTGGTCGGTTGAGGCCGTGGGTAAAATCAAACATGTTTTGATATTTCTCACGACTACAACCGATTCATATTTCCTGCCCTCAACAAAATGTCCAGTCCCAGGCGTCCTCAGACCTCCTCAGACCCAATTTTACACAGTTGTGTGTTGTCCCAGGCCGCCTGCGACCCTTAGTCCCAGACCTCCATAGCTTAGTCCCAGGAGGCCGGTTGTTAATCCCAGACTCAAATATGATGTGTATGAATTTTAATTCGGGAACCAATTGGAAAATCTGTGGGCACTAATTGGAGATGGATTGGGAAATAATCACAGCTTTTACAGGAGCCATGCAAGAGGTTTCTATAACAAATTGCATCATCTCTAACGTGGGTGTTCCACCACACGACTAAGGCTCCCGATTAAGGGTTTTAGAGGGTCGGTTTGAAATATTTGCTTAGTCCCAGACCTTCTGTAAGGGTCGGTTGTGGTCGGTTGAGGCCGTGGGTAAAATCAAACATGTTTTGATATTTCTCACGACTACAACCGATTCATATTTCCTGCCCTCAACAAAATGTCCAGTCCCAGGCGTCCTCAGACCTCCTCAGACCCAATTTTACACAGTTGTGTGTTGTCCCAGGCCGCCTGCGACCCTTAGTCCCAGACCTCCATAGCTTAGTCCCAGGAGGCCGGTTGTTAATCCCAGACTCAAATATGATGTGTATGAATTTTATGCGTGTGAAAGTTAGTCGGTTGCATTAGTCCCCGGAAGCCTCAGACCGTCTGCGGTGTCCTGGGACCCAAAAATCAAGGTCTGGGACTAAGAACCGACTAAGGGTAACCGACCCTAACCGATCCAAACCGGCCTCCCCAGGACGCCTGGGACAGCACAAATTTAGTCTGCGATGGTATGAGGACGCCCCAGGAGGCCTGGGACTAACAACCGATTAAGAACCGACTCTTTTCCGCGCGTCGGAAATTAAAACGAGCCAATGAGGGGGTCTGGGACTATATAAGCAACCGCGCACACATTCTCGTTGTTACTGACTGTTTGGTTACTGAGAGACGTGTGTCACTGATTTGTAGGGGTTTTCAGTTTTTATTTTATATATATTATACTTGAGCTTAAGGCAAATTTCACACTTAGGAGACACATTTTACTATTTTTTTTATTATTTTGTCGACTGGATTATGAGGAAAGTGAAAGGAGGGAAGAGAGGAAGGAAAAAGATAGATGAGAGAGAGAAGGAAAGTGAACAACAGGAAAGGACAGAAGTTACAGAGGAAGGGATTGAGAGGAGAGAGGAGGAGGAGATTGAGGAATGTCCAGCTATTGAGGAAGCTGTGGAAGAAGAACAGAGGTGTGAAGATGATCCAGAGTGCCATTCTTCAGCTAAGAGAGCCAGAGTGTGTGCCACTTTTACAGACAGTCAGGAAATTTCCATTGTGGAATTTGTAAAGCTGCACCCAGAACTGTATGATAAGGAACATCCACGTTTCCACGACAGGACCAGAAGAGAGGCTCTCTGGGCAGAAATATCTGCAGAACTCAAGCTCCAGCCCTTTGATGTGAGACGTTGGTTCGAGTCCCAGCGAACGCGTTATGGCAAGCTGTCTAAGCTCCAATCTGGCCAAGCCACGAGGGAGATGACCAAGAGACAGTCCTGGGTCTACCAACAGATGGGTTTTCTTAAAACCCACATCAGAAGAAAGGGGGCCAACAGAAGTTCAGGTTTTGAGGCCAGTCCAAATACCAGCAGGCAGGACGAATCACGTGGGCTGACTACTGACACAGAACACCTTGAGTCCAGTGTCCTGAGGGAGAGGAGTCAGTCCGTCATTACATCTACACCCGTTTCAACAACAGACTCCAAGATTCTCGAACACTTTGAGCAGATGAGGACACTAATCTCAGGTTTTCTGCAGCAGAAGTCCGACAGGCAGTCCTTCTTCGACTACGTGGCATCAGAGGCCGAAAAGATGACTCAAGAAGAATTTGAAGAATTAAAGGGCAAGATATTCAAAGACATCGAAAGTATTAAGAGCAACCGTAGATGTCAGCAATTGCCCAGAAGATCAGCCACTATTACCACGGAGTCGCAGAGGGTCGGGATACTACCATCAACCACTCAACAGGCATCTAGTTCCACTCAAGCAGCAGCTGGCAGCAGTTTTGTGTACTATACACCAAGCCCCATTGGCTTCAGCAACCCTACATCTGTCCTAACTGTACAGGACGAAGGGAGCAGACACAATTTGAGTGGAATCTTAAGCCAGCTACCTGATCTGACATCAACACAGATCGTAGAGCAGCCTCAGCAGCAGCAGCAACCGCAGCAGCAGCTCTTTACTATTAGCACTTCAGCACCGCCTCAACAGCAGCAACAGCCTCCTCAGTAGCCATCCAGTACGGGCGGGTCTTTGACCTGCCAGGCCCTTTTCAGGGCCACCAAATCTTCCAAAAACAATTATTCAGTTGCAAGTTATTCCTATTCCCCTCCCAAAACAAAAAAAAACAGTACAAATACTTATCACAAGAAAAAAAAATTAAAAAGCCCAACACTGACACCACCTCAAACATGAAATAAATAACCCATGGTACCACACATAACAAAAAAGGCCAAATTAAAAATAACTCCCAATATGGCCATTAATCAGCCCATTTTTAGATTAAAATCCATGGGATAGTTTAAAATCTGTAATTGAAACGTCCAACACTTACACCTTCCCTAGAGTTAAAAGGCATTATCACATACTTACCAACCCACAAACAGACAAACCCAACACCAAACATAACCCCCAACTACCAAAAAAAAACCAATACAAATAAACACCAACCAAGAAACAGACAAACCCAAAAGTAAACAGAACCCATGCCAAAGAACTAACAAACTATTTTGCAAACACAATCCCCCATTATTGAAAAGAAAACTAGCTCCATGGTTATATTTACCATATATTTGTGAACAGAAGTGAAGATTTTAGATTTAAGATTTCCATGAAAACATTTCCTTTAGTAATAATTTTAAAACCCAATAAAAAAAATTGGTGATATTAGGATTTGAATTTTCAAAATATATACAGAAAACATTTCATTTAAGATATTATGAGTGGCTTTGTGTGTGGCTTTTGGTTGGCACTGGGTTTGTCTGTTTGTCCGTCTGTACAAGTTATGTTTGGCATGGGGTTTGTCTGTCTGTCTGTCTGTACAAGTTATGTTTGGCATGGGGTTTGTCTGTTTGTCCGTCTGAACAAGTTATGTTTGGCATGGGGTTTGTCTGTTTGTCCGTCTGAACAAGTTATGTTTGGCATGGGGTTTGTCTGTGGCAAGCATAGCTCATTAATTGTTTTTGGAATATTTGGTAGTCCTGAAAAGGACTGTTTGTTAGTCCTGAAAAGGACTGGTTACTGCAGCAGGAGTTATATTCTGCCATCTTGCCAGGCCACTGCTCCCTCATTATTGAAGTAGTCCTTGAGGTAATCCCTCTGTCTTTTGGCCTCTCTAGCAGGGTTTCTGTCTTGGCCACCACCAGCTGCACCACCAATTAATCCACAATCACCAGGCACATCATCATCATCATCGTCCTCCCCAGGCTGCTGACCACCAGGTTGACCTTGATACTGGCCTCTCAGTATGTTGTGCAGAACCACACAGGTGAAGACCACTTCTCTGACTGTTGGTGGGGGTAGTTCAATAGTGGTCCTCATCACCCTGAATCTTGACACTAGGATGCCAAAAGCGTTCTCAACAACTCTCCTGCCCATTGATATTCTATAGTTGGCAATCCTTTCCTCTCTGGTTAACATCCTTCTGCCATAGGGTTTCACGAGCCAGGTCTTCAGGGCAAAGGCATCATCTGCCAGAATGAAGTAGGGGACATCTCTCCCACCCTGGGTTATAGGAGCTGGGTCAGGGAAGCCTATCCTGTCATCCTCAATCCTCCTCTTCAGCTGAGAGGCATTAAATATCTGGGCATCTGAGCAAGATCCAGCTGTACCAGCATCCACCCATCTAAACTTATACTGTCCGTCTACCAGGGTCAACATGACAATGGAAAAGAACCCCTTGTAGTTGTGGTAGAGGGCTCCAGTGTTCTTGGGTTTCTTCAGGGCCACATGCTTCCCATCCAGGGCTCCCAGGGCATGTGGAACATTCCACCTGATCCTGAATTCCCTCTCCAGTTCTTTCCACTCATCTGGGGTAGAAGGACATTTGAGGTACTCTCTGGCGAACTCATCCTGGATGGCCCTGCAGACCTCTGGTAAAAACTTGGAAATGGTGGATCTTCCAACCCTGAACTGACAGGATAATGATGTGTAGGACTCCCCAGTGGCCAGATATCTGATGGTGAGGGCTAACTTTTCCCCAATACTGATTGGTGCTCTGTAGTTGGTGGCCTGCCTGGCTAGATGTGGTTCCAGTCTGGTCTTTATCATTTCAAAGAATTCTGGGGTCATCCTCATGTAGTTGGTGAATCCTGGAATATCTGTGGCATACAGATCAGCCATAATGTTGTGATAGGCCCCCCTCTCCTCTTTCTGCAGTAGCCATGGCCTGACCCACATGTTGTGCCTTCTTCTAGGTCTCTGTATGGGTGATGGTGGTGGTGGTGGTTGCTGTGGTCGACGTAAAAATTGGAAATACATGATTATTTGTAACTGAATAAAAACCAAAAAAGCCCTAAGTTGTTGTTGAAGCTGTCTTCCATTAAAAGGTGGCATCCTGCTGTGTTCCTAGAAAAGCAATGGTGATTAGATCGCGGATTTTATATATATATATACCCAGAAAATCCAGCAACTTTGCAAAACAAGAATCGGCGATCCTGGTCTGGGGAAGACTGATGAGGCCTCAGGACGCCTGAGGAAGCCGGGACTTAATCGGGTGTTAGTCGGTGCTTAGTCCCAGGAGGCCTGAGGCATCCTGGGACCCAGTCGGTATGTGTACGACAGGATCGTGGTTTAAACTGACCAGAAATGCGGCTTAGTCGGTTCTTAGTCCCAGACCAGTCGGGGACTGTCTGGGGCCGCCTGAGGCGTCCTGAGGCTTCCTGAGGCCGATCTGTACTTAATCCCAGACTTCAATACCGACTCAGTATTCCCGCCCATTTTCCCTTTTTTTTCAACCAACTGTCCACGATTAAGGGTCCCAGACACGATCGGGCCTTAGTCTTTTGGTGGAACAGTTGTTAGTCCCAGGCCTCCTGGGGTGTCCTCAGACCATCGCAGACTAAATTTGTGCTGTCCCAGGCGTCCTGGGGAGGCCGGTTCGGATCGGTTAGGGTCAGTTACCCTTAGTCGGGGCTTAGTCCCAGACCTTGATTTTTGGGTCCCAGGACACCGCAGACGGTCTGAGGCTTCCGGGGACTAATGCAACCGACTAACTTTCACACGTATGAAATTCATACGCATCATATTTGAGTCTGGGATTAACAAACGGCCTCCTGGGACTAAGCTACGGAGGTCTGGGACTAAGGGTCGCAGGCGGCCTGGGACAACACACGACTGTGTAAAATTGGGTCTAAAGAGGCCTGAGGACGCCTGGGACTGGACATTTTGTTGAGGGCGGGAAATATGAATCGGTTGTAGTCTTGAGAAATATTTTTCCCACGGCCCCTACCGACCACAACCGACCCTTACAGAAGGCCTGGGACTAAGCAAATATTTCAAACCGACCCTCAAAAACCCTTAATCGGGAGCCTTAGTCGTGTGGTGGAACACCCACAAAACATGTTTGATATTTCTCACGACTACAACCGATTCATATTTCCCGCCCTCAACAAAATGTCCAGTCCCATTCGTCCTCAGGCCTCCTCAGACTATAGTAGGGGAGGATCAAGCTTTAAATAAGGTTTCATATGTCTGCTGCATGCGTGATCCAGTGCAGGACGTTCAACTTTTAAATCTGTGTCTATTGCTTTGGGTTCAATTTCGAACCCCTAACATGTATCTGTGGGGGGTGGGTTCAAACCCCCTGAATCCTTCTCTGGGTCTGCTGGTGAATAGCAAGCAAATCTATAAAATTAACCCTTGGATTGTGAATGGTTTTAATTTTTCGAATCGGGGGATAGGTTTATGAGCCAGTTGGCATATTGGAACTCACAAGTTAAAATAATATTCAATGCTTGTAGATCTGTTTTGTCATTTTGCAGTAGGGACAGAGATGGATCTTGAAGTTTGTTACTATTCTATGGCTGCTTCTGATACAGAGGCCGGCCTACATCATCAGATTATAGGATCACTGTGACATAAAAGCCATCTTGATTTGCAATGTGAAGTTTCAGAAAAGTGTATGAATGGAACAATGGGAAACTCTGATGGGTTCCTTGAATCTAAAATATGCAGGGCAATTTTCATAATTGATGTAAAACCAAAATGTCCATTCAAATATTCAAAACCAGTTTTCAAATGAACTCCACAAGGGAACTGTGGTGGAGGTGTGTGAGTGTCTAGTTACACAGGCCAAGAGTTTAGTTGGGATTTTACATTCAATAGTCAAAATAACACAGGCTCTTCAGAGGTTTTAATTTAATGACTTTTTTTCTGTTCTGTATTTACTGAAGTTTTGCTTTCCTTTAAACATGCTAAAAGATAACCTGTTTTAATTAATTCACGACAAGAAGCTTTTGCATCAAATAATAAATACACAATCATACTTTTGGTATTTGCATTAGAAGATAAATGCAAATGACAGTCTTTACTGTTGCACAGATTATTTTGTTATAATTTCTGACACACATGTGAAGAGTGTGTCCTCAGAGACATCAATGAGCTTAAAAAGAGTTCGCATGTAATTTAAACCATTCTAAATACAACACTGACCTACTTTTCAACTTTCTGCGCCTCTATAATAGATTAAGTGAGACATGTGCGTCATAGGGAAACCCTTTAGGATTTTTGTGGGGATAAAAATATTATCTTATTCATACATTTACAATATCATAACAGGACAACTGTTACACACATGGGGTGACATCTCAGAAGTAATTTCCAACCAATAGCGAAGGCTCTGAGAATATTTATTGCATCACAGCTTAAATGCTGAGATTTGTTTTGCTTTTGAAGTTTTTCATGTGTTTAATTGAAGGGGACTACTTGATAATGCCGCATCTGAATGTGAAGTGAAGGCACTAGTACATATGCATGCAGCGAATATTCAAGGATTGAATCCACACATGTTCCATAAGCAACTTTATTTTACCTCATAAGCGCTTTTTCCTTCCGCTTATGACATCTATAATTATATATTAACTTTCATGTTGGTTAAATTGTCAGACAAGTTATACGGATCAGTTCCATTTGTACACATTATGCAACAGACATTATTTTGAAATGGAGAGTTTTTAACAGAGTATTTTGTGAGTCAATAACTGAATGCCACATTCATAAGTTGATTTCTACGACTGGTGACACGAGAAATAATGACCTCATTATAACTCGAAACACTTGTAAAACATAGATCTCCAGTGTGTAGGTTGATACGAGGGGCAATTCGGAATACTCAAGGATTCTGTGGTTATGTAGAATACGATCCGGATCTTTCCCAAAATGTAATCACTTCTTCCTCTGGCTTGGTCAATCCTAAATAAAAAAAGATCATGAACATCCACCAGCTATATTTAGAGTAGTACGTGTCAGTCAGAAAGTGGGACCTTTTTGAAAATTTGGGATTTTATTTTTCAAGAATATATGATCTAGATTTGTCCATAACAAAATTTTAATCACTTCTTTCGGTGGAAAGTTCCTACCCACATAAAAAAAATCATGAACATCTCTTCATTATTTTTGAAGTAATTATTAACACAGACAGAAAACCAGGCCGAAAAACAAGCACCCCAAAACATAACCTTCTAGTGAAGTTAACAACCTGAAACATATAGATGTAACATTTTAGTGTTAATGTCATTTATAGTCTAGTTCTACTGTCATGTCATGATTTATCTTCCAACAGCTGCCCTCAGGAGCAATCTGGGGGAAGTCGTGTGAATTGGCTTTTCACTAGTGTGAATGTCCTTTCTGTATAGTATCTACAGTAAGTTATCCACAAATCTTGGTCTATTTCAGCAAGTTCTAGACTCAGTCCCAAGGGTGACCTGAGTTAAAGGTAGTAGGCCAATCTGAGGTAAGTGGTGCATTGAAAACTCCGCAATGCGGAATAACACTTTATTAAAAATTTACATTAGTATGTTAATACTGTTAATGTACATCAAATTCTACACCTACATAACTAAGTGTGCTAGACTAAGATGATTTATGTATAAAAGTACTTGTATGTTACTATTAAAACCTTAAACTTGGACATCTAGTCATTGGACACACCACTGATTGCCATCAGAATTTAAACTTTACATGAGCACATAATGACAATCTTTACAGAGTGCATAATATATACTGTACAATTCCACTCATCCATAATCTAATAACATAAATAAGAACCATATATTTTATAAAATCTAAATTAAACTACTAACTAATCAACTAAGTGTGCTGTCAAACAGACTGTATAATATTCTTATCAAAGTTACCATTACTAAAATAACAATCTAATAATTAACCATGCCATCACTAAGATGGAGGAGGTAAGTGTCGTACCATTACTAACTAGTGGAGCAATCCAGTACAAAAGACTGGTAAACCATTCGCATTATAAAACTGCAACATGTGATAACAAAGTGGAGCACTTCAGTACACAAGACCGGTAAACCACATAAAGTAATAGTGGTACACCACTTGCATGACAACACTGCAACATGTGATAACAAAGTGGAGCAATTCAGTACAAAAGACTGGTAAACCACAAACAAATGATGACATAATGTAAAAGTAATTACCAAACGCCAAATCAGTAGTGTAGTGGGCTAACAAAGTAGTCATTGGAAGGATGAGCTCCACATTGCATGTGTAGAAAGTTTTCTCTGTTCATTCGTATTGTTTTCAGGATACTGCCACCTTGACAAGGGGTCTGTTACTCTATTATATTTGTCCAAAACATGGACGTATTGGAAATTTATATATTTTCCAAATATCAGTCAGAAGATAAGTCTTGAAAATCAAGTGATTTTTCATTTGTAAACGTCAGAAGCACATTTTTGTCATGGTTCTTTGTCAGATTTTTGCTTGAAGCCTCTTTTCTAAAGGTGGTATCACTTTTTTTATTGACAGCATCTGTAGAAACAATGTCTACTTACATTGCATCTTGTAAATAGGGTTAAATAAATAATTATACTTCCTTCCATCCTCTTCTGCCCACTCGTTGCGGAAGATATAGTACAAGATACAACCATCCAGATAAAAGGTTCCTGGAGGTTCCTCAATTCTGTCCATCTGTACATAAATCCAAAAATCACTTTGGCCACAGCTTTGCTTTTGATGCCCCCACAGTCTGGAATCATTTGCCTGATGAGGTACGTTCTGCCCCAACTCTCACCTGTTTCAGGAAAAGGTTAAACTCATATCTCTTCCACAAGGCATTCCCACCTTAGCATACACTCTATCCGGCGTCTCTGTGGTATTGGACTTGGCAACGGCTATGGACAGATGATTTCTTAAACTTGATTTTTGGTGTTGCACCTTAGAGTCTGCCTTGCAGAGATTAAGCGCTATAAAAGTACAGAATAGAATAGAATAGCTTTAATTGGGATAATAATGATCACAATTTACTGGTAATTTTTACTTCCTTCTTGATCCATCCAATTAATTACCCTCACCAAAGAGGAAGGGTGACCGTAATTACGTACATTATCATTTTTCAAAGAACAAATAGAAGTCTAGTCTATGTAAAAACACTTAAAAAGCCAATGCTCAGGGAGTTTTTTTTTTGTTTTTTTTTATTTATTTATTTTTTAAGCAGAGGCTTTATGAGAATTGGAACTAGGCACATATGTCAGAACCAATGTATCGGAGAGAATTTGAAAACTCATACTCAAAATTCATTTTGTTTGTGTGTTTGTCCTGAATTAGAAATATTCAACTTAACAAACAGTCTAAAATCTCCACTATTTCAATACGAAGGTTTCATACCCACTGATTGGGCATGTTAGATCAAAGTATGTAATATTAGGTGTATATTCTTCAATACATATGAAATAAAAAGATAACATGTTGGTTGTGTCCCTCCTAACCTTATCCATACCTTTGTGTAATACCAGGAAGACGCTATTCTTTGGTCAAGCCCACAATAGCACCCCAGTTGTCAAAACTATACCTTGGGACCATTCTCTTCTGCTACATGAATACCTATTTCTACAGCAAAAATACTGGTAAACCACATAAAACTAATACAATTAAAACTTGCTTTGAGAACACTACTTACTGATATAATAAAGTGGAGTAAACCACTACAGAATGTTGGTAAACCACAAACAAATGATGACATAATGTAAAAGTAATTACCAAACGCCAAATCAGTAGTGTAGTAGGCTAACAAAGTAGTCATTGGAAGGATGAGCTCCACAATGTGAAGCAAGCTTTCTCTGTTCATTCGTATTGTTTTCAGGATACTGCCACCTTGACAAGGGGTCTGCTACTCTATTATATTTGTCCAAAACATGGACGTATTGGAAATTTATATATTTTCCAAATATCAGTCAGAAGACAAGTCTTGAAAATCAAGTGATTTTTCATTTGTAAACGTCAGAAGCACATTTTTGTCATGGTTCTTTGTCAGATTTTTGCTTGAAGCCTCTTTTCTAAAGGTGGTATCACTTTTTTTATTGACAGCATCTGTAGTAACAATGTCTACTTATATTACATCTTGTAAATAGGGTTAAATAAATAATTATACTTCCTTCCTGATCCATTGCTTTAATTGGGATAATAATTATCACAATTTACGGGTAATGTTTATTTCCTTCCTGATCCATCCAATTAATTACCCTCGATCTCACCAAAGAGGAAGGGTGACTGTAATTATGTACATTATCATTTTTCAAAGAACAAATAGAAGTCTAGTCTATGTAAAAACACTTAAAAAGCCAATGCTCGGGGAGTTTTTATTTATTTATTTTTTATTTATCTATTTTTTTAATAGAAGCTTTATGAGAATTGGAACTAGGCACATATGTCAGAACCAATGTATCGGAGAGAATTTGAAAACTCATACTCAAAATTCATTTTGTTTGTGTGTTTGTCCTGAATTAGAAATATTCAACTTAACAAACAGTCTAAAATCTCCACTATTTCAATACGAAGGTTTCATACCCACTGATTGGGCATGTTAGATCAAAGTATGTAATATTAGGTGTATATTCTTCAATACATATGAAATAAAAAGATAACATGTTGGTCGTGTCCCTCCTAACTTTATCCATACCTTCGTGTAATACCAGGAAGAGGCTATTCTTTGGTCAAGCCCGCAATAACACCCCAGTTGTCAAAACCATACCTTGGGACCATTCTCTTCTGCTACATGAATACCTATTTCTACAGCTTTACATTGGTCAAATATGAGGCATAGCAGATAATAAATACATATATTATTAAATTAAGAGTATCCAGTACATGTAATTATGTTTCTTGGATGCTGGAAATACAGTATGTATGTTTTAAAACTCTAATATTTTTAGATGGACATAAATATTCATAATTTTAGTAACACTGTTTGGGGTAGATTTTCCTTGTAGGTATTCTGTGTAGATTACGCATGCATTTAATTTTTTTTTCAAATTTTATATAAAGTTTACGGTTGCTGTGTCCTGGGAAATATATCTTTCAAAATTATTCCACATAAAACTAAAACATTTGGGTATATCGTCAAATGATATGGATTTGTAAAAATACGTTATCTAATTATTTAAAAGAAACGTGTCTATATTCTAGCTGCAGTTTGTGGTGTGTAGTGAGCTTCAACATTTATACATCTCACAGTCGAAGCAGAATTTTAATAGGATACAGGTTTTTAACAAAACCTTTTGAGGCTCTCATTCATAGTATCGTGTATTTCAATATTCCGAATCTTTCTCTTCTTGTGTTCAACAAAGTCAAAAAAGTTAAGAGATAGATATAGAATTGTCTGACAGTCTTGACTGTTTTACTCTCCAATAAAGGGTCAGGTATTGCCCTTTATAATTTGTTCTATAAATTGTTCTGTGATATGCGGCAATAACTTTGAGAGGCACAAAAAGGAAGAGAAGGAAAAAGCATGTAAAGCCACAAAAATGACATGATGGTCTAACATGGTCTAACATTTTCGATATATTAATTATTCTTTGCAGTGCATCAAGAGTCAAATATGATTTTGGTGGAAATAGCCTGCCAAGATTCATAGACTTGAGAAATAACGGTAGTCTCTGATCTTTAAAAGGATCTGTAGGAAGGCAATTGATAATATCATTACCTCAAGTCCAGATGGTGTAGAAAAACATCTATTGGGGAATATATATTTTATTCTACACTAAGTATTATATACACTAACATTAAAAGAAAACATGGTAAAATTTAAGGCCACCTTAAATTGAGGAGATGTGTTACATTTTCATAACCTCGGTGAACAACTTAAAAATTACTGAAAGGTGGCCTTAACCTTTAGATTTACTTTACGTGGGTGTAACTAACGGGTAAACTATTTAAGATGAAGACAATTACTTCATGACAGTCAGTTTAAGTAGACCTAAACTGAGATAGACACTATAAAAATGTATACATAGTTAAGGTAAGATTAACCTCAAAGAATTTAAGTTCCACTTTACGTCACAACTTGAATCTACTTGTCTAGATTAAACTTTCAAGTGTAATTTGAAGGTATATGTATTAGTGATGCTATTTAATCTTATTTTACAGGATTTTACTACTGGTTGAGTTTAAGTATAAGGGAGTAAAAAACCCCACCAGAGTAGTGTACATACACATACCGGTGGATCCTAGCCAGCCACCTAGCTCACTGAATTAAACCCTACACGACTGAGCAATACAGTCACCCTAAAGCTCATTACAATAGTCCCTTAAGACAGACTAGAATCGAACCCGAAATAATAATACAATAGAAATGTAAAACAAAATGTAAATGACTAAAACATATAAAATACATAAATATTAAGTTTAAACATGTTACATGTAAAACCTACACTAAAATATTGCACAAGATAACAAAACCGTGTATTACTGGCCATGGTAGGCCAGAACGTACATTTACTGATAGTATTCTACTTAATTCTTTGAAAAGCCAGTATTATACTAAATAATCAAACGCCAGTTATGAGTCACAATCGGTGGTTTGCAGTCTCTGAGAGCTCATTCAACTGTCTATCAAGCCAAAAGGCTAACACTCACACATACCCAGACCAGTGGTCGCTCTCCTGGACATCCCAGGTAGACCACTGCAGCAGCCTGGGTACATCCAGTGTTTGTTTGCTCGTCTGTTGGAGCTTGTCATTACAGTCTTTATTTTTGTGCCTCTTTTTCCTGAAACTGACATACTAGAGTTAGCTTATGCAATGGATGTAACGGTGGGTCAGATGGGTTTAAAGTTCTTAATATAAAATGGCGTCTGTCTCTTTCAGATCCCCCCCCCCCCCCCCCTCGAAAGCCCGCGATGCTGCCAGATTGTTGGCCAAAGTCAAAGTTGGGGTTTTATGTCCCCGTTCAGCAGCCAGGGTAATAGTGGGACAGGTCCACAGCATTACCACTTGTAGAAGTCTAACTGACACAGAGGTAACTGCCTGTGATTAGATGCCAATCTTGCTGACCACGAGGCCACCTAGGACCTGTGGCCAGGTTGTTGGAAATGTTAAATTTTGACATATGACAATTAGCCCGATATTCCACATATAATCTAGTAAAACTAAAGGAATTACCTGAAATGTTTTTATTTACATTAATTTTTGCTCACATATTATTATAACACAACAAATAATCATGTCCTTAAGGTTATACTAATGTGGGTTTTTTACAAATTATCAAATTATTATGTTCCATGGAATTATTTTGAAGAAGTCAAGTCCTTTCGTATCAAGTTCATTTAAAACCTATCTGAAACTTGAAATGAAAAAAATATATATAAATCAATGATCAGTTGTGAAAACATTAGGTAATTAAATTATTCAGTATAACTCATAATACAGTGATTGGTAATTGGAATATTTTATACACATTGGTGGCCATAACCTCTGATATGTACCTTGCACATACCTTGTGTGTGTAAACATATTTACATAGTTTTTGAAACATTTGCATAAAATCAGAACACAGAGGCTTTTTTTACAACTGTTTTCCTCATCCTTTGGGCCTGCCTTATATTGGGTTGTTTCATGATAAAATTTTATAAATATGTGCCTCTCGGGTAACTTTCCTAAAATATTTCACACAATGGGAAATTGGAACAAAGTCATTATCAGGAGCCTGGATATCACCGCACAGGCCATATCAGTTCACGAATTTATAAATAATGACACAAAAAATAAAATAATAACAAATCTAAAATAATGACAAAATTTATGCAACTGACTAGTCGCACATCACGATCTAACAAAGGAAGTCAAACTATCATGCTGTTAAAGAAAAATTAATAAAATACTGTGATCCCAAGGATTCTTATAATCATGAATATATCAGATAAAAGGTGAAATTTATGTTTATAATTTACATAATTGTAAATTGGTACACAAACATAATGTGATGTTGTACAATCGACAAGTAATGTGCAGTGAGATGACAATTATACTCATTCGCCTGAATGAAACTGTTTTAAACTACAAAGAGTGATACATTATTATCATATATGCAATACAATTGTAAGTGCCCTCAATGAAATTTATTTAAATAGCAATTCTACAAGATAAACGTTTATTTTATACAGGCATTACAAAACATGTCAACTACAGTATGCAACAGGTGCATTTTATTTATTTGTACATTTATTAAACTGACAGTTACAAACGCTGAAAGCAATATATTATAAACACACACACACTTTTTTTCAGAATATACACAATACATCTGCTTAATCAATCTTCTTTAACAACTTTTTATGAAGATTACCCAAATATCTTGAAGAAAAGATTGCATTAAAATTTATGATATAACAATACTACAATATGATAATCTATAATTTATACAAGTTCTGACTTTTAGCTTATCAGAATATCTGTTCTGTGCATCTCATAACAATGCTACAATATGATAATCTATTATATATACATATATATATATAAAAAAGTTCTGAGTTTTAACTTATCAGAATATCTATTTCTGTGCATCTCAGTCACATGGTTTCATGATTTTCTAAGCCTTTTTCGCAATTCCAAAAGTGCTAATTGTGAAATATTTTAGATTTCCCCACATCTTTGGCCATTATAAAGTACTAAATTGATGATGTCATAATTACTTTTGTTATCATTCACAACATTCAGTGTCTTTTTATCAGGCCTTTTAGTTTGTCTTTCACCTTTTTCAGTGTGAAGGCATATACGATTGGATGTAAACAAATGTCTAAATGCATCAATGTGACGAGTATTGGAAGCAAACTTCCTTTGTGTGGCTCATAACCTAGAATATAACTAGCTGCAAAGTACACCCTGACAGGCGTGTTGCATGCAATGAATGACAGATGTACAAGAATTGCCAATTTGAGTAGATTCTTTTCGGCTTTGTTAAAATTATGTCTGGCCCTAGGATATGGTTTTGCCAATGTACTATCAGACTGACTGATCTGTTTCAGTAGCTGTGTTTTACAGAATGGCTGTCTGGTGGACTTAGGTTGTACCATCTGACCATTAGATCTTTCTTGCAAAGCATCCGACTTGGTTTGGTCTGTTGAAGGTTGAGGATATGAAGTGGATGGTGTAGTTAGTGTTTGGAGGGTACAGTTTATTTCGTTTTTACCCTGTTTTGTCATTGCCCTACTGGTTGTGACTGACACTGGGCCAACCTTTGTGATTCTCTTATGCAATACTATGAACATATGCAAGTAACAGAAGATAAATTCCGATAACGGAACTATATTGAATAGGATTACGTTCAGTAAATAATGTATAACTTGTGACGTATGATTTACACACTCTCCTGCAGTTATTGTGGTGGGGATAGCACGAAACCATGTGGCATAGCAGAGGTTACATACAAGGAGAGTAGCCACCACTGTATAAGCCTTTCTGTTGGTCATCATTACTCTGTGCCTCACTGGATGCACAATCTTAAGGTATCTCTCAATTGTCAGCAGAATACAGTTAACGACTGACATATTATAACAGAACACTGGTCCATAACCAGAGTACCATATCTTACAGATTGTTAAAGCGAAGAAATTCTCACTCTCCAATCTATGTGGTTTTATTAGCCTCCCAATGGGTACAACAGCACTGCTAATAGATACACCAAAGTCAAATACCAACTGAGAAATAAGAAATATATCTGTGGGTGTGACTTTATATCTGGTGAGCTTTAGTATAATGGTCAGAGCTGTGCAATTTAGTATTACTCCCAGCAGACTTGTAACCATGGATGGAAGGAACTGGGCGAAGGTTCGAATATTGGGAATATCTGAAGAGCCTGTGAAGTTGGTGAAACCCTCATTCTGTGGTGGTATATCAGGTGATAAAAAAGTTTCATTGTTCATATTGAAAACGTGTAAACTGTATTAAATACAGAGAATCTGGCATTTGTATGATTTAAATATTGAATATTACTCATATGTTTAGCATTTATAACTTAAATATTACTGGGTAAGAAAGTCACTGATCAAATATATGTTTATCTCTTTACTAAGATTTTATCATTAATGAGAACATTAATCTATTCCTGTGGCGAGATCCTCGTTCCTCACAGTTCGTCTGAAACATTTTCAGCACTCTGTGGTGTGTAGTTCCTTGCGTTATCATCACAAACTTGAATTCACCATTGTCAGTGAGAAATCTAATAAAACAAATCATAACCAGATTTAGACATCAGAGTTATATATAGACTGTACCTGGAGCTTGGGAAGATCTATACAGAGAACCCAGAGTGTTTCACATTTTAATTAATATATCAAACTTTGTTCATTAGTACTTTTCCATTGTTTATATAACAATTGATAAGGAAGAATACAAGCTTACAGTAAGAAAAAATTTAGTTAAAAAGTTACAAGTGATTGTCAGGCTTCTTCCCAAATCATGTGGTAGTGTACAATGAACTAGATGCTGCAGAGTTGCACCAATCATGTTATATGTACACAATGTACAAATAGAATATTCTACTTTTTGTAAATTGTTACAAATGAAATTTATGATCCAAGCAGACGAATAAAGGTAAATATTAATCAGGCAATCAGTGATAGTGATTCTCCTCAGGGGCGGATCCAGCTTTTAAGTAAGGTGGGGGTTTACATGAGACATACCATAACACACACACACGCCCCGGGAAAAAATTAATTTTTGGTAAAAATATAGTGCCTTTCCTGTAAATTTAACATCACTCTCAAGAAATAATTTTTGTACTTTGGGTTGAACCCCTTTACATTATTTTTCAAGGTTGGGGGTTCGAACCCTCTGACCCCCCCCCCCCCCCCCCCCCCAATCCGCTAGTGCTCCTGTTCATGAAAGTATAAATGTAATATCTAGGAGCTACAGCTAGTAACTTGCTACATTCCACCTGGGAGTTTTTCTTTTGTTCAAAGTGTCAAATATTTTTCTCTACTAGCCAGTTGGTGTGCTCAGTTATCATGACTATACATGGAAACCTTCTTATACACATTTTCAAAGAAACCCTTTACCTTCTATGTTAACCAAATAACTATTCAATCTGAAAACACAATGTACTTATCAGGGTTTGGTTTCACAGAGGGTCTTACACTTATTGATATATAACATCTTGTGTGAAATAGTATTAAAAGAAATTAACATAATATTTGATGAATGGACTTTGAATCACCTTTGGCTAGTTATTACTAATTCTCAGTTGAATGAATCAGCTGATCACTTTAATAGCTGTGGAAATTTATCCACAGAAGAACTAATCAACGAAACTGTCAGCATATAACCCCAGATGTAAACTGTTAGTATATAACAACATATGCAACAAAGAGGTGGAGAAAATCAATACAAATGTGGCCAATGCCAACATTGTAAAATAAAACTAGATTTAGAATATCACTATTAAAATGTAAAATGTCTGTTCATACATTATATATACCTGTGTATATTTGTGCTTCTTTATTAATGTATCAAATGTTTAATGTAATGCTTGTAATGGTGCTCTGTCCAAGATGATTGAAAAAGCAGTCTCAATCCAATTACTTGACCACACAAACAGTCATAATCTCTGTGAAAATCTACAGTTAGCATACAGATGCCACCACAGCACTGAAACTGCTCTGATCAAAATCATGAATGACCTTCTGTTTGAAGCAATAGGTGATACTCGTGGGATTTTTAGACTTATCGGCCTCATTTGACACTGTTGATAATTCTATCTTGCTGCACCGACCTCAAAATATGTTTTGAATTGAAGACAAAGCTTTAAACTAGTGTAGAACTTATTTAACAGGGAGAACTCAGTCAGTAGTTATTGATGACTGTGAATCTCATAAAAAGGTTCTAGAATGTTTTGTGCCTCAGGGATCAGCTCTTGGACCTGATCTCTACTGTAAATGTACATTACCTCTAGGTGTCATCATCAGAATGTTTTGCATATTTTTCCATATGTATGCTGATGACACAAAGCTTTACAAATCTATTTACCCAAGTAATTTTAAAACCAAAAAGAAACTACAGAACAACTCAAATAATGTACATCTGAAATAAGCAACTGGATGTCTAATAATCGACTCAAGCTCAATGAAGAGAAGACGGAGTTCTTAATTGCAGCCATAGGAAGACAGCATTCCATATTCATTATTGACTCATTAGATGTGGTTGGTATTGGCATTAAACCAAGGCCAAGTGGTAATCATTGGGGTAATCATTGACCAAGACCTATCACTTAAGGAACAAGTAAATGCCATATGCAAATCCAGTTATAGTCATCTGTGGTCCATCTTTCAAATAAGACCTAACTTGACTAAGTCTGCTGCACACACAATAGTACAGTCATTCATATCTTCCAGATTGGACTATTGCAACTCTCTCCTAGCTGAACTCCCGCAATATCTGATCCATAAGTTGCCCAAAGTACAAAATTGGGCTGCCAGGATAGTTTTGAATGGCAAAAAATATGATTCTACATTGGTTCACCTGCATCACCTCCATTGGTTGCCTGTTAGGTTTCGGATCAAACTTAAAATAAATCTACTAGTGTATAAAAGTTTGAATGGACAGGCAACATCATATTTGACACCTATGCTTAACTACCAGCAACACCATCGCACTACAAGATTGTCAAGAAAATCATACATGCTACAGGAAAAAAGATCAAAACTCGTCTCTATGGGTGACCGTGCCCTCAGTGCTGTGGTACCAAAGTATTGGAATGAACTGCCAGATTGAATTTCCATTGGACATCATCAAGAAGACACTAAAAACTCACTATTTTAAAAGAGCATATTGTTGAGAAAAAGTGCAAAGATTGTTTATTCTTTAAAAGAATTGTTATGCTATGTTAAATATGTTATGTTATGTTTATTGTTTATCTTTGAGTTTTTCCCTAAAATAAAATTTTCCAAGATGTGTGTGACTTTGAAGAAATTACTCCCTCAAAGATTAGTTATAAGTGTAATTAAACAAATGCAGAAGTGATAGTAGTCACAGATAAAGTTCACTTTATACCAAATATGTATGGAGTTGGGCCTTATACTGTTGTGATGTTATACACAACTGTATTTCGATAGTCAAAGTGTGCTATCTCATCAGAGGCTGGAGAATTAGTCTAACAATCCCCCTGAAGTACTTTTTCAGAAGTGCAATTGCGCCTGTAAATTGCACCGGTGCAGTGCACTCTGGTGCAGTGCATAGGGTGCAGGGTATTAGTGTCAAAGTGCTTTTTTAGGAAATTATCAAATTTATATAAATAGTGATAATAGGGGGGGGGCATCAGTGCCCCCCCCCCCCCCCCCCCCCCCCCCCCCCCCCCCCCCCCCCCCTCTCCCCCGCTGCGAGTATATGTATGTTCACTTCCTGTTAGGGTTGTCAGTCTGTTGGTTCTGATTAGGGAGTGGGTTACCCTAGTGTTATTTACACTCTTTACAGGTATCTAATCAGAATTGCTGACCCAGTTCACCTACTAGGTCCCCTAGTAGTTTATAGGATTATTAATTACTTACAGTCACTCTATGTTTGGGAGTTGACTGTAGGTGGGGTTTTTAGTAGGAGCAGTAATTTCAGATTTATGTGACTGTCATAACTGGTTATAGTGTGGGTGTGTATTCCATCCATTTCTAAACCCAGTTATGATAGTCACTGTATTGTATATAGTTACCTGTTCTGAATAAATCCATATGACACACCAAGTACTTCTAAAACTACACCTCCCTACATCATTGGAAATAAGATATATAACAACTAGTCGTATATCTTATAACTTAACATTTGAAAAAAAACCACTGATGCCCCCCCCCCCCCCCCCCCTATTATCACTATTTATATAAATTTGATAATTTCCTAAAAAAGCACTTTGACACTAATACCCTGCACCCTATGCACTGCACCAGAGTGCACTGCACCGGTGCAATTTACAGGCGCAATTGCACTTCTGAAAAAGTACTTCAGGGGGATTGTTAGACTAATTCTCCAGCCTCTGATGAGATAGCACACTTTGACTATCGAAATACAGTTGTGTATAACATCACAACAGTATAAGGCCCAACTCCATACATATTTGGTATAAAGTGAACTTTATCTGTGACTACTATCACTTCTGCATTTGTTTTCTGTTTATTCTACTATGAGTGTGATCACAGAAAGTGAAAGCCACAGCACCTTGACTACTGCAGTTTCCATGTTTGACATACAGTCAGACATCATGGATAATAAGGGAGAAAGCACTCCTTATCCTAGAGAAAAGATTTCAGATGAACATATACCTTATCACATGTAGAAAATGTGACAAATATTATGTTGGTGAAACTGGAGGCCCGTTCAGGAAAAAAATCTATGAACATTGACTGTCTGTATCTAAACATAAGGATTCCAGACCCCAGTCTCTAAACACTTCACAGAACAGGGCCATTCTGTAAAGGATATGCAGTTCTCCCTTCTGGAATGGTGTTCCCTTAAATACCACGAAGCCATTACTGATCACACAAAGATGAGAGAGAAATGGTGGAAGTGGAATATTGGGGCAATACACCCAATTGGCATAAACCAATTTATTTAATTGAGGGTTCATTTTGGTGTCTATTCACACTCAGGACACTCTTGTTTTTATTCTTATAAGTGTAATTAAGCTCATTCAATGTTGACAGACAATAAACACCAACCCGCCATTTGCCCCCCAATAACTAAATCAATTGAATAGGTGCAGACAAAATGGAGGGGAGTCAGTTTCTGAATAGGGGTCAGTACATTTGGCAAGTGCAGGCAGGTCAACCTCTTTGTGTTTATCTGTAATGTCAATTTTACTAATAAAATTGAAAAGCAAAAACATGACCTTGAACATGACAGGGAATTTCAAACTACCTTGAATACCCATATTTTACTGGAGGAGGTTGAAAAAGCTATAAGTCACTGTAAAAACAATAAAGCTCCAGGCATTGACTAAATCCCAAATGAAGTTGTAAAAACCCATCCATAACAAAATTATTACATACACTTTTTGTTTATTGCTTCAATAATTCAGTGGTACCTAAAATGTGGTTGAGATCCTTAATCAAGCCAATACTGAAAATTCCAATAAAAAACATTTTTGCCACAAAACTACAGAGCCATCAGCCTAATATCATGCATTGCAAAGATATATTCTAGTCTTTTGAACTCTCGGTTAACCTCCTTTCTTGAGGATAATAATACTCTAGCTGATGAGCAAAATGGTTTTAGATGTTCAAGGTCATGCGAAGATCATGTTTTTCTCTTGTCCTCTATTATTGACAGTCAGAAACATGAAGGGAAAAGTACCTTTGCTGCCTTTATTGACATCTCCAAGGCATTTGACTGTATTAATCGTAATATGCTATATCTCAAACTGTTAAAAAATAAGGTTAATGGAAACTTCTATAATGCAATTGTTGCACTTTACAAAGAAACAGAATTATGTGTTCAAATAAATAATCTCAAAACTACATGGTTTGGTACCTTACAAGGGGTACTACAGGATGATAACTTATCACCTACTTTATTTAATATATATCTCAATGACTTCGCGAAAGAGCTAAAAGAGTTGGAACTTGGTGTCTCACTAGGAAACACTCAAATTTGCATTCTGCATTATATTGTATGCAGAACACATAGTTTTGATAAGTGAGAATGAACAAAATTTACAGAAAATGCTTCCCCATGTTGGTTATTGGTGTAACAAATGGCAAATGAAGGTGAATATTGACAAAACAAAGATCATTCATTTTAGAAATAAAAGAAAACCTATCACAAGATATGAATTCAAAATTCATTAAATTTAACTGGCAATTATAGATACCTTGGTGTAATTTTTGATGAATACCTGACATTTGAACTCTGTGCCAGAACTCTAGCTGAATCTGGTGGTAGAGCACTCAGCTCAATAATATCAAAATTCAAGCAATTTAAAAACATTGGCTATCACACATTTACTAAATTGTATGATACTGGTGTAAATAGTGTTATTAGTTATGGAGCAAGTGTTTGGGGATACGGGAATGATAAGTTAGGGCAAATGGTCCAAAATAGGGCCATGAGATACTTTTTAGGTGTACATAAAAATGCCACAATCCACGCAGTTCAAGCTGACATGGGGTGGATTAGTGTGAAATTCCAGCATTTTCTTTCTATACTGAGATTTGGAACAGACTTCTTAAAATGAAAGACTGACAAAAAGGGTTGCAGAATTTTAATTAATTAATATAAACAATTCAAGCTGGTTTAACAATTTGTATACCATTCTTGAAAGTATTAATAAATCTCATTATATTATTGAATTAAAATAAATTGACCTGACAGATATAAAGTTTGAACTTTCTGATCTTATGCACAAAGAGTGGTCCAATACAGTTGGTTACAAACCAAAGTTAAGGAACTATGTGAAATTTAAACAAAACATTAACGTAGAAGATTATGACATAAGCAATATTAGCAGGTCTCAAAGATTATTACTTGCCCAGCTTCACATGGGCATATTACCTCTAAATATAGAAACTGGGGGATACATACAAAAAGAGTTAAATGAAAGATTGTGTTTGCTGTGTAATCAAAACTCTATTGAAGATGAACATCACTTTTTGCTTTCGTGTCTGGTAGAGAATGCAACTTGTGACAACTTGTGTAAATTAATTCCTAGGTTCAACCATTTAATCCCAAATGAGCAATTGTGTATTTTGATGAACTTGAAGTCCAAGTATCTTGCAAATTTCATTGAAAGCATTTGGAACAAGAGAAAAAAGTTTTTTTCTTGAAGCATCATTGAACAGTTAAATGTATACATACACATTAAATTAATATGTATTTGAAGTGACTTATAAGCCCACAGAAGACTGGGTATACTGATAATTGTTATATTACATGCTACTTTGTGAAAGTGGAATGTATACATGTCATTATAATAAATAAAAAAATAAAAAAACCTCGGAAGAGATATTCTAACCCCCTGTAAATCCTATTGTTTGCGGTGGAAAATGTTGTTTGCAAAATAATGACTCTCCAAAAGATCAAAGAAGAGGAGTCAGAAATCGACTGGGGTCATTATCCGGCTAAGTCAGGTATTTAAATCTGAGCCTTTGTTTTGGCTAAGTGTGGGATTTTTAATGGTCTGCCTTTTTAATGGAAAACCTTGTAAACATATAAAAATGTCCACATATTCATTTAGGGAGTTGCTCTACATGTTTAGATTTATTTTCAGGTATTTAAAATTTTAAATTGGACAGCAGCATATTTAAGATTTGCGAAAGTTAAACCCACTCTCTGAAGGACTTAATTCAGAGCCCAAGCCAAATTGCAACCAAATGCTCTCAATCTTTCTACTATTATTTTATTACTGACAAATCTGGAGAACCAGAGATCTGGGTATTTGAACCGATCATATTCTATTACCAACATATCCAATTTGTACTGAAATCATATATTTCAGGGTCAAAAGCCCTGGGAACTCCAAGTTTAGTTGTTGCTTGTCAGGGCTAGTAAATGTCTAGATAAATCAGATAATGTCGACTCGAATGGCCAAACAAGGGAAAAGGGGATCCATTTGCAATTTCTCGCTTTTCTGGAAAGCTTTGGCACTTTTTTACCCCAAATCCACACCGGTACATCTACACCAGTAACTAAGTGAGATACAGAACAATTGACAGTTGATATTTCAATTCATTTGATTTGTTGAGAATTTCATAAAAGAAATTTTAACTAAATATTACAGCATATATGAAGGCTGTCATCAGTGATTTTCAGGTAACATGCCTGTTTGAATCAATGTCGTGCAATCATTTTGTTTGTTTGTGTGAACGAAAATTAGGCTCATCTTAAATCGTTTCTAGGTCATAGATTACTACAAAGTGACTTTGTTAAGAATTAATTCCCATGCCAATCATTAGGGGCAATGCACATACACATGACTGGTTAGAAACGACAAGCTATTCAACGACCTTTATAGTTATATTTTGATTAAATATACATTTAACTTTCTGGGTTGTAATAATCATTTATAAACATTATTTTATAAACATGTGAAATATATTTATATATATTTTAATTGTTAAAAAATTATGTTGTAATCTCTTATACTCACAATTCATCAGCTTTAATTTGCCCAGTTTTCCAAGAGTGTATTACATTTGAGGATTTAGCCAATATTCACAACACAAAACAATCTGTAGCAATGTTCAAAAGCACCCTTTTCATTGGAATTCTGCTAGGTTATGAGAACATCAGAGCTGGTAAATGGAGTATTATATTTTCTGCTCTCGTAAGAATTCAAGAGACAAAGGATTATTTTCATTGGCTAAGAAAATGCCAGTGCATGTGAGTAATGATGTGATCGCTGCCATATCAAACTAATTACCTTCATAGGAAATAATGTTTTAGGTCTGTTTGTCTGCCTGTCTGTATGTATGTTTCTTTGACCAAAAGAACAAAGTGGTTTAATTTTGGGAAATATACAGATCATATTCTGGATACAAAAAAAATCCAGAATTTTCAAAGGTCCCATTTTCAATGAGTGAGTTGTTAGTCTTTGAAGATCTAATTGTCATCAAGGTAAGGCTAACTGGTATAGACAAAAACACATATCAAAGTTGATGAAAACACAATGTCAATGATATTTCCCTTTTATCACTATCTGATAGACACTGTATTTTGTCCACAAAACTACACAAATTAATTCATAAACACTCCCTTCAGAAAACAAAATGAATAAATCAATTGAATACACTTACATATGCACAATATTTTAGATAGTATATATATGTTAAAAGAATGACAATTATAATAATGATGAGTCAAATGAGTACGATGAAATGAGTAAATGAGTAAATACCTGCTTTTAATGAGTAAAATATATACACTCCCCAGAGGTCCCCCAAACACAGAAACACAAGCAATTGGGATTATACATGATAGATGAGGACTCGGCACTTTTTGGTACGGGGGGGGGGGGGGACAGCGATTCGCCCATAAAAACACCAAAATGCAGTTTCTTGAGAACAAATATGCAGTTTGGTTTTGTAAAAGTTATCAGAATGAAAAGAGGTTCATCAAACTGTAAAATGATAGTAGCATCATGAAATATATTTTGTGATAAGTACAAATACACCTATAGAACTTGTCCTATGGCAATAAAATTAGGACTGTCCAAAAGTGCACAGCATTTCACCAATTATTTTTATACTGATCCTAAAAAGTTACAAAGACTGTTAAACAATTTGTATTGAATAATAAAAGCAAAAGAACAATTCTTCTCATTGCATTCTAGCATATGATGACATTATAAATAGTATTTATATTGACCCCAGACACAGTTTAGAGAACATACATCTTTTTGCCTCAGTCAGATGCAGTTTGTTAGACATATTTTTTACCAATGTATAAACTTTTTTATTTATCTTTCTAATCCTGCATACTGTCAGTTCTAAAATTTTAGAAAAGTATCAAGACATGTTGCACACTTTTCTATGCTATAAGGCTCATTCAGTATCAACATATATGTTAGTTTTAAATGAGGTACAATAGAAATTGGCGAATCGCTGTCCCCCACGAATTGCTGTCCCCCCCCCTGTATACGGAATTTTTTTTAAATAGAGAATATCCGATTTAAATGGATTTTCATAAGAGAAATACACAGGTGCAAATATGTATGTGTGTATTTTACTTATCCAAAAAAATTTAATGGCATATTTATCACATGTGTCAAGTGTAACAAACACCATGAGGGTGAAACAAGACGCCCATTTGGGAAAATAATGTTTTGGCACCAGTTTTCAATGTTAAAACCCGGAAAATGCAGAATCACCCCAGTTCCTAAACATTTCACGGCCAATTATACCTTTTGGGTTGATTAAGTCCCTATATGACCTGAATGCAGGTGGGATTATTTTACATTTGTTATACTACAGTTATAAACTTACTCTTATGTGGTTTAATTGGAAAATGTATTTCATAATTTTATCCCCGAAGCAGTCTAAAGAGGTAAGAATAATAACATCGGCTTGAAATCGTTGTATCCGAGAAACTTAAGACTCCTGTCACACTACAGGCAGTATTGCCTTCGTTTATAGACAATTTGTTTAATGTATCATTCCTATAGTCACTGATGCACTTCTGACTGTGAGATTGAGAAACTCTAGCTTTCCGTGATTCACCTGTCAATACATACGGAAGAATGTTTGCCTTCACAATTTTCAGGTTTTGGGATGACTATAAATGTAAGTAATACTGTCTGTGGTGTGATTGGGGTATTACAAACATAGAAAAACAGGGTGGAATTAGATCTTCAGTCAGCAAGGAATTGTTTGAAGAATACCAGAAAGAAATGTATCAATATGTTGCAGAATATTTCAAATTCACAAAACTAATTTTTATTATTATAACTAATCCATTGTAATTAATCACTAATGCTCATCCTGCAATTATGGTAGGTTTGTGAAATACCACCAGTATCATTATTCTGTTATCAACATTATTTGTCATTTGATGATAACAAAAAAATAAGACCATTCCTCGATTATCATTACTGCTTATTATTATTATTGCTTAACGCTCAAATTTGTACAATATCTTTTTCAAACAAGCACACATATATCATAAAGCACTCATACAAGTCAGGAGATATAAGATTATCAGTCTTAGCTGTATGCTTATGTAAAAGCCAGTACATGTATAAGTACATTACATAAACTGAAACTTCATTATCTGAACTGAAAATTTTCCTTAATTCAAAGAAATTTGAGCTTTTAGCAAGGCTATTCTGATGTCAAAATATGTATCAGGAAAAATTTCACTGCACTTGATGTTCACATCAATTCATTATTATCTTACTGAGATTTATGTCTTTCAATTTTCCTTGGTCAGTCATAGTTCTAATAGGTCCTTCTCTTACATTGTACCTAAACTTTGGAACAATCTGCCAAATGCAATGAGAAAGATGAAAGAATTCTTCAGTTGGAAAAGTGCTATTAAATGATTATTGTTTAATGAAACAATCACCTTTGTAAATTCCGAAGTGTCACTTAAGATGTTTGATAGATTTTGGCACTTCAAATAAATATTTTATTGGATTATTTTAGGGCATAACATTGACTGAATAAATGATAATAAATGGGTATAGTAAGAGAAGTGTGAGACATAGGCCATGAAGTTCATTTGAACCCACGAACATGGAGGGATCAGACAAGTAATTGATCAGTCAGTTTGCTGACATTTCAGGCCAGTATTGTAGAAATAAAGTCCTCAGTTTTGTGATTTATAACCCCAGATAATTCACAAATTTCCGGCGAATAACGGACGAGCGCGTAGCCGGAAATTTGTGAATTATCGGGGGTTATAAATCACAAAACTGAGGACTTTATTTCTATTATAAAGACCGGTTTCATTGATTAATCCATAAATATTATTGCAAATATGTTTCTATACACACCTAGTTGTCGCACTATATTTTGTCTGTATCGTTTGGTTCTCTATTATCGGCGATCGTCCAGTTATTGCCTCAGATAATTGTACGCAAAAATATGCGCAGTGCATTGTCTTGAGTAGTCTGCGCACTTCCGGTCTTTATAATGTAGCGCATTTTACCAAAAACAAGTAATATTTATTGATTAAGTATTTTTATTTGTTCAGAAATATGTATTTTGTGAGCTATTACATTAGATTATGAATTAAGTATTTTTTTTTCATATTGACAAATAAATTTGAGTATGCAAGTTCAACAGCCAAGGGGATACTGTTAGGCGCCAACTCGCGGCAGGGAACAACTCGAGTTGTTCCTTGCGCCAACTCGCGGGAACGAGTTGTGGCAAACATCTTGAGATGTGCGTGCTATCTTGAGTTGTGGCTGCATCAACTTAATCCCCTAATGTCCAGTACTGGTCAGTGGCCACATGGTTTGTGATTGGCTGATTATTGACCCTAAATGTGGCTTCTTTCTTAAGTTGTGCCTGCACCAACTTAATCCTCCTTTGTAAGTGGCTAATGATTTACACCCACTTCTAACTGGAAGTAGTTCAGTTTACAAGTCAGGCTTCTAATAGTAATTAAGTTATTAGACATATTTTATCTCACTTTAACAACATGAATTTGGTATCTTTCTAAAGAGAATAAGTATCTAAAGACATAGAAAAATCAGGAACGAAAGATAGCATTTATTTTGTAAGTTATACTTGATGCTCAATATGATGTAGTCCCTTCAATGAAATGTAAATAAACTTATTTAAAATACCTGAAATAGTTGTTGTCAGTGTGCATCTTTATTTAGATAGGATACAATTTATTTTACTATAGTTGTATACAGAAAAAAAATATACACTGGAAATATACTTGTATAGAATACAATATCATTGTAGGAAAAACAAAAGGTAAATTACACTGGTTTCAAATAATATACAAATGGATAAAAATTCAGAATCATTGTCACGGTAACAACATAGAATTGCTTTATATTACTATATTACATTATATTTCATTTCTGTATGTATTAATTCACTAAAGTACTAATAAGTATATCAGTAGCTTATATCCCTAGTGACTATCATTTGACAAAAACACTCTTCAACCTAATTGCAATTTAGAGGCAAGCCAATTATGACAGTCCCCCACTAGACTTCCTATTTATGTAAAAATTCAACATCACATAATCCAGAGAAATGCAATTAAGAAACATCAGTCAGAATATAATACACTATACTTGTACTTTACCACTTTTGATTGTCTATATATGAATTTCTTCTACAGAGATTAGGCTCTGTGAAAGCACTTAGACAACTGATTGATTGATGATTAGTTTGAATTATAGGGTAAAGTTGGCGCAGCACCCACTCAAGATGTGGCAGTACATCTCAAGATGTTTGCCACAACTAGCCCCCGCGAGTTGGCGAAAGGAACAACTTGAGTTGTTCCCTACCGCGAGTTGGCGCTCAACAAACTGTTAGGCGCCAACTCACGGCAGGGAACAACTCGAGTTGTTACTTGCGCCAACTCGTGGGGCCAAGTTGTGGCAAACATTTCGAGATGTGCGCGCCATCTTAAGTTGTGGCTGCACCAACTTAATCCCCTAATGTCCACTACTGGTTAGTGACCACATGGTTTGTGATTGGTTAATTATTAAGCCCATATGTGGCCTCTATCTTAAGATGTGGCTGTACTAACTTAATCCTCTATTGTAATTGGCTAATTATTTAGACTCACTTTTGGCTGGAAGTAGTTAAAGGGGAAAGTTTTCGACCCGGGACAAAAATCTCCTCAAATTACAAAGATCATACATTTGAAGTCTTCATGTATACAAATATCAACAAACACCACAGCTTACTGGGATATAACATATCACCTTTGACAGCACTGATAAACTCTTCCTTCCAAACTAAAAGGGCATAAGTTCTCAAGGAATTTTGTTACTTGATACATTTTTTTACTTTTTTAAAGTACACAAACTTTATTTAAATTTTCAACAGCAGATTCCCACATAAGTCCTTCTGTACATGGCAGTTGTTAATTATCTGAGATAAGTGTACATTACAATGCGCTTGCCATGCAACATCAGTTTGTTTATTATAGTATCACAATTGACAGAGGAATGAAGGTTCTTAAATGCTCTTTGACCCCTCGACTTTGGGCTTTAAGTATAAATGGCAGACTCTTAATTTCAATTGAGTTATTAGACATGTGTCCAATTGTATTTGTTAACTATCTTTCAGAAACTGCAACTTGCAAAACATGATTTTTGGCATCTTGCTGAACAGTAGAGGTTTATATGTTGCCAATAATAGATATATCCATTTATAAAGAAAATCTGTTGCAAAATAAAATATTTATTGTCTTTTAATCAACCAGTACCTGTAAACTGATGTTAATTTTCAGCGTGATGTTCATTTTTCTGTACTTATTGAAAGCAACATATAAGCCTGAAAAGAGTGATGGATATCTTTAATAAGGTTATTTTGTAAGCTATACCTGAAGTAAAGTATGATACAGTTACTTTAATAAAATATATATAATCTTATTTGAAATACCTAAAAGAGTGGTTGTCAGTGTGCATCTTTACTGAGATGAGATACAATTTTATTTTAACTTCAGTGATATACAGATGTGTACTGGTATAGAATATAATGCCATTTTATATGAAACAAAAAAGGGAAAATGCAATAATGTCAAATAATATATGAACAGTTAAAGCTACAGAATGATTCATGAAATATAAAAAAAAACATTTCATATATGTGTGTATTACTTCAGTAATGTATTGATAAGTGTTTCAATAGTTTAAATTCCAAGTGTTCATTTGACAAAACAATCTTAGACCTAATGGCAATTAAGAGACAAGCCAGTTATCATAGTGACCCATTAGGCTTCCTACTTATGTAAAAACAACATCAAATAAGCCTGAGACACCCTTAAATGCAATTAACAAACATCAATTAGAATAATATAATAAAATAGGCATTGCACTTCACCACCTTTGATTGTCTATACAACTTTTTTCCTACAGAGATTAAGTTCTGTAAAAGTATGATTAGGTTGAATTATTGGATAAAGTTGGCGCAGCACCCACTCAAGATGTGGCAGTACAACTAGAGATGTTTGCCACAACTCGGCCCCGCGAGTTGGCGCAAGGAACAACTCGAGATGTTCCCTGCCGCAAGTTGGCACCCAAGAGCACTATTACATTATGAAATTTGCTTTATTCATAATGTGCTTATTTATTACATCTTAATTTGTCACTGACTGCAGTGCTTTCATTTATGTTGGGGCTTCTCTTACCCCCCCCCCCCCCCCCCCCCTTGGCTAATCTCTAGTAACTTGCATACATTTATTTACAGTACTATTTAACCTTTCTTGTAGTTAGCCGTAGGCATTATTTACACTTAGAACATATTACTTGACCTTTAACTATCTTCTGACCTTTTACTTAGTTAGTGTTAAGGTTAGAGCCTCATTCCCCTTCAGTTCATCGTGTGTATTGGACTTACAGTATTTTTTCTGGGTCTTGTAGAGCTTTTGTCCTGACCATTGACCTGTGTTTTATCTTACACAGGCTTGTCAGGGGGCCTTAAGGCCCAGCACTTGAGTCATGACCTGGACCTGTCCTTGTTGATGTTTATGGTGTGATATTTCCAGGGATCGGGAGGCAGGTTTGACCTTGCTTGACTTTAGAAGAGGCTCTTCTTGACCCCAAAGTTGGGGACAGGCAGGGTTCGAACTTCTCTGGATCTTGGGTTTCATATATAAATATATGGTTAACGTTATGTATGCATTTGTATGTAACCTTTTTTACTAAGCATGTAGTAAGCACATGTATCCAGTTAAATGTGTGTTATATATAATAAATCATAGGTATACATCAGTGCTCCGTATCAGTCTCAAATTTAATGGGATCAAACCAGTAGTATTTGCAAAATCCTGAAAAAACAAGGCATGTAATAATATGCAAATAGGAAAATCCAGGTTATTTTTTATGGCATCCAGACAGTGACCCATATCATATTCATAATTTAATGGGATCTAAATTGGACCAAGACCCATTATCTGACTTTTTTTAGGAAGATCCAACCAGTAGTATTTGCATAATCCTGAAAAAATGAGGAACAGAAAAAAGTAAATGGGAATATCAAGATTTTCTTTTATTTGCATCTAGACAGTGATCCAGATCACACTGAAAATTTAATGGATCCAAGTTGAACCAAGACCCATCTTCCAATTTTAGCAGGAAGATTCGACCGGCAGTATTTGTTAATCCTGCTAACAACGAAGAAATGGATAAATTGACAGACAAAAGGCTATGAAAAATACCTCTTTGGCGGAGGTAATAAGTCTTAATTCATCTCTTTCATGAAACTGTTAAAATATCTTTAATATCTTTAACTTATAAAAAATATTTTTTTTAACTTATCATTAACCCCTAGCAACTGTATCTTCCTTATTGCATAGACTTTTATGGTGTCTCAGTAAGTCCTCACGTATGTTATGCAGGTCTTCCACTGGAGCCAACCAGCCGGTAACTATGCATTTTTGGAGAGTCGGGACCAATGTTTACAAGGTCGGTTGTAGTTTCCCGGCCTGTCAGGGAGAGTCAGTGAAATATCAAACATGTTTAATATTTCCACGACCATTGCCAACCCTTGTATCTGACCCTAAAAACATCCACCTAGCAACAGGCCTGTCGGTTAACTTAAGGGCCTGTCAGTTACACTTCCAGGTTTGTCTGTAACCCTTCCAGGCTTGTTGTTATCACTTGCAGGCCTGTCGTAACATGAAGTCGGCTTGTCTTTTGTAACTTAAGTACTGCTCATTTGCAGTCCATTTCCAATATGATGTGAGGTGAAAAATATGATCAAAAATTATGTCAAGAATGACAAAGAAACAGTGCAAGTGATCATAATTTTCAGGTGAATTTAATTAATAATAATTAAGAAACATGAAAAGGTGTTTTTATTTGGTTAAATAAAAATAAAATCCCAGCTTATTTCAGGAAAGACATTTGTGGGCAAAAAAGAGGATCAAGTGTTGACCAATTAACAAATCTAAAACTAGTAAATATTTGGATCCCATCAAGTGACCAGAACTACAGCATGGTATAAAAGGCAGCAACAAGCAGAAGGTTTTCATTGTCGCATGAGAGATTGTTAGAAGCACATCTCTCTCTACTTCTTTCCACAGGATTTTACATTTTTAAAGAAAGTTTTATATTTTAAATGACTTGTTTGTTCATAAATTGAAGCAGACATACATACATTGACTTTATTTCTTATATAACATTAAAGCAAAAACCTGAAAACTATAACTAAATTAACTAAAAAGTAAAGTTGGACATTTAGGTCACGTGATGGGATCCAAATATTCAGCCTTGACCTAGTTTAAGAATTGTTTATCGGTCGACACTTGATCTTCTTTTTTCCCAGAAATTCATCAAAAAGTTTAATGACAATACCAACTGCAAGACTGGTCGTGGTGATTCTGTATATTTCTGCAGTCCTGTCTGTTTGTCAGTACGGCTTGTCGGGATCTGCTACAGCTTGTCTCTTGGGGGTTTAAGGCTTGTTGTAGTACTTCTACGACTGGCCGTGCAATAAACATCCCCGACCCTACATCTTGTTGGGGCAGTCACCACTTCCTGTCTGTAAGTCTAACGTCCTGTCTGGGATTTCTTAACCAACTCAGCATTTTCGCGCACTTTTCCCACGACCCTACGACTTTTGCAACCGACCATAGGGTCATAGGGTCGGTTACAGGGTCAGCTCCAGTGGAGCACCTGCATTAAGTAGTAATGTTTTACTTAACATACAATTCCAATAAGGATTGGGATATTTGCTTAATTGACTTGGGTCAATGTTAGTAGAAGTGAGGTTATGATTTTACCCTTAACTCACTGCAAGACACTAGCCGGAGTATTGCCATTGCAGTCCTGAACAACTTAATGATATTTATGTTATGTAAAAAAGTACCAAATTCTTTCAGGGTTTTAGTTTCTACTAACTCGAAATAATTTAGGCACATAATTTAGCTACTTATGCTTCAGCAGAAGATTCATCACCATGGAGACTGTTAGGTGTCTCCCCTTTTCCATCCTGAGCCCCTGTACTGCGCCCCCCAACCTTGTGCCAGATCTAGCATCAGTGAGGCAGACTACCACCTGGAGGTACAAGAGAGACACATGAAATCTGATGACACTAAAGTTTTTTTTGTTTTTTTTTTTTATTTTTTTTAAAAAATATATATACAAAACTTGCATACTAGTACAAAAATAATAGTTTTGTGAAATTAACAAAAACAATAGCATAGTAATGTGTAATACTACAACTAGCTAGATACTTTTTGGCAAAATTAACTTTATTAACTTTACACTAACATTGTTAAATCTTTACAAATCGACCATGACACATTGAACCTTTCAAGACTATCATTTAATTTTGCTATATATTCTTGCTCCTCATAAATATTCTTCATACAGTACTTGAAATCAAGCAGATTCAAAGATTTCGATTTCTGTAACTGGGTCCAAATAAACTTTTTTACTACTAAGAGTATGAGATTCTTAGAAAATAGGTCAAGCTCGTTTTCTAAGTTTCCAAACAAAATTGTTATTGGTTGTATGTTAAGATATAGCCCAAGATGTTGGAACCAATGTTGTATTGTTTTCCAGAAGTCAGAAACTATGGGACAACTTACAAAAATATGATGTATTGTTTCCACTGCAGTTTGACAAAATCGACAAGAGTCACTGTTACCTATGTTGATTTTGTACAAGTATGCTCTGGTTCCCAGTATTCTTTGAATAATTCTAAACTGAAGCCAAATGAGGTCATTCCTTCCTATAGTTTTAAAGCATATCTTATAAATTTTGTCCCAGTCACTGTCATTTATAGTTGTGTCTAGAATATTGTTCCACTTATCTCTTAGTTTTTCATTTTTAAATTGGGAATTCAGAATTTCGTAGAAAAATTTGGAGCCTTTTCTATGACTAGTTAACATTTTTAAGTATGGGGAAAAAACAGGTCTAGTGTAAGTATCAGGGTTTGTTTGTTTCAGTACCCTTTTAAGAACTCTTTCAATTGAATGGTATTCAAGAAAGTTGGTTCTTAAACCAAAAGTCTGTCTTAATTCGATTATACTTAAAATTCTACCATCTGATTTAACGATGTCTAAAGGCATGCTTATTCCAGCTTGATACCAATGAGGAAAGAAAATCTTCTGTGTAGAAAGCAGAGAATTGTACCACAGAGGGACAGTTAATAATTCGGTGGCCTTGAAGGTTACTTCGTTTAAATAATAGTACCAAGCTTTGAACACATCTTTCCAGAACAGGTTGGATGTTTTTTCTGATTGAAATTTTGACCACGAAGGTCCCATGTAGTAAAGTCTTTTAACAGACATTGAAGATGACAAAAGCTTTGCCCAGGGAGTTTCAGTGGTGTATAGTCGTTTTATCCAGACCAGTTTCTGGGACATTATAAAATTATCTAAGTTCACCATTTGGAGACCCCCTTTAATATAGGTATTTGTAATCTGCTTTTTACTGATTTTATGTGGTTTATTATTCCAGATAAATGAATAGAATATCTGATTCAAATGCATAATAACGTCACTAGAAGGTGATGGGATTGCCGAAAACATATGAGTTAAAGCACTGATAACAAAAGTTTTGATGACAGCTATTTTACCAATTGGAGTCAGATTTCTTCTTTGCCAATTGCTTAAAGTTTTGGTTATAGTTTTTAAAACTGGTGTGTAATTAATTCCTGGAATATCCCTCAAGTCCACAGAAAAGTTAATTCCAAGTAACTTGAATTCTGTGCCCCAGTCCAGTTTGTAGCCGATTTCAAATTTATCCATTGAGTGCTTTTTTTTCCCTAACCAAACAATTTTTGTTTTATCCATATTGATTTTTAGCCCAGACAAAGAACCAAATATTTCTAGGGTATTTAATGCTGCTACCAGAGAGTCCTTGGTTCCATCAAGAAATACAGTAGTATCGTCAGCAAACTGAGTCATTTTATAATTATTATTATTTATAGATATCCCTTTAATATCGGGATTATCTTGAAAAAATAGGTACAAGACTTCTGCACAGATAAGAAACAAATAAGCTGCTATTGGATCGCCTTGCCTACAACCTCTTTCAATATTAATAGGTTTTGACAAAAAACCAGACTGAAGTATAAACGCCTCAATGTCGGTGTTGAAAATATTAATCCATTTACAAAATTCATCGCCAAAATTGTACATTTTAAGTACTCTTTTTAGGAAAGACCAAGAAACTGAGTCAAAAGCTTTCTGAAAATCCACCAGCATTAGCTGCCCAGTTAAATTGTTGTGTTCAAGATATTCCATAATGTCATAGACAAGGCGGGTACAATCTCCAATAAAACACCCTTTTAGGAACCCATTTTGTGTTTTTGAAATGAGATCAGGCAAAACTGATTTTAGTCTTTCTGCTATTGCAGCAGAGGCCAATTTATACAACACTGACAAAAGTGAGATAGGACGCCAGTTGTTCAGGAATTCTCTTGGTTTGTTACCTTTCGGTAAACAATTTATTATGGAGGTTCTCATTGTGACAGACATTCTGCCAGTTGTAAATGCCGTATTCAAAGCTCTCAAAACAAAAAATTTTAATTTTTTCCAAAATACTTTAAAAAATTCAGCAGGGAAACCATCTACCCCAGGCGATTTATTATTTTTCATTTTATACAAAGCTTTACTAAGTTCGTCAAGTTTAAGTTCCCCTTCTAGTTTAGCTGATTCTAAGTCGGTCAGCCGCCTAAACTGAGAGCTCTTCAAAATACTTTCCAAATCAATGCCTTTAGCTTCAGTATTTTGGGTAGAAAAAAGCTTAGCGTAAAAATGTTGTATTTCTTTCAAAATTTCTTTTTGGTCAGATATTTTTTTGCCACTGTCGATTTGACACTAAAGTTTGTCTCGACCAGATGATTGCCAAGAAAATTAGCAACAACCTAAGGTCTGCTTACTGTTAGTAGCTGTGCTTTGAGGTCAGGAAACTGTCAAATGATGCATTCAAAGACTTTAAGGTCAAAACCTTCAGTCTCCCAATAAACATTTTAAACGGTTTTAAAAGGTTTAAATAATCACAAAATGTTTTAAAGCCCTATCTCTGGGGTTACTAAACCTTTCCACGGGTTTTGTTTACATTATAACGTCTAAAAAATGTTTAATAAACATTCTATATACACATGTTTTGCTGAAAACATTTATCAAACATTTACAAAATTACTCATGGGACTGAGGTTTGACTGGAAACATTTTCAAACAGTTGTAAAATAGCTCAAGACATGAAGGTAATGCTGGAAATGTTTTGGATTCATTAATCATTAATGTGTGATAAAGCGTATGCATAAAACGTTTAAGCAACATATGTTGACAATGTCATGTAAATGTTTGGTCTGTAATAGTTTTACTAACATTCCATAACAACTGCTTTTCATGGCCATAATTTTGAAATGTTTTTGAAATATCTTCTATCAAGCATTTTGACAATATTCTATCACAAACGGTTTTTCTGCCCATATATTCAGAATGCTTATTAAACGTTTACCTTCAAACATTTGCAAACAAATATGGTGGTGTGCAATAATAGGGAAAGGGGATTTTAGAAACCTTTGTCAAAAATCAAACCTACATGTAATGTCTAACAGTAAGAATAGAATTGGGGCACAAAATTTTAAGCCAATATCTTATAATTGTAGACATAAAAGTAATATTTTCATTGGTGACATTTACAAAATTACTCATGGAACTGAGGTTTGACTGGAAACATTTTCAAACAGTTGTAAAATAGCTCAAGACATGAAGGTAATGCTGGAAATGTTTTGGATTCATTAATCATTAATGTGTGATAAAGCGTATGCATAAAACGTTTAAGCAACATATGTTGACAATGTCATGTAAATGTTTGGTCTGTAATAGTTTTACTAACATTCCATAACAACTGCTTTTCATGGCCATAATTTTGAAATGTTTTTGAAATATCTTCTATCAAGCATTTTGACAATATTCTATCACAAACGGTTTTTTTCCCATATATTCAGAATGCTTATTAAACGTTTACCTTCAAACATTTGCAAACAAATATGGTGGTGTGCAATAATAGGGAAAGGGGATTTTAGAAACCTTTGTCAAAAATCAAACCTACATGTAATGTCTAACAGTAAGAATAGAATGGGGGCACAAATTTTAAGCCACTATCTTATAATTGTAGACATAAAAGTAATATTTTCATTGGTGAGCAACCTGATAACAGTTTTATTTGACCTCTGGCCTCAATTAAGGTTAATATTGGTAAGCAAGGCTGAAGTAATATTTCAGAGACATGTAGTGTTCATTTGTAATGTTTTACGTGGTATACTTAAAATGTTTTGATAACCTTTGATTATAAATAGGTTTCAAACCATTCATTTTTAACCTTTATAAAATATTTTCCTTCAAGCGTTTAAAAGCATTATAAATGTTTACTGGGCTTATCCACCAATTTACGAAGAAGGACCACACCCAACAGCAGCAAGAGCATATACACCAGTAGGCCAGAGTTACAACATTTGGGCCAACTCCAACCTTCTCACCAATACTCATCATACATCAGCCAAAGTCAATGCATCAGGCACAATCCCAGCAACAGCCAGTTCAGCAAGTTCATCAGCTTCAACAAATTCACCAGCCCGTCTACCAAGTCCAGTGGGTCCAGTAAGTTAACCACCTAGTTCATTAAGTCCACCAGCCAGTATAGCTAGTCCCACATAGTGAAGTAATCAGAGTTCAAACTCTAGTTCCACATAGCCAAGTAATCATGGTTCAAACCCTTTTCCCATAAAACATATCTTGCCTTTCAATTACTTTTAATTTTTGTATGTAAATTGTTTCATTTCGTTTTAAAAGATTTCTCAAATAAAGAAGAAATATAGTAAACAAAACTCGATGAGACCCCCGGCCTTGGCCTGCCTCTGCCGCATCAGCATGAGTGACATTTTGGGTCACTGGTTTCTGGGGATGGGCATTTGAGCCCCTGTCACGGAAACATCCAGAGCCGGTGTCACAGACACACACTACAAAACGGGCGACCGCCTCTACCGGAATTGTCATTCAAAATGGGGCTCCCATCAGACCAGATCCTTCACATCTATTTTTCTCATAATTTGTTCAAACTCTTAGGCTCTTATTGTTTTAATGTTTTGGCAGAAGGGTCAGACCATTCATCACAAGGTAGACTGCCACCAGGATGAATTATGGCTTAACCAAACCATCAGAATAAATTTTCCCTGACAATGTAAAGGTCAAACTATTGTTGGTACCCTAGATTCGACCCGAGATTCAGTTCAAAGGTCAAATAAATGTGACTCTCAACACAAGTAGCATGACAAAGACAAATACGGTAGAGTAGGAGAGCATGAGCGAGATAAAACTTTTGCAGCCCAAGTACTGAGATCTGACCCTAACCTGTAACTGAAATGGTTATGACTCATAACATATGTATTGAAATGCAGTATGTAAAATTATAAAACTTATTGATATTTATTTTAAAATAACATGCATATAGTAGTTAAATTTAGAAAACACACACTCGACATATGTCCACATATTAACAAACATGATAAAATAGTTAAGACAAATCAAATTTTGAAACAGAAACCTATTAAGGATGTGTAATATATTAAACAATGATTCATAAGAATGTGTAAAAACTAAAAACCAAAACCTCAATATTAATTGAGACACATCAAATAAGGACACAGAAATCCATTAAGAGTGTGTGTGAAAATTAAATATAAATTAACAAGAAAATAGAAGAGTTGCAACCAGAAATATTAAGAAATAGATCACATTATCTATGTATTAAATATACCTGGAGATCTCCAAACTTTCCATTTATTTCCAACCCACAATCCTGTGACAGTTCCAGGCATCTACGCCTCAGTCTAAGTTCCAATGCACCCATCCCTGGGAGTCAAAATACCCAACAGGTGTGCAGCAACCTGTTTATACTGATGATCAAATACCAGGGCTGGTATTCACGAAGAGTCTTAGACTTAGCCAGGTCTTAGGCTTAAATCCAGTCTTAAAGTTAAGACTTTTGTCTCAGCTAAGTTTTATCTTAAAAGCACATTCACAAAGGGTGACTTAGCTAAGTCCAAGATTATCAAATTACCACAGTGGTTTTCTGTGTCATGTGACCTTTCTTTTCTATTCAAACTATACTATTGGTGACATATATCCTTCATTTAATGCATTTTATCTAAGGAAAAGTGCTGTTTTGAAATGGAAAACCTTGTTACCACATATAAACTTCCCAAAGACCACTTTAGTGAGGTGTTCTGTATCATAAAAACTTTACTTACAGCCATATTTAAGTCCTCTTTACAAAATTTAAGCCCACTATCAACCAGTCTTAAAGTTGAGCCCTTGGCTAAGCCTTTGATCAGTCTTAAATTCTTTGTGAATACCACTAAGCCTAAGATAAAAGTCTTAGCAGTTTTTGGGCAGAAACTTGAGACAAAAGTCTCAACTTTAAGCCTAAGCTCTGGCTAAGACCTTTCGTGAATACGGACCAGGTGTGTCCACCTGCACATGGACAAAAGCCCCTCCCCATGTCAAAACAGGGAAAACACAAAACAAGCAGCCCAAACTTTTTCAGACATGCTGTTCAAATAAGATTGTAAATAACCAAAGGGAATCAATATATCACCAAGACTGGACAATCCATGTAATGTGGCTGTTCCACCACACGACTAAGGCTCCCGATTAAGGGTTTTGGGGGTCGGTTTGAAATATTTGCTTAGTCCCAGGCGTCCTGTAAGGGTCAGTTGTGGTCGGTTGAGGCCGTGTGAAAAATCAAACATGTTTGATATTTCTCCCGACCCCAACCGATTATTTTTTCCCGTCATAAACAAAATGTCCAGTCCCAGGCTTCCTTAGGCCTCCTCAGACCAAATTTACACAGTCCTACGTTGTCCCAGGCCGCCTGCGACCCTTAGTCGCCGACCCTTAGTACCTTAGTCCCAGGCCTCCTGCGACCCTTATGCCCCCGTTCCACTGAGCAATTAAGGCCCACGATTAAGGAAATTTGCAAGTCGTGAGTGAATCTTGGGTAAGTCGCAGTCCGTCTCTTGTAGTCGTTACCTGTCGTGAGCAATATCAAACATGTTTGATATTATTCGCGACTGGTGACGACTGCCTTAATCTTGAACCTTAATCTTGTTGAATCTGCGACTGCCTCAGGCTGTCCCAGATGGCCTCAGACAGACTTTTGGTCAGTCTGCGACAGTCTTATGCATTCTTGAACTGCCAGTCTCCGACCAAGGAAATACTGTCCCAGGCAGTCTGCGACTAGTGGCCGACTAACTCATGTATATTTTTCCCACGCTTTCTTATCCGTGACCCTTATTCGCAGACTGTCGGCAAACATCAAAGATTGTCTGAGGACGCCTGGGAAAGCCGGCTAACAGTCGCCGACAATTCTCACGCTCACACAAGATTCCTGCACGTGCAAACATCAAGACAGTCGCCAACTGTCCCAGGCCAACGCAGACAGAGAGAAGACAGCCTGGGAATGTCGGAGATTGTCAGGGGCGGCCTGAGATCAAAGGCAAGATTGCGTGACAGAATGTGTGGCGGGTTTGTCTGCGCATGTTGGATGCGCTCTAGTTTTTCTCGTGGTCGGCGACTATATAAGGAGACCCCAAGCTTGGTTTAACTTTAACTGGTACTGGCTGGCTACTGAGAACATCGATTGTGTCACAGGGATTTTACTTAGGGGATTTCAGTTTTTATTTTGATATATAAGTTGAGCTTAGGGCAAGTTTCACAGATAGACACATTTTACATTTTTTTTATTTTACGAGATGTATAAGAGGAAAAGGAAGAGCAAGCAACAGGAGGAGAGGAGAGAAGAGGCTACAGGGGAGGAACCCACTGGTACTGTTGCACAGCCTACACCACTCCAAGCTCCACCTAGTGATGAGATACTGCCTACTACTGAGGCAGCCGTTGATGATGAAGAGGAGGAGCAAGTCCCACAGAATGCACCACTACCTGTTATTTCGAAGAGATGTAAGCTAGTGACAGCCTTCACAGATAAGGAGGAGGATGCCATCATTGAATTTTTGCAGAACCACCCAGAAATTTACAACAAGGAGCACGAGAGATATGCAGACAAATATCACAAGGAAGCTCTATGGGTAGAGATTGCAACAGAACTGAGGCTAGATGCGAATGATGTGAAACGGTGGTACACATCCAAGAGGACAACTTTTGGCAAGGTGTCGAGGAACAAGTCTGATCAGGCTCCAGCCAATTTCACACCAAGACAGAAGTGGGTTTATGACCGCATGTCCTTTATGCGTGGCCACATCCGCAGGAAAGGGGAAAACATAACAGCAGGGCTAGAAGCCAGTAGTTCCAGGGTGCACAACGACAGTACTCGCTCCAGTACGGACATTGAACCACTAGACGCAAGTGGCAGATCACCTGTTAACTTGGGGCTGTTATCTACAGACCACAAGTTATTGGAACATTTTGATACCATGGAGACTATGGTGTCCAAGTTTGTTGAGAAGCCAGCGGATGAAAGAACACTTTTTTTTTTACTTTGTGGCATCTGAAGCGAGCAAGTTGAGCGAAGAGCAGTACCACACTTTGAAAGGGCAGGTCTTCAACGCACTGCAGAACGTCACTGCCAGCAATTTGAAACCCGCAACTCCAAGTAAAGCTCCAGCCCTAGCTCTACCACCGACTCCAAGGCAAGCAGCACCACTGCCAAGAAGAACAGCTACCGTAACTTCAGACACACAGGCAATGGGGATTTTACCACCACAGGGACCCACAAAACAAGCTGCAGCTTCAGCTTCCAGCAGCAACTTGCTGTATTACACACCGTCACAAGTGGGATTTGGACAGGACGAGAGCAGTCGTCACAACCTGTCTGGATTTTTAAGTTTATCAGACATCACAGGAGTTACAGATGTCAACAGTCCACAAGTCTTCATTGTGTCACCAGCAACACCTTCAACTTTCCAGCAACCTCTGCAACAGCAACAGCCGCCTCAGTAGCCAGCCATATCCCAGCCTGCTTTCGGCCCTTTTACGGGCCCCCAAATCTTCCAAGAACTTTTATTAAGCTGTGTTGCTATACTCATCCCTCCCCAAACACATACAAAGCTCAGTACAAATACTTACAAAGACATAAAAAATAAAAGTCCAACACTCACACTGACCCCTCAAAACACAGAAATAACAGTACATATTTTCAACAAAGGCCACATACATAACTTTAAATAATTTCCCCTATCCAATATGGCCATAGAAATGCTAGTTTAATTGCCCCTAGATAAATAAAAAGTTAAAGTTAAAAGAAATCTTTAAAGCTTTAACATTAAAAAGAAATAATATGAAAAAGGGGCCCATGGAGGTCTCCACATTTATGTAAAATTTAAATGGATATTTGGCTGAAGATTTCGGCTGTTTTAAATTTCCCAAAATTCTTCACAATTAAAAGTGTTGCAGAAACAAAACTTTGGTCATTTTAAAATGACCTAGAATTCTCAGGTTTTGTGGGTTATGTTGAATTAGCCATATAAAATCAGTCACATTTTCCTTTAAATGAACTAAAGTCACTTCATTTCCATCCAAAAGCTTGAAATTGAAATATTGGCCACTATTTCAACTGAAAATAAAATCCAAATATTTTGTGTTGGCTTCAGATTTCACAGATATTCTTGCATACAGTTCAAGCAGATATACATTCATTGTTTTTTGAAGCAATAACAATTATAATTTAATTTTCATCTGGTGAATGCTACCAGTGGTTGAGGTGGTGGTGCTGGTGATGCTTCCTGTTGGGTTTGAACCCTGATTTGATGCAATAGTTACCAGATCTATTATTACGATGAGAAACAGAAAAAGCCCCAACTTTCATGTTACAAATGACTTGGTGTCATCTAGTTTGTAACCCAAACTATGTACAAGTGTTCAGGTGCGGCTGTCATATTAAAAAATAAGGTTACAATTGGGTTAAAATGTCAAAACACAAAAATCACCATTGCTGCCTGGGTATCCCTGGAATCATCCTGCGACTAGTCCCAGGCTTCCTCAGACGGTCACAGATGGCCTCAGACATCCTGCGGGAGTCTTACACCTATCTTGGGACAACCGCCGATTTTTCTTGGGTCTGGTCGCAGGCAGCCTGGGGTTGCCTGAGGTTGCCTGCTACAAATCTTGGGAAGTCGTGGATGGTTACAGGCTTAATCTTGGCCCAGTCTGGGACTGGTCGTGAGATAGTCGGGGACAATCTGAGGCTACTGCAGGCAGCCTGGGATTAATCTTGAGGTCTGCCCAAGACGACCACAAGACTGGTTACTCCACCCATTTTTGTCAAGAATGTACAAGATTCTACAGGAATAAGGGTCGCAGACTGAGTTGGCGGCCAATCGCTCGGTGGAACGGGGGCATTAGTCCCATTGCAAAACAAGAATCGGCTATCTCGGTCTGGGGACACCTTGGGACGCCTCAGGTACCTTGTTGGGTCGGGACTTAATCGTGGGTTAGTCGGGGCTTAGTCCCAGGAGGCCTGAGGCGTCCTGGGGCCCAGTCGGTTTGTCTACGACAGGATCGTGGTTCAAACCGACCAGAAAAATGGCTTAGTCGGTTCTTAGTCCCAAACCAGTTAGGGACTGTCTGGGGCCGCCTGAGGCTTCCTGAGGCTTCCTCAGGACGATCTGTACTTAATCCCAGACTTTGAAACCGACCCAGTTTTCCGCCCATTTTTGTTTTTTTTTCACCGACTGTCCACGATTAAGGGTCGCTGACAGGATCGGGGCTTAATCCTTTGGTGGAACAAGGGCCCAACACCAATTGATTCAAACTATAAATTGTAAAAGTACTTGCCAAACAAGGAAACTATTGAAATAAATCTATAAAATTAATGAGATAAATCCTTAATATCCTCATGATTTCCATAACTTTATCAAACTTGATATAATTACTCAAATTACATGCTGATATTTCAGAGATTTCATACCTAACTCAGAAAACAGTCCTTCTCCCTCAAGCCCAGATTCAAACAGAAATCTGACCAAGTGCTCACCCACATCCTGCAATCCCTTACTTACTCATCCGTTTGTATGGTCATAAGCATCCCTCATTGGATCATTTTTACCAGAACACCCTACCTTCAGACCCACTTGTTTACTAACACCTATGAAATACTGAATGGGCATTTCCAGCCAATACTAAACCATGGAAACCTGAGAGAGGTCCCAACAATATCTTCGACCCCAAAAAATTGCTGAAAATTGCTGAATTTTGCCGTAAATCATGTTCACTACACAACTTCAGTCTTTTGTGGAGACAAATATGTACACAGTAATGGTTTTTATAATAAATACTTATAACTCTGACCATTTTATTGTTTTGGTATAATACAGAAAAAGCATAGAGGTAAAATTAAGTTATACTATATGGTCACAAGAAGGAGCTATGTTTACTTTTGCAAAAACAGGTATGTATAAAACACTTCCTTTAATATAGAGAATCAAAAATAAAACAATCTATACAATACAAAATGTAATATAATTAAAAATCAAATGCGATTCAACAAATGGTCAGATAATATGTACAAAGAAAGGTAAATACGTTTAATCATATGACATATTACTGTGCTGTACAACTCAGATAAAATTATTTAACGTAAAATATCAAAGTGTTTTTAATGTCTATATCTGGTCAAACTACCAAGGCTTAACTCCTTAGAAATAATATGAAATAAATGCTCCTCTGTGACTTTGGTAGCTTCACTGCGGTTTTGCCCTGGATCTGGATCTAAGTCATTTGCCTGCAATATGCCCTAGGTTCTGTGATCCAAGTTGTCTGCGTGAAACAAACATTTGCCACATCTATCCCACAGGAGATTGTGTCACAGAATACAGGCCAGCACAATCCTGCAGCACCAGCACCAGTTTGGGCTGTTGTTGCATTGTTGTTTACAGGCCCTTGAATCTGCTGACCAGGATGCCACAGGCATTTTTATTGATGTTTATTATAGAACTATACAAGCACGAATATGTGGAAACTTATACAGCAAAGTGACACCAGGAGAAAAGAAAAAACACCTTTAGCGTTAAACAATGCAGAGTTTCTACAACTGTATAAATTAAGATTTTTCAAACAAAAACAATGGTTATACTAATAAACTGCTTCCTGCTATTATGTAGACTTGGGCAAATATAGATGATAACTGCCTATAAGATTAGCTCTATGCTAATTTTATTTTGACTGGAATTTCCTATTGGATCAGTCTCATCAGAGGTTATAAATTATCAGAGTTTGGATCCCTGAGGTACTTTTAGAGTTTAGAGGTGTACCACCGGTTTGTACCTGTGTACCAGCGGTACAGGGGTTGCTTTTAAGCTTGTGTACAGGATGTTGTACTGATAGCATTTTAAGGGTTCTAAATCTGTGGACTTTAGTTGAGGATTATGGCTGTTTTCTTACTAAAGTATGTTTTACTCATTTTACGTCTATTGTGTGGAAGTGAAAGGGTTAAAACAACTATTATATCATCAGCATATTATTTTATTGGTGATGAGTAGGTGGGCTCATTTCCTTGCTTTTGGTAAAGCATTTGCATTTTAAAGGCATGCCACTGAATATTCATGTATTCCAATTATTTATTATGATTTTTTTATATGCTTTGTATGGTATAAAATTAAGGTTATATTTTTATTATAGATCACCAATAAAGACATGAGACTATGATGAGTCTATTTCTATCATAATAAATTTGTTTATATTGTAAGAATTATTACAGTGATAATGTAACAAGAATTTCAAATCTTAAATATGTTTTATTATTACATTTATAGAGAAGGAGACAAAAATATATCAATAGTTTATTGTTGTCAAAATTTGGTGGTGGTGTACAACCAGGCCCCTTCTTTGGGTGGTGGAAAACAATTTTTCATAGGCAAGGTCACTAACACTGGTGGTGTTGGCTTCCTTGAGCAGATGACCTCATAGGTTGAGTTGTCTGCTGTGAGTGTCCTTGGTTTTCTAATACCTTGGTTTGTCGTGGTGGTGTGGTCCTTACATGACATTCTGATTCTTGGCATTCAGGGTTTGTGAATCTGGTTGGTGTCCTTGCTCTGAAGGAATCCTTAGGGCTTTTCGTGACCATGTATGGCTGCCACTTTTGAGTGCAACTTCTGTAGTGGGTGTTTCTGGACATTCTCATGGCATGCCTGTCTTTCCGTGAAGTTATGGGTTGGTGGGAGGTGCCTGTGGCATATTTCAATGTTTTCCTCCAAATATATGCCTGTCTTTTAATTATCAGGTATTCTTGATAATCACATTCCTCACATTTGGATTCATGTGCTGTGACATTTGTGTCACCACAAGAGGTATACATCTAGGCTGGTGGATGGGGAATTTTGAAAATGATTTTGTCTTCATCAAGCAAATTATGGGTAGTCAGGAGGTGCTTATCATTAGGACCCATATCCATGAGGCACAAGGGAGAGGTTTTGGTACTGTTGTCCTTGTTTGGTTTTATGAGGGTATTGGTGGCAGTCTAAGGCTTTCATCATCACTGCTCAAATAAAGGTTCTAATTACAGATTTCTCTGGTGAAGCATTTTCCCATTAGCATTGTGGGTTTTTGTTCTATACTGGGGGTGGGTGTTCTTGTGGTATTAGCTTTTTTGCTTACAATGTTTTCTTCCCCTTGTTCAGGATTATTGGTTGGTGGCATTTTATCATATGTTTCAGGAAGTCACAGTTTGTGGTCACATTCACAACAGCTAAAAACTATTTTATCCATATTGTGTGTGCTGTTCATGGTCACTAAACACTAATAGTGAGAAGTGACTATTTTGTGATGTTATTTGGTTGTTAATGTATCAACAGCTCATGACGTCATTTACAGCATGCCGCTATTGATTAAACAGTTTATGATGTCATATTTGTGGTTATTAGTGGCTAAATATGCAGGCTGTGGTTGATAATTCAATAATTATTATATATTTTGAATTTATTTTATAAGTTGATAATTTAAAGCCCTGTCATCTATTCTTTATTCTATATATCTATGAATAAATTATATTTATTGCATTAATATTTTCTTTTTATGTGTTATATTCATCTTATTTTTGCAGAATTTAATTTATTCAACTCTTTGTGTTATGGTTAATTGGACGTCTGGTGGTCTTAATGAATAAAAAAGACAGAAGGAAGTAAGGTTGGATAACTGAGTCCTTGATAATCTAAATAATATCAATTAAGAGTCCCACAAATTGACTGATGCCTAATGGGCCAGGGAGTGTAATTTCAATATCAACCGCAACTCAGTTCTTCTTCACCTGACTGCGTTTAGGTATACACCACTCTAGCACTGCATATGTCTGTGGTTGTGTCCATTCTTTTTAAATGACATGATACTGGTGTTGGTTGTCCATCCTTTTGAACTGATGCTTTAAACTCATACATTCTTTTTCTAAGTGCTCTACTCATTTCTCCAACACAGTACATGTGGCACTTTAGACAGATAGATGACATTTGACAATTCACAGGTGATGTGTTTTGGCAAGTCTAATGTTTTATATGACTTATGAGTGTAGTTACAAGTGACTGTGCCCATTCTTTTTAAGGAGGGGCAGTAAGTATATTTGCCTAGTTTAGCTGCGGTTTTGGTGGTTGGGTTTTGTCCAGAGTGGGCGAGTATCTTATACTGGCATTCTTTAAAATTTCCTTTAGAGTTGGTAACCTTCTAAAACCAATTAATGGTTTTTCCTCGAATATTGAACCACAGTCTGAACTATTGGTGATAATGTTCCAATTTCTGTGGGTAATATTCTTTATATTTAGGTGGCTTGGGTTATAGTTTATCACCATTACTGGGGTTTCTATGGGTGTCCTCTTTTGAACATCCAATATCTGGTCCTTGTTTTTCGTGCTGTTCTTTGGTAATGTTTGACCAAGGCTCTTTCAGGGCAAACTCTTTTCTTGTTATATTCAATGAGTGTTGTTGCATTGTCTTGGAAGTCATTGTCATAAATGCAAATCCTTCTGAGTCTCAAGAATTGTCCATATGGGCCCTTCATTTTACTTGGGGCATGATAGGAGGAACTGTAATGTCGATATAGGTAGGTGTTCGTAGGTTTTTTATAAGGTTGTGTAAACCCTGTTGTCTTCATTCACATTTACTGTTGTGTCCAAAAATTGATTTTGGTTGGGCTATGTTTATGGATGAATTAGATTAAGGAATGAATTCCATTAAGGTATGTAATGAATGTAATGCCAGATTTAATAGTTTTAGTAAATGTGGTCCTATTTTCTGTTTTTCAGGGTCAGTTCTGAGGTGGTGTACTACAGCCAAGACACCTTCATGATTTGGGATTTGGTGTAGAGCAAACTAACATCTAGTGTGGCTAAGAGTGAGTCTTGAGGAATTTCCCCAACTGCCTCAGTCTGCTTATGAAGTGTTATGTGTCTCTTACACAAGAGTTTGTTTTGGAACATATTGTTTGATATGTTCATCAACAAACTTATTAATATACGATGCTGGGTGATTGATGGAACTACATACGTGTCTACCTGGAATGCACTTTTTATGGATTTGGGGTAGGAGATAGAACCTTGCTTCTGATGGTTCCCTAATAATATAAATATTCAAAATTCTTTTCAGAGATGAGGTTTAGTTATTTCATCCTGATTAGTTCCTCTTCAATCGTGTCTGACATTTGGTTAGTAATATCAGTGGAGATCCTTTGGCAGAAAATTTTGTCCTGTAGCTGTCTATATCCTTCTTTTAAATAGTCAGTTGTGTTCATGATTACTACAGCTGATCCTTTATCAGCCTTTTTGATAACAATATGGGGCTTATCTTGTAGGGCTTTGAGGCCCTTTCTTTCCTTTTTGGAGAGATTATTATGTTTTTTTGTAGATTTTTTGGTTTACTTTTGAGTATTTCTTGTTTTATGGATCTTTGGAATGTTTCTAGTGTTCTGTTTGGAGGGTTTGGTTTCCACCCAGATTTTGTTTATTTTATTGTTCAGTTAAGTTTCTGGATCTGTAGTCTCAGTTTCAGTTTTAGCATTATTGTCATGAAGTCAATGATGCTTTGGTTAATGGTGGTGTTATTATTGTCCTTTTGGTCCCTATTAAAAAATTCCACAAGTTTCAGTCTGCTGTGAAATTCCTTAAAATCAAGCCAGATTTGGGATTTGTCAGGTGGTCCTGGTGTAAGGCAAAATGTGAGGTTTTTTGGTGCCCTTACTTAGGGTTTTTCTCTAATGGGGTATAAGAAAGGTTAATGACTGTATGTCCTATGTAACTTCAAACTGGGTATTCTTAGGTAATATACCAGGTCATGCAGTTTTGGCCTCATTTCTGAGGGTATCCAAACAGTGTCCATCCTCAATACTAGACATATTGGTGGTTGCATAACGAGATGTTTATTCCATAGCTTGTGTTGAAGCACTTTAAGGTCAAAGTGGTGTACTTTTAATCATAAGGGTATAATGCCAGGTTGGTTATCTGGTGTACCGGTTTAATTGCAAAGGCTTATACAGGTTTCGTAAGTTATTTTATTTTTTCTAAAAACAACAGAGTTTTGTTGAGAGGTTATTGAATTAAAGAAGGGTTATTTATTTAAGTAATGTTCTCAAAGTGTTCATGAGCTTATTTACCTTAGGTTCATTTCTTTTGCCCTTGAGTTTGCCCTGTCTTGGTGGACCTGGGGTGCTCTTGCATACTTTGCTCTGCCTGGACTTCTTTGAACTGGTTTTGCTTCCTCTCCATATAGGTGGGGGCATCTGTTTGAATTTGTTTGAAAGAGGGAGTCCATGATTTAATGCAGTTGTTCAGGATAAAGAAGTGTTTCAAGTTCTGCCATTTCTTTGCTATGAAAGCCTTGGTTTTGTTGTAGTTGAATTGAAGGTCATCAATCAATGCAACAGTCATATCTGTCTTACATTTTCTGATGGCTCTGGTCCAGGCATCATTCAGTTTTGGATTCCTGGTACTGTTGATATTAAATTTAAAATCAACACAAATAGGGTAACTGTTCTTTTCCAAGTTCCTTTCCATGACCTTAGTATTGGAGGCCAGGGATTATTTCTTTCTGTAGAGCCATTTAAGCTTTAGGTACACTGGTTTAGCAACATAGTGATATTGGTCCATTGTGTCAGCAAATTTGGGTTTAAGGTCTTCTCGATTGAAGGAATCATTTCTGTGATGCTTACAAGGGTTCACTGTCCCCATAGTCTGGAGTTGACTGCATTTAGGGAGTCTAATGTCTGGTCTGATATCCTCATTCCTGGGATGGGGGTGTCACAACCACTGGGGGGTTCAGATGTCATATTGACTCGAGACATGGCATCACAAAAGTCAGTCTGACTAGCAGTATTTGAAGGAGCATACATAGTTAAAAATACCAATAGACTGTTCCTGCTATTATGTAGACTTGGACAAATATAGATAACTGCCTTATAAGATTAGCTTTGTGCTAATTTCATTTCAACTGGAATTTTCTATTTGATCAGTCTCATCAGTGGCTATTATAACTAATTTTCAGAGTTTGGATCCCTGAAATACTTTTCGGGTTTAGGGGTGTACCACCGGTTTGTACCTGTGTACCTGCCTTATAAGGGTTGCTTTTGAGCCTGTGTACCGGTTGTTGTACCGGTAGCATTTTAAGAGTTCCTCAACTAGCTGTTATCTTACTAAAGTACATTTTACCCATTATGTGGAGGTGAAAGGGTGAAAGCGACAACTCTATCATCAGCATATTATTTTATTAGTGGTGAGTATGTCGGCTCATTTTCCTTGCTTTTAGTCACTCATTTGTATTCTTAATGTCATGCCACTAAATATGCATGAAGATTTTGTTTATATACTTTGTAAGGTGTAGAGTTATATTTTTACTATAGATCACCAATAACAATGGTTATGTCAATATTATATTTTTGTCTATCAAAGTTTTGTCCATGTTAAGTTACAACAAACAGTTCAATAGCACCAATACCAATGTAGCAAATGTTTGAAGGGATTTTACAGGTTTATAATGATATTTTTTGCAAACTGACCATTTTTCCCAAACGTACCACTATTATTATTTAACTTCGATAGCATCTCTTGTTTACCATATTTTTTAAATTAAATTTTGGTGATAAATATTTAGTTAGCTAGATTCCTTTACACTGGTAAAAATATAGAATCTTGTTATTAGAAGTATAAAATTTAAAGGCCAAAAAATTTTGGTCTTGTTCTATAAAGCCTAAGCTTTTATTCTGATATTTATACTTGACTGAATCCACGATAGAAGATTTTCCCACAAACTGATTGATTTTGTACACTTGGATAATAAATGAGTAATTGTTTCTGAGTGTTCACCATACAGTTTACAATTGTCTGTATCTGATTTCTTCATTTTATATTAAAAAAAATCATGAACACCAAGGATTCTATGTAATATATGGTTTTAAAACCATATTTAATCATTATCTTCCATTGAATAGAAAAACAATTCCAAGGAAAATGACCATATTCTGAAGTAGATTTAAATTCCACTTTAATTCATTTTTTTGCTGCCACAGTTTGACTTTGTTGAAATACTGGTGGGAAATACTTTTGCTCCCAGCACCAGAACCTAGAGGAACTTTGGTGTACACTGGTATGCATGGTTTTAGAAAAAGTCTGTGCCAATACAATTTTTTTCTATGAACTTTTTGACAAGACCTCTAACAGTAAAGTAGTCAAGTAATTTGCTTTAAATCTAAATCTAGCTTTTATTTCTTCAAATGTCAGAATAGCATCATCAAGGTTTATAATGTCCACCATAACAAATTTCACATTGTGACAGTAGTAAATAGAAGAGCCGCTAGGCGGTCTTGTGATTGGTTTGTATTGTTCTATGATACAAATCGATGATGTCCTAAAAATATTTTAACTGAGATAGAGATGTATGAATGGGATTATCCAGTCGAATTCTTGATTTATAACTTTCTACCTCGTCATACTAATATAAATATTTGCAATTAAATAGGGTAGAAAATTTGAAGAGAAGATATGAGAATTTATAATTGCTCTATCTCAGTTAAAATATTTTTAGGACATCATCGATTTGTATCATAGAACAATACAAACCAATCAGTCAAATTCTTGATTTATAACTTTCTACCTCGTCATACTAATATAAATATTTGCAATTAAATAGGGTAGAAAATTTGAAGAGAAGATATGAGAATTTATAATTGCTCAGATTGGTATATGTTATGACAGTGAGCCGCAATGACATAACTAATATAAATATTTGAAAATACTTAACCCCTCACATTCCAAAATTTTTCCCAGGCTCTGAAATAGCCTACCGTACTATATCTAATCTATGCAACCATTTTATTATTGAAAAAAAGAAAAAAAATGGATTACATACATCTTCGTTTATAAACATCCTCAAACCGTGACACAGACAAACTAATCCCCCCCTATCTCATTGCTGTCGCCTAAATGGTATGTCACGTGACCCTAATGTTAACTTTTATACCTGAATTTCGAACGTCAAGGAAAGCAACACCAAAAAATCCGAACCTCTGAGTGAGCACAAACACAACCTCAATATATGTCACGTGATCAATATATAAAATAATGCAAATTCATCATCTTTTTATTGTATCACTAGGTATATAACACTCTCAGTGATTAGATTTTGCACATAAGCTGATTATACCAATAACAATATGTTTTCCAATACACCTAACGAAAAACAATCTACAGAATCTCAGGATCAAATAGATTCTGTATTAAAACCTGCTTCAAAACCACATATCACTGGATTTTCACTTCAGAACACCCAGAATATCAAATATGCCTATAAACAACCTGGGAAATACCTAGGGAATAAATCATCTAACATATTTCCATATATTGAAAGGGCACCTTATGCAGCCCTAGGTGAATATCCTAATCATTCTCTGTTACATTTTTCCAGGTATATTCATAGATTTGAAACATTCAGAAATTGGCCAAAGTCACATCCAATAGCAGCCTCAGATTTATGCCAAGCTGGATTTTTATATACAGGACAAGGTGATAAAGTACATTGCCCATGGTGCAGGATAATGCTAATAGAATGGGAATCCTATGACAGACCATTGGAAGAACATAAGAGACATTCACCAATGTGTGATTTTGTTAAGATGATTACTCCATAGTGATAAATATTATTTTTAAACTACAACTAAAAGTCTATATACCTTTAATTAAGTTATGTGTAACACTAACCTCATACTGAATATATATTCTCACGTACTAAATAACTTTAATTATATGTTTATTATACACTCTAAATCTTAAATAAACTTATTGAAAGTAATTACTTTTTTCTCATGCAATGCGTTATCTTGACCATTTACCTTTACCCACTTAACTTTACGTCAGCCATCTCAAGACCCTAACTAATTTAGGCATTATTAGGAACTGGACATTACCTCTGAATGCAACCCTGACAAATTTTTTGTTAATTATGCTGACCAGGTATTTTAATCATTTTGATGAAAATTTTTCACATACCAACCCTGTCTATATAAACCAAGACTTTTTACCAAATCTCCATATTACAACATCAAGACTACCACACACCTCGTAAGAAATCTACAGATACTTACAATAACCTAAAGATGGCAGAGGCTAGTTTGAAATCTACACTTAACAATAAGAAAAGACGAGTGGATGGCAGTGCAGGAACTAAATCTAAGAAAGCAATGCAAACTTTGTCATCTGAATCTTTGAATGCTTTGAATTCTATTATTGATCTAACTCTATCTGGACCTGTACCATCCACTAGTTCTGGCAATAATTCCATTATTAAGAAGACCTACCATTTGGGGGGTACCAAGTATATGGTACTTTTTGGTCAACAGGGAATGATTGAGGAAATTCATCTTAAGGAATGGGATGGGGAGAAAGTAACTAGAGAGGGAGTACGACTCAATATATCTAGATTTATTATGATTCTACATAATATTGAGACTGTAGAACACGCTCTTGTTAAGATAATGAAAGGGGAACCAGATGTAGATATAAAAATTCATATAGGAGGGTCTTATTATATGTCTTGTAATTCGCCATATAGATCTGTAGGCATTCGTATGTGGAAAACAGGTTCTAATGGAGAATTATTTCCAACCAAGGTCGGTCTAACCCTGAATTCTAAAGAATTTCAAGAGTTTTCTAAATATGGGAATAAAAATTTTTCAGACAGGATGGAATTATTTACTTATATTCCATGTTTGTTACAACCTAATAGAGAAGGTCACAATAAATTCACCTGTGTGGAATGTATGGAATCTGACGCACCAGCTTTAGGGGAAGTGGATTTTGACATTCCCTTGTGAATGTTTTTATGACTATATAAATATATACATATTTAAATTTTGGGGAGGGTTTCTCTTTTGGGTTTTCGTAATTGATAATCACAAAGTATAACACTTAACCTTGAATTTTATATATATATATATATATGCTACTCAGTCCTTAGCCCTCTCTCACACAAGTTCTCATCTTCTTTTTCCTCCACAATAGTGACCTCAACAGATTTCTTTTGGAATAGAACTGATGGATCTCACAAATATAGAAATTAACCTTTTTCTAGGATGTAGATTTAATGGCTACTACCCTAAACATCTTCCCTCAGGAATGGTTACATTCATGTCATTGATGAACCTGATACAGGAAAATAGGTATAGGGAGGCCTTTACCTGTTTTCTATTGTTCAATGATGTTCTGCCAGGATATATTGTGTAAGTATAATCTCTTATTAGATTAAACAATAATTATTAAAAAATGAAAAAATATCAAAAAAAAAAATGTAGAACTATGTGAACTATTGTAATTTAGGGTTTTAAATAAGTATACGGACCTAAAGTTTTTTATTTATTTAATTTTTTTTTTAGCAAGAAATATCCAGCATTTACAGAGTACTTTGTGGATATTATCTCCAAGGCTGAATGTGCTGTATGCAAGGAAAGGCTGAGTAAGGATCAAATTCATCTCAGCAATCCCTGCGCTCATTTCTTCTGTGCAATGTGTGCTTGTCAGTTAGGAAAAATCTGGGAAGAGGAAGGGCGTTTGAGAAGGAAATGTCCAATGTGTAGGGTTCATTTGCAAGATCATCTCTTTGCTCGACCATATTCTTTTACCAGCACCAAACTAAATTATACATCTCTCTTTTTATGGATCCCAAGGACTATATTCATGAAGCAAAATCAGGGACCAAGTCTTATTGAAACTCTAAATAAGAAAGATTTTGATAGGGCTTTCTATTATATGTTTATTTTGAATACTACTCCTTGCCCCATTGAGGAGAAAATTGCACCAGGCTGGACAGAATTCTATAATGAGAGGAAAGAAAATATGACATGTGTCTCATGTAAGGCTGGAATGCCTTATGACCAGGCCTTTGCAGCTAATTGCTCGCATTTTTATTGTACTGTATGTGCCTCATTTTTAAGTAGTGGTAAAGACGGCAAACCGGATAGTTGGTTTCTATTCGATTCACATAAACGAAATCCGGTAACAAAAGTCCAAGAACCGGTTCCCGAAATGTCACATATTTCACCTCAAACGTATAAAATATTGCACAAAAACGCTTAAAAACATTTACTTGTGTAATATTTTGCCAATATACAGTGAAATAATACCCAAAATGTCAGATTTTATCCAAAAATAAACTGCATTTTAGTTGAAATAATTGTTCATGTACGCGTGCAGAAGATTTTACAGTGTGACTACAGTTTGGTGTATACTAATTCAAACGAATCCGGTTTCCGCCGAATTTTCTTTTCGGGACCCGGTTTCCATATTTACTTTCGATCGTAACACTATTTTTAAGAGAATCCAACAGGGAAGGTTTACTAAGGTGCAAAAAATGTGAGCAGCTTATTGAGGGTCCGGAAGTAGATGTGATATTTCTCAGACCCTTCATGGAACCATCTTCGATGGAAATTTCAGAGGATGGTGTTGATGTAGTGCAAAACCAGGAGGAGGAAGAGGGAGAGGACCTGCAGGAGGCATAATGATTTAATCAATGTGGGATGTAATATTTAACTCACTCAAAGATAGGTGTTATTGTGCAGAGATAGGTGATATTGTATTGATTAATCTGTCATTTACGTTATGCATGTGATCATCTCATCTATTGATATTTTAATTTTGAATCAAATATAGATGTATATTTTTAAATATTTAATCCTCGGGAAACATCTATCACAGATTTCGAACGTAAGGGAAAGCACTCTCATAGAAAATGATCACGTGGTTAACAGCGAATGTCAAACTAATCAAGGTCGAATTACACATAAAGATTGAAGTAAAACAAAGTTCTTAGATGAATATCTAAAATTATTTCAAAATAACATTCCAACTTTTCATACATTAAAATCAAACATGATTAGATATGACTCTAACGACACAGATTATATATACATATATACTTAATAAGTTTTACAGTCTTTCCTCCGCGTAAATTTTTGTAGCAAATTAACCATGATTTACATGTTTAAAATTACACTGCAGATTTAACTGAATAATACACAACAAAATGATGTACTCCTGTACATTACAAAAAGTCTCTGACGTAAAGTTAACATTTGTAATATTCACCAGATTTTGTAGCATTAATAAATACATGTTTGAATATTTAACGGTAGCATTATTTTTTCCTGTAGTAGTTTGGTCTGACATATCTAGCTCCGGATCTAGTACAGAGATACCTAGATTCAGATAAGGAACTTGAACTTGAACTGACAGGTGAAATCTCTGGTGAAAGAGCAATCATATCTTCATATTTATTTGAAAGTTTTTTTTGTCCTGCTATGAACTGATACATATCATTGGGATCTATACTAGAAACAGCCTCATTCGATTCATGCACTGAACTATCTGGTATCCTGTCACTATTATTCCTACTGGAAATTGTTTCATGTTCATTATTTTGTACACCCTCATCTTGGCTAAATACTTCAGAGGGATTGATATCTGACCTGTCACCAGACGAGATGTGTGAAATAGAACTATTCGAATTTCTGTGAATACGAATATCATGAATAATCCTGTCTGCCTGAATTTCTATCTCACTGTTCCAAGTGTAATATCACACTTTCCTAAGAAACGTGGCTGTCCTAAAAATAGATTCCACAATGGAGCTATGTTACTCCTGTTCATCTCTAAGCAGGCAGAGCCTGCATTTTTGTCAAAAATCACTATTGGACAATCTCAGCAGCCAATCAAAGGAAAGGTGTTCCACAGAAGCTCAGAGCTCTGGAGCTGGGCACACTCACACTTTACTCTTGGCCTTCAGTCTATTGAGACGTCAAAATTCTAAATTCAGTGGAACTTGGGGGCAGATATTGGACTTGTTGCTTTGGTTGTCAAGAACAGGGAATAAATATAAATAACCCTAATATTCTGCCTTTCATTCTACCTAGTTACACCCTCCAGCCCTTAGGGGTAAAGCACAAGTCATCGTCTCTCTGCTGGATGACCTATTCTCACAATGAGATGACCAATGCACACTAATATCAGAACTTTTAGGATAAACAGAACTCTCAGAAATTATTATTATGGTATTTCTACTATCCCTTGAATATTCGGATTGCGATATGGAGTCTGTACTACTCTCACTTGTTATATGTATAGACTCACTGTCAACTGTAATGTGTTTTAGATATGTAATATCTCTGCTGTCTCCACTCTCAGAACTGTCAGGGGAGGAATCATTGTTTAATGAAGGAGACACACTATGTCCAATGTTCGGATAAAGAATTCTTAAGAATAATTTCAAAATAATATGCCAAATACACAGAAAAATGTCATTTCTCATTATCTTTAATCCAACTACAGACATAATAATAAAAAATCCCACAAGAGCTACACAGATCTCAGTCCATGATTGATCAACACTCGGTTTCGTAGTAGTCACAGAATCTTGAGGTGGGAGGGTTGTTACAGACTTCTTCTTCTTTGCTACAAAATACCAGTTGATACATCAATCCAATAACCTTTTATTGAATATGCATAATTCTTACAGTTATTTAACGATAGATTATACATACAATATTTTTCTTTGGAAAGCTGATGTCCTCCCAATCGTTATATACTACAGGAATATCTTCGTATACATGCTCTTCATCAAAAGTACTATCTGAAGTATGAATAAGATATAAAGATAATCACAAATTTGTTGAATACCACCTAAAAGGATTATCACATTATACATAATGATAGGTCTATTCCTAATTATTAAAAAAAAAAACTTACCTTGTTTACATCCTAAAACGTTTATCCCTTTGAATGGATCATATATACAAATCCCCTTGCAAAGCCAAAGGATATTCTTTACATTAGGATAGTTCCTCTTAATTGACTTTAATGGTAGTTTTATATATCCAACGCGACAATGACTATATTCAAGAATTTGAATATCTTCATTTCCACATCTGATGAGATATTTATCAAACTGCTCTCTATTAACAAACCCAGTCACAGTCCCTCGTTCACAGCCTTTAAAAAATCTACAGTCTATCCCTTGCACATTGACATAATAACTGACATGTAAAATAATAACCATAAAAAAACAAAATCTCCATGAATTTTTGAAATACCGGTACTCCATATCCATCTTGACTAGATTAATAATGCGGTGGATTGGTTTCGATTTGCCTTTACGTCATTGAAGATGACGTATAATCGATTAAAACGTCACATTAATGTGACGTCACAAACTAGTTACATCAAAATACATTTAATCGAGGCATTAAACATTGATCAAAATTAAATTATATAATATATAATATATTTACCCAGATAACTAGTCTCGTTGGAAACAGATAAATCCACCTTTTTATACAGACATTGATTTTCTAAATGATTAATAATACATGTCTCCGTCTCTTTTGTTGTCATGGAACAGCATGCAGGTGCGAGATAATAACTGTGATTAATATAATAATATAAGTTGGTTATGTATTCATGCATAGGATTAAGGGATATTTTAAAAGTTCAATTGTATAGATAAATATATTCATGCTTAGATGTCATCCATAAATAGTCAAAATAATGTATTTTTACTTTTCATTTGTAGAACATCCCTCTATATTTCTTTCATTGACCACGCTTGTCATCTCCATCATGCCTCTTTCTCTCATAATGCTGTTCCTTAACCTTGAACCTCTCTGCATTCCCCTTCTGTTGCAAAATCCTTTCCTCAAACAGCCTACCATGAGTCCAATGATCAAAGAAACTAATATGCAGGAAGGAACACTTGCCAGGAAAATCAAAATCTTGGGAAAACCCTTTTCATGTAAATTTTCCAAATGAGTTATTAATTCATTCCCTTTATTGCTAGGACTACTGGAAGAAAAGCTTGTCATTGACCACCAATTTTCTAGATTTGGAGATGTCATTGATTGCTTTGAGGTGTTCTCTCTATCAGTTGAAATACTTATGCCAGAAGTTTTACTGCTGATTGAGGATAGATGCTCTGAATATGTAGATTCAATCTGAAAGGGTTTGGTGTAACCCTTTGGATTATCGGTGGTCAAAAATTGGTCTACTGTCTGAGAATCAGAATGTGTATAACTAGTGAATGCCTTTTCCTCAAGAGAGATGGATATTTGTGTGTAAGGAGTAGATGGTTTTTCCTCAAGAGAGGTGGACATTTCCTTTACTCTGGGAGATGAGGAAAGATGGCCTGCATCTGTTTTAAAAAAAAAAGTAGTAATTTTTTAAAAAATTAATACAGTATCATATATTGTAGTCTAATCAATTATCATGCAATTTAGGAATATATATTATATTGCATCACGTGACCTAAGTTGATTTTTAAGCTGCGTCTTTCCCTGATGTCTGAAATTTTACAAGGGTCTTTCCTTGACGCTCGAAATTTGAGTATATAAACCTAATGTTGGATCACGTGGTTATGTCATTTGCGTTTGAGGGGTATATAAGCTCAGATCCTGTCAGAGGATCACGTGATTGTATCGTTTGGCTTGGTGGAGTATATAAGGACAGAGCTTCAGTTAACTGATCTTTCACCTAATATGTTTTTTATTCTTTGATCATTAAATAAAGATTATAAATATTGCATACCTGAGGACAGATCGTCTCTAGTTATTGTAGTTCTATCATTTTCTATGGATGTAGTCGCATGAGCCTGGTTAATAGTAGATATATCATTCCCATAGATTGTAGTAGTAACATGCTCCTGAATAAAAGTAGATATAGTTGATCTGTCATTTGTCCTAAGTGTAGTAGAAGGTTGGTCACTGAAGGTGGATATTTCGATCTCTGAGCTTGTAGTAGATTGACAAATGTCAATTTTTAAAGAAACCTCTCTAGGAATATCTTTCAACCATTCACATTTGAAATATCTCATGTGTTTAAATGTAATATATTTAAGATTCGGAAGCTTTCTCAAAATAGTGTTAATATCCAGTATCTGAACATTTTGCAAATAAAGTCTGGTAATGGAGGGTCTGTAACGAAATGATGGATTGGTTGTATCCTTACACAGTATAACAGTTCTGTCACAGAAACATTGACCGTTAAAACAACTGGTAAAACCTGAAACACGATAATAATTCAACACCAGAAATATTACCCAAAGAAATTTCTTTTTTGAATTTTCCATGATTTCAAATATACACGTCCTTTCAATCCAGAAATTTCTCTCCTTCTTATTCATCTAGTAAGCTAAAAACAGATGCTAATTTTATGTGGGTCTTATCTCTGTGTTCCTTGAAGGGGAGATTTATTATATATATAGGAGTGATAAATGCTGACATTAATGTGTTTATTTTGGAAACGCTGTAGGTGTAAACACCTAATTTATCAAATAGAAAGTAATATATGCATTGAACTAGGATGACCTCCATACCATTTACATCACCTTGCACAGTTGTTATATCGGGTCCCACAGGGTCTGGAAAATCTACTTTTACTTTTAAGATTTTACGTAATCTTAATAATATGTTTTCCTATCCTATAAATAAAGTATACTACTTTTACAGTGTCTGGCAAAAAAGCTTTGAAACAGAGGATATTAAAAAAATTGAATTTATTAAGGATATTCCAAATCAAGAGAGCACTGAAAAAATTTCTAACAACTTACATAACCTCATAATAATCGATTATCTTCAAATGTCTGCGTTAAACAGTGAATTTATTGCAAACCTATTTAGTAGAGAATCTCACCATAGAAACATAAGCGTATTTTTAATACTACAAAATCTATTTCACCAGGGAAAGTATTCTCGTGATATTTCTTTGAACTCACATTATTTTATTTTATTTAAAAACATTAGAGATTACAATCAAATTAAATATTTGGGTAATCAAATGGGAATTGGAAAAAAATTAACTGAGGCCTATTTAGATGCTACAGCAGAGCCGTTCTCTTACCTCTTAATTGATTTATCACCTTTATCAGATTCTTCTTATATGTTAAGAAGTAATATACTGCCTGATGAATATGTAACAGTATATAAGTAGGTTGACATCAAAGAATATTTTATTAGAGGATGTGTAATCATCAAAGGTGTCATGTTAAATTGCTAGGGAATATATAATATGTCTACTAATCTCAAAAGTGCCAGTAATTTTTTAGAGGTGATTTTCGAAAATAATCAAAAACTTAACAAGTTCATTTTATTGCATGCATCAGCAAAACATCTCGAGGCTATAGCTGAAATATTTTATAACATCTTTCGTCTTCCTTTATCTCCTACTATTAGATCAAATTTCATTAAAAACATTAGGATTTTAAAAAAATTTATTCATCACAGGTCTCATAGAGGTGATATAGCTAGAAAAAACAGCAAATTATTCACAGACCTTTTGATATCTATAAAAAGTTATCTCCGTAGTATATGGAAATGAATAAGTTCATTTTAATTCCTAAAGATCAATTCGATAAATTTAAAGAATTCCAAAGACTTCATTCTCCAGGAAAAATTGAATCTGGTTTGAATGCTATAAAAGATACTCAGAGTGAAGATATTGAAAAGAAATCAAAAAACCAATTAGGTTCTAGTGAGGGTAATAAGGTTAAACAATCTATTTCTGTTTCACCTCCTAAGGAATTTGAGGATCAAAGTGCATATAGCTCGGATTTAAAAGGGGTAAGCTGGAATAAAAGTAAAGATATTCCAGATCCTCTCCCTCCCCCTGGAATTCCGGAGATTACTGATAGCAAGGTAAAGAAAACAAAGAAAGAGACATCCACAATAAATCAATTAAAATACCAGCATGGAACTGGAAAAAGCGGGAGAGTATACAGAAAAAGGAAAAAAACTAACAGATCAGACTGGATCAAATTCTGGAATAAAAATATCGGATGAAGAGGAAAAATACCTAAAAGATATATATTATAACACAAAAAGTCCTGTTGCATTCAGTGGGTTTCAAAAAATAAATAAATTTATTAAAAAAAATAAAGAAAAGGAAAGTATAACCCCCAAAAAATTAAGAATATGGTTGAGTAAACAAGAAGCATATACATCGTTCTTCCCTAGTAAAAGAAGATTTAAACGTCCTCGAGTAATTGCTTTTTACAAAAATTATCAGTGGGATACAGATACAGCAAATATGACCAAGTATAAGGATTACAATGAGGGATATGGATATTTTGTGGTATTCATAGATATATTTACAAGATATCTTTACACCGCCCCTTTAAAAACTTTAACTGGCCAGGAAATGGTTTTGGTTATTAATGATTTATTTGTTAACGTTGATGAAAAACCTGAAATTCTTAGAAGTGATCGAGGGAGTGAATACTTGAATAGATACATGAAAAAATTTTTAGGGGATAAGAATATTAACTAGGAAATATACTTCCTGCCAATATGTAAGACTGGGGCACAATAAAGTTATAAATGCCTGATATAATTTAGCACATAGGCTGAATTGTATTTCGACTGTTTACTATTATTTTTAGTCTCTTCAGAGGCTATGGTATTACTAGGGCATGGTAGGGTCCCTGAAGTACTTTTTGGGAGCCTGTGCTTAACCCCCGGTTTCAACCTGTTGTGAACAGGTTGAGGAACTGGCTCTCAAATAGGGCCTGTAAAGAGAGGTTATTGGTTATTTTGAACCTGTATATAAGCCCAGATAAAATTAAGACTATTTAAGGTCTTTTATTAGATATATGAGAGCTATTAAAGTCTATATAAGAATCTGCTTATATTTTATATAATTTATATTTCATTTGCAAGGTATTATAAATAATATCCTTTACAAATGTGTCCTTTAATATAGGCCATTTTAGTATTAAATATAAATTATATGGCAGATCCAACTATTAATTATAATATTTGTGGTAATGATTATAGTAATGTTGCTTATGCTTATTTATGCGTTATAAACTAAGCACATTAAATAAAACATTTCACATTCAGGTCTGTGTATTCTTTTATTCTATTATAATTAATTTGTGTAGTCATCCTTAATTTTGTAAAGGATGAAATTAATTCAAATATATAATTTAATTAAATTTAATATTGAATTATTTTACCGACATTTTATTTATAATGTTCTGAAATAATGGATAAAATTTAGGCGACCTTGGGTCTAGGATGGCCAGAGGAGAGGTATTGACTTATTTGGTGGTGTCTGGGTTTTTGGTAACATTAGTTGAGGTACCTAACGATACTTTTGAGCTTGTAATCTCCTCGTCATCGCTCAAGGCGAGATCTTCAAGATTAATGGCTGATGGAGTTTAGTCATATGAGCTATTTCACAGAAATATTTTATCTTATCCATTTTAGAGTAATGCTTTCTTTATGCACTATTCATCAAAACAGCTAACTTGGTGACATAAATTGTGATGTCACAATGTTGCTAATGCGTAATTCGCATATGACGTAATTGCATATTGTGCGCTATACGTAACTCTATGCGTGATGTCACAAATATGACAATTAAAGTGTATGAAATAATTATAATTAATTATTTTCATATTTATGGGTTTATGTAATTTTTAAGCCTCTGGGTGGAATTATTTGCTTTATTCAAATGAATAAATTTTCTTACATTAATAACTCACTTAGTGGGTGCGTTAAATAACGTTAATTAACGTGTTTAAGTGTTAATTTTAATTTATTCAACTTTGTGTGTTTTTAGTTGATTTGAACTCTGATGAGTTTTATGGCCATATAAGACATAGAAGAGAAATTGGTGACTGCTGAGTGCACTACAGCCAGGATAATAGCCATAAAATCTCAAACAAATTGGTTGATGCCAATGGGGGCCAGAGAGTGCAATTCGAATATCCAACACAACTCAATATGTCTTCTTATGGAAGTGCTGTCAGATTCAAATTATGGTGTGCACCACTCTAGCACACTGAACTGCATATGTTTCTGGCTGTGTCCATCACTACTGAAGTGACGTGAGACAGGAGTTGGCTTTTTCCCATCCTTAGAGACTGATGATTTATGCTCATACATTCTCGATCTAAATGCTCTGCATGTTTCCCCAACATAGTGCTTATTGCATTTAGTGCAGGAAATCAGATATATGATGTTTGATAATTCACAAGTGATGTGTTTTGGTAAGTCTATAGTTTGGTATGACTTTTTAGTGAAGTTACATTTGACTCTGTCTACTTTTTTGATGAGTGGACATAGGGTTTGCCTCAAACTTTGAGCTAACTGCATTGAGGGTATCAAGTGTATCTGCTGAGATCTTGCTGATAGGGACGGGTGTGTCACAGCCACTAGGAGGTTCTGAATAGACATGGACTTTAGACATGGCATCACAGAATTCAGTCTGACTGGCAGTTGATGAAGGAGCACTCATAGTGAAGAAAATACTAGGAAATATACTTCCTGCCAATATGTAAGACTGGGGCACAATAAAGTTATAAATGCCTGATATAATTTAGCACATAGGCTGAATTGTATTTCGACTGTTTACTATTATTTTCAGTCTCTTCAGAGGCTATGGTATTACTAGGGCATGGTAGGGTCCCTGAAGTACTTTTTGGGAGCCTGTGCTTAACCCCCGGTTTCAACCTGTTGTGAACAGGTTGAGGAACTGGCTCTCAAATAGGGCCTGTAAAGAGAGGTTATTGGTTATTTTGAACCTGTATATAAGCCCAGATAAAATTAAGACTATTTAAGGTCTTTTATTAGATATATGAGAGCTATTAAAGTCTATATAAGAATCTGCTTATATTTTATATAATTTATATTTCATTTGCAAGGTATTATAAATAATATCCTTTACAAATGTGTCCTTTAATATAGGCCATTTTAGTATTAAATATAAATTATATGGCAGATCCAACTATTAATTATAATATTTGTGGTAATGATTATAGTAATGTTGCTTATGCTTATTTATGTGTTATAAACTAAGCACATTAAATAAAACATTTCACATTCAGGTCTGTGTATTCTTTTATTCTATTATAATTAATTTGTGTAGTCATCCTTAATTTTGTAAAGGATGAAATTAATTCAAATATATAATTTAATTAAATTTAATATTGAATTATTTTACCGACATTTTATTTATAATGTTCTGAAATAATGGATAAAATTTAGGTGACCTTGGGTCTAGGATGGCCAGAGGAGAGGTATTGACTTATTTGGTGGTGTCTGGGTTTTTGGTAACATTAGTTGAGGTACCTAACGATACTTTTGAGCTTGTAATCTCCTCGTCATCGCTCAAGGCGAGATCTTCAAGATTAATGGCTGATGGAGTTTAGTCATATGAGCTATTTCACAGAAATATTTTATCTTATCCATTTTAGAGTAATGCTTTCTTTATGCACTATTCATCAAAACAGCTAACTTGGTGACATAAATTGTGATGTCACAATGTTGCTAATGCGTAATTCGCATATGACGTAATTGCATATTGTGCGCTATACGTAACTCTATGCGTGATGTCACAAATATGACAATTAAAGTGTATGAAATAATTATAGTTAATTATTTTCATATTTATGGGTTTATGTAATTTTTAAGCCTCTGGGTGGAATTATTTGCTTTATTCAAATGAATAAATTTTCTTACGTTAATAACTCACTTAGTGGGTGCGTTAAATAACGTTAATTAACGTGTTTAAGTGTTAATTTTAATTTATTCAACTTTGTGTGTTTTTAGTTGATTTGAACTCTGATGAGTTTTATGGCCATATAAGACATAGAAGAGAAATTGGTGACTGCTGAGTGCACTACAGCCAGGATAATAGCCATAAAATACCCTCAATGCAGTTAGCTCAAAGTTTGAGGCTACCACCTCAAACCCTATGTCCACTCATCAAAAAAGTAGACAGAGTCAAATGTAACTTCACTAAAAAGTCATACCAAACTATAGACTTACCAAAACACATCACTTGTGAATTATCAAACATCATATATCTGATTTCCTGCACTAAATGCAATAAGCACTATGTTGGGGAAACATGCAGAGCATTTAGATCGAGAATGTATGAGCATAAATCATCAGTCTCTAAGGATGGGAAAAAGCCAACTCCTGTCTCACGTCACTTCAGTAGTGATGGACACAGCCAGAAACATATACAGTTCAGTGTGCTAGAGTGGTGCACACCAAAATTTGAATCTGACAGCACTTCCATAAGAAGACATATTGAGTTGTGTTGGATATTCGAATTGCACTCTCTGGCCCCCATTGGCATCAACCAATTTGTTTGAGATTTTATGGCTATTATCCTGGCTGTAGTGCACTCAGCAGTCACCAATTTCTCTTCTATGTCTTATATGGCCATAAAACTCATCAGAGTTCAAATCAACTAAAAACACACAAAGTTGAATAAATTAAAATTAACACTTAAACACGTTAATTAACGTTATTTAACGCACCCACTAAGTGAGTTATTAACGTAAGAAAATTTATTCATTTGAATAAAGCAAATAATTCCACCCAGAGGCTTAAAAATTACATAAACCCATAAATATGAAAATAATTAATTATAATTATTTCATACACTTTAATTGTCATATTTGTGACATCACGCATAGAGTTACGTATAGCGCACAATATGCAATTACGTCATATGCGAATTACGCATTAGCAACATTGTGACATCACAATTTATGTCACCAAGTTAGCTGTTTTGATGAATAGTGCATAAAGAAAGCATTACTCTAAAATGGATAAGATAAAATATTTCTGTGAAATAGCTCATATGACTAAACTCCATCAGCCATTAATCTTGAAGATCTCGCCTTGAGCGATGACGAGGAGATTACAAGCTCAAAAGTATCGTTAGGTACCTCAACTAATGTTACCAAAATCCCAGACACCACCAAATAAGTCAATACCTCTCCTCTGGCCATCCTAGACCCAAGGTCACCTAAATTTTATCCATTATTTCAGAACATTATAAATAAAATGTCGGTAAAATAATTCAATATTAAATTTAATTAAATTATATATTTGAATTAATTTCATCCTTTACAAAATTAAGGATGACTACACAAATTAATTATAATAGAATAAAAGAATACACAGACCTGAATGTGAAATGTTTTATTTAATGTGCTTAGTTTATAACGCATAAATAAGCATAAGCAACATTACTATAATCATTACCACAAATATTATAATTAATAGTTGGATCTGCAATATAATTTATATTTAATACTAAAATGGCCAATATTAAAGGACACATTTGTAAAGGATATTATTTATAATACCTTGCAAATGAAATATAAATTATATAAAATATAAGCAGATTCTAATAAAAGACCTTAAATAGTCTTAATTTTATCTGGGCTTATATACAGGTTCAAAATAACCAATAACCTCTCTTTACAGGCCCTATTTGAGAGCCAGTTCCTCAACCTGTTCACAACAGGTTGAAACCGGGGGTTAAGCACAGGCTCCCAAAAGTACTTCAGGGACCCTACCATGCCCTAGTAATACCATAGCCCCTGAAGAGACTGAAAATAATAGTAAACAGTCGAAATACAATTCAGCCTATGTGCTAAATTATATCAGGCATTTATAACTTTATTGTGCCCCAGTCTTACATATTGGCAGGAAGTATATTTCCTAGTATTTTCTTCACTATGAGTGCTCCTTCATCAACTGCCAGTCAGACTGAATTCTGTGATGCCATGTCTAAAGTCCATGTCTATTCAGAACCTCCTAGTGGCTGTGACACACCCGTCCCTATCAGCAAGATCTCAGCAGATACACTTGATACCCTCAATGCAGTTAGCTCAAAGTTTGAGGCAAACCCTATGTCCACTCATCAAAAAAGTAGACAGAGTCAAATGTAACTTCACTAAAAAGTCATACCAAACTATAGACTTACCAAAACACATCACTTGTGAATTATCAAACATCATATATCTGATTTCCTGCACTAAATGCAATAAGCACTATGTTGGGGAAACATGCAGAGCATTTAGATCGAGAATGTATGAGCATAAATCATCAGTCTCTAAGGATGGGAAAAAGCCAACTCCTGTCTCACGTCACTTCAGTAGTGATGGCCACAGCCAGAAACATATGCAGTTCAGTGTGCTAGAGTGGTGCACACCATAATTTGAATCTGACAGCACTTCCATAAGAAGACATATTGAGTTGTGTTGGATATTCGAATTGCACTCTCTGGCCCCCATTGGCATCAACCAATTTGTTTGAGATTTTATGGCTATTATCCTGGCTGTAGTGCACTCAGCAGTCACCAATTTCTCTTCTATGTCTTATATGGCCATAAAACTCATCAGAGTTCAAATCAACTAAAAACACACAAAGTTGAATAAATTAAAATTAACACTTAAACACGTTAATTAACGTTATTTAACGCACCCACTAAGTGAGTTATTAACGTAAGAAAATTTATTCATTTGAATAAAGCAAATAATTCCACCCAGAGGCTTAAAAATTACATAAACCCATAAATATGAAAATAATTAATTCTAATTATTTCATACACTTTAATTGTCATATTTGTGACGTCACGCATAGAGTTACGTATAGCGCACAATATGCAATTACGTCATATGCGAATTACGCATTAGCAACATTGTGACATCACAATTTATGTCACCAAGTTAGCTGTTTTGATGAATAGTGCATAAAGAAAGCATTACTCTAAAATGGATAAGATAAAATATTTCTGTGAAATAGCTCATATGACTAAACTCCATCAGCCATTAATCTTGAAGATCTCACCTTGAGCGATGACGAGGAGATTACAAGCTCAAAAGTATCGTTAGGTACCTCAACTAATGTTACCAAAAACCCAGACACCACCAAATAAGTCAATACCTCTCCTCTGGCCATCCTAGACCCAAGGTCACCTAAATTTTATCCATTATTTCAGAACATTATAAATAAAATGTCGGTAAAATAATTCAATATTAAATTTAATTAAATTATATATTTGAATTAATTTCATCCTTTACAAAATTAAGGATGACTACACAAATTAATTATAATAGAATAAAAGAATACACAGACCTGAATGTGAAATGTTTTATTTAATGTGCTTAGTTTATAACGCATAAATAAGCATAAGCAACATTACTATAATCATTACCACAAATATTATAATTAATAGTTGGATCTGCCATATAATTTATATTTAATACTAAAATGGCCTATATTAAAGGACACATTTGTAAAGGATATTATTTATAATACCTTGCAAATGAAATATAAATTATATAAAATATAAGCAGATTCTTATATAGACTTTAATAGCTCTCATATATCTAATAAAAGACCTTAAATAGTCTTAATTTTATCTGGGCTTATATACAGGTTCAAAATAACCAATAACCTCTCTTTACAGGCCCTATTTGAGAGCCAGTTCCTCAACCTGTTCACAACAGGTTGAAACCGGGGGTTAAGCACAGGCTCCCAAAAAGTACTTCAGGGACCCTACCATGCCCTAGTAATACCATAGCCTCTGAAGAGACTGAAAATAATAGTAAACAGTCGAAATACAATTCAGCCTATGTGCTAAATTATATCAGGCATTTATAACTTTATTGTGCCCCAGTCTTACATATTGGCAGGAAGTATATTTCCTAGTTAATATTCTTATCCCCTAAAAATTTTTTCATGTATCTATTCAAGTATTCACTCCCTCGATCACTTCTAAGAATTTCAGGTTTTTCATTAACGTTAACAAATAAATCATTAATAACCAAAACCATTTCCTGGCCAGTTAAAGTTTTTAAAGGGGCGGTGTAAAGATATCTTGTAAATATATCTATGAATACCACAAAATATCCATATCCCTCATTGTAATCCTTATACTTGGTCATATTTGCTGTATCTGTATCCCACTGATAATTTTTGTAAAAAGCAATTACTCGAGGACGTTTAAATCTTCTTTTACTAGGGAAGAACGATGTATATGCTTCTTGTTTACTCAACCATATTCTTAATTTTTTGGGGGTTATACTTTCCTTTTCTTTATTTTTTTTAATAAATTTATTTATGTTTTGAAACCCACTGAATGCAACAGGACTTTTTGTGTTATAATATATATCTTTTAGGTATTTTTCCTCTTCATCCGATATTTTTATTCCAGAATTTGATCCAGTCTGATCTGTTAGTTTTTTTCCTTTTTCTGTATACTCTCCCGCTTTTTCCAGTTCCATGCTGGTATTTTAATTGATTTATTGTGGATGTCTCTTTCTTTGTTTTCTTTACCTTGCTATCAGTAATCTCCGGAATTCCAGGGGGAGGGAGAGGATCTGGAATATCTTTACTTTTATTCCAGCTTACCCCTTTTAAATCCGAGCTATATGCACTTTGATCCTCAAATTCCTTAGGAGGTGAAACAGAAATAGATTGTTTAACCTTATTACCCTCACTAGAACCTAATTGGTTTTTTGATTTCTTTTCAATATCTTCACTCTGAGTATCTTTTATAGCATTCAAACCAGATTCAATTTTTCCTGGAGAATGAAGTCTTTGGAATTCTTTAAATTTATCGAATTGATCTTTAGGAATTAAAATGAACTTATTCATTTCCATATACTACGGAGATAACTTTTTATAGATATCAAAAGGTCTGTGAATAATTTGCTGTTTTTTCTAGCTATATCACCTCTATGAGACCTGTGATGAATAAATTTTTTTAAAATCCTAATGTTTTTAATGAAATTTGATCTAATAGTAGGAGATAAAGGAAGACGAAAGATGTTATAAAATATTTCAGCTATAGCCTCGAGATGTTTTGCTGATGCATGCAATAAAATGAACTTGTTAAGTTTTTGATTATTTTCGAAAATCACCTCTAAAAAATTACTGGCACTTTTGAGATTAGTAGACATATTATATATTCCCTAGCAATTTAACATGACACCTTTGATGATTACACATCCTCTAATAAAATATTCTTTGATGTCAACCTACTTATATACTGTTACATATTCATCAGGCAGTATATTACTTCTTAACATATAAGAAGAATCTGATAAAGGTGATAAATCAATTAAGAGGTAAGAGAACGGCTCTGCTGTAGCATCTAAATAGGCCTCAGTTAATTTTTTTCCAATTCCCATTTGATTACCCAAATATTTAATTTGATTGTAATCTCTAATGTTTTTAAATAAAATAAAATAATGTGAGTTCAAAGAAATATCACGAGAATACTTTCCCTGGTGAAATAGATTTTGTAGTATTAAAAATACGCTTATGTTTCTATGGTGCAAATAGGTTTGCAATAAATTCACTGTTTAACGCAGACATTTGAAGATAATCGATTATTATGAGGTTATGTAAGTTGTTAGAAATTTTTTCAGTGCTCTCTTGATTTGGAATATCCTTAATAAATTCAATTTTTTTAATATCCTCTGTTTCAAAGCTTTTTTGCCAGACACTGTAAAAGTAGTATACTTTATTTATAGGATAGGAAAACATATTATTAAGATTACGTAAAATCTTAAAAGTAAAAGTAGATTTTCCAGACCCTGTGGGACCCGATATAACAACTGTGCAAGGTGATGTAAATGGTATGGAGGTCATCCTAGTTCAATGCATATATTACTTTCTATTTGATAAATTAGGTGTTTACACCTACAGCGTTTCCAAAATAAACACATTAATGTCAGCATTTATCACTCCTATATATATAATAAATCTCCCCTTCAAGGAACACAGAGATAAGACCCACATAAAATTAGCATCTGTTTTTAGCTTACTAGATGAATAAGAAGGAGAGAAATTTCTGGATTGAAAGGACGTGTATATTTGAAATCATGGAAAATTCAAAAAAGAAATTTCTTTGGGTAATATTTCTGGTGTTGAATTATTATCGTGTTTCAGGTTTTACCAGTTGTTTTAACGGTCAATGTTTCTGTGACAGAACTGTTATACTGTGTAAGGATACAACCAATCCATCATTTCGTTACAGACCCTCCATTACCAGACTTTATTTGCAAAATGTTCAGATACTGGATATTAACACTATTTTGAGAAAGCTTCCGAATCATTTAAACACATGAGATATTTCAAATGTGAATGGTTGAAAGATATTCCTAGAGAGGTTTCTTTAAAAATTGACATTTGTCAATCTACTACAAGCTCAGAGATCGAAATATCCACCTTCAGTGACCAACCTTCTACTACACTTAGGACAAATGACAGATCAACTATATCTACTTTTATTCAGGAGCATGTTACTACTACAATCTATGGGAATGATATATCTACTATTAACCAGGCTCATGCGACTACATCCATAGAAAATGATAGAACTACAATAACTAGAGACGATCTGTCCTCAGGTATGCAATATTTATAATCTTTATTTAATGATCAAAGAATAAAAAACATATTAGGTGAAAGATCAGTTAACTGAAGCTCTGTCCTTATATACTCCACCAAGCCAAACGATACAATCACGTGATCCTCTGACAGGATCTGAGCTTATATACCCCTCAAACGCAAATGACATAACCACGTGATCCAACATTAGGTTTATATACTCAAATTTCGAGCGTCAAGGAAAGACCCTTGTAAAATTTCAGACATCAGGGAAAGACGCAGCTTAAAAATCAACTTAGGTCACGTGATGCAATATAATATATATTCCTAAATTGCATGATAATTGATTAGACTACAATATATGATACTGTATTAATTTTTTAAAAAATTACTACTTTTTTTTTTAAAACAGATGCAGGCCATCTTTCCTCATCTCCCAGAGTAAAGGAAATGTCCACCTCTCTTGAGGAAAAACCATCTACTCCTTACACACAAATATCCATCTCTCTTGAGGAAAAGGCATTCACTAGTTATACACATTCTGATTCTCAGACAGTAGACCAATTTTTGACCACCGATAATCCAAAGGGTTACACCAAACCCTTTCAGATTGAATCTACATATTCAGAGCATCTATCCTCAATCAGCAGTAAAACTTCTGGCATAAGTATTTCAACTGATAGAGAGAACACCTCAAAGCAATCAATGACATCTCCAAATCTAGAAAATTGGTGGTCAATGACAAGCTTTTCTTCCAGTAGTCCTAGCAATAAAGGGAATGAATTAATAACTCATTTGGAAAATTTACATGAAAAGGGTTTTCCCAAGATTTTGATTTTCCTGGCAAGTGTTCCTTCCTGCATATTAGTTTCTTTGATCATTGGACTCATGGTAGGCTGTTTGAGGAAAGGATTTTGCAACAGAAGGGGAATGCAGAGAGGTTCAAGGTTAAGGAACAGCATTATGAGAGAAAGAGGCATGATGGAGATGACAAGCGTGGTCAATGAAAGAAATATAGAGGGATGTTCTACAAATGAAAAGTAAAAATACATTATTTTGACTATTTATGGATGACATCTAAGCATGAATATATTTATCTATACAATTGAACTTTTAAAATATCCCTTAATCCTATGCATGAATACATAACCAACTTATATTATTATATTAATCACAGTTATTATCTCGCACCTGCATGCTGTTCCATGACAACAAAAGAGACGGAGACATGTATTATTAATCATTTAGAAAATCAATGTCTGTATAAAAAGGTGGATTTATCTGTTTCCAACGAGACTAGTTATCTGGGTAAATATATTATATATTATATAATTTAATTTTGATCAATGTTTAATGCCTCGATTAAATGTATTTTGATGTAACTAGTTTGTGACGTCACATTAATGTGACGTTTTAATCGATTATACGTCATTTTCAATGACGTAAAGGCAAATCGAAACCAATCCACCGCATTATTAATCTAGTCAAGATGGATATGGAGTACCGGTATTTCAAAAATTCATGGAGATTTTGTTTTTTTATGGTTATTATTTTACATGTCAGTTATTATGTCAATGTGCAAGGGATAGACTGTAGATTTTTTAAAGGCTGTGAACGAGGGACTGTGACTGGGTTTGTTAATAGAGAGCAGTTTGATAAATATCTCATCAGATGTGGAAACGAAGATATTCAAATTCTTGAATATAGTCATTGTCGCGTTGGATATATAAAACTACCATTAAAGTCAATTAAGAGGAACTATCCTAATGTAAAGAATATCCTTTGGCTTTGCAAGGGGATTTGTATATATGATCCATTCAAAGGGATAAACGTTTTAGGATGTAAACAAGGTAAGTTTTTTTTTTAATAATTAGGAATAGACCTATCATTTTGTATAATGTGATAATCCTTTTAGGTGGTATTCAACAAATTTGCGATTATCTTTATATCTTATTCATACTTCAGATAGTACTTTTGATGAAGAGCATGTATACGAAGATATTCCTGTAGTATATAACGATTGGGAGGACATCAGCTTTCCAAAGAAAAATATTGTATGTATAATCTATCGTTAAATAACTGTAAGAATTATGCATATTCAATAAAAGGTTATTGGATTGATGTATCAACTGGTATTTTGTAGCAAAGAAGAAGAAGTCTGTAACAACCCTCCCACCTCAAGATTCTGTGACTACTACGAAACTGAGTGTTGATCAATCATGGACTGAGATCTGTGTAGCTCTTGTGGGATTTTTTATTATTATGTCTGTAGTTGGATTAAAGATAATGAGAAATGACATTTTTCTGTGTATTTGGCATATTATTTTGAAATTATTCTTAAGAATTCTTTATCCGAACATTGGACATAGTGTGTCTCCTTCATTAAACAATGATTCCTCCCCTGACAGTTCTGAGAGTGGAGACAGCAGAGATATTACATATCTAAAACACATTACAGTTGACAGTGAGTCTATACATATAACAAGTGAGAGTAGTACAGACTCCATATCGCAATCCGAATATTCAAGGGATAGTAGAAATACCATAATAATAATTTCTGAGAGTTCTGTTTATCCTAAAAGTTCTGATATTAGTGTGCATTGGTCATCTCATTGTGAGAATAGGTCATCCAGCAGAGAGACGATGACTTGTGCTTTACCCCTAAGGGCTGGAGGGTGTAACTAGGTAGAATGAAAGGCAGAATATTAGGGTTATTTATATTTATTCCCTGTTCTTGACAACCAAAGCAACAAGTCCAATATCTGCCCCCAAGTTCCACTGAATTTAGAATTTTGACGTCTCAATAGACTGAAGGCCAAGAGTAAAGTGTGAGTGTGCCCAGCTCCAGAGCTCTGAGCTTCTGTGGAACACCTTTCCTTTGATTGGCTGCTGAGATTGTCCAATAGTGATTTTTGACAAAAATGCAGGCTCTGCCTGCTTAGAGATGAACAGGAGTAACATAGCTCCATTGTGGAATCTATTTTTAGGACAGCCACGTTTCTTAGGAAAGTGTGATATTACATACCAAGGGGGCGCGGAATTCACGACCTCGTGAATTGTTAAAAAAAGGTGATATTACATACCAAAAGGGGTGCGGGGATACCAAATTAGGATATTGCTTTGCATAGTGACATTTGATTTGTTGTTTTATTCTAAATTATTTTCAAAGATTTAACTTTAAATAATTCAAATAAATGGGGGAGCAATGACTTGTGGGCTTTACATTGTTTGTGTTTTATTGTTGTTTCCTAATTTGAAGATGTTTGTATGATACAGAGAAAATTTTGAGAGGAATGAGGTCGATCGTCCTAGATAAAGGACAAATATAAAGATTAAAACTGCAAATTAACATTTTCAAATCTGTGCAAATTAAATAATGCATTTAATGTGAATTTTGAATGATGTGAAAATTTTGATCAATTTTGATAAATACTTGATACATACTCTTGAATATATATTACTTTATATACCACTACCTCTAATTTTGCTCCAAATGGTAAAATATAATTCACACCACAAGTCCAAAACATATGATGATGATGACACAGTGAGTTTATATATACTTAACAAAACACAGCAAACACAACCAGCCATTTAAAAAAAACAAACTAGAAAAATAAAGGTACAATAACAACATTTAGACCCAATTGGGTCGGCCCAGCGGACCAATGGCATCAGGGGAGCTAGGGAACCCGGGAGGGACAGTTATGCTTCAAACATTTGCAGGAGAGAAAAGCTGAAAATATGCCTCTCAGGTTTTTTTTGCAAATTGTGTTATTCCAATGTTTTCAAAATTGACATTGAAACAAAGAATTTAGGGCCAATAAGTGTGGTGTCCCTATGGGGGTTTTCACTAGGAGCTAAAAGGCATGTTAGTCCCAATCATCTTCGTTGTAGGAAAATGATGCATCAGGATCTTGGTCAAAATGTCCCGATGTTGGCCAATTGCCTAGAGATGGCTGAAAAGAGCCCCTGCCTCTGCCTCTCCCAAATGAAGCAAATGGGGAATTGGATCCAGGGGCAGGTTGAGTGGCTTGTTGTAGTTGTTGGTACGCATGAAATAATTGCGCACCACGACCTAGGAGTTGTACAGGGGGAGGTCCAAAGGAAGTTGAAGGTGCCAAATTTAAGGTTGAAGGTTGTGGTGGGTTCTCTGGTTCAGCCGGTGACCCCACATGTTCAAGAGGAGGGAGCAGTGAGTGCACATTCAAATCTTCACTGTCATCCTCCGATTCGTCACTCATTAATGACCAATTGTCCTCATTTGTGTCCGAGAGGTCGTGCCAATTTACAAGCTCCAGAACTCTTAGTCCATACCTTATTATGGCAGGTATTGTCCAGGTGCTTGGGTCAAAATTGTGAACCGGTGGTAGGTCATTGGGACCACCGATCAGAGGCATGAGATCATTGAAGTCAAACACCCAATTTAATAACATGCCAAAGGTTCCATTCCAAAATTGACTCCACCCATTGTATGCAAAATTTTGGGCATCCCGTTCACTAACAGAGTTTAATGGGTTGCCATGTAGATACTGGATTGGCGCCATTGAAAATTCACCACATGAAATAAAGGTCAAAATGTTAGGTGGAGTATGTTGTGGCCTAATGCGAACAATTGGCACAGGTTCATATTCGGGGAGAGGTGCCAGTATCTCGCATTGCTCAAATCTGTGATAGTCAAAACTTTGTTGTACAAAAGAGAATACCTTTAGTACAGAATAACCATACAAAGATACAGTGAGTGAGTAACTGCTCATCAAAATTCTGCAGTTAGTCCTAGTTGTTCCCAAATATGGTGCCTGCACTCTATCATCAAAATGAATGCACTGTGCGGCCAATACAAAAGCCTGGGGCCTGGTCAGATGTTGAAGTGTTCCCCTGTTTTAGTTTTTGTGGGACCTGATGCCTTTGCCATTTGGGACATTATTTGATGCCATGTTTTTGTTATTTTTATGCTTAATCAAGATATATGTAAATATTCTGTTCTATGCACTAAATAATTACTTTACTAATAATTTATGTTCACTAGGAAATTAACTGTTTACTTAATTAAACTATTTTTCACAATGGAATTACTAAATTTTGCAAATAAATAAGCGTTTAGTCGCCTCTTACGACATGCAGCTTTCACAGTGTGTCTATTCTTTTTAATTCCCGGATCACACTCGAGGAAAAGAAATATTTATCAGAAGATAAATGCTATGGATAAATTTAGTTGCTTAGTAATTTTTGAGGAATATGAACAAATAAGGAACAAATACAACTTTCATATATAACATAAAATGTGTTATGGCTGGTTGTACACAATCTACTATATAAATCTATTTAGCACAGAAATTTAACTATCTACTGCAGTCATTTCACACTTATATACACTATAAACAATATAGCACAACCGTAAATACCAGATGGTAGGCATCCTATTGGGGACTTGGTCAGCTGGCCGGGAGGAAAGATAAAAATTGTACCCTAGTTCCTAAAATTTGTAGAAGCGTTGGTGTATTCTGCTGTATGGAAGTGGATTTTCAAAATTGTAAGCATCCACAGTTTTATCTATATTGCCAAATTGATAAAATTGCCCACAAATTGGACATTTGTAATCTTCTTCCTGAGCTACGATCATCCAGCATTGAAAATGAACGTAATAATCACAGCATGGGGTTCTATAAAAATTTTGATATTTTGTCGGGCGTATGATTTCAGAACGTGTGAATGGTTGAGTACATTTTATACACCGTCCCCCATGCACCATATTGGCCCAGTGCTTGAAGGCGCGCTCACTGGATCGTGCTGCTCGACAAAAGTCAAAGGGTCGAGGCTTTCGGCTCTTACTTTGTGAAAGATCCAATGATGGCATGCGTACATTCCAAAGGTTAAAATTGTGTAAATGTATTTGAATTGCAGTGTCGTCAGGCATAAAAAATGAGTGCACAAACGTGAATTTTGCCCAAGTTGAAGTGTCCAAGTTTGGTAGAAATCTCACAAAATATGTTTCCGGGAATTTAGGGCACTGGAAGTAGGCAAAGGCTCTTAAGAGATCCACTGGATTACTTTCTGTCACATTTAATAGCTCTGGAATGCCGCCAAGGTAACATAGTGCAGTTTCAAGCACTTGAGGAAATGTGCATAAAAAATTACTCATGGCGTGCAGATTGGGGTATTTCAAAATCTCCCACTGGTGATTGAATATTGATGAAATTTAGAGAGCCACGCGGTAATAAAAGTTGGTTGAGATCGTGTAGCCACTGTGCTAAACCCCTACGCTGTATCATACTCTGTACACTTATCGGGTATGTTTGATTTTGAACTATGATGAGTGCCTGATCTGTTCCTATGGGGCTTTCGCTGACCTGGGCATGCTGCACCCACCACTCATTAAACTGGGGTTGTGAGTGTTCTGTTGGATTGGAACACTGGTATTGTGGTATAGGTGTGGAGGAATGCCAAAAGTCATCACTGGCTTGAGGTTCTTTGTTGATAAGTGGAACTAAGCAAGAATCTTTTGAAGTTGATGATGAATTGGGAATTTCTCCAGGATTCTTTTCTTGTTTTTTGCTTTCAGATGGACCTGTCTCTGGGTCATCTTTCATCTTTCGCTTAATTGACCTTTTGTTTTGTTTTCTAATCAGGTAGGAGGCATTATCTCTATAACTAGAATATTCATGGTATGAAGACTCAGAGTAGCGTTTTTGAAAGTCATTTGGCATTTGGTGTATTTGAGTTTTTGGATTAAAAACCCGTTGACAACCCTTTCCCCAGTTAAATTTGGAAGGACGTTTTGGTGATTTTGAGTGGTGGTTTGTGCTTTTGCCCTGAGAAGAGGGAGAATTATTCTGGGATGCCATACCTTATACTTTACAAACAGTTATGACAGTTAATATTTTTCTTTGTGCTCAAATTATTCACCACACAATTATAATAGTTAATGTTACACAATGTTCCAGCAAAATTATTTAAATTAGCAATATTCTGGGTGCTCAAACGCTCCGTCTCATTATGTACAGCTGGAGAATATAAAGGTTGGTGCATACCAACAAAAATACACAAATGAGTATAAACATACCTCAAGATGAAGTAAGAAAGTTATTTCATCAATCAAATCATTAAACTTTTATCCTTTGCATAATATAAATTAAATATATTTACATACTTCATAAAATAATGTAAATAAGTTCATCAAGTATGAGATGAATAAATATTAACTCCTCAAAACAACAGATCAGATCTCAATGAGACCTGGTGCTAAACCAGAGTAATACATATCTTTGGAGCTATATAAATGTCCCATGTTAAGAAAAATATACAAGTCATAAAACAGTTGGTTCTGGACCAACAAAAATATACAAATGTTATTATATTCACACAACAAATACCACATTTTATCAACAAACTTAAAACGTTATGAAGCTGTGCTTGATGTAATGAACACAACATCATTCTATTGTGTTACAATAAATATTATGTACAGATTAATTGGTTGTGCCATATTGGTACAATGACTGCAGTAAACATTGTATACATTACACCACTTTTATAAATGTCACACTAATACATTAGTGAGCATGAACATATTTAACTTATGTTTATATCCTGTATGTGTTATTCTCACTTTATATGGAACTAATTTTAAATAGAACACACATTTCCATGTTAAAACTTCGATCGGTTAATCTTTAATTTCAACAGACAAGTAATTTCTTAAAGCAAGAGAATTAATCAAAATTTATGTGGATGACTCTAACTAAAAATCATCATGATTTTGAAATTTAGGTGAGACCTTACTATGAATGTAAGTATCAATCAATCACATATAAGTCTAACCACTGTCATTATTTACCAAACAGTTCTAACAGCTTAATAATATCTTAATATTATAATAATATTAAACAATATTGTAGAACAATATAATAAATACAATATACACAGTTATAATAACGGTTAATGCCACAAATATACACAATTGAAACAGTGTTACACACTTATGTGTATACACCTACTTGTGAAATCTTTCAAAACTATTTAGGTTCCTTTTTTTGCTTATCTGTTTTTTTATAAATTTTTTGAACCATGGTTCTCAGGTTAGCTCTCCTCCACATAAGCGGTGAGATCTCCGGCACGTGCAGAGAATCTGCTGTTCCTGATTCCCCATGGTCATTGGAGACTTGTATGAGCAAATACATTTTCATCTATGCATAATTGGGATATTGTAACAGAGTCTCATATACTTGATGCGATGTTTCTTGGCTACAAATCTATGAATCGTTGGTTTTAACCTGGTACATCATATATGACCAGTTATAGTGACATACTATTTCATAAATACAATCCAAGATAACTTGCTACAAATTGTACATATTTGGTCATCAAGAGACCATTGACTGTGACTGGCATTTCATAAAACATTATTGTAGCCAATATCAATTGATACTGTTAGGTAACATTCTAAATTTATGACAGACAGGTTCAATCAGGGCTGATTGCTACCATTAATTATGTCAAAATAAAAGATGTTAATGAATCATCAAACTGCAAACAACTACAATGTCAACATACAATACACAACTAAGATGCAATAAGAGTAATACTGAAACAGTCAGCCTTTCATGTGTTTACAAGGCAGAGGTTACATTTGCACATTGCTGCTTGGATCACAAGGAAGAATTAAAGTTTAATTTCAGTGAGACAAACTTTATGAGCCAAGTTTGATCTGATATTCACTTTAGTTTTCTTAATACCAATCATTTATTCGTCGGATGCTTAGGAGTGATTACACACAACTTACTTCACTTACTTACTTACTTATTTAGAGAGGAAATAGTAAGACAGAAACTGTGTGGTTATTAAGCAGGGAAAGAGAGTTAATGAGATAGGATAAAACTGAGGAGAGTGTTATTTACTTTTGTTTTGGAATTTGGGAATTTATTTTTTTAAGCTGAATAGTACACTATTTCTGGTACACTCACAGAGAGTGGTTCTAAAAAGGTCTCATTAGTGTAGCTTTTCTCTTTTTTCTTGATTTGGGCTGCTTTGTTCCTAGTCTTGCGGAGTCTCTGGGGCACAGTAACATTTGGAGTGGTTGTTATTTGCTTGTGTGTTTGTTTGCCTTTCTTGCTGGCTGAGTAAACTGATGGTAGTGTGAGACTCCTTGTTAATGGGTTTTTTACCTTTAACAGTGGGGCTGTTGGAGGTTGTTTTGTAAGATCCACAGGTGGTACTATTGGTGGACAAAAATAGAGTCCATCTCTACCCAGTAAAATTTGGTAAGTAATGGGGGGATTCATGGAAATCTTATGGATTTTCTTAGCAGTTCCATATCCTACATAAGAATAATTTTTCAGAGGCCATTGTCCATGTTCATAAGTGAGGGTTGATGGTTCTGAGTACACTATGTGTGCTTTGTACAGGATTCCCGGGATAATTGTTGTCACATAAATTCTTGTTATTTTTGATTGTTTCAGTGTTGGTAAGGCTGGTGTGAAAATAGGCAGCTTCTGTAAGTACAAATAGATTAAACTGGCAGAGGATGTCATACTTAAGATTACTTGAAATTTGGGAGTTTTGTGGGGATAAGGACTCAAGTTCAAACAATTGAATTTATTGCATATGCTCTTGAAACAAGGAGAGAAGGTCTTTCTACAGGTGATAAGGAGGAGTCCTAAAATTGAGATTGCTGTGACCAGTACAAAGTGGTGGTAGTAATTGTTAACTAGATCATGTATCATTTGGTCTGGGCTTGATGATGGTGTTGTAGTTTGTGGTATTTCAGGTGTGAATGGGATGATCTGGAGAGCATTAGTCTTTGGTAGATTAACCATAGCCAGTGCTGTTACTATGGTGCGATATTTGCTGCATAAATAAAATAAGCCTAGGATGACCAACAATACAACACCACATAACACATAGACGATATATTGTAGGAATGATGAGCTAGATGTAGATTTTGGTATATCTAAAGATTTATGATACACTTTTTCGGAGAGATGTCTGTATGAAACAGTGTCAGTTTTTAAGTCATTCAAAACCTTTCTGAGATCTAATGTCTGGGTTTCAGCATTGGCTATGTCTTGTGTGTAAGAATTGTTCAGCAGGTTTAACGGTGGTAATACTATGTCACTTTGTGTATTATTTAGAGTATCAGCCAAATAACCTTTTAAATCATTGTGTGGTACAAATGATTGGAGGACCATCAAATTGGTGGGGTATTTGAGGGTGGTGGTTGTTGTTGATGTTTTACAGGCTTCATAAAATGGCAAAATGGTAACATTATCATATGAGACAACACATGAGCATTTGTTCTGCATGTCTAGCACACATGAGCTGCAACCTTTTCTTGCATTTGTTACACCATTACAAGTTAATGTGTATTTGGCCACATTGCTTAATAAATAAGCAGTTCCACTCAATGGGGTGATACTTGGTTTAACTGGTGTGTCTCGTACAGAAAATCTACACAAATCAGTGTCTGTATATTTGTTATTTTTAAATATGTTGTACTCACATGTAGGATGAGAAAGACTAAAAAGTTCTGGCTGTAGAGTGCAGAGGTTTGATGTGGTGGTGTGGCATTTTGTGACTAAATCTTTCACTGTAGGGAAGAAGTATAGAGATCTAGCCTCGCTAATAGCCAAATGAGTGTGGATTCCATCAATAAATGTCATATGCGGGTGTTGTGCTGTCAAGGGTAACGGATGCTGGCGAATTTCGTAGAGCTCAAATTCACTGTCTTTGTATGCCACTGGGAGATGAATGGAGAGATAGATGTATTTGCTTCTGCGGGTTAGTGTGAAGTCAGCTGAGTGATAGACATCAGTGGGTCTTTGCAGAGCTAGTGCAAACTGAGGACTGCTACTGGCGAGTTGGTTGGTAACTTCCTTGAACAAGTCATGCACGACTTCAAGCGGAAGGAGATTGGGTGATAACTTGCCTTCAACAAGGTCACTGAGGCCTTCTTTGTACTGCATAAGATCAGCATCTATGGCAGCAAAATAGCCTGTGATGTCATTAATTGTGGTTATGTAGTGTACGTTGAAAGCTACATTGCTTCCGATGGTTTGCAGTAGGTCATTATACATCAAGTTGAGGCTGTTCCTGTTGTCTTCTATCAAGGCAAGGCTGGACTGAAATCTCTTCTGGAACAGGTTCAAAGCACTCACAGTGTGATCTAGTATGTGATGTGTTGCAAGAGCTTGGTCTTGAAATTGCTGATGTAATGTTTTTACTGCACTGCTTACTTTTGCCATGTCTCTGTCGTCAGCAATTCCAAACCATGACTTTGCAATTCCTCCTAAGTGGATGAATGAGCGTTTGGGCCTGTGTGTCATATCCTTAAGAATTGTTTCAATGTAACTTATTACCTTAGCATGGGCAATAGTGTGTGTCTGAACTAACTTTTTCACGTGCTGTTGAAGTAATTGCTTCTGTTTGCACACACCATAACGAATGTATTCTCTAGAGTTATTTTGCTGATTACATCTCTGTGTAAGCGGTCGACCTAGTTCAGTAGTCTCAAAACACCGTTGATCAACAGCTGAAAAAGGGCTTCCTCTGAGCCTCTGCTGACAGTCAAATACATTGTCAGTGACAATATCAGCCTTTTCTGGTATTTCCAAACGATAGATGTGAAGCCATTTATTGGAAATCAGTTTAAGTTTCCCCTCTTTATGATAGGTAAGGCCAAAATTTAGCCGATTTATATAAGAACTATCAACAATCCAGCTTGAGACAGTGATGATTGTGAGTAATATCCAAGTATGAAAGATAGCCATTTTTATAATGTTTTATGAATACTAATGAAATGTTCACACCATTTATAAGTTTCTTTTTATAATGGTAGTAGCAATGGCCACAAACAGTTATAGGTTCCCCTTAGTCAACTTTGAACAAACTCAGCTTCAATGGAACTTGTCAGTTGAGAGAGCTTCCTGATAGTGGTGCATCATGTTGGGTGCAGCCACTATTGATTGATGCCATGACATGTGCACCAATAGTTTGGGCACCTGTAGCATTGGCCTAGGTCTGCAACTAGGTTTTGTCAGGGATTTTTGGTGTTGTTTTTATTGTTTTGCACTTTAGAGTTGTTCATCATTGATTAGCATTAAGGGATATCACTTGCTTGACCATTGCTGATAATGAAATGGTGCTGACCGATATAATGTTATAATGATGGTGAACTTGAATGTCCATAGTCTACTCAAGGTTAACTTGCTATAAACTTTGTTTTTAGACTCATTTGACCATGCGCATGGGTTTTGTTAAGTTTAACTATACACTTTGATCACTTTATTATATGATGTTGAAATTGCATATGCTTTATTTTATTTCCCTTGTTTTAACATTTCTATTATTAGTTTAGTCTATTAGATGTTACTCAAGAGTCCAAGATCTTATTAATAGCAAACATGTTTTTCTGAGTAGCTGTTCTGGACTAAGTGAAAGGCTTTGTGATATGTTTTTATGTTGAGGTCTATGCCGTCTAGCTATAGCTAGCACCAATGCTGTGAGCAGTGAAGTGCATGGACATTTTTGGATGTCCCAGATTTTGGGTAGTCCAACAACTATGTTTACTACCTTCTGGTGTCTGGGTTGGAGATGTGAGTGCCAGGAGCTCTGACACACTTTGTGAGATTTTTGGATCTCCTAGACATTGAAAAACCTGAGGATTAATGTTCAGTTCTCAGTTTTATGTGTCTTTGGGAAGTAAGTGCCAGGGGCAGGGATATTTTATTATGGGTGTTTCAAGGTAATGAAATTTTATACAGGTGTGTTAATGTCAGGCTTCATGTAGCTAAGCCTGATGTATGGTTATTACTCTGGTGTTTTTAGTAACATATGAAGGTTTAGGATGACAAAACTTTGTATGTTAGTTCTTGAAGAACCTCTGAGTAATGGCATAAGGCTGTGTTCTTGTACACTAAACATTTTGCTATGGATAATTGCATCCTGCTTCTTGGATAAGATATTTTGTTTTACAAATGCTATCAGAAATGTATGATGTAAGTGAGCAGTGGGTTATCAGTAATATAACAGGATTTACTGATTTGTTTTCGTGACTATCCTAGAAAAACTGGTGACCCAGGGAAGTTTTTGAATTTCCTGGCATTTGGAACTATACCAGGGTTCTAGGTCCTTTAAATGAAGCCAAGTTTCTTGCTTAATTTCTGGTTTGGAAAACAGAATGTGCAAATCTTTCCCAAAGTATTTCTTAGCAATGATTTGACCATACTTTGTCAATATTTGTTTTCTGTTTTCATGAATTTCTGTGTCCTTTGCTTTAGATTGACTTTTACCATTGTTAACTTTTCCTGATTCATTTGATAGACTTTTTCTTGTCTCATTAGGGAGGGTCTCTGTGTCTTTGGGATGAGTTTCATCCTTATTGTAAATCTTTGTTGTTTTATCAGTTTCACTTTGTGCACTGATTGTTTGTTTGTTTGTTTGATTTCCCTGGCCCTGTTTTTGGACATATTCTCTATTTTGGAATAAATGTCTTTCATTTGAATCTATGTCTGTTATTGCCATTGGTTCTGGCTGTTCTGGGATATTTCTAAAATGGTATGGCTTTATCAGATTTTTGTGTAGGAGAGTTTTGAGAGGTTGGCCAAATGGAGTTTTTGACACTTTGACATGAGAATCATTGTCTTCGACCACATAAAAGGGTCCTGCCCATATTGGTTGAATTGCCCTACTTTTTGTTCTGTCAAAGTTTTGTATTCTCACATATACTGCTTGTCCCACATGAAATATGAATGGATTTTTGCCTTTGTTTGCCTGTTTTCTCATATTTTCTCTATACTTGTCACTATTCTCTCTGATTATAGCCTTTGCCAGTTCTCTATTCTCAAAAATGTGTCTGATAATGTCAAATGTTTGAGCAGCTGGTGGAAGCTCAGATTGTGTTTTGTATGTTACATCAAATAAATTCGGGATTTCTCGTCCATAAATCAGGAAATTTGGACTAAACCCAGTTGCTAAATTTATCATGTTGTTATGGGAAAACATTATTATGGGCAAGAAATTGTTCCAATCTTTGGGCCTGTCAATGAGCAATTTTTTGAGGTGTGTGGCAACTACTTGTGCGGCTTTTTCAGCCATGCCATTTGTGAACGGTGCGTAAGGCAGACTCTTAAAATGTTTTGTCCCCATAAGTTTGTTTAGTGATTGAATTACTTCTGATGTCAAATTTCTTGCGTTGTCAGAAAAAATCCTTTTGGGAGTGCCATATCGGAGTAGTATTCCATGATATATGCATGATGCAATGGTTTCTGAATCAGTTTTTGGCAAAGGGAAAAGCTCAATGTACTTTGAAAAATTTTCAATGCACACCAGGATATATTTGTAGGAATTACCCTGTTCACCACACTCACATGGGCCTTTAATATCGAAACTCCAGGATTCCAGTAAATCTTCTGCAACTGGATTTGGGGATATGTTTTGTTGATGTTTACTTAGTGTCTCCTTTGTGGCTCTGCAAGTCTTACAAGATTTAATGTAATCAGACACCAACTGTCTTAACTTTGGTATGTAGTATTTGCTCCTGATTGTACTGCATGTTTTTGTTATACCAGGATGTCCCAAATCATGTGTTTGTCTAATGATTGTCATCTGCAATGCGGAAGGTATGACCAGGGTGTCCATGTGACGTTTGTGATTTTTGGAGTAGTTAACTAATGATGCCCTGTATAACACACCCTCATTAAAATGGTAAAATTCACTGAGTATAACAATTTCTCTTGCTTTTTTGTCATCAGTAGGTAGTACACCTTCTGTCATATAGTCTACGATAGGTTTAATGGCTGGGTCAGATTCTTGTAAATGTATTAATTCCTCCTTTGGAGTTGAAATGTCTTTAAGCTGACCGCTAATTTTATGAACAATAGCTTTATGGAGTGGTTTTAAAGGGGAACATATTTGGTCAGTTTGTGTCTGTTGACATTTTTGTGGACTGCAATTTGCTTCAGTTTGTGATTGTTTAGACATAAATTCATGGTGGAAGGTTTGAGGAAAACATTGCTTTCTGAACATTTCATCAAGTCTTTCTGCTGATATAGATGTTAAGGGTACTGGTTCAATTCTACTCAATGCATCAGCAACTGTGTTTGTGGGGCCTGGTTTGTACACTACATGAATGTCATACTCATTGAGAGTAGCTAGCCATCTTGCTGTTCTTGAATCATTTAGTGGTTGTTGTATAAGGTATTTCAAAGGCATGTGATCAACTACACATATGACTTTGTGCCCTAAAAGATATTTTCTGTAGTAGTTTACACCTAAACATAGAGCCAAGCATTCTTTTTCTGTTATTGTCATGTTCTTTTGATGTTTGTTTAGCTTTTTACTTCCATAACTAATTGCATGGTACTGCCCATTTCCACCTTTTTGGTTTAATGAGTAGCCTGCAGCTACGTCTGAACAGTCAGTGAAGAGATAAAAGTCTTTGCTGTAATCAGGTAATTGTAGTACTGGGGCTGTTATTAGTTTTTCTTTAAGTGTTTCAAATGCTTCCAGACAGTCATCACTAAAATCAAATTTCTGATCTTTGGCCAGTAATTTGTACAGTGGATCTGCGATTTGGCCAAAGCCTTTGACATACTTGCGGTAAAAACCACAGCAGCCAAGAAATCTTCTTAGTTTTTTAACTGAATTTGGTACAGGAAAGTTTCTGATGACCTCAATTTTGTCCATTTCTGGCTTGATCCCTTCTTGACTTATAACATGACCAAGAAAGTGAATTTCAGGTGTACAAAATATGCATTTTGATGGTTTTAGAGTTAAATTAGCCCTGATAAGCCTTTGAAACACTTCCTCTAATGTCTGGAGATTCTCTTCAAAGGTGGATGAATGTAGTAAAATATCATCAACAAAACAACAAAGTGAATGACCAATAAGACCATCCATAACAATGTTCAGGAGTCTTGTCATTGTTGAGGTGGCATTCTTTTCACCCATGGCCATTACATTTGATTCAACCTTGCCTACTCCGGGGATGTAAAATGCTGTATATTGCTTATCCTCCTCCTCTAACTCTACTTGCCAAAATGATGATGAGAGGTCTAAACTGGTCAAGAACTTCGGTTTTTTCACGTATTCAAGAATATCTGACAACGGTAAAGGAATCAATGGATCTGGGGCAATGTTTTTGTTAAGAAATGTGAGGTCCAAGCATAACCTGTACTGTTTGTTGTCTTTTTTGTGTACCAGTACTATTGGATTTTCATATTTACTGTCAGAGTATCTGATTATGTCTTGTTCAAGCAAATCTTTTGTACATTTTTGGACAATTTCCATTTTTGTTGGATTGAGTCTCAGTCTTCTTGATGGCCAAACTGATGGGTCATCTGGTACTCTTATTTTGTGTTTTAATACATTAGTTCTTGTTAGAGCTTGACCATCATGAAGAAATGCTTTGTCATATTTCAAAAGAAGATTGGCCAGTTTTTGTTTTTCATCATCATTGAGGGTGGTACAGTGTGATAAGTCATGTTGAATGGGTGGAAATGTGTTATTTTCACCTACAGTGTTTCCATTATTTGTTGGAAATGTGTCAGATATTTTGTGAATGTGAGGAGGGTCTGTGGCTATTGAAGATTTACTAGTCTTTGGTAATTCTTTACTTGGAAACATATCACTCATGTCTATGATATTGTCATCTGCACCTAAGGTGGTAAAATAACCCAATCTCACATTTCTGTGTATTCTAATGGGTTTTCTGGTTGTATTCAAGAGAAGTACCCTAAATGTTGGTTCATTTCTCTGGTTTGCTGTGAAACTTTGAATAGCACGACCACCAACTAGACATGACCTAAAGTTTTTGTAAAAATGTCCAGTGGTCATAAATTTACCAGCATTTATTCTGTTGCACCTTGGATGACATTCCACTAAACTCTGTGACTTAGCTGGAATTGAGACATCATTGCTTGCATACAGGCCATTGTTAAAGGTGACGGTTAAATCATTGTTTGCATAATCTAAGATGGCATGGCTTCTTTGGAAAAATGGGGTACCTAGAATTACTTGCGGTGAAAGACAGTTTGCAACATGGAATGGTACTTTAAATGTTTGTCCATGAATTTTGATTTCTGATTCCACTAAATATAGAAAACTAATGGACTTTTCACCAGAGGCTGTTTCTGCTTTTTCATAGAATGTGGGAAGTTTCTTCAGCTTTGTAAGATAGGGATTATTTTCAACAGCATTCTCACTTATCACATTCATGGATGCGCCAGTATCTATCAGAGTTTCATAGGTTTTGGGACCAATATTTACCATAATACGGCCTTTATCTGTTTTAATTTCAATTGGCTCATTTGCTTTCATTTGCTTTTGCAACAACTTATTTCTAAGTCTTTTTTGATGGTTCAGTTGTCTTGGGTGAGAATAAACTGGTTCACTAAGAACTTTTGGACCTAGCAGGTTTTGTCTCTCAATCAGATCTTCCTTATGATCACAGATACTTGTTTGTGTACCCGTGCCAACACTTTTCAAAACATTTTGACAGTTTTCATCAACTTTTGAATTCATCAAGGATCTGTCTTGCTTTTTAGGAGTTTTATTCTGCCTTTGGGGAGTGTTTGAACGATTGTTGGAATTTTGATCAGTAGTTTTATTTACACAACTTTGTGAATTTAGTGTTTTATTTCTGGTACTTATTGATGTGGGTGTTTCAGCAGATTTATTAATCTGATCACTTGTGTAAGACAGATCTGATGATGAAGTCATTTCAGTTGATATGTAACACTTGCTTTTATCTACTCCTTCAATATCTTCACAACTAAACATGGGCTCATTCACATTGCATGAAAGTTTTGATGTATTTGAACTTTTGCCAACAGAATGGGTACAATTGATTTCATTTCTATTGTCACAAGTGTTGTAACTAAGGGCAGATTCAAGTTTTTCAACAACATTATTCAACACTGATTCATTGTAACTTTCTTTCTCTAAACTGTCTCTCAAATTATTTGTTCTATTGCTTGAAAGGTTAGAACTTCTGAGACACTTTCTTGAAGTTCCATGTAAGTATTTGCTTTCAGTATCAGCACAAGTATCACTGTATTTTTCTATTTCTGACATTTGTTCTTTGTGTGCAGAGTTACTGCTTTGCTCTACTGCAGTATTTCTTTTGGCAGGGGAGAATTGTTTCTCTGTAATGACTGCAGGTAATTTTACATTCTTAGTGCCTGGAGTGGTTCTAATTTTAGCACTTTGGGATTTTCCAGTTTGTCTCATTAACTCCAGCATATCTGATTTTGTGTGTGCAGTTTTATCCCAGCTGTTGATAGTGTGAATATTCCTGCCAGATTTTTTTGTTGAATTTGTAAACACTAGGCTTGGAATCTCAAGGTTTATGGGAAGGAAATTTTGGTTTGGGTTTAGTGTTATAGATGGGTCATATTTTATTCTTTTAGGATCAGGCATTGGCTTATAATTTATGGTGTTTCCTGTGCTGATACTAAGACAACACTTTATATTTTGTAAACTACCATGGTCTTCCTGTTTCACCACATGATTATTTTCAATTTCATCACAGACTGTGTCACTATCATTACTATATCTAATACTTTCATTGAAACCCTGATTGATGTTATTATTCACAGGAGATATGCCAGTTTTTCTTTTATCAACACTGTAACTATTGCTATTATCAGGTCTTAAATTATACTTTCTATGAAATGTTTTGCTTTTAATACAATGAGGCTTTGGGGTCTCAAATCTGTGTCTCCCTCCAGGATGAGACCTTAGTAGTTTAAAGGGTTTCTGCTATTGAGATTTCCCCTGTTGTTGCCCTGGGGTGGTCTACCAAAATTGCCCTGATTTGCTTTGTTTACAAAGGGGACATTCCTGCAATTTCTCTTGATGTGGCCAAATTGCTTACAAGCAAAACATTGTACATTTGACATATCAAACTCATGGTTTTGTTGATTCTGTGGTCCTGGTCTGTTCTGTTGTGCTGGGTACTGTTGCATCAGTGGCTGTATCTGTTGCTGCTGGAACTGGGACACATAGTTTTTATTGTCTCTGATACGAAAGCGACATTTGTCAATTGTGTGGCCTACACGTTGGCAGTAGGCACAACTTGGTCTTTGCACTGGTTCTACATCTCTGGCCACCTGGTGTACCCTTGTGGAAGCATCAGGGATTGTCTGGGTTGACTGTAATGGTTGATCAACTTCTGGGCATGGGTCAGACTTCTTTTGGAGTTCTGCAACAGCTTTCTGAAGGCTGAATATTCTGTCATCTACAGCATCACTGGCTACTGCTGCTTTTTGTGCATTCTGGTAGAGTGTGGCTGCACGGACTGCTGCATCAAATGTCTCAGGTCCCATTGATAGAGTTTGGGTTTTAAAGGCTGATGATAAACCCCTGACAAATTGTTGGGCAAGACAAACATCAGATTTACCTAGTTTTGCCCCTATCATGGTCAGTCTGTTGGCATATTCTTCAACTGATTCACCAATGCGTTGTGTAGTGTTTGTGAAAGTTGTCTCATCTAACCAATTAAGACCTTTAGGGCAGAACTTTTGCTTGAATTGTTGAAATAGAGAGTTTGGGTCACTCAGAATCTCTGGAGGTAGCTGATCAATCCAGATTCTTGCGGCACCATCAACTGATAACTTGAAACAATTTACAGTTTGACTTGGCTGCCACTGGTTAATATTGGCAAACAGTGTGAAATCATTGAGGAATTTTTCAGCATCTTCTGACACTTTGCCAGAGAAACTTTTGAGTTTGAAGGGCAGGCTGTCAACATTGACTCGGGGTGGTTTCTCAGGGATGATTAGTGGGATTCTGGTGGGTGTATTTGGATGGGGTTGGGCCATTAGTGGGATAATGGGTTGTTTGGGTGCCGGCCTGTGGGCTGGTGGGGTGTGGAATACGGGACTGTCGGGCACTGTTTCTCGTTGTGGTGTAGCTGGTTGAGCCATTCGTTGCACTGGAGGTGGATTCTGTTCCTGTACTTCATCTTCTGCATGAGCGTTCTGTCCTTGTGGGTTTAGTTGTACTTCATCATCTTGTTCTTCATTTTCATCCTGTTCATCTTCATCAGTCATCTCTCCATTAATAAGCTCCTCATCTAGATGCTGTGCTTGAGCCTCATCCATCTCCAGATCCTGGTTTATGCGAGCTTGAAGTCTAGTTCTTCCCTGAACCGTTGGGATTGGTGTGGGTAAAATGCGTTGTAGGAGTCTGGATAATCTGCTGTTACTTCTTGCACTTTCAATGTCATTGGCAGACATTGGGTTCACTTTCTTGTTTAATCAATATTATAAAATTTGTTTATTGATTTGAAAACAGCTTATGTTATCAAGGGAGCTGCTATAATTTTGAATAATTTTGCAGTTTAAGTATACAGTGCATAAAACAGTTTACACAGTTTTAATTTCGCTGGAGAGGTAGAGAAAAGTTGAAAAGTCATGTAGATATACAGTATCTGCATCTCATTATGCTGATTGGGGAAATATAAATCTTGGTTGTGCAGCAAATATGAGGATTTCTAATTTTAAATTAAGGCAAAAGTGTTTTAAAAATGTACTTACTGTTCTGCATGAATTTAAGTTATTCCTGATTTATTAAATACACTTATTTTAATAATCTTGAAATAACTTCCTGGATCCTCTGTAGCCGTGTACTGTAAGTAGTACTGTGAAGAGAGAGAAATGTAGAGAGATGTTATTTTTAGACATCTAGGAAATTCCACTTCTCAGTAGGTGATGTAAACATTGCGTAACTGCTGCACTCTGTTTACTGCACTTGATCAGCTGTTTCTCCTGTGTTGTGTTGTGAAGGTTTTTCAGCATTGGAGAGGTGAGGTGAACTGTGCTGGTGTTCTCTTGTTTCTGTCTCCTCAATACAATAGTTAAATTGATGTAATAAAATACCTCTTTGGATGAAGTCCGGTAGAGATGATATATCCAGATGTGTTTCTGCTCTAAAGTTTTCTGGTGTAACTGCTGCATCAACAGATTTTCCTTGAAATTTCCCCTCTGAGTTTAATGATACCAAAACGTTTTTGAAAGAAGTTTTAATTAATGTTTCAGTTTTTAATTCCAAAACTGTGTCTATTTGATCTAATAAATATTCCACATTTTCAGCTCTTGTTGACATTTTGAGGTCCGGGATTCTATTAAAATTGCTGCAGTGTTTCACAAATTTACAAAGTTTATTTCTTGTGAATTTCACTATCCAGCAAATTTTAATTTTTGCATCTCCGCCATGCTTTACCCCTAAGGGCTGGAGGGTGTAACTAGGTAGAATGAAAGGCAGAATATTAGGGTTATTTATATTTATTCCCTGTTCTTGACAACCAAAGCAACAAGTCCAATATCTGCCCCCAAGTTCCACTGAATTTAGAATTTTGACGTCTCAATAGACTGAAGGCCAAGAGTAAAGTGTGAGTGTGCCCAGCTCCAGAGCTCTGAGCTTCTGTGGAACACCTTTCCTTTGATTGGCTGCTGAGATTGTCCAATAGTGATTTTTGACAAAAATGCAGGCTCTGCCTGCTTAGAGATGAACAGGAGTAACATAGCTCCATTGTGGAATCTATTTTTAGGACAGCCACGTTTCTTAGGAAAGTGTGATATTACATACCAAGGGGGCGCGGAATTCACGACCTCGTGAATTGTTAAAAAAAGGTGATATTACATACCAAAAGGGGTGCGGGGATACCAAATTAGGATATTGCTTTGCATAGTGACATTTGATTTGTTGTTTTATTCTAAATTATTTTCAAAGATTTAACTTTAAATAATTCAAATAAATGGGGGAGCAATGACTTGTGGGCTTTACATTGTTTGTGTTTTATTGTTGTTTCCTAATTTGAAGATGTTTGTATGATACAGAGAAAATTTTGAGAGGAATGAGGTCGATCGTCCTAGATAAAGGACAAATATAAAGATTAAAACTGCAAATTAACATTTTCAAATCTGTGCAAATTAAATAATGCATTTAATGTGAATTTTGAATGATGTGAAAATTTTGATCAATTTTGATAAATACTTGATACATACTCTTGAATATATATTACTTTATATACCACTACCTCTAATTTTGCTCCAAATGGTAAAATATAATTCACACCACAAGTCCAAAACATATGATGATGATGACACAGTGAGTTTATATATACTTAACAAAACACAGCAAACACAACCAGCCATTTAAAAAAAAAAACTAGAAAAATAAAGGTACAATAACAACATTTAGACCCAATTGGGTCGGCCCAGCGGACCAATGGCATCAGGGGAGCTAGGGAACCCGGGAGGGACAGTTATGCTTCAAACATTTGCAGGAGAGAAAAGCTGAAAATATGCCTCTCAGGTTTTTTTTGCAAATTGTGTTATTCCAATGTTTTCAAAATTGACATTGAAACAAAGAATTTAGGGCCAATAAGTGTGGTGTCCCTATGGGGGTTTTCACTAGGAGCTAAAAGGCATGTTAGTCCCAATCATCTTCGTTGTCCGAAAATGATGCATCAGGATCTTGGTCAAAATGTCCCGATGTTGGCCAATTGCCTAGAGATGGCTGAAAAGAGCCCCTGCCTCTGCCTCTCCCAAATGAAGCAAATGGGGAATTGGATCCAGGGGCAGGTTGAGTGGCTTGTTGTAGTTGTTGGTACGCATGAAATAATTGCGCACCACGACCTAGGAGTTGTACAGGGGGAGGTCCAAAGGAAGTTGAAGGTGCCAAATTTAAGGTTGAAGGTTGTGGTGGGTTCTCTGGTTCAGCCGGTGACCCCACATGTTCAAGAGGAGGGAGCAGTGAGTGCACATTCAAATCTTCACTGTCATCCTCCGATTCGTCACTCATTAATGACCAATTGTCCTCATTTGTGTCCGAGAGGTCGTGCCAATTTACAAGCTCTGGAACTCTTAGTCCATACCTTATTATGGCAGGTATTGTCCAGGTGCTTTGGTCAAAATTGTGAACCGGTGGTAGGTCATTGGGACCACCGATCAGAGGCATGAGATCATTGAAGTCAAACACCCAATTTAATAACATGCCAAAGGTTCCATTCCAAAATTGACTCCACCCATTGTATGCAAAATTTTGGGCATCCCGTTCACTAACAGAGTTTAATGGGTTGCCATGTAGATACTGGATTGGCGCCATTGAAAATTCACCACATGAAATAAAGGTCAAAATGTTAGGTGGAGTATGTTGTGGCCTAATGCGAACAATTGGCACAGGTTCATATTCGGGGAGAGGTGCCAGTATCTCGCATTGCTCAAATCTGTGATAGTCAAAACTTTGTTGTACAAAAGAGAATACCTTTAGTACAGAATAACCATACAAAGATACAGTGAGTGAGTAACTGCTCATCAAAATTCTGCAGTTAGTCCTAGTTGTTCCCAAATATGGTGCCTGCACTCTATCATCAAAATGAATGCACTGTGCGGCCAATACAAAAGCCTGGGGCCTGGTCAGATGTTGAAGTGTTCCCCTGTTTTGGTTTTTGTGGGACCTGATGCCTTTGCCATTTGGGACACTATTTGATGCCATGTTTTTGTTATTTTTATTGTTATCTTATCTGTAATAGAAACTAAATCTATACCTGGAAATAATATTTTAGGATGAATTTTGACAGAATTTACTCACAAACCAGTCACGTGATAGAAATAAATATCATAGATGTTTTCCCAGAAGCTCGGAATTTGTGATGGGTCTTTCCTTGACGTTCGAAATTCTAATATATATTGCAAAACTCAATGAGTCACGTGATTCATTCCAAGCAGAGCGGTTGAACCAAAAACACTCATTTACTACGTACTAGGTCAAGGACGTATACTTTCATTGATACAATCTTTAAATTTTAATATCTTTTATTATAATAACCTTTATTTATATATCTATCTATATATATATTACAAAATCCGAAAATTTTTTAAGCTAAACTCAATCACCAGTCTCTCATTTTCAATTAGGTTATCACCGAATTTGTTTATAATATTCTGAAAACTATAAAATCTACAAGAATAAAAACTGTAATAGAGACAAAATAGACCACATGTATAACTGTCATATGATTGTAACCTCTTTGTATTGTATATGTATGTTAACTTTTTAGATATTAATAAATTATGAATGTACTTTGTTGGTTTCTTTTCAATTGAATCAAAGTGTTCTACTTTATTGTTTTGAAGATAATGTAGCACTATCCAATGACTTCCTCTTTTATAAGACGGATCTAAATTGACAATAATAATGGTTTCTTCAGGAACTGAGTCTGGAATCATATCTGAAGCATAAACCCCTAGAAATCTTTTATTAATATAAGGATCACTTTTCATTAATCCGGCTAATGTCAGGGAATCCATTTATCCAAAACTTACATTCCTTGCCTGATCTATTTTTACTAATTCAGGAAATTTTGCATAAACCAGAATATTTATAGTTTCTGGTAGAGCCTTGGCATATCTAACAGTTAATCTTACATGACCATTAATGGAACTTGTCATAATTTTACCTCTTAAGAAACTTTGAATATCAAACATGTATAATGTGTATCCATAAGGATATTCGCCGTATTGAATTATTATTCCTTTTTTTCGATTTAGATCATTATCGAATAAGCTTAAGTACGAGGAGGCATAATTATTTTCCGAAAAATTGGGTTTAAGGGGTCTATTTGGAACGGGTTGACCATCTACAGTAACCTCCAAATAATTAGCATCCATATGTTTAAAATTAAACGGATTTTTACTGAAATCTCCAGAATATGCTGCATTTGACAACATTCCAATAATCAATTTACTGGGTACTTTTCCATGATAAATATTATCAGTCATAAATGTCAAAGAACCAGCTGCTACACTAAAACTCTTGATGTCGCTTCTCCAGAAAGGGCATAATGCAGGACCCATTTTTAAAGATTCATTATAAGCCAATATCATTGCAGGATTTAACCCAACATGACAGACCTTTACTATAGCAGAAGTTATAACTAATTTATATATTTTAGTTCCATGCCTCATTAATCTGAAATCATCTGATGATTGAAAAAGTTTTAGTGTAATTCCTACTCCATTTAAAATGGCTCTGTTTTGGCCAATCCCAAAGTCTAAATATAAACTCCCCTCTAAAGTACAAATTCCACCATCTTTTGTTGGAATGGCTCTATCCTCATATGCTGGATTTCCACCTAAAAGTAATGTCTCCTCAAAGTTTCCAGGAGTATCTTCGTGGAATAAAGCAGCCTGCGCCTGAGAATTGATCATATCACTATTCGATTGTAAGAGTAGATCAATCATTGCCTTGTAAGGATAATTTACACCAACATCTGGAAAAACTATTTTTTGATTTAAAGATAAATCTATTTGACGAAAAATTGAATGTAAGGTTAAATTTACAGGTGCTATTTGATCCGAATCTGCTGTAGGTACCCCATTCAAATCTCTGATATCTTGTACTGGAGCTCCATCACTGTGGGTTAATTTATAACTTATATTTAATCGACTTTTTGCCAGGTTTATGTAGTCTAATGAGGTACCAGGAATATTAAACTCTATTACTCCACCCTCCGATATTGTAGCAATAGGATTGAATTCTACCCAATATTCTTTTTGAATTGATTTATCCAGAGGTGGAGGCATGAATAAAGAGACTGAAGTTTGGACTATATCCATATTTTAGCGTAATCCTTTCTACTTAAATGCATTGGTTTTGTTTTCTGGCTTTTAACCGTAATCCTCTTATTTATACCCCTACTTTTCCCTTTGTCCCTTTTTGTTTTTTTTTATTGTTTTTTTATGAATCTTTTTACTCCTATTATCTCTCTTGTCTCTATACTTTCTCCCACCTATCTGAACAATTTTTCTTTTTTTGGCTGTTTTTATACTCTTATCATCCTTTAATTCACTCCTTGCCTGTTCAACAGCAGCCTGAGTTGGTGTAACCACTGATATATCTAATTTTTCTTTTGTTCTTGAATCCGAGGAATTATTGAAGTCATTATCCGAATCACCAAGTAAATAAAACTTATCACTGTATGACATCTTCCCTTGCATACATTTGTTGCAGAAATCAAGGTATTTATTCATAATAAACGTTTCAGATGAACAGTTAAACGCAAGGTTTCTCCTCTACTACTAGGAATTTTTTTATTAACATCTCTTATATATATTTTTATCCTACTAAAATTAGACTGCTTTATGGGAACATAATACCTGTCCTTAAAATAAAAAAACTTGACAGTTTCGGATGGATATATAACTTTAAGAATAGGTTCCAGCGAACTGTTAACATTAGAATGATCACAGAGATCGCAATATACGAATAACACCTCATTACAAATGGTATCTAGATTAACATCACATAAGGCAATTACCCAATATCCATCTAATTTTATTTGTTCATTAAGTTCAATTATAAAGCTGTCCCATTGATTATCTGGATGAAATATATTTGAATCATTTGATGACATAAAAATATATATCCCACTAATATCCTCATGACTGCTCATATTTCATCTGTTAATAATAATCTCATAATAAAACTAAATGACGAGAATGTGTCCTTTCCAGTTATATTCCTGCTGGCAACTGAGTGATATGACCTTGACCTTTACTTATATACTCTCTCAGAGAGGAAATTTCGAACGTCAGAGTAAGCACTCTAAATCTTATTGCTGAGGGTAATCGCAACTGTTATATGTCTTGTAGTTCGCTTTCTAAAACCCGGGAGTTGAATCTCTCAGGCCAACCTTTCCACTTGACTAAAACTTCCCTTTTATTACCCTTTTTCCTTTTTTTAATTATTTTTTCTATTTTATAAACTACCTCAGAATTCGTATATGCTAATTGTAATTCTGGTTCATAGAAATAAGATTCTATGACCTCATTATTGTAATCTTTTAACCTGTACATTGGTATATCCTGATTCATCATGCGCTCTATAACAGTGAATACCTCTCCTGACCATTTTTCTGAGTACTCTCTGTCGAATTGTCTCTTCAGGAAACTTATTTTGACTCTGTCCCCTACCTTAAATTTACATCTTTTTATATAAATATTTCTGGATTTTGTTAATTTTTTTGTTGTTTTTTTCTTCGTCCTATCAGCTGCTATTAATAATTCAGCATACTGTTCACTCCATAAATTAAATTTGTTTCCAGTCTGAGCCTCAGTAGGAGTCCTTTTAATACTTCTATGAAATGAATTGTTGTAGCTATATGTCAAATCAGAGATTATATCAATCCATCGAAAAGTTTCCTTACTTGTCAAATATTTGGTAATTTTAATTTTTATCGTTTTTATTACTCTCTCTGCGTAATTAGCTTTTCTTTCATAATAGGTAAAGATATGCTTAATATTCTTATCATAGAAGAGAAATTGGTGACTGCTGAGTGCACTACAGCCAGGATAATAGCCATAAAATCTCAAACAAATTGGTTGATGCCAATGGGGGCCAGAGAGTGCAATTCAAATATCCAACACAACTCAATATGTCTTCTTATGGAAGTGCTGTCAGATTCAAATTTTGGTGTGCACCACTCTAGCACACTGAACTGCATATGTTTCTGGCTGTGTCCATCACTACTGAAGTGACATGAGACAGGAGTTGGCTTTTTCCCATCCTTAGAGACTGATGATTTATGCTCATACATTCTCGATCTAAATGCTCTGCATGTTTCCCCAACATAGTGCTTATTGCATTTAGTGCAGGAAATCAGATATATGATGTTTGATAATTCACAAGTGATGTGTTTTGGTAAGTCTATAGTTTGGTATGACTTTTTAGTGAAGTTACATTTGACTCTGTCTACTTTTTTGATGAGTGGACATAGGGTTTGAGGTGGTAGCCTCAAACTTTGAGCTAACTGCATTGAGGGTATCAAGTGTATCTGCTGAGATCTTGCTGATAGGGACGGGTGTGTCACAGCCACTAGGAGGTTCTGAATAGACATGGACTTTAGACATGGCATCACAGAATTCAGTCTGACTGGCAGTTGATGAAGGAGCACTCATAGTGAAGAAAATACTAGGAAATATACTTCCTGCCAATATGTAAGACTGGGGCACAATAAAGTTATAAATGCCTGATATAATTTAGCACATAGGCTGAATTGTATTTCGACTGTTTACTATTATTTTCAGTCTCTTCAGAGGCTATGGTATTACTAGGGCATGGTAGGGTCCCTGAAGTACTTTTTGGGAGCCTGTGCTTAACCCCCGGTTTCAACCTGTTGTGAACAGGTTGAGGAACTGGCTCTCAAATAGGGCCTGTAAAGAGAGGTTATTGGTTATTTTGAACCTGTATATAAGCCCAGATAAAATTAAGACTATTTAAGGTCTTTTATTAGATATATGAGAGCTATTAAAGTCTATATAAGAATCTGCTTATATTTTATATAATTTATATTTCATTTGCAAGGTATTATAAATAATATCCTTTACAAATGTGTCCTTTAATATAGGCCATTTTAGTATTAAATATAAATTATATGGCAGATCCAACTATTAATTATAATATTTGTGGTAATGATTATAGTAATGTTGCTTATGCTTATTTATGCGTTATAAACTAAGCACATTAAATAAAACATTTCACATTCAGGTCTGTGTATTCTTTTATTCTATTATAATTAATTTGTGTAGTCATCCTTAATTTTGTAAAGGATGAAATTAATTCAAATATATAATTTAATTAAATTTAATATTGAATTATTTTACCGACATTTTATTTATAATGTTCTGAAATAATGGATAAAATTTAGGTGACCTTGGGTCTAGGATGGCCAGAGGAGAGGTATTGACTTATTTGGTGGTGTCTGGGTTTTTGGTAACATTAGTTGAGGTACCTAACGATACTTTTGAGCTTGTAATCTCCTCGTCATCGCTCAAGGCGAGATCTTCAAGATTAATGGCTGATGGAGTTTAGTCATATGAGCTATTTCACAGAAATATTTTATCTTATCCATTTTAGAGTAATGCTTTCTTTATGCACTATTCATCAAAACAGCTAACTTGGTGACATAAATTGTGATGTCACAATGTTGCTAATGCGTAATTCGCATATGACGTAATTGCATATTGTGCGCTATATGTAACTCTATGCGTGATGTCACAAATATGACAATTAAAGTGTATGAAATAATTATAATTAATTATTTTCATATTTATGGGTTTATGTAATTTTTAGGCCTCTGGGTGGAATTATTTGCTTTATTCAAATGAATAAATTTTCTTACATTAATAACTCACTTAGTGGGTGCGTTAAATAACGTTAATTAACGTGTTTAAGTGTTAATTTTAATTTATTCAACTTTGTGTGTTTTTAGTTGATTTGAACTCTGATGAGTTTTATGGCCATATAAGACATAGAAGAGAAATTGGTGACTGCTGAGTGCACTACAGCCAGGATAATAGCCATAAAATCTCAAACAAATTGGTTGATGCCAATGGGGGCCAGAGAGTGCAATTCGAATATCCAACACAACTCAATATGTCTTCTTATGGAAGTGCTGTCAGATTCAAATTATGGTGTGCACCACTCTAGCACACTGAACTGCATATGTTTCTGGCTGTGTCCATCACTACTGAAGTGACGTGAGACAGGAGTTGGCTTTTTCCCATCCTTAGAGACTGATGATTTATGCTCATACATTCTCGATCTAAATGCTCTGCATGTTTCCCCAACATAGTGCTTATTGCATTTAGTGCAGGAAATCAGATATATGATGTTTGATAATTCACAAGTGATGTGTTTTGGTAAGTCTATAGTTTGGTATGACTTTTTAGTGAAGTTACATTTGACTCTGTCTACTTTTTGATGAGTGGACATAGGGTTTGAGGTTGTAGCCTCAAACTTTGAGCTAACTGCATTGAGGGTATCAAGTGTATCTGCTGAGATCTTGCTGATAGGGACGGGTGTGTCACAGCCACTAGGAGGTTCTGAATAGACATGGACTTTAGACATGGCATCACAGAATTCAGTCTGACTGGCAGTTGATGAAGGAGCACTCATAGTGAATAAAATACTAGGAAATATACTTCCTGCCAATATGTAAGACTGGGGCACAATAAAGTTATAAATGCCTGATATAATTTAGCACATAGGCTGAATTGTATTTCGGCTGTTTACTATTATTTTCAGTCTCTTCAGAGGCTATGGTATTACTAGGGCATGGTAGGGTCCCTGAAGTACTTTTTGGGAGCCTGTGCTTAACCCCCGGTTTCAACCTGTTGTGAACAGGTTGAGGAACTGGCTCTCAAATAGGGCCTGTAAAGAGAGGTTATTGGTTATTTTGAACCTGTATATAAGCCCAGATAAAATTAAGACTATTTAAGGTCTTTTATTAGATATATGAGAGCTATTAAAGTCTATATAAGAATCTGCTTATATTTTATATAATTTATATTTCATTTGCAAGGTATTATAAATAATATCCTTTACAAATGTGTCCTTTAATATAGGCCATTTTAGTATTAAATATAAATTATATGGCAGATCCAACTATTAATTATAATATTTGTGGTAATGATTATAGTAATGTTGCTTATGCTTATTTATGCGTTATAAACTAAGCACATTAAATAAAACATTTCACATTCAGGTCTGTGTATTCTTTTATTCTATTATAATTAATTTGTGTAGTCATCCTTAATTTTGTAAAGGATGAAATTAATTCAAATATATAATTTAATTAAATTTAATATTGAATTATTTTACCGACATTTTATTTATAATGTTCTGAAATAATGGATAAAATTTAGGTGACCTTGGGTCTAGGATGGCCAGAGGAGAGGTATTGACTTATTTGGTGGTGTCTGGGTTTTTGGTAACATTAGTTGAGGTACCTAACGATACTTTTGAGCTTGTAATCTCCTCGTCATCGCTCAAGGCGAGATCTTCAAGATTAATGGCTGATGGAGTTTAGTCATATGAGCTATTTCACAGAAATATTTTATCTTATCCATTTTAGAGTAATGCTTTCTTTATGCACTATTCATCAAAACAGCTAACTTGGTGACATAAATTGTGATGTCACAATGTTGCTAATGCGTAATTCGCATATGACGTAATTGCATATTGTGCGCTATACGTAACTCTATGCGTGATGTCACAAATATGACAATTAAAGTGTATGAAATAATTATAATTAATTATTTTCATATTTATGGGTTTATGTAATTTTTAAGCCTCTGGGTGGAATTATTTGCTTTATTCAAATGAATAAATTTTCTTACATTAATAACTCACTTAGTGGGTGCGTTAAATAACGTTAATTAACGTGTTTAAGTGTTAATTTTAATTTATTCAACTTTGTGTGTTTTTAGTTGATTTGAACTCTGATGAGTTTTATGGCCATATAAGACATAGAAGAGAAATTGGTGACTGCTGAGTGCACTACAGCCAGGATAATAGCCATAAAATCTCAAACAAATTGGTTGATGCCAATGGGGGCCAGAGAGTGCAATTCGAATATCCAACACAACTCAATATGTCTTCTTATGGAAGTGCTGTCAGATTCAAATTATGGTGTGCACCACTCTAGCACACTGAACTGCATATGTTTCTGGCTGTGTCCATCACTACTGAAGTGACGTGAGACAGGAGTTGGCTTTTTCCCATCCTTAGAGACTGATGATTTATGCTCATACATTCTCAATCTAAATGCTCTGCATGTTTCCCCAACATAGTGCTTATTGCATTTAGTGCAGGAAATCAGATATATGATGTTTGATAATTCACAAGTGATGTGTTTTGGTAAGTCTATAGTTTGGTATGACTTTTTAGTGAAGTTACATTTGACTATGTCTACTTTTTTGATGAGTGGACATAGGGTTTGCTTCAAACTTTGAGCTAACTGCATTGAGGGTATCAAGTGTATCTGCTGAGATCTTGCTGATAGGGACGGGTGTGTCACAGCCACTAGGAGGTTCTGAATAGACATGGACTTTAGACATGGCATCACAGAATTCAGTCTGACTGGCAGTTGATGAAGGAGCACTCATAGTGAAGAAAATACTAGGAAATATACTTCCTGCCAATATGTAAGACTGGGGCACAATAAAGTTATAAATGCCTGATATAATTTAGCACATAGGCTGAATTGTATTTCGACTGTTTACTATTATTTTCAGTCTCTTCAGGGGCTATGGTATTACTAGGGCATGGTAGGGTCCCTGAAGTACTTTTGGGAGCCTGTGCTTAACCCCCGGTTTCAACCTGTTGTGAACAGGTTGAGGAACTGGCTCTCAAATAGGGCCTGTAAAGAGAGGTTATTGGTTATTTTGAACCTGTATATAAGCCCAGATAAAATTAAGACTATTTAAGGTCTTTTATTAGATATATGAGAGCTATTAAAGTCTATATAAGAATCTGCTTATATTTTATATAATTTATATTTCATTTGCAAGGTATTATAAATAATATCCTTTACAAATGTGTCCTTTAATATTGGCCATTTTAGTATTAAATATAAATTATATTGCAGATCCAACTATTAATTATAATATTTGTGGTAATGATTATAGTAATGTTGCTTATGCTTATTTATGCGTTATAAACTAAGCACATTAAATAAAACATTTCACATTCAGGTCTGTGTATTCTTTTATTCTATTATAATTAATTTGTGTAGTCATCCTTAATTTTGTAAAGGATGAAATTAATTCAAATATATAATTTAATTAAATTTAATATTGAATTATTTTACCGACATTTTATTTATAATGTTCTGAAATAATGGATAAAATTTAGGTGACCTTGGGTCTAGGATGGCCAGAGGAGAGGTATTGACTTATTTGGTGGTGTCTGGGATTTTGGTAACATTAGTTGAGGTACCTAACGATACTTTTGAGCTTGTAATCTCCTCGTCATCGCTCAAGGCGAGATCTTCAAGATTAATGGCTGATGGAGTTTAGTCATATGAGCTATTTCACAGAAATATTTTATCTTATCCATTTTAGAGTAATGCTTTCTTTATGCACTATTCATCAAAACAGCTAACTTGGTGACATAAATTGTGATGTCACAATGTTGCTAATGCGTAATTCGCATATGACGTAATTGCATATTGTGCGCTATACGTAACTCTATGCGTGATGTCACAAATATGACAATTAAAGTGTATGAAATAATTATAATTAATTATTTTCATATTTATGGGTTTATGTAATTTTTAAGCCTCTGGGTGGAATTATTTGCTTTATTCAAATGAATAAATTTTCTTACGTTAATAACTCACTTAGTGGGTGCGTTAAATAACGTTAATTAACGTGTTTAAGTGTTAATTTTAATTTATTCAACTTTGTGTGTTTTTAGTTGATTTGAACTCTGATGAGTTTTATGGCCATATAAGACATAGAAGAGAAATTGGTGACTGCTGAGTGCACTACAGCCAGGATAATAGCCATAAAATCTCAAACAAATTGGTTGATGCCAATGGGGGCCAGAGAGTGCAATTCGAATATCCAACACAACTCAATATGTCTTCTTATGGAAGTGCTGTCAGATTCAAATTTTGGTCTGCACCACTCTAGCACACTGAACTGCATATGTTTCTGGCTGTGTCCATCACTACTGAAGTGACGTGAGACAGGAGTTGGCTTTTTCCCATCCTTAGAGACTGATGATTTATGCTCATACATTCTCGATCTAAATGCTCTGCATGTTTCCCCAACATAGTGCTTATTGCATTTAGTGCAGGAAATCAGATATATGATGTTTGATAATTCACAAGTGATGTGTTTTGGTAAGTCTATAGTTTGGTATGACTTTTTAGTGAAGTTACATTTGACTCTGTCTACTTTTTTGATGAGTGGACATAGGGTTTGAGGTGGTAGCCTCAAACTTTGAGCTAACTGCATTGAGGGTATTTTATGGCTATTATCCTGGCTGTAGTGCACTCAGCAGTCACCAATTTCTCTTCTATGTCTTATATGGCCATAAAACTCATCAGAGTTCAAATCAACTAAAAACACACAAAGTTGAATAAATTAAAATTAACACTTAAACACGTTAATTAACGTTATTTAACGCACCCACTAAGTGAGTTATTAACGTAAGAAAATTTATTCATTTGAATAAAGCAAATAATTCCACCCAGAGGCTTAAAAATTACATAAACCCATAAATATGAAAATAATTAATTATAATTATTTCATACACTTTAATTGTCATATTTGTGACATCACGCATAGAGTTACGTATAGCGCACAATATGCAATTACGTCATATGCGAATTACGCATTAGCAACATTGTGACATCACAATTTATGTCACCAAGTTAGCTGTTTTGATGAATAGTGCATAAAGAAAGCATTACTCTAAAATGGATAAGATAAAATATTTCTGTGAAATAGCTCATATGACTAAACTCCATCAGCCATTAATCTTGAAGATCTCGCCTTGAGCGATGACGAGGAGATTACAAGCTCAAAAGTATCGTTAGGTACCTCAACTAATGTTACCAAAAACCCAGACACCACCAAATAAGTCAATACCTCTCCTCTGGCCATCCTAGACCCAAGGTCACCTAAATTTTATCCATTATTTCAGAACATTATAAATAAAATGTCGGTAAAATAATTCAATATTAAATTTAATTAAATTATATATTTGAATTAATTTTATCCTTTACAAAATTAAGGATGACTACACAAATTAATTATAATAGAATAAAAGAATACACAGACCTGAATGTGAAATGTTTTATTTAATGTGCTTAGTTTATAACACATAAATAAGCATAAGCAACATTACTATAATCATTACCACAAATATTATAATTAATAGTTGGATCTGCCATATAATTTATATTTAATACTAAAATGGCCTATATTAAAGGACACATTTGTAAAGGATATTATTTATAATACCTTGCAAATGAAATATAAATTATATAAAATATAAGCAGATTCTTATATAGACTTTAATAGCTCTCATATATCTAATAAAAGACCTTAAATAGTCTTAATTTTATCTGGGCTTATATACAGGTTCAAAATAACCAATAACCTCTCTTTACAGGCCCTATTTGAGAGCCAGTTCCTCAACCTGTTCACAACAGGTTGAAACCGGGGGTTAAGCACAGGCTCCCAAAAAGTACTTCAGGGACCCTACCATGCCCTAGTAATACCATAGCCTCTGAAGAGACTGAAAATAATAGTAAACAGTCGAAATACAATTCAGCCTATGTGCTAAATTATATCAGGCATTTATAACTTTATTGTGCCCCAGTCTTACATATTGGCAGGAAGTATATTTCCTAGTATTTTCTTCACTATGAGTGCTCCTTCATCAACTGCCAGTCAGACTGAATTCTGTGATGCCATGTCTAAAGTCCATGTCTATTCAGAACCTCCTAGTGGCTGTGACACACCCGTCCCTATCAGCAAGATCTCAGCAGATACACTTGATACCCTCAATGCAGTTAGCTCAAAGTTTGAGGCAAACCCTATGTCCACTCATCAAAAAAGTAGACAGAGTCAAATGTAACTTCACTAAAAAGTCATACCAAACTATAGACTTACCAAAACACATCACTTGTGAATTATCAAACATCATATATCTGATTTCCTGCACTAAATGCAATAAGCACTATGTTGGGGAAACATGCAGAGCATTTAGATCGAGAATGTATGAGCATAAATCATCAGTCTCTAAGGATGGGAAAAAGCCAACTCCTGTCTCACGTCACTTCAGTAGTGATGGACACAGCCAGAAACATATGCAGTTCAGTGTGCTAGAGTGGTGCACACCATAATTTGAATCTGACAGCACTTCCATAAGAAGACATATTGAGTTGTGTTGGATATTCGAATTGCACTCTCTGGCCCCCATTGGCATCAACCAATTTGTTTGAGATTTTATGGCTATTATCCTGGCTGTAGTGCACTCAGCAGTCACCAATTTCTCTTCTATGTCTTATATGGCCATAAAACTCATCAGAGTTCAAATCAACTAAAAACACACAAAGTTTAATAAATTAAAATTAACACTTAAACACGTTAATTAACGTTATTTAACGCACCCACTAAGTGAGTTATTAACGTAAGAAAATTTATTCATTTGAATAAAGCAAATAATTCCACCCAGAGGCTTAAAAATTACATAAACCCATAAATATGAAAATAATTAATTATAATTATTTCATACACTTTAATTGTCATATTTGTGACATCACGCATAGAGTTACGTATAGCGCACAATATGCAATTACGTCATATGCGAATTACGCATTAGCAACATTGTGACATCACAATTTATGTCACCAAGTTAGCTGTTTTGATGAATAGTGCATAAAGAAAGCATTACTCTAAAATGGATAAGATAAAATATTTCTGTGAAATAGCTCATATGACTAAACTCCATCAGCCATTAATCTTGAAGATCTCGCCTTGAGCGATGACGAGGAGATTACAAGCTCAAAAGTATCGTTAGGTACCTCAACTAATGTTACCAAAAACCCAGACACCACCAAATAAGTCAATACCTCTCCTCTGGCCATCCTAGACCCAAGGTCACCTAAATTTTATCCATTATTTCAGAACATTATAAATAAAATGTCGGTAAAATAATTCAATATTAAATTTAATTAAATTATATATTTGAATTAATTTCATCCTTTACAAAATTAAGGATGACTACACAAATTAATTATAATAGAATAAAAGAATACACAGACCTGAATGTGAAATGTTTTATTTAATGTGCTTAGTTTATAACACATAAATAAGCATAAGCAACATTACTATAATCATTACCACAAATATTATAATTAATAGTTGGATCTGCCATATAATTTATATTTAATACTAAAATGGCCTATATTAAAGGACACATTTGTAAAGGATATTATTTATAATACCTTGCAAATGAAATATAAATTATATAAAATATAAGCAGATTCTTATATAGACTTTAATAGCTCTCATATATCTAATAAAAGACCTTAAATAGTCTTAATTTTATCTGGGCTTATATACAGGTTCAAAATAACCAATAACCTCTCTTTACAGGCCCTATTTGAGAGCCAGTTCCTCAACCTGTTCACAACAGGTTGAAACCGGGGGTTAAGCACAGGCTCCCAAAAAGTACTTCAGGGACCCTACCATGCCCTAGTAATACCATAGCCTCTGAAGAGACTGAAAATAATAGTAAACAGTCGAAATACAATTCAGCCTATGTGCTAAATTATATCAGGCATTTATAACTTTATTGTGCCCCAGTCTTACATATTGGCAGGAAGTATATTTCCTAGTATTTTCTTCACTATGAGTGCTCCTTCATCAACTGCCAGTCAGACTGAATTCTGTGATGCCATGTCTAAAGTCCATGTCTATTCAGAACCTCCTAGTGGCTGTGACACACCCGTCCCTATCAGCAAGATCTCAGCAGATACACTTGATACCCTTAATGCAGTTAGCTCAAAGTTTGAGGCAAACCCTATGTCCACTCATCAAAAAAGTAGACAGAGTCAAATGTAACTTCACTAAAAAGTCATACCAAACTATAGACTTACCAAAACACATCACTTGTGAATTATCAAACATCATATATCTGATTTCCTGCACTAAATGCAATAAGCACTATGTTGGGGAAACATGCAGAGCATTTAGATCGAGAATGTATGAGCATAAATCATCAGTCTCTAAGGATGGGAAAAAGCCAACTCCTGTCTCACGTCACTTCAGTAGTGATGGACACAGCCAGAAACATATGCAGTTCAGTGTGCTAGAGTGGTGCACACCATAATTTGAATCTGACAGCACTTCCATAAGAAGACATATTGAGTTGTGTTGGATATTCGAATTGCACTCTCTGGCCCCCATTGGCATCAACCAATTTGTTTGAGATTTTATGGCTATTATCCTGGCTGTAGTGCACTCAGCAGTCACCAATTTCTCTTCTATGTCTTATATGGCCATAAAACTCATCAGAGTTCAAATCAACTAAAAACACACAAAGTTGAATAAATTAAAATTAACACTTAAACACGTTAATTAACGTTATTTAACGCACCCACTAAGTGAGTTATTAATGTAAGAAAATTTATTCATTTGAATAAAGCAAATAATTCCACCCAGAGGCTTAAAAATTACATAAACCCATAAATATGAAAATAATTAATTATAATTATTTCATACACTTTAATTGTCATATTTGTGACATCACGCATAGAGTTACGTATAGCGCACAATATGCAATTACGTCATATGCGAATTACGCATTAGCAACATTGTGACATCACAATTTATGTCACCAAGTTAGCTGTTTTGATGAATAGTGCATAAAGAAAGCATTACTCTAAAATGGATAAGATAAAATATTTCTGTGAAATAGCTCATATGACTAAACTCCATCAGCCATTAATCTTGAAGATCTCGCCTTGAGCGATGACGAGGAGATTACAAGCTCAAAAGTATCGTTAGGTACCTCAA